>CM031235.1:67404571-68124571 GCA_018340775.1 Taxus wallichiana var. yunnanensis | reverse complement strand
GGTAGTAATCAAATCGGGTCGAGGTTGGCTAGTCCAGACAGTGTGCGCCCTTTGAACGTGCGTAGGGGGCTATCCTGGGTAAGGACGTCCCTGAGCAGTCTTATAATTGAGGTGGCTGCGTGCACGGTGCATTCTGTGTGGCCTATGTTTATCGCGAGCAATTTTGCTTCGAGGCTTAGGGTAAAGGGCTTCGTACGGGACGCGCTTCCCAGATGCCTGTGAACCGAATCTCGTTGTCGATGCGCTCCGGCCCTATGCAGTCTATCTACCCCCGAAGATGTGAGGTTTTACGAGGTTCTTGATGCCCCCGTCGTGTTTTTGCCGCGACATTCGATGCGCCAACGGGTCCATTGGAAAATCTCTAATGCTCGTCGGTGTTGAAAATGTTGGAAGCACGTGGAGATCTTCAATGGTTGCCTACCTTTCCTTATCAACATCTAAGCTTGAGGGGTGGTTGATACAATATTCAGCTGCAAGAAACCATTATCTATTTTAGAAATCATCATCAGTGTTCCCCAACCGTCACCACCAAATTGATCGGCACCATCATTGGTTTATCCTCAACCATCACCAGGTAAACCTAACTATCATTGGTTACCTGTGTTTATTTTCAAAATCTAGACATTGATTAGATTCACTGTCGACCCCATTATTATCCATTTCTATTATTTTCTATGTCATCTATAGAATACAGTCTTACCAAGTTAGCACTTGTTCACATGGTGCTAACTCACAGCTAGACTAACACCCTCATATTCCATGCTAGTCGTCAACCACTCCCACCTATTCCCTCACTACCTTCCATCTTGTCACCCATGGATCCAACCTTACCTACCACCATTATTGTAGGAGATGAAGAGTTTGCACGAATCCTTGATTAGAATCCTACGGCCTTATAGTTCTACCTTTCCCATTCTTCCACTTGAGACTCCTTAGGTCAGTTGATATATGACATGTCTGTGTCCATCTCTCCTACCCTTATTCCTACTACTGCATCAGCCCCTACATTACCCTCACTTGCTTCACCCCCAGGTAGTTTGGCGGTTAGGCCCCATACCCTCCATGATCACTACATCTCCAGTTTTACTTACATGTGTTGTATCTATTGTCCCCTCATTGACCACCCATACCATAGCATAGTCCACACCCATTGTCTCAAAAATACCCATTCCAACACAACCACTCGTGGTGTCGGTGACCCCTACTCCATTCCATAATCTCATCCTCTCCATCCTGCAAACAATGCCCCTAATTTATAACAAAGTCATGACGACCATCCCACCTACATACACCTACTATCAACAACCCCCTATCTCATCTGTCACCCATTCTAGATATGTGCCTCCTATATCGGTTCCCTATTCTCAACATTCTTACTAGGCTCAATATCCACCCCCTTATGCCACAAGAGGTTTCTCCCGATCATAACTCCGCCAATGACCTCATCAATTTGATGATGGAAAAGATCTGCAAGCACTTTGGAAGCATTGGTTTCGGGATCACACAATTTCCTCACCTATGAAAAAATTTGTAATGATCCTATTCACCCGTCCATTCCTATTCGACCATACCCCATACATTGGGAAATGACAAATTTCAACCACTTCAATAGCAAAGAGGATCCACAACAACATTTGCGGTCCTTTAAACATAGGTGTTACCTAATTACCCATGATGATGCTTTACTTTTGAGGACTTTCCCAATGTCCCTGACTAGACCTGCATTAGACTGGTATAGTGGGCTACTAAGACATTCCATCTACTTGTTCGATTAATTAGCGCGAGACCTTCTTAGACCACTTCATAATTAATATTGTCAAGAAGGTTACCATGACTGATCTTTATTCCACTCATTAGTACGATGATGAGTCTATCACTGACTTTGTCACTCATTAGCATATCCTAATCAATCAAATCACATTTCAATTGCCTCTAAATGAACTCATAGATTTATTTACTCGGGCTTGCGCTAGACACATCTCACCTGTTGGTGTCTATTTTGAACCTCTTCCTTTCCTGAAATGTTTTCTACAGTTTGAATGGGTAAAATGAAGTTGTTGCCTCTGTTCCCATGCCTTAGTCCATTTGAAAATCATTTGACATGCCCCATTTGAAAGAAATCCCCAAGTTTTCCATGTTCTATGCCCTAATTTTTCCAAATCTATGGGCTATGTCGTGTTTTTCCATTTCTCCAATCGTGAAAGCTTAAAAATGATCGATTCATACATGTCTGCCCTCAAAAAACCCCTCCCCATGGTCGTAAAATGTTTAACAGCTTGTTCCATTTATCCTTTGTGTGAAAAATTCATCACCCATGAAGAAAAAATTGGATTCTGGGCACAACTGGAAAAATTCTATGTTTTTGTGATCGGCGATCGCGTATTTTAGCCATCAAATTATTGTTGAGATATCAGAGGGTACATGGCAGATTCTAATTGGCTAAGGAAAAGTGGGGAAGTTTTGTAACTTTTCATTTTTCACCTTTTTGGCAAATGGGGCATTTTCAGGCGCAGGGCTCTGTTTTTCCAAATTTTCCTATGTGGTGTATGTTGATTGGTCGAGGATGGCGGGTGGTTAGATTGCCTTAGAATTTTAGAATTTATTTTGCAAAAATTTAAAGTCACAAAATGGTCTGAAGCCCCATAGCCAATCCGAGTGGACACATGTCCTAAAAACCAAAAAGGGGAGGAGCGGGCAGGGGGACTTAGAGTTTTTTAGCTCTAATTCTCTAAAGTTTCAAAATAAGTTTCAGCCCCACTCCAATCAGAGGAGGACATGTGGTAGCATGGCAGGCACAGAGGGGATGCAGATGGCGGAGGTTGTTTAAAATTTTTGCCTTTAGAAGCATAAAAGGCTAAAGTAAAATTTTTGGAGCGCGGCCCGTGGCGAATCACAAGTGGACACATGTCCATGAAAGGTTAGAGGGAAGTGCGGGCTGTGGAAGGAAATGGGGAATTTTTCCCTTTTTGGCAATAGAAGTTAAAGCAAAAATTCAAGCTGCATGCCCATGAGTGAATCGTGGCAGGATGACACGTGGTGAAGGCGGAGAGCGGGTCAATGGCCCGATGGAAGAAAAGGGGAAAAATTTTCCTTGGTTAAAAAGGGAGCTAAAGTGAGAATTGAGCCCTGTGGATTTTAGCGATGGAGAAAGCGACACATGGCAAGGGAGAGGTCGGAGGCATGGGCATGCAAGGCAAAAAGTGAAAATTTTCCCAATTTCCAAAAAGGTCAAAATGCGTAGAATTGAAGTGTGATTTCAATGGGACCCACCATATGCCACATGTCAGCTCCAAAATTCAAAGGTGGAGGGGCGGAGAAAAAGTCAAATTTTTCCATTTTTTCAAAAATGTCAAAAAGACAAAAAGTAAGCCCGAATTGATTTCCAATCATACTTTGACATGTGGAGGGCCCAGATTGAAGGACAAAGAGTAGATCAAGGGCAACTGTGCACTTTCATTTTTGGCCACCATTTTTTCTCCAGGAGGCTTGGAATCATGAATTTTGCATCAAATTTCATCAAATTTTTGGTGATTTCATGTCGTTTTGGCCTTCTAGGAACATTGGAATTGGTTTCATGACTCAATATTTTGATTTGAGATGTTTTTGAAGTAATTTTTTCCCCATCCCAAGAAAACACGTGAAGTGTCAAATTAAAAGTTGCAGAGGTAATTTTAAAGGGTAAAAGGGTGAAATGATGAATGGAAAGGCATCTGCATGCCTTGATGATGAAAAATGTGCCTCCAGGAAGGATAATGATCCGGATATTTGCAATGATTTTCCATTTTAGAAACACCTGGCAACTCTCGTTGCAAATTTGTTAAATGTCATTTTCAGTGAATCATGAAGAATTGTTGTAACAGAATTGATCCCTTGGCATATTCTTTTCTTGGGAAAGAAGGATCAAATGTGGCAAGAGATATATAATGCATTTTGGAGAAATGCAAAGTGTTGGGAAGTTGAAAATCACGAGCAAATTCTGAGAGAAAGCTCATTTTCTGAGAAACCCACCAAAGGACCAGAATAATTTCTTCTGTGTTAGATCTTCATGTATGTCAGTTGGTTACAAGTGTATAGCCATCACACAACTCGAGATTTTCATGAAACTCTCCCTGCTAATGAATCTAATAAGATTTTTAGGTAATCTGTGTTTTTAAGGGAAATATGATGTTTGTTATCATTTTTGAATGCCTATAAATATTCTTCATTGTTCTTGTTGCAATATTGCATTGAAATTCTTTAAGAATCACACAGAATCTCCATTTCTTGTTGATATTTTAGTGGTATTTGCAATCTCATGTTTAGAAGAGCCTTCATCTGATAAAGAGATAAAAAATTTAAAATCACTTTACCTTCCTTGACTCACAGAGATTGCTTATAAGCCTTTGGGGGGTACTTTAGGCGTGGTTTGATCAAGGATTTTTGTGTTTAATTGAGTTCTTTACTTCAAGATTTTGTGGTGAGTTCTCAAAGATTGTGTGAAGAGTGGAACCTAGGCTTCCATTTATGCCTCTTCTAGTTGAAATAATATCTTGATTATTTGAAGTAGTTTATTTGATATTTGTTCAAGTATTGTAGAGGTTGTCAAAGATCTGATATATCCTAGTTTGTCTTGTCAACACCCCACCAAAAATTCATTCAAACAAACTAATCCTACCCATACTACCCCTGCATTGCATTGTGTGTCAACAAAAGGATCTAACCCATCTACAAAAATGCACAAGGAAAATCAAGATTATATAATGTCTTCAGTAACCCTTGCCTTGCATTGAAAATATCTCCATAATCTGGGAGTGACAACTTGTGAAAGTCAGATTTGGAGTGTTGATCATATTTTCCCAAGGCCTTTTCATACTACTTGCATAAATTGAGGGATATCTTCATCTCCTTCACCATTTGGGGGTTACAATATAGGTTCTCTTACCTTGGTTGAAAGGCACAACCTAAAATAGTGAGGGTCAGATCAAATCCTTTCAAGGTGCTATCCATCTCTCCACAAATATGAGTGTCAGTTAGATCACATCCTTGGCTACAAAACGACACACATCAAGATCTATCGACTTCAAGCTTCATTCCATATCTTTGATGCTACTTAGATTGAAAAGGAGAACAAATTTGGGTACCAAAATCACCAACCCTGCAGGTGCGGACCTTCCGTACTTTTAACAAGGCATTCACTATGGCATGGAAATTGGAAATTCATGCTATCAAAGAAAAGAAGATTCAACTTCGTAACAAGAACATCGAAAACAAATCAAACAATGCTTCTTCATCTTTGAAACCCAAAAACAACTATTCAAAACCCAAAGGGTCTGTCAATGCCATAGTTCTCATAGTCGGTCCCCCTCATCAATCAAACCTAGCCAAACCCCCTTCTAAACTCTCTCTTGTCTAAGATTTCAAGTTCGAGACAGAACAACAAAAATAAATTCCCATAGGAGAATCTTATTTTTCTGTATTGAAAATCTTGTGAAGGCTAGTGCCATTACCCTCCCACCTATAAAACCACATACTGGTTTTGACCCTAAGTGACCCATGCCCTCATGGTATAAGGAACATGAATTTTGTAACTATCATCGTGTCAAAGGTCATAGCAACAATAACTGCATCACCTTCAAGAATATTGTCCAAGAAATGTTGGATAATGGAGATCTAGTCTTGGATAGCCCAAATGCACCCACTAACCAAAACTTGCATATCTTCAAGAAACCATTCCCTAATCATGCCCCATCTTCCAACCAAGTTGGTGATACCTCAAACAATGATGGCAATATCCATGAGATCCATGCTATTTTCAATGACACACTAGTTACTTCCCGGTTGCCTCATGTTCCTTCCTATTATCCCGTAAAATTGACAAGGGCAATTTTACCGATAACCATACCGAAAATTTTGTTTCGATCCCTCATTAGGGGTCCCTTGCATTCGAACGTTGCAAAATCCCTTTTCTAGGAAATCTGGTTTTCCGAACTTAGTCTTTTTGGTCTTTTTGGTTGGGCGCATGGAATTTCTATGTAACATCACTTTTTGGTGCGCCCCCTTAAAACCTTTGGCACGTATTTTATTGTGTCAACACTCCTTTTGGTGCGCCTTGATATGTTGAGTCTTCCCTGCGTGCGCCGTGGCGCATGCGCCTTCTTGTCAGCAACTCATTTGTTGCGCCTCTTTTCGGTGCGCCAAAGGCGCATAATCATGTGTCAACACCTCTTCCGGTGAACAAAGGGCACGTGTAACACTGTGTTGTCATACACTTTGGTGCGCCAAAGGGCGCATGCTTTTCTATGTCGACAGAGACTTTGGTGCACCCTTTACAAAGTTGGTGGCACATTTATTGCTTTCATATTATATATATATATATATATATATATATATATGCTTGCGTGTCGCCAAATGTCATTATCTCTAGACGTAAAACACATGATTTCTGTTCTCTGAGCCTGTCAGCACCTGCCCTGTCGTTGTCAACACATTGTGGACACAATGCACAATTTTTACTATTTATCCGGGTAAGAGGTTCTTATCTCTCTCGTGCGTTTTACGTTTTTGGTTCTCTGTGTGCTTGGTGGTCTGGTTGTAGTTTGGAAATATTGAAATTTTGATCTAGCCTCCCCCTTTGCTATCTTTCCATATCCCTCCCCCTCTTTCCAGATCTGCTGGTAGAGGAAGTTGTTCTAAAAGCATGATTTAAACCCCTTCGATTGAACCATTTTATTACCCAAATGATCTTGGAAAAGAAAAGATAAAAGAGAGGCTAAACCATGTAAAACTCTGTTTTTCTCTTTGGCGCATCGGCGAATCCTATTACATTAAAAACAAGTTACCTTTGGCGCTTCGTCCCGCTTGCAACATGATTATAATCATGTGCCAATGGTGCACCTAGCATGCCTGTTGCATCAAGAACCTTTGCGCCCTCAAGGCGCGCCTCCTTCGCACGCTGCAAGCACTAGCTTTGCGCCCTCTTTGGCGCACCAACCTTCCTTGTTGCATCACATAAACATGTGCCCCTTTGGCGCACCCCGCATCTATGCAACACCAGCTTAATCTGTGCCAAGTATGAAGTTATAAAGGCGCAGGCGCTTTCCTCATCGCAAAAACATCATGTCATGTAAACCCTCCATGCGCCGCGCCAAGTTGCCTTTGGCGCACGAAAAGTTCATGTTACACAAAAGATACATGTGCCTTTGGCGCGCCCATTTCCCATGCAACATGAACAATCTATGCACCTGTGGCGCATCCTGTCTCTATGTAACACCAAATCTCCATGTGCCCTTTACAAAAATGTACCCTGCAGTCTCTATGTGCCATGCACCTTTGGCACTGATTTAACCTTTGCAACACCTCTTTTCTATGCGCCTTACCTATTTAACCCTGTAAGCTGCAGCTTTCATGTGCCCTGCGCCCTGAGCCTCAAAATTACTAACTCTTTCCTCTGTTATCACTTGATGGAAGATCAAATGGCTAATACAACCTTTTTGGATTGGGTCTCGCTTCTTCTTCATGCAGATCAACAACTAAGCTCGAAAGAATACATGTCTACATCAAGCAGGAGACCTACCAAGTCCAAAGGCAAGGCCAAACTTACAGAAGAAGAGATGAAATACAAGTATCGAGATGGTCGAATGCCCGAGTCCTAGGTGAGTGTAGCACGGGCGAGAGACTTCAGGTGGGGCATATTGATATGGAGGAATTCTGGCCCAGAACTCAGAAAGTCACAAGGAGTCCATGGATGGAAAAACTGATAGGCAGTGCCCTGCACTTTGCCGGTGGAATCCCAATCAGCGCCATCAACAATGAATTCATGATGGTGGTTGCCCGGTGTTACAACAAAGACACAAGGTGTGTCGTAAATAGAAAGGGTGAGGTCGTCATCGACCTCACTGCCCACCACTTTGAGATAATACTCGGCATCCCTCACCACCGGCACTTTGTGGCTTTCAGCCATGCAGATTGTATTAAGGCACGGGGCGACAATGCGGATCGTGTATGAAACCCGATGAATAGCGTTTACTTGAAAAACAAAAAGGTAGTAACCGGTGGCCCCAAATCATCCAAAGACAATGACTTCTCGGAGGAGCTCAAAACACCATCATGTTCTGAGGAGGTTCTTTGGGATTTCGGCGCCCATTATTTCCATAAATGGATGTTGTGGTACTTAGAGACCATGAACAAGAATATGCCTGATCAGCGCTTTGAATGGGCCGAAATTATAAGCAGCACAATCTCTGAGCAGCTTCAACAATTCAGCACAACAGGGACATTCCACATGAACTCCTACATGGTCTACACTGCAGCATCAGAGAGAGACTATCCAGGTCTTAAGCGAAGTGGGATTTGGCCTCAGGTCAAGATATATGAGTACTACCCAGAATTGAGGCTGGAGAATAGTATCTCCCAATTCACAAAAATTAACGATGTGTTTTTCTATCACATCATCTGCCTGTTGAGGCCAAATATGACTTATGGTCGCACGACCAAAAGCATAGTAGCAGCCACTGAGAAATGGGGGGCCCTATTCACCCAGTTTCCCACGTTCACCTATCTAAGGGCTGCCAACTTTTTGGGAGAGCCAACCAGGCTACCGAGGTATGCTGGACCCAAACTGATTCTGCTGGAGCTGTCAAGGCAGCTGATCACCTATCATGAGAAATGCCTGAAAAGAAAGAAGGGTGGGACTCCTTTCCCCCTCACAGTGGGCCGATATACATGCACTACCCACCACAAGGCAAAGGACATGTTCGCAGAGCTGAACCGCTCAATTTGAGACATGATTTCCCGGCCAGGCCTACCTTCGACCCAAGGAATTGTCTACCAAGGGCAAAGCTTGATCCAATCCATGTCCCTCAGATCGAGGACATCTACATCGACATCATCCATGAGGTTGAGCTCAGGAGAAAAGATCATTCTCACTTAGCCTTGGCGGAAATCATCCAATATGGGGTAGCAATTGTCCCCAAAGGCTTCCAGACTACGGAAGATGAAATAGACCAAGTATATACTAACACGGATGGGGACAATTGGCCTTTTCCAGCTATTGATAGAACTAAGGCACCTCAGACGATTGAGGAGAGGGTTAAGGAAACTCTGCGCAGGACAGAGCATTGGTGCCGATGAATGGGTTAATCTACCTTGGGGTTGATTTCACAACCTCCCCACTGGGTAACGCACCTCCTCGATCTAAACAGCAGCCTAAAGGCAAGGGCAAAGGCATAGAAGGTGAATCCAGCACCACTCAGGAAGAAGCTCCAGCAAGTCCTCCTTCCACGGCACCCGAACAGGTTATAACTCTGGCTTCGCCAGAGAAAGAAGTAGAAGAGGATGTTCCAATAGGCCCATCCACTCAGGATGTTGGCATTGCTACAACAACCGAGGTCCCTTCTATCCCTTCTTCTTCTCTTCCTTCCCCTCCTCGAGTGACTCAGGTGACCATTCCTTTGGTCGTGTCCTCTCCCCCTTCTTCTACTCCTCCCCCCGCTTCTTCGTCTATCTTCTCTTCCCTTGTGGATCTTTCCTCCTCCATTTCTTCCCTCATCTCTGAGCTCCCTTCCCTTCCTATGTCTTCCGCAGCTGCAGTTTCCCTTCCTCCCGTGTGGACACTTCTTTGGCTATTCTCTCCATGCCACCCCCACGTGTCTCCACATTTTTCCCCTCCACTACTGTAGCTGCCCCCTTTTCCATTTCGGCCCTTCTCCCATAGGTCCAACCTGGATCTCCCAACAGCTAAGTTAGTAAAAGAGGAAAGTTCCCATCGCTTCGATGGACTTTTTTATAATCCCATCTAAGGGAGAAAGAAGCAGAAGCCCGTTACGTGCTTCTCTCAAAGTGCTGTAGGAGAGAGGGTTATGGAGATCGCGTACCCCAATCCCCTCAAGGAGAAAAAGGATCTGTCTCCGACAGATTTTACTGTGACCCAAGTCACAATGGGGACATCTTCTGAAAGCCTTCAGGGGGAAGCCCTTTCTGCAGTTGATGCCCTCTGCAAAGCTTAAAAAGAGACAAAGGAAGAGAAAAGGCAACTGAAGGAGCAAAACAAATATCTACTCCAAGCCTTACAGAAGATGGGTAGTGCGCCTCCCACAACTGCCGAGACTTCTGAGCTTCTCAGCCAGGAGAAAATTAATGAGTATGCAAAGATCGGTGAGCAGGGTATGGCCATTTCCGCTTGGAGGAGCCAAATCCTCAAAGACAGGTGAAAAGTGATCGCGAGTTCTCGACTTATATCCCGAACATCGATAAGGTGAATAAAGAGCTCCAAGCATTAGCAGGGCCCATATCAGAAGAGCTGGAACATGCTAGACTGCAGCACGAGACCTTCCAACAAATGTTCAACTGTTCAGTCGAAGATCTGGTCAAGTTCGGTGTCTTCGGTCATCCAAGGGCCCTCAACAAAATCATGTCCACTCTGGACTACCGGGTGGATCAGCTAGAATTTGTTCTAGAAAAGATTGACAAAGTCAAGGAAGAAGCCCTGGACGCGATGCACCAAATGGAATGGATTGTTCTTAATATGTCGCCAGGGTTACTTACTCCTTCCTTCACTTTAAGGAAAGCTGATGAAACCACCCAGATCTTCAAGGAGATCGTTTCTCAAGGGACGGGGCCAGAGGTCACATTTGACGCAGAGTCTATTAACAACCTCTGACTTGCCTGTAGGGACTTCATCGGGTTCCTCATTGAGGCGGAAAAGGACTTTTCCAAACTCCCGAGAAACTCATAGATGAGTGGGAGACTTGTGAGGTGATCAGTGAGCGGCACAAGGATCCTTCCCAGGATCAACTAGGGCCAATGATCAACAAGTTTATGGAATACCGCTCTCAATTCCATATCTCGTCACCTGAGCAGCAACAAAAGTAGTCTACCCCCTTTCGGCCGCAGGATGACGATGACGAATAGCTGTTTCTTCTTCTTCTTCTTCTTCTTCTCTTTCTCTTCTTCGTCTTTATTTTTGGCAATATCTAAAGTGTGTTGACACAAATGATGGTATCATCCATGTTGCATCATGGGATGATGTCATCCATCAAGTTGTCAAAAGTCAACATGACTTTTAGATATTTTGTAAATAGTTGTTGGCTCCTTTTTGCCTTCTTTTCTCTTCTTCTTCTATAAATACCCCAATACTTGTTGTATTATGGATGAATGAATATCTTTCAGATGAAAAATAGAAGTGAGGAGAAAAGACTTTGAGCTTTTTGTAACAGAAGGAAAATATTAATACAATATTTAGACTTTGTGCTGAATACATGTGTTATGTGCATTAGATCTTTCTTACGTTAGATCTGTGTGTTTATTCTGTTGGATCTGCTTCTGTTTTATCGTCATTTATTTATCATCAGTATTGCTTTACTCGTTTATGCAAGTAGGTTTGGCTCTGTTTACTACCAATCCCAAAACATAAACCTTCTGACCTTTCTGCTTTGGAATTCATTTCTTTTCTTCCTTCGGACCTACTCTTTCTTCATCCCCTCTTCCTTTCCTTTCTTTTCGCAGTCGGAAACACCCCTACTGGGATGAGATCCCAAACCCCCGAAGGCAGAATCTGTGAGACTTGCATAGATTCTGCTGGTAGAATAACAATAAACCGTTTCGCTTTCTTTGACTCAAAGAGGGGCTATGCCTAAAAACTATTGGCTCGTCTATCCATAGATCATGCATGCGATAGATTTTCAGACCAACAGTTTTTGGCGACTCCACTGGGGAACGAACAAATCTATCAGATCTATGATAGTGGTAGGATAGAAAATCAGAAAAATAAGAAAATTGCTGCTGTTGCAAATCTGAACTTTTGTTAAAAATCCAAAAAATTCGCAAAAGTGCTCAATTGAAAATTTTCTTCTGAGATCTATAGATCTAGCCTAGTTGGAGACCTTTAGTTCACTGAGTTTTTATAAAAATCAATATTTTGCCATAGATCTGAGTTTTTGACTGTTTACCAAAAGTTTGAAACCCTTTGAAAAAAGTCAAAATTAGATCCGAAAATCAGCTTACTAATCTTATCTGCCGTTTTATCCTCATTGTTATTTGTCATTAACCACGGTCATTTTTCAAGAAGAGGATAGTTTTTAAATATTTAGAAAGGTACATGCTGCTGGTTTTTGTCAGAAAAGCCAGAAAATCAGCAAGTACAACCAAAAAGAAATTTTAAATCTGCTCCATAACATCGCAGATCTGGGAGGTACGCTGGCGGGTGAACCATTTACTCGGAGCAGGAAAGCCCGTGGAGAAGTCGATCCTACTTTCGATCTGCTTCAAAGGCACAATTTCAGTGTAACACTGGCACATTTTTCAACGCTAAGCTCGGTGGCTGGTCATCCAGGAGTGTCTCACCTCCACGAAGGAAGAATCTTTCGCAAGGGGCATCCACATCCCTTTGTAGTGCCTTGCTACTCAGCGAAACCACCCTTCCAGCCCGTGTTCTTTTTCCATCCTTTCAAATGGTGGTACCATGGGGAAATGTTATGGGTCCTCTCGCACTACCGATCTAGTCCATGCGCTCCCTCACGGAAAACGAAAGAATTTTCCCAAATTCAATAGGAGCGGAAATCAAAGCACGAGATTCCCACATATCTACATTCATTATGTCATGCAGTATCCTAGATGTAACTCATGAGGATGTGTCGGTTCACCTTTTTCTGGAAACCCTACAAGGACCTGCAGCTGAATGGTTTCAGCATTTACCAGCCGGATCTATTACGAGTTGGGCCACCTTGAGGGATGCTTTTGAAGACAGGTACAAGCCTTTAGAGGATGCGTTTGCATTATTATCACGAATCACTCACCTGAAGAAGGAGGCAAATGAAACCATGCACGATTTTATCACTAGGTTCAATGCATTAATCAATCGTGTCCCTGTTGCAATGCTTCCAACACCGGAAAATCAAAAGTGTTTCTTCGTAAACGCTATGAGCTCGAAAGTTAGTTTCTTGCTCCTTCAAGAATGAGTGGCCACCTTGATTCTCACCCAAGCCGCTGCCATTCGAATAGAAGATAATTTGATAATATCTGGCGAATTGAAAAAGGAATCATCCAAGCCTAAATCTTTGGGCCCTTCGCCCACTACTTCGTCTGATCCAGCCTTTCAAAAGATGGCGAATGACTTGCTTGCATTAAAGAAGTAGTTGGCCCAGGCCTCCCCCAGTTCCTCATACCGGGATATTCCACGGAGGAATTTCATTCCTAACAATGTTTCACAAAGGCCGCGCTTACCCGCAACTACTCCGCGGTTGGCACTTGAGGCCCCTCCGGTCAACGCTCTAGCGGAAATCGAAGAAGAAGAGCAGTATTATGAAGAACCTTCGTCTCAGGGTGAAGATGATCAAGATGTTTGTGAAATGATTGGTGACTCTACTATCGGGTATATGGAATTTGATGAGGAAGAATCGATGAAGAAGAGGGTACTCGGGGATATGTAAGCGGACAGGTCATCTGCTTTTTTACCTTCTCACAAGGAAAAGAAGCGAAGTTGCTTCCCATGTCCAGCGAGGAGAGGCCGTGTCAAACGCGCCTCCGATCATTGCTAAAAGAGGTAATCCTCTTCCTACTCAACTCCCTGGCAAATCTTTTACAAGGAAATATTTTCCCCCCATCTCTCCTCCAAATCAGTCCTCTCATGTTCCTACCAAGACCAGTAATCCTATTCCACCATCGCGAAGTGAGGGACTCATTCCTTCACCAACGCAACCCTTGGCCACATTTGATATCATAGATCATGCAAAAAAGACCAAGATCCAAATGTCTGAAGCTGAGTATCTTCAGTCTAACCCCGAACAGCTTGTAAGATTGACCAAGTATATTCAAAGTCAAGTTGTTGTATCTAAGTAGGTTTCCCCAAAAGGAATCCTTTCCACTCCCCCTGAATCCCACATAAATGTTGCCTCAACGTCTGCATCAGGCAAGATAGAGCCTTTCTATCTCTCCCTCCTAATCAATGGACACAAGCTGAGTAACTACATAATTGATTCCGGGGCTTCTGATAACGTCATGCCGGAAAAATTCACCCATGCTTTGGGCCTCACTCTTACCAAGCCTTTTGGCAGATGTTATTCCTTGGAAACCAAGCAGGTTCCGTTGATTGGCCAAATCAAAGATGCGCAATTTGCACTTACGGCATTCATAGAGAAGAGAGTAAAGATGACAGTCCTCGTTGCTGACATTCTAGCAGCCTACGGAATTTTGCTGGGAAGAAGCTTTTGCAGCGAAGTTGGTGGAGAGATTCATATGGACTGGTCTAAAGCTAGAATTCCTGTCAAAGGTGTAATGTAGACTTTGGAGCCGGAATCACAAAAGAAGTACTTGGTTACTAGCTCTGAGGACCCCAAAGCTCAAATCCTTTTTGAATCATTAGGGATGGGGAACTATTTCTTGTCTACCGAGTCTGACAAAATGGTTGTTCTCGTTCAAGAAGGAGATCTTAATAAGATCTGGACCTTGCAGTTCGATGGCAGCTGCACAACCAGCGGATGTGGCACTGGAGCCGTGCTAATATCTCCCGAGGAAGAAGTCATTCCTCTCTCTTTCAAGTTGCAATTTTTTAACACAAATAATACTGCTGAGTATGAATCTTTGTTACTTGGCATGCAAGCCGCAAAAGAAAGAGGGATTAAGAATCTGAAAGTGCAAGGCGATGCGGAGCTAGTTGTGAATCAAGTTAAAAGGATTTACCAAGTGAAGAACGAAAGGCTCAGGCATTACCGTAATGCGGTATGGGACAACATTGAAGAGTTTGACGCTTTTTCGATTGAATCCATTCCAAGAGCCCAAAATGACATGGCCGATTCATTGGCTATTTCAGCATCCCTCATGCTTCCTCACCCAGGTTTGAAAACAAACAAATACACCATTGAGGTGGTTTTCCACCTGAGCATGCCAGAAAATTCTCAACACTTGGCAAGTATTCAACGATGATAATCAACTCATTGCCTTTCTAGAGAAGGCGGAAAATTTTAAAGAATTGCAGTTTGAAGGATCTACTTCCACTTGCCGTGAATCAGTCACCGATCAAGGCGATGAATCTGAAGGGAATGATGGCATATGTCAGCTCAAAGGAAATAAAATTCCAAATGGCCTGGTTTCTCTGGAGCGGTTGTTCGACAGTCATGATCGCTTTTTGTGAAAAAGAAGAGGTGAGATGACCCTTACTCATCCCCAGAAACCGAACCGGTCAATATAGGTTCGGTAGAGCACCCCATAATTTGTGAACATTGGAAAATGTTGCATGCCGGAAGAGAAGCGGAAATTTGTCAAGTTGCTGAAGAGATATATGGATGTGTTGGCATGGTCCTATGCCGATCTAAAGTATTTTAAGCCAAAGGACATCCAGCATGACATCCCGTTGAAAGAAAATGTCAAAGCCTTTAGCGTAAGTAGAGGCACTATAATCCTAAGATCTCGGGTACTATCCAGGCCGAAATTCAGAAGATGCTGGATGTGAGAATCATCTTTCCTATCCATCACAGTACTTGGGTAGCAAATATTGTGCCAGTGTGCAAGAAAAATGGTGAGATACGCATATGCGTAGACTTTCGCAATTTGAATCAGGCTTCCTTGAAAGACAACTACCCACTTCCGATAATGGATCAAGTTCTGCAAGCAGTAACTGGATCAGAGATGTTGTCCATGCTTGATGGTTTTTCAGGCTATAATCAGATTGAGGTTTCACCTGAAGATCAATTTAAAATAGCATTCACTACTCCTTGGGGTACATTTGCCTACAACAGGATGCCTTTTGGCCTAACTAATGCTGGCGCCACTTTTCAGCGGGCCATGGACTTTGCATTCAAAGGTATGATGGGGAAAGTCATTGTGGTTTATCTAGATGACTTAACCGTGTTCTCTAAACAATGAAATGATCATTGTGATCATTTGGAGCAAGTATTGGCCAGGTGCCGAGAACATGGGATATCCCTAAACCCAAAAAAGTCTATTTTTGGAGTCACGGAAGGAAAGTTGCTAGGACATGTGGTTAGCAAAGAAGGAACAAAGATAGATACTGAAAGAGTTAAGGCTATTCAAAGCCTTACTCTACCTACAAGCAAGACTGGTGTTCATTCTTTCTTCGGAAAGGTGAACTTTCTCAGGCGTTTTGTTCCTAACTTTGCTGAAAAGACTCATCACATATTGAACATGATGAAGGGGTCACCAACTTTCAGATGGAGCAAAGAGGGGAAAAGGTCATTTGAAGAAATAAAATCTTTCGTTGCTCATGCACCAGTCTTGGTATGTCCCGATTTCTCCAAGGACTTCATCATGTATAGTTACGCATCTGAGCATACTGTGTCCGCAATCTTGATGCAAAAGAATTCGAGAGGATGTTGAATCTCCGATTGTGTTCATGAGCTCTCCCCTCAAGCCTCACAAACTAAAAATGTCTCAACTGGAAAAGCATGCCTTCGCCGTTGTCAAAGCAGTGAAGAATTTTAGGTATTACATTCTAAACTCTCATACGGTGGTGCTGGTCCCTGACACGGCGGTGAAATCAATTCTAACTCAACAGGAGTTAGGAAGCTTGCAAGGAAATTGGATCGCAAAGGTCCAGGAGTATGACCTGGATATTAAACCAACCAAGCTGGTGAGGGGCAAGGGCCTGTGTCAGCTTATGGCTGAAAACAAAGATTCAGAAAACCCTGAGGAAAGGAGTGACTACACCGATGAAGCACAGGACCGGCTGGAAAAACCTGATTCGCTGCCTCTGGTCCTATTTGTTGTGACTAGTGATGAATGGTATTCCGATATCACTTTCTTCCTCACCTACGGCGAATGCCCAATGCACCTAACTACAAAGGAGAAGTGCACTATAAATCTCAGAGCAGCTAAATATGTCATCTGGGATGATGGTTTATATAAACGTGGGATAGATGGCATCTTTTTGTGATGTGTTGACAAACCACAACAGGTAAAGTTACTCGAAAGTTTTCATAATTCAGCCTGTGGGGGTCATTTCTCTTCCTCTGTGATAGCACATAAGATCATCCGAGCCAGGTACTATTGGCCGATGCTCTTCCAAGATACAGCCACCTGGGTGGCAAAGTGTGAACCTTGCCAGCAATTCGTCGGCAAGCGAAGTTGGCTGCTTTTCCCCTTAGGCCTGTCATTGTCAACGAACCATTCAGGCAATGGGGAATTGATTTTATTGGTGCACTCAATCCTCAATCGAGTGCCGGACATAGTTATGTCCTTACAGCAATAGATTACTTCACCAAGTGGGTGGAAGCCATACCTGTCAAACATGCCACTTCTGAGGTGGTTTGCAATTTCATTAAAGAAAATATCATTGTCAGGTTTGGCGTTCCAAACAAGATTATTGCTGATAATGCTTCTAACTTCTCCTCACGGGAAGTTATTAGTTTTTGCTATGAATATGGGATAACTTTGGCTCATGCCTCAGATTATTACCCTCAGGGAAATGGTTAGGTAGAATCCAGCAACAAGAACTTGGTGACCATCATACAAAAACTGGTGGATGAGAATCAGCGAATGTGGCACAAGTCTTTGTACGACGCTTTGTGGGCCGATCGTATTACTCCCAAGAGGTCTCTCGGCATGTCACCTTTTCAAGTGTTATATGGCACTGATGCCGAGCTTCCCATTTCTACTGAACTTCCTGCTCTGCGCTTGGCACGAGCTATCGAAGATGAAACTTTCCAAAATTCTCTTGAAAAGAGAATTATGTATTTGACAGAGCTCGAAGAAAAGAGAGTAAGAGTGGTCGACAGGATCACCGAACATCAGAATCAAGTCAAGAGATTATTCGATAAAAAAGCTAAGCAAAGGGATTTCCAAGTGGGAGACCTCGTCCTTCTGTGGGACAAGTGAAGAGAGCCAAAGGGCATGCACGGAAAGTTTGATTCCCTGTGGAGAGGGCCCTTCAAGATCAAGCAGCTCAATGGAGAGAATAGCTTCTATCTCTCATATCTGGATGGAACCGAGCTCCCGCTTCCTTATAGTGGGAAACACTGAAAATTTTCAAGAAGTAGAGCTTGCTCTCTTCTTTGTACAGTTTTCTTTGGTTGTGTGTTTGTTTTCGTCGTGTGTTTTCTTTCAGTTTGTTGTGTGTTTCTTTTGCTCTCCCTCCGGTTGCCCTTGTTTTTGACTCTGTTACCCAATGGATAGGCACATGAGATCTGGGATTCTCTACCCCCAAGTTTGCTCAGGGATAGTCCCCAGAAAGAGCCAGCTGTTATCCCGTAAAATTGACAAGGGCAATTTTACCGATAACCATACCAAAAATTTTGTTTCAATCCCTCATTAGGGGTCCCTTGCGTTCGGAACGTTGCAAAATCCCTTTTCCGGGAAATCTGGTTTTCCGAACTTAGTCTTTTTGGTCTTTTTGGTTGGGCACATGGAATTGCTATGTAACATCACTTTTTGGTGCACCCCCTTTAAAACCTTTGGTGCGTATTTTATTGTGTCAACACTCCTTTTGGTGCACCTTGATATGTTGAGTCTTCCCTACATGTGCCGTGGCGCATGCGCCTTCTTGTCAGCAACTCATTTGTTGCGCCTCTTTTCGGTGCGCCAAAGGTGCACATAATCATGTGTCGACACCTCTTCCAGTGCGCAAAGGGCACGTGTAACACTGTGTTGTCATACACTTTGGTGCAATAAAGGATGCATGCTTTTCTATGTCAAAAAAAAGACTTTGGTGCGCCCTTTACAAAGTTGGTGGCACATTTATTGCTGATTCATATATATATATATATATATATATATATATATATATATATATGTTTACGCGTCGCCAAATGTCATTATCTCCAGATGCAAAACACGTGATTTCTGTTCTCTGAGCCTGTCAGCACCTGCCCTGTCATTGTCAACACGTTGTGGACCCGTGTGCAAGTTTTTACTATTTATCTAGGTAAGAGGTTCTTATCTCTTTCGTGTGTTTTACGTTTTTGGTTCTCTGTGTGCTTGGTGGTCTGGTTGTAGTTTGGAAATATTGAAATTTTGATCTAGCCTCCCCCTTTGTTGTCTTTCCATATCCCTCCCCCTCTTTCCAGATCTGCTGGTAGAGGAAGTTGTTCTAAAAAGCATGATTTAAACCCCTTTTGATTGAACCATTTTATTACCCAAATGATCTTGGAAAAGAAAAGATAAAAGAGAGGCTAAACCATGTAAAACTCTATTTTTCTCTTTGGCGCATCGGTGAGTCCTGTTACATTAAAAACAGTTGCGCCCCTTTGGCGCATCTGTCCCGCTTGCAACATGATCATAATCCGCGCCAATGGCGCACCCAACATGCCTGTTGCATCAAGAACCTTTGTGCCCTCAAGGCGCGCCTCCTTCACATGCTGCAAGCACTAGCCTTGCACCCTCTTTGGCGCACCAACCTTCCTTGTTGCATCGCATAAACATGCGCCCCTTTGGTGCACCCCGCATCTGCGCAACACCAGCTTAATCTGCGCCAAGTATGAAGTTATAAAGGCGCAGGCGCTTTCCTCATCGCAAAAACATCATGTCATGTAAACCCTCCATGCGCTGCCAAGTTACCTTTGGCGCACGAAAAGTTCATGTTACACAAAAGATACATGCGCCTTTGGCACGCCCATTTCCCATGCAACATGAACAATCTATGTGCCTGTGGCGCATCCTGTCTCTATGTAACACCAAATCTCCATGCGCCCTTTACAAAAATGTACCCTGCAGTCTCTATGCGCCATGCGCTTTTGGCACTGATTTGACCTTTGTAAACACCTCTTTTCTGTGCGCCTTACCTATTTAGCCCTGTAAGCTGCAGCTTTCATGCGCCCTGTGCCCTGAGCCTCAAAATCACTAACTCTTTCTTCTGTTAACATTTCAATGGAAGATCAAATGGCTAATACAACCTTTTTGGATTGGGTCTCGCTTCTTCTTCATGCAGATCAACAACTAAGCTCGAAAGAATATATGTCTACATCAAGCAGGAGACCTACCAAGTCCAAAGGCAAGGCCAAACTTACAGAAGAAGAGATGAAATACAAGTATCGAGAGGTCGAATGCCCGAGTCCCAGTGAGTGTAGCACGGACGTCGAGACTCCGAATGAGGCATATTGATATAGAGGAATTTTGGGCCAGAAATCAGAAAGTCACAAGAAGCCATGGATGGACAAACTATTAGCCAAAGGTGCCCCGCACTTCATCGTGGAATCCCGATCAAGCACCATCAATAATGAATTCATGATGGTGGTTTCCCAATGTTACAACAAAGACACAAGGTGTGTCGTAAACAACAAGGGCGAGGTCGTCATCAACCTCACTGCCCGCCACTTTGAGATAATACTCGGCATCCCTCACCACCGGCACTTTGTGGCTGTCAGCCAAGCAGATTGCATTAAGGCCTGGGATGACAATGCAGATCAGTGTATGCAACTGATGAATGAGGTTTACTTGAAAAACAAAAAGGTAGTAACCCGGTGGCCCCAAATCATCCACCGCAGCGACTTCTCAGAGGAGCTCAGCGACACCATCACGTTCCTGAGCAGGGTCTTTGGGCTTTCTGACACCCATTATTTCCATAAATGGATGTTGCGGTACTTAGAGACCATGAACAAGAATATGCCTGATCAGCACTTTTACTGGGGAGAAATTATAAGCAGCACAATCTCTGAGCAGCTACAACAATTTAGCACAACGGGGACATTCCATATGAACTCCTACGTGGTCTACGCTGTAGCATTAGAGAGAGACTATCTAGGTGTTTCGCTCGGAATGTTTCAGCTTCTGGGAATAGAGTTGCTCTATCCTTTCATTCCTTTTAGAAACAGATGAGGTTAGGGTTAGGAGGAATACATTGAATGTCGAGATGGTGTGCGCGTCCGTAGAAAAGATCGGCCGACTTCAAGAACTCCTTTTGTCTTGGAAGGACTACCCGCAAATAAGAACACAAGACCACAAGATTTTGATTAAACAATAAATGAGGAAACTGCCTTGGGCCCAGGAAATATAAAACTTCCTTTCGAAGGTGGTTAGTTCCCCTACTACTATGAATTAACACAAAAGACTGCAAAATATCAATTAAATTGTCTCGTTGAACTGGGTAGGGGAAAGGCTAGTTTTCTGGTTTTGGTCAGAGAAACTGATGCCGGTTACTGATAACCGATGCCGGTTACTTATAACTGATACCGGTTGGTTCTAGGATCTTCTTGGTAGCTATGGTGTTTGTAATGGCTAGTTTATGGATGATATTAGGAAATGGGATGATTAGAAGCAAAAGAATGATAGTTAGATGCAATGGCACGTTGGGTAGTGGATTCAGAAACGGATTTAGGAGGAATGAGATTCAAGAAGCATAAGAAATGTTATAACAAAGGACATGCAAGATGTGACTTACTGGTTTTGACCAAGATGCAAGTTGATCTCCTTGGTTGTAAACACTTCTGGTTTCTTTACTCGTCTCTGCTCTGTCAAGTGAAGATCTGGACTCTGTTCCTCACTCGCAATGCTCTCTGTTGATCCAGAAATCCTTTGACTGATCTCCAAAATGAAATTCCGATCCGTTGTTTTGGTTTGGGGAGCCCATTTATAGGGAACCGATGGCGGTTGCGTAACCGACGGCGGTCGAGTAGGAACCGGCATCGGTAAGGAAAAAGTAGGCTATTTTTAGTAAAATAGCCCGCCTTCCCTGCTTTTCTCCCGAGAGATCAGTTGTGGGATTGGTCAAGTGGCTAGAAGGTCGGCTTTGGGTGCGAGTAAGGAGGCATTAGTTATGGATGTGAGTCTAGACCAAGTCATGGGTCTTAATTAGGTTAGTTTAGGGTTAGGGCTAGGTCATGATGAGGTGGAAAAGTGAGGTGGTGGGTAAGGTGATGTGGATTTATCAATTATAAGGTAATTAATAAATAATTGTGTAAGGTTTAGGTGATGAGGTTAGATTGCGAGAGGAGATGCGGGTCACAAGGGGTCGTAAGACACAAATTTGGTGTCTACATTAGCCCCTTATTGTCGTGTAGCTTGTTCTGTAAAGCTGCGTGGACAATAATATGAAGTGGTTTCTCATGTTAAAGATATAGGTAATCCCCCTCAAATCTATCACCGATTGAGTGAACGGGAAATCAGGGATAGGGTTGATAAAGGGTACATGTTGTAGAGAGGATGGTAAGGTGGTGGGGTAGGTCCAGGAAGCGAGGCATGTTGTTGAAATGCAAGAGTACGATGAGGGTACATGATTTGACAAGCAAACCAAAGAATGTGTAGGCAAAGGTCGATAGTTTATCCAAACAAGGGTGATATAATCCTGGTATCCAAGGCATAGGAAGTAGCTCCAGGGTATATAACAGGTGAGGTACAGGAACGTTTAGGCATGTTCGGCAGTACCAAATGGTTGGTTTGGTTGAGATAAACGTCACGGTCTAGGTCTAGGAAAAGTTGGTCGACAGATCAAGTCAAGGACCCTAATCATGCTAAAACACGAACAGGTGAGCTCGATTGAACAAAAGGTACATGATGGATGGATAAAATAAAACGTTGATTGTGGGTATGGTATTGAAGTGATACGGCCTTGGGTCAGGCCAAGTGGTTGGGCGGTGGCCCTGGGTCAGGTTAGATGGGTAGGTTGAGGCCTTGGGTCAGGTCAAATTGTTAGGGCGAGGCCTTGGGTCGGGCCGGATGGGTAGGTTGAGGCCTTGGGTCGGGCCGGATAGGTAGGTTGAGGCCTTGGGTCGGGCCTAATGGTTAGGGCGAGGCCTTGGGTTGGGCCGAATAGGTAGGGCGAGGCCTTGGGTCGGGCCAAATAGGTAGGTTGAGGCCTTGGGTCGGGCCGAATAGGTAGGTTGAGGCCTTAGGTCGGGCCAAATAGGTAGGTTGAGGCCTTGGGTTGGGCCAAATAGGTAGGGCGAGGCCTTGGGTCGGGCCGAATAGGTAGGTTGAGGCCTTGGGTCGGGCCAAATAGGTAGGGTGAGGCCTTGGGTCGGGCCGAATAGGTAGGTTGAGGCCTTAGGTCGGGCCAAATAGGTTAGGGCGAGGCCTTGGGTCGGGCCGAATAAGTAGGTTGACGCCTTGGGTCGGGCCAAATAGGTAGGGCGAGGCCTTGGGTTGGGCCGAATAGGTAGGTTGAGGCCTTAGGTCGGGCCAAATAGGTTAGGGCGAGGCCTTGGGTCGGGCCAATTGGTAGGTTGAGGCCTTAGGTCGGGCCGAATAAAACGAGATATGTATGTTGATTTGAGTTATAATAATAAGAATGTTTTCGTTTTGACTTTCGGTGTTTTGAAAAAGGATAAAGAGGAATGTGATTAAATAGAAATACACAAAAATATTTATATTTACCACACATGATAGGTTATGGTAGGGGATGGTCGAGCTAACCTTGGGAGATGCCATGTCTCCGAAGTGCTGCCTACATAGCCCATTGCACAAAGCAAGGAGGGGCCTCAGACCGATGTAGTTCTCCCTTAGGATCAGGGAGAGGCGAATTCAGGCAATTGGGTACGGTTTAGGCAATTGGTTGGTTGGTAAAAATATTAAGATTAGTAAAGGTAAGGTGGATGGTGTTGGTAATGAATTGGTGATGTTGTAAAAGGTATAAGGGAAGCGAAAGTTAGCCTACCCAAGTAGAAGGGAATCATGTCCTGATTAAGATCAACACACAATCCTAGATGCAAGGCAAAGTGGAAAGAGTGCTCCGTAGATGAAGAGAGCTAAACAAACCACACCACGTAGAACGAGCTTGGAGCCCTAGGTACCGTGCATAGACGAGAAGTCAATAGGTGAAAAGAGTTGTGTGATCACAATATATCGAGCGTACATTACGTCCCTTGAGTTGAAACAAATGGTGAGGTGAGGTGGATGATATAGCTGAGGTACGGAGAACTTATTACAAAGTGAGTGTTCTGATGGAAGAGAACCTACCCTAAATAGACAAGTCCATGACTCAAAAGTTCTTTTGAATGAGGCTTTTATTTTATTGAATGTAGACTGATCGATGCGGGAAGTCTACAAGGGATATTGATTGTATTATTCTTGAGGTCTTCACGAAGCTGATCAATGCGAGAAGCTTCTGATAAAGGCTGACTGTGTATAGCTGTCCTTCGAGGGAGCAGTCTATTTATAGTAGCAGATATGATTGTAATGCATAGCTGTCCTTCGGGGGAGCAGTCTATATATAATAGCAGCAATAGTTCGGCATATAGCTGTCCTTCGAGGGAGCAGTCTATATTTAATTTAGATGACTAGATGTTCATTTGGCGTGAAGCATCTAGTTTAGTAGGAAGTTTGACTCAAGAAAATCCCATAAGAATACGGCTTATTTTAATACTTTGAAGTCATGGACTAGACTAAAAAGGGGAAGGCATCATCAAGGGGAGGTGAGGATCAAACTATGTGAGCTTGATTGTTATTATGAGGTGTAGGAAACAGAGTGTATGTAGTGGTAAGTGAGCTCAAGGGACGAGCGACAGGTAGATAAGAAGTGATATAACACTAATTTCAACAGTAGAATGGTCGAAGATGCAAGGCATTAAGGGGTTCAGGCTCAGGTTTACCATTAAGCGAAGCTAAATGATAAGTACCAGATCCATAGGTATGAGTGATTATATAAGGCCCAATCCAATTGGGAGCAAATTTTCCACGTTTGCTCTTTTCTAGTTTGGTTACATGTTGATTCTCTTTGAGAACAAGATCACCAACCTTAAAGGTATGCTCATGAAGTCGCTTATCATAAGCACGTTTGATGCGTTTTTGATAGATTTGAAGGTGATCAAGAGCTGTAAGACGACGTTCATCAAGAAGCTCCAATTGGGCTAACCGCTCTTGACGGAAATCATCATTGGTGAGAATATCCTGAAGAGATATTCTAAGGGAGGGTATTTGTATTTCGAGAGGCAAAACAGCCTCGCACCATATACCAAAGAAAAGGTGTGGCATTAGTAGAGGTACGAATGCTTAGTACGATAAGCCCAAAGGGCAAAGGAATGTGATCATGCCAATTTCTTCCGGATTCATTGACAACTTTCATGAGGATTTTGGTTAGTGTTTTATTAGAGGACTCGGCTTGCCCATTGGCTTGTGGATAGTAGGGTGATGAGAAGCTAAGTTTGATACCAAAGTTGTCACAAAGGTCTTGTAACAACTTGTTTTTAAAAGATTTACCATTATCCGTTATTAGGCGATGAGGAATACCAAAATGACAGATAATGTGATGGTTAATGAATTCGACAATTTTTTCTTTTTGATTGAAATGAGTGGACTAGCCTCCACCCATTTTGTGTAATATTCATCATTGTGATTATCCAACGGTGACGTTGTGAAGAGGTCGGGTGAATCTCACCAATAAGGTCTAAACCCCATTGTGAGAAGGGCCAAAGATCTCGAGCGACACGGAGCGGGTGGCGAGGAGTATGTTGAAGGTACGCTTAACATATTCGTAGCGCAGCGTTATTGAGAGTAGGCCAATAATAACCAAGGCGAAGGATTCGTTTGGCCATGGCAAGGCCGCTGAAATGTCCACCACAAATACCGTCATGGACTGTTGGATGGTATGAGTGGCCTCCGCGCCGATTAGACAAATGTAAGGAGGATGCCATCAAAGCCACGTTTATAGAGGAGTCCCCCATAACTACATAACGAGAAACGCGTTTAAGAAAAGCACGTTTACCAGTACTAGTAAGGTCAGAAGGGAGAACAGAGGTTGTAAGGTAGTCATGGAATTGGTGATACCAGGTATCCTGCGAACTAGTAGACACAGTATTTATCATACAAACTACCGGGGTTGAATAGGATGGGGCAAAAAGTTGTTGGACCACGACGAATAATTCAGAGTCAGTTGGCACGGCGGGAATTTGCGAGGCTAAGCAAGCCATAGTGTCCACAAATTTGTTAGTGGAGCGTGGAATGGTTTGTATAGAATAGTGAGTAAATAAGGCTAGAAGTGAATCCACGTAGTGTTTGTATTTTTGAAGTTCCTCATTTTTGCATTGGTAGATGCCCATAACTTGATTGACTACCAATTGAGAGTCGCCAAAAATGTTGATAGATTTGATACCTAAGTGTAACGCAACTTGGAGACCTAGAACAAGGGCCTCGTATTCCGCTGTATTATTAGTGCAAGGGAAATCGAGTCGGAATGAAAGAGGCATAGGTTCAGCGTTGAGAGGAATGAGAACAACGCCGGCTCCTCCGCCACGCTGGCATTTAGATCCATCGAAGAAGAGGGTCATTGGGTACGACTCCTCCGTGAGGGAAAGAGTAGCGATGAGTTCATCGGGAAATGTGAAATTGGTAAATTGTTCCCCGGTAAAGGAGCTTCCGCAAGTTGGTCTGCAATGGTTTGTCCTTTGATTGATTTCTGGTGGACAAACTCAAGGTTGAGGTTGGCGAGAAGCATGAGCCATCTAGCAATGCGTTGGTTCAGATGAGGTTTGGCATACATGTAATGGATGGGGTCTGTATTGGTGATGACGAAAGTCTTGTGACTTAGAAGGTAGTGTCGGAGTTTGGTGGCCATGAATGATAGGGCAAGGCACAATTTTTCTACATGTGTGTACCTAGTCTCATAGTCCACCAAAGTACGACTTATATAATAAACAGCTTGTTCGCGATTCTCAGAGTCACGATGTGCAAGCATGGCTCCTACAGCGTGGTCGGTGGCGGAAAGGTAAAGGTAGAAAGGGCGGTCGTCTTGGGGTGGGATAAGCACGGGTGGCTACAAGAGATAGGATTTGAGAGCTTCGAAGGCTTGGTGACATTCTTCGCTCCATTGGAATGCAATATCCTTTTTAAGGAGGTGATGGAAAGGTTGACATCGATCCGAGAGTTGGGAGATGAAACGTCGGATAGATTGGAGCTTACCTTGTAAACTACGCAATTGTTTGAGATTTTTGGGTGGGGGCATTTCTAGGATAGCTTTGACTTTAGATGGATCAACCTCAATGCCACGCAAAGAGATGATAAAGCCAAGAAGTTTTCCCGAAAAGAACACCAAAGACACATTTCTTCGGTTGAAGGCGGACAAGAATATTGTAACAGGGATCAAAAATAATGGTTAAAACATCGAGATGTTCACTACGATGTTTAGACTTGCCAAGAAGATCGTCGACATAATCTTCAAGGATAGTGTGCATAATGTCATGAAAAATGTAGGTCATAGCCCGCCGATAGGTAGCACCAAAGATTCTTAAGGCCAAACGGCATGACACGATAATGAAGGTTCCCCAAGGAGTTATGAAGGCGCTTTGTGTTGATCGGCGGGCAACCAAAATTTGGTTGATCTTGAAAAGCCATCCATGAGAGAGAGCATCTCATGACCTGCAGCTTAGATCAACAAGTTGGTCAATGCTAGGTAAGGGAAGTCATCCTTAGGGCAAGCGAGGTTAAGATCCCTAAATCATGTGCATATCAAAGTCCCCCTGTCGCTTTAGTGCGAGTGCGATGTTAGAAATCCATTGAGGATAGTCAATAGGCAAGATGAAGGAAACAGAAAGGAGTCATTGGAGCTCCTCTTTGACCAAGAGAGCAATGCGTGGATGCATTTTTCTCAATTTCTGTTTGACTGGTTTGGAATCGAGGTTTAGGGTGATGTTATGGACGGCAATGGTAGGATCAATTCTTGGCATGTCAGCGTAAGACCATGTGAAAGCTTGGTTGCGAGCACGGAGAAAGGTACTAAAGGCGGCTTGTTCTGATGTGTTAAGGGATTGTCCAATCTTCACAATGTGAGGATCCTCCTCCGTGTGGATGTTGATTTCTATAGTAGATTCGTTCAAAGATGGTTTCGGTTTCGAGATGGTAAGGCTCGTTGAATATAAGAATCATCTGCGCAAGGCCAAGGTAAGTGAGGATGGAGTCATCATCCTGGCATTCAACAACATTAATCAAAGGTGAATCCTCTTCAATCATGTCTGGATACAGAAGGGGAAGAGAAGATGGGTCCTCATTATCGCGTTGATAAGTGAGAGGACCTATGAAGATAGCATTTATGAAAAAAAAAAAAAAAGTTAGGAGGGATGGATTCAGGGTCTATAGATTCTGTGGGTGATGATGGCAAAGTGGGTGATGATGGTTTGGTAGGGGCGATGTCTTCTTCTTCCAGATATAAATGACAGAGGTGTCTCTGTGTAGGTGTTTCGGGAAAACCGATACCACTACGATCATTATGTTTACGGGTAGTCACGAGAATGAGTGTATGTCACCTTGTTCGTAAAGACCAAAACCAAAGCCTTTCCAAGCACGCGAGTCAAGAAGGTGAGGGCAAAATGACGATTTGTCAACTATTGAAAATCGGATTGAAAGGAACCACACCAAGAGGAGGTTCGGGGGTAATGGAGGATGCGTCAACACCCCCATACGTTAGGTTAGTGCGGCAATGGGGTGGTCCGTAAGAGATTATCTCCCCCACGCGACGGTCGTAGGTGGGATGTGCATGTAATTGTCCGTACTCCTGCGGGGTAGGGAAAGAACTAACGTTATATAGGTGGTACTCCCCAGCAGTAAGGCACTCAAAACATCTACTAAGGGGTCGAAGGTTGGAATGTTAGTTAGCTGGGGAAGGGAAGTGGTTTTGCGATGGTGGTTTCATCAATCGAAGGCGTAGGCGCGGTTGAGGTGGATGGTTGAGGTACATTTGAGGAGGATGGTTGGGTTGAATGTATGGGTGTCTTGATTGGTATAAGCACATCGTTAGGGCGGTATAACATATTGCAGGTTTTAAAGGGGGGAGGGTCAGCTTTTACGGTGTAGGACTTTCCCTCGTACTCAAATTTTATGCATCTATGTAATATTGAGGAACGCATCCCATGGCTCGGATCCAAGGACGACCCAAAGAATATATTATATCGAACTCTCCCTCCAAGACATAGAAGAGTTCGGGTAAAGTACGTGGTCCTACCCGAATGTTGAGGATCACGGTGCCTAAGGTAGAAGTAATAGCGTATTGAATGACCGCAACATGATGGGGCTGGCACACATGCAACTAGAAGGGATATTCATTTGTTGGAAGGCTTTTGAAGAGATGATGTTTAGGCTAGCGCCCCCGTCAATCATAACCCGATGTACTCGAATGTCTCGGACGTAAGTGGAAATGAAAAGGGCAGGGTCAGGGTCTTCTGTACCAAAGTCAACAATTTCTTCTTCGAGAAACCGATCACAGCAGCAATTGTTGTTCGAGACGACGTATGGTTGGGGCAAGGGGTTTTTTGGGTGAGAGAAGCAACATGATTGGGTGTTAGAATGGAGGTGACAGTGGGGGTTTCATTAGGTAAAACCTCTATCCCTTGAAGGATCTCAACGAGAGCTTGTCGATGAGATTCAGAAGTCTGAATGAGATCATACAATGTCATTTTTATGGGCGATTGGTGAAGCTGTTTAATCATATTTCGGTGGGCAATGCCATTAGAGACGGGATAGGCGGGTCCACGAATGACCACTTTAGGTGGTGGTGCAATCGGGATGTTTGACGGAGAAAGAGATGGCGCAGGTGTGTTTTCTTTTGCTTTCCCATTGTTTTGCTGCCCTCGAGTGGCGACACTAATCATATTAATCTCATAGACCTGAGATGAGGAAGATGGTTGGGATAACTCATGGTCTTCAAGAGGTGGGGTTGTAATAATGATAGATCTTGGTGAGGCGGGGATAGATGGTATAGGAGAGGGAATGGAAACTAAAGGTCTCTCCCTTCGTAAGTTGTCTTTCTTAATCTTTCTATCCGGGAGAGGTGACTGATGAAGGATGGTTTTTAGAGCTTTGCATCCCTCCACATCATGTCCTGGTGTGCGGTGATAAGCGCAGATTTTAGACTCATCGTAACCCATAGGTCGGGGTTTAGACGGGTCATAAGGTCTAAGTGGAGGTAGGGAAATGGTCGCATTCTCCACCAACATAGCAAGGATTTTGGCATAAGATCCTTTGAGTGGGTCAAAATCGGAAGAGGATGAGGGTATTGGTCAGTGCGGGTTTTGGTAATGTTTGGGCATGATTGGTTCGCACGGGTGGTGGTTTAGCCGAGGGGTGTTGATACATGGTTTTTACTAAACGTGATTTCTTTGCGCA
Source organism: Taxus wallichiana var. yunnanensis (assembly GCA_018340775.1). Taxonomy (NCBI): domain Eukaryota; kingdom Viridiplantae; phylum Streptophyta; class Pinopsida; order Cupressales; family Taxaceae; genus Taxus; species Taxus wallichiana. The sequence goes on along the minus strand of CM031235.1, from coordinate 68,094,628 downwards.
GGCTATGTGGGATGATGAGGCCGCAGATGATGGGGTATCGAAAACAACCACGGGGGAAATAGGAGTGACCGAAAACAAATCTTTTAATGATGGAATTTGTTTAGGGTTGATAGGTGGACAGATACGCGGAGTGACAAAGTTGCTATACCCTGGAATTTCTGTATAGGTGCGGGAGGCGTAGGTTGTTTTGAAGAAAATGCAGGAGGTATGATATATTGATGTAAGGTAGAGGGATGGGGTCCCAATATGGAAGGTAGGTATGACGATGATGGTTTTGATTGTGATAGGGGCACGGATTGAGTTTGTCTCCTAGGTGGCGGGGCGGATTTATTTTTGGATAGATCGAGTCACTTAGGCGGGTGCGTTAGACTGGGCATTGGTGAGGTCCCAAGCATAGGGAAGATCTCGGTCAAGTTGATAGAAGTGGACGGGGCATTTGGTAGAGGTGAGGGGGGTGAAGGTGAGAACAAGGGCATTTTAAGCTTCTGTAAACACTTCGGGTATATGGTGGAGACATCAGGATCAGTCATTTGCATTTGAGTAGAAAAAGGGGTACTCAAACGTTCCCATAGGGCCTGTCTATCTTCTATGGAATGACAGTCTCTAGGTGTGATTTGTAATTTTTGTACGAAGAACGATGGGTTGTGATTCCAAATTCCCACCGTGGGTGTGACACAGAGGTAGATGAGGCACCGTATCAATAGATGTTAAGAGGTCAACCTGGCCGTTGAAAAGATTTAGGTGATGAGGGACTAATAGGTAGGAGGGCATGTTTGAGGGATCTGTCACGTTTAAAGAATGTGGTGATGTTAGTGTAAGATATTTCTCATCTAAGGATGTCAAAAGGAGTGGCGAGCCTTCCTCTTATGTAGCAAGAGCGGTAGAAGGGGACGTTTGGGAAATAGATAAATTAGATAGCATCTGCTCACGCTTGTAGGGATGTGGTGTAAGAAGACTCAATCGATGAGAAGAGAAGTCTCGGCGCTTAACTCTCTATGGGTAAAGGAATGATTTCACTTTGGCTTGATGGTGGTGAAGGAGGTTCAAACTCCCGTGTTGGTGGAGAGGCTTGATTTAAAATTTTTCAATAGAGGCTTTTGGCCGAGAATCGAAGACTGCATGGATCTCATAAACACTCTCCTCGGCTAAGATATCTTGGTTCACGTTACTCGTTGACGAGTGATTCGGGAATGGCTTGTTGAAAATTTTCAGATTTCGATTAGCGAGGTGTTAGGATTATCGAGGGTTATATCCCCTCAAGCGTCAACCATTTCCCTCACCGTGTTTTTCAACATCTTGTAGTTTTCATGACTATGTCCTTTTACGCGTAAAAGTTACAAAAGTCATTTTCTTTGTACTCAGAAGGTATTGCGTGGGTGGAGTCAAACCCAGAGTGAGGTTTAACAGGGCAAGGTGATAGCCCCACTTTGAGCAATTTCTCCAGATGACGCCATAAGTTTCTCCCAAGGGAGTGTAATTGGTGGGCTTGGCTTTGTACTTATAAGTGGTTTTCATGAGTATTGGATGGTGTTTGAGATTTTACCATTATCGCGTGGGCGCTTCCTTTTGATTTAGAAGAAGTGGACGCGTGAGGAGTGGTGGTGTTTGGCTTGTTGGTAGAATCGGAGTTCGAAATTGGGGTTTTGTTACGTAACCGCAATTTCTCTCTTCTTCTAAGGCTCGAATTTCAAGTTTCCGAGCCATGGTAAAGGCCTCGTCGAATGTGCGGAAAGTTTGAATTTGGAGGGTAGGGGAGATGTGCTTAGCGCAGGCCCGCGTAAATAGTTCGATGAGTTCGGTTTGAGGCAAGGCATACGTAAGTTGGTTGATAAGGCCCCGCCATCGTCCAACGAAATCTGCGATAGATTCGTCTTCAAATTGTCGGATGGCATAGAGGTCAGTGATAGATACTTTCTTGGCAATGTTAATGGAGAAATGATCCAAGAAAGATTGGGCTAGTTGGTTAAAAGAGAAGATCGAGTGCTGGGTTAAAGCACTGTACCACTCCAAGGCGGGTCCTGATAAGGACATGGGGAAGGTGCGGAGTAACAAGGCGTCATCATGGGCAATCAAATAACAAGCATGTCTAAATGATCGCAAGTGTTGTTGAGGATCCTCTTTACTGTTAAAACGAGTAAACTTTGGCAACTCCCATTGAGGAGGATATGAATGAAGGGGGACAGAAGGGTGAATGGGCTCTCACAAATTTGCTCATATGTCAGGTGCTACGACTTCCTCAAACTAAGCCTCCGTGTTTTGCATTTTGTCCATCATTTGTTTGATGAAATCATGGGTTGGATGAGATGATGGTGCCACGAGAATAGGGATGTCCCATATAAGGTGTTGAGGTTACTAGATACATGTATGGGAATGAAAAGGTAGGCGGAGCTTGAGAAGGAAAGCTCGTGTGAATAGGTGGCAAAGAGTAAGTCATGAATGGAGTGGTCTGAAAGAGAGATGAGATAGGGGCATTGGTGATAACGATACGTGGGGTCTAAGATTAACCAAAGGAAAGCTAATCGGGTCGTATGAACCTCCTGAAGCCTTCTGGATTGGGAGACGGGGCTAGAGATGCAGAAGTAAGGCAAGCAGTTATCGTGGAGGAGTGGGAGCTAAATGAGTAGCTATACTAATAGGCATGCCAATAAAGAGCCGACCATCAGCGTACGGTCGGGGCATGAGACAAATAGTATTGTGACAAATACTGGGATTAGCATCCGAAATTTGGCAAAGTCCTTGTCTCCTATAGGAATTTGGGGATCTCACCGGTGTCCGTAGGGTTCCCTAAAGAATGTGAAGGGGGTGATTCAGAAAAGACACAGAGCGAGGCATGTGAAACCATGGCGCGGCTTGCTTCGAGTGATGACAACCATGGACAAGAACACACAGAAAGTTTCAATCTATCAAGAATAAAAAAATCTCGAATGATGAATTTGGCAAGTTCTTTGGTTTGTCGTGGGCTGATGAAGATAAGAACCGATATCGGTTTAGTAACCGTGTCGGTCACAGGAAAATGACGCTGGTCCCTTAACCGATGCCGGTGTCAAAAGTCTAGGATAAGAAGATATAAAAGGCTACTAATTTGATTTTTAGCAACGTTGAGTATATTTATCAACTTATTGATCACGAAGACAAAGTATGATACAGAGAAAACAGAATTTGAAAACAAGCAAGAGGCACACGCAAATCCATAGACTAATCCTAGGGTTAATTTTAGTTAATGTGGGCTTATGCCTTTAGACGTAAGATGATGTCGAATCCTAAACAACAAGACCTAGGGAAATGTCAAGTTTGTTTTGGCTTATAAGGTTACCTCAATCGGGCGGAGGAATACTTTGCGAGAAAAGGGGGATGTTTGAGCTGTTTTGTTAATTGTGAAGTGATTTGGTATGTGTTGTGTAGTGAAACTAAGGTTAATTTCCTGTCAATACCGTGGATATCACCCCCACGTGTACGACCTGTTACTTAATCTATGTTCACTAGAATTGAAGAACAACAAGCAGGAATGCAATGCATGTGTTTTAAACCCAAATCGAAAATTATATTCGATGAAGCAAGAGAGATGACTTTCACTAATGCGAAACTAGGAAAGCAAGACAAATTCTTTACGAAATATATAACAAAAGCAGCAACAGCAAATATGCTTCCTAAAATGAAAATAAGCAAGAGAAAGAAACCCAAAATGGGTCCCACCGGTGTGCCAAAATGTTTCGCTCGGAATGTTTCGGCTTCTAGGAATAGAGTTGCTCTATCCTTTCATTCCTTTTAGAAACAGATGAGGTTAGGGTTAGGAGGAATACCTGTTGAATGTCGAGATGGTGTGCGCGTACCGTAGAGAAAGATCAGGCTGACTGCGAAGAACTCCTTTTTGTCTTGGAAGGACTACCTGCAAATAAGAACACAAGACCACAAGATTTTGATTAAACAATAAATGAGGAAACTGCCTTGGGCCCAGGAAATATAAAACTTCCTTTCGAAGGTGGTCAGTTCCCCTGCTAATATGAATTAACACAAAAGACTGCAAAATATCAATTAAATTGTCTCGTTGAACTGGGTAGGGGAAAGGCTGGTTTTCTGGTTTTGATCAGAGGAACCGATGCCGGTTACTGATAACCGATGCCGGTTACTGATAACCGATACCGGTTGGTTCTAGGATCTTCTTGGTAGCTATGGTGTTTGTAATGGCTGGTTTATGGATGATATTAGGAAATGGGATGATTAGAAGCAAAAGAATGACAGTTAGATGCAATGGCACGTTGGGTAGTGGATTTAGAAACGGATTTAGGAGGACTGAGATTCAAGAAGCATAAGAAATGTTATAACAAAGGACATGCAAGATGTGACTTACTGGTTTTGACCAAGATGCAAGTTGATCTCCTTGGTTGTAAACACTTCGGTTTCTTTACTGCGTCTCTTCTGTCAAGTGAAGATCTCGACTCGCTTCCTCGCCGCAATGCTCTCTGTTGATCCGAAATCCTTTGACCGATCTCCAAAATGAAATTCCGATCCGTTGTTTTGGTTTGGGAGCCCATTTACAGGAACCGATGGCGGTTGCGTAAAACGACGGCGGTCGAGTAGAACCGCATCGGTAAGGAAAAAGTAGGCTATTTTTAGTAAAATAGCCCGCCTTCCCTGCTTTTCTCCCGAGAGATCAGTTGTGGGCTTGGTCAAGTGGCTAGAAGGTCAGCTTTGGGTGCGAGTAAGGAGGCATTAGTTATGGATGTGAGTCTAGACCAAGTCATGGGTCTTAATTAGGTTAGTTTAGGGTTAGGGCTAGGTCATGATGAGGTGGCAAAGTGAGGTGGCGGGTAAGGTGATGTGGATTTATCAATTATAAGGTAATTAATAAATAATTGTGTAAGGTTTAGGTGATGAGGTTAGATTGCGAGAGGAGATGCGGGTCACAAGGGGTCGTAAGACACAAATTTGGTGTCTACACCAGGTCTTACGCAAAGTGGGATTTGGCCTCAGGTCAAGATATATGAGTACTACCCAGAATTGAGGCTGGAGAATAGTATCTCCCAATTCACAAAAATTAACGATGTGTTTTTCTATCATTTCATCTGCCTGTTGAGGCCAAATATGACTTATGGTCACACAACCAAAAGCATAGTAGCAGCCATTGAGAAATGGGGGGCCCTATTCACCCAGTTTCCCACGTTCACCTATCTAAGGGCTGCCAACTTTTTGGGAGAGCCAACCAGGCTACCGAGGTATGCTGGACCCAAACTGACTTTGCTGGAGCTATCAAGGCAGCTTATCACCTATCATGAGAAATGCCTAAAAAGAAAGAGGGGTGGGACTCCTTTCCCCCTCACAGTGGGCTGATATACATGCACTACCCACCACAAGGCAAAGGACATGTTCGCAGAGCTGGAACCGCTTAACTTGAAACATGATTTCCCTGCCAGCCTACCTTTGACCCAAGGAATTGTCTACCAAGGGAAAAGCTTGATCCAATCCATGTCCCTCAGATCGAGGACATCTACATCGACATCATCCATGAGGTTGAGCTCAGGAGAAAAGATCATTCTCGCTTAGCCTTGGCAGAAATCATCCAATATGGGGTAGCAATTGTCCCCAAAGGCTTCCCGTGACTACACTAAGATGAAATAGACCAAGTATATACTAACACAGATGGGGACAATTGGCCTTTTCCAGCTATTGATAGAACTAAGGCACCTCAGACGATTGAGGAGAGGGTTAAGGAAACTCTGCGCAGACAGAGCATTGGTGCCGGATGAACGGGTTAATCTACCTTGGGGTTGATTTCACAACCTCCCCACTGGGTAACGCACCTCCTCGATCCAAGCAACAACCTAAAGGCAAGGGCAAAGGCGTAGAAGGTGAATCCAACACCACTCAGGAAGAAGCTCCAGCAAGTCCTCCTTCCACGGCACCCGAACAGGTTATAACTCTGGCTTCACCAGAGAAAGAAGTAGAAGAGGATGTTCCAATAGGCCCATCCACTCAGGATGTCGGCATTGCTACAACAACCGAGGTCCCTTCTATCCCTTCTTCTTCTCTTCCTTCCCCTCCTCAAGTGACTCAGGTGACCATTCCTTTGGTCATGTCCTCTCCCCCTTCTTCTACTCCTCCCCCACTTCTTCGTCTATCTTCTCTTCCCTTGTGGATCTTTCCTCCATTTCTTCCCTCATCTCTGAGCTCCCTTCCCTTCCTATGTCTTCCACAGCTGTAGTTTCCCTTCCTCCCGTGGACACTTCTTCGGCTATTCTCTCCATGCCGCCCCCACGTGTCTCCACGTTTTTCCCCTCCACTACTGTAGCTGCCCCCTTTTCCATTTCCGGCCCTTCTCCCATAGGTCCAGCCTGGATCTCCCAGCAGCTAAGTCAGCAAAAGAGGAAAGTTCCCATCGCTCCGATGGACTTTTCTGTAATCCCATCTAAGGGAGAAAGAAACAGAAGCCCGTTACGTGCTTCTCTCAAAGTGTTGTAGGAGAGAGGGTTATGGAGATCACATACCCCAATCCCCTCAAGGAGAAAAAGGATCTGTCTCCGACAGATTTTACTGTGACCCAAGTCACAATGGGGACATCTTCTGAAAGCCTTCAGGGGGAAGCCCTTTCTGCAGTTGACGCCCTCTGCAAGAAGCTTAAAGAGACAAAGGAAGAGAAAAGGCAACTGAAGGAGAAAAACAAATATCTGCTCCAAGCCTTACAGAAGATGGGTAGTGCGCCTCCCACAACTGCCGCCAAGACTTCTGAGCTTCTCAGCCAGGAGAAAATTAATGAGTATGCAAAGATCGGTGAGTAGGGTATGGCCGTTTCCGCTTGGAGGAGCCAAATCCTCAAAGATAGTGAAAAAGTGATCGCCGAGTTCTCCGACTTATATCTGAACATCAGTAAGGTGAATAAAGAGCTCCAAGCGTTAGCAGGGCCCATATCAGAAGAGCTGGAACATGCTAGACTGCAGCACGAGACCTTCCAACAAATGTTCGACTGTTCAGTCGAAGATCTGGTCAAGTTCGGCATCTTCGGTCATCCAAGGGCCCTCAACAAAATCATGTCCACTCTGGACTACCGGGTGGATCAGCTAGAATTTGTTCTACAAAAGATTGACAAAGTCAAAAAAGAAGCCCTGCACACGATGCACCAAATGGAACGGATTGTTCTTAATATGTCACCAGGGTTACTTACTCCTTCCTTCACTTTAAGGAAAGCTGATGAAACCACCCAGATCTTCAAGGAGATCGCTTTCTCAAGGGACGGGGCCAGAGGTCACATTTGACGTAGAGTCTATTAACAACCTACTCGACTGTAGGGACTTCATCGGGTTCCTCATTGAGGCGGAAAAGGAATTTTCCAAACTCCCGGAGAAACTCATAGATGAGCGGGAGACTTGTGAGGTGATCGCGAAGTGAACAGACAAGGATCCTTCCCGGATCAACTAGGTCCAATGATCAACAAGTTTATGGAATACCGCTCTCAATTCCATATCTCGTCACCTGAGCAGCAACAAAAGCAGTCTACCCCCTTTCGGCCGCAGGATGACGATGATGAATAGTTGTTTCTTCTTCTTCTTCTTCTTCTCTTTCTCTTCTTCATCTTTCTTTTTGGAAATATCTGAAGTGTGTTGACACAAATGATGATATCATCCATGTTGCATCATGGGATGATGTCATCCATCAAGTTGTCAAAAGTCAACATGACTTTTAGATATTTTGTAAATAGTTGTTGGCTCCTTTTTTCCTTCTTTTCTCTTCTTCTTCTATAAATACCCCAATACTTGTTGTATTATGGATGAATGAATATCTTTCAGATGAAAAATAGAAGTGAGGAGAAAAGACTTTGAGCTTTTTAAACGTAAGGAAAATATTAATACAATATTTAGACTTTGTGCTGAATACATGTGTTATGTGCATTAGATCTTTCTTACGTTAGATCTGTGTGTTTATTCTGTTGGATCTGCTTCTATTTTAATGTCATTTATTTATCATCAGTATTGTTTTTCTCGTTTATGCAAGTAGGTTTGGATCTTTTTACTACCAATCCCAAAAAATAAACCTTCTGACCTTTACGCTTTGGAATTCATTTTTTTCTTCCTTCGGACCTGCTCTTTCTTCATCCCCTCTTCCTTTCCTTTCTTTTTGCAGATTGAAACACCCCCTACCGGGATGAGATCCCAAACCCCGAAGGCGAGAATGTGAGACTTACATAGATTCCTGCTTTGGTAGAATAGCAATAAACCGGTTTCCACTTTGCTGACTCAAAGAGGGGCTATGCCCTACACACTCGTTGGCTCATTTATCCATAGATCCGCCTGCCGATGCATTTTTGGACCAACACTTCCATAGATGAAATCTTAGCCCACGCTCCCCTACCTGCACTAGAATCTATTTCATCTACTCCTCTACCCATAGAGGAACCCCCTTCCTATTCCCCTTCACCCATGGAAGAGCCTATAATTAGCACGCCACCTTTGACCCCTCAAAATTATGAGCAGTTGTTAGTGGCACCTCTCCTACTCATAGAAGATGCAGGTCCACCACCTACACCAACACAAGGAGATTCCACTTCAGTTAACCCATCCTCTCCTCTACCCATGGAGGATACTATAGAAGTACCACTACCTGTAGATGACCATTCACCATTAGAACTTCAAGATCCCGTTGATCTACTTTCGGCTCTCTTACCCACAAAGTCTAAGGCTAACCATTTCCCTATCTCAAACACATTTTACGGGGATTTCCACTTGATCCACATCAACCCTACCTACATCAATACCATTCTCACACTTGGCTGATCTCCTGGACTATGTCGATAGAGCCTTACTTTGGGGATGCCTTCTACTTCTTGTTTCAACACAAATGTAGTTGTCCCCTGTTGACACCTCCACTATCTATCCAAAAGTGTTTTGGGAAACCAAACCAAACATAATCACGACTATTGCAATGCCTTCCATGACACCACCCCTAGCCCAACTCACACCTCTTCCCATAGCCCAATATACACCTACACCCAAACACCTACCCTCACCTATATCATCACCCTCACCTAAACCTACACCTACCTTAGGGATCATACCAACAACTAGCCTTACTCACCCACCCATCAAATTAGATTTAGCTACATCTTCCAAAACTAATACCAAACTTAAAATAGCCCCTAAATGAGGATCCAATCCCCTAAATATCATACCCCAACCTCACCTACCACTCCCTTATCACCTTCACCCCTTATGTCCATCCTAGGACCTCACCCTCAACCATAGCCAAGCAAAACCCCATCCACCGTAAACCAAGAATGTAGAAACCCATTTCACCATCAGAGATCTTTAATATACCCAGAAACCTAAAAACCTCCACCCTCACCTGTAACCTTCTTACCACCCATACCTCCAATACCATCAATAACTTCTTCACTACCCATAAAACTTCTCTCTCACTCATGCCTCCTACCCAACCCACACCACCTACCTCCATAGCACCTTGGTTACCCCCATGGGTAACCCGCCCTCTTCCACCATCTGCTTTTCCCTCCACATCTCATACACTTGTATCTCCTTTTCCCAAAAAGATGCAACCTAAAGCTAAAAATCCACTACCCTCTAATAAGGTAGTTAAACCAACCAAAACTTCCATTTCTAGTTCATCTACCATGCCCCTACCCAAGTAGATACGACCAACACCTAAGACCACACCACACACCAAACTAGTAGCCCAACCTACTCCCCCTATTGTAAAACATCTTCCTCCACAATCAGCCATACCTACACCCAAACCCACATTCACCTGCCATTGTGATCCACTATCAGGATCCTATGCCAAAATACTAACCAATCTCCTCAAACTTCCCTCATCACATTACCCACCCTTAAACCTTAAGACCCACCGAAACCCAAACAAAAAGGGTTTGACGAAACCAAAATTTTTCTCCTACCATCATGTGCCAGACATGATGTAGAGGATCGTTGTAGGCTTTAAAAACCACTCTTGTCCAATTATGTCCTCTTGAAGAAAAATTTGACGATGATGATCTTCTTGATGAGGACTCCATTTAACCTTCACCAATTTTCACATATCCTCTCCCATCACCTACTCAAGAACCAAGATCTCCACTTGCACAACTCTTGCATTTGTCCCCTTTCACCATGCATGCCAAAATGTTTCACCATTTTCTTTACCTTTTCAAGTGATGAAATAGATAAGGTTAAAGACCAAGGAGGAATACTTGTTAAATGTTGGTCAGTTGATGATTTTTGCACATGTTCTAAATTATTGATCCATAGCTCAATGTGAGAGCTTCTTTTTGGCTAGGAGGAACTACTTGTAATAGAGAACAAGATGAAAAATAGATAGTTAAATGATATATGACAGTGGAATGCCTAGCATATGCTAGTTCTAGGAAGTGTGATACTTCCTAGATGGTTGTCAATCCACTATTTAAAATAAGTTAATGCAAGAAATAAACAAATTCCTACTGTAGTTGATATGATTTAGGTATTTCATTCAAGTACAATAAGAAAATCCAATCACAACAGGATAGGCTATAGTTGGATCTAAGAGGTGAGGTGTCTGTCAAGGTACTGGGACTGATCAAGGGTCTGATTCAAGGTTATTTAGGTCAACTTATAGGGTGATTGTTGGGTCTGTTCTTGGTCAAAGAGTAAAACATAGAGATCGACATCAACTGAGTGTGACCGATGTTGGTTTAGGTAGAACCAATGGCGGTTGTGGATAGCTGGTGTCGTGATGGTATAAATAAAAGAAACTCAAATAGATTAAATGGTAGGGTTGATCTGAGGTCAAATAAAGTTTGGTAGAGTGAATGGGAAGGTCTATAGAGGTCTTAGGTATGCTCAGAAGTATACAATAGGTGATGATAGGTGATTTGGTGATATGGGTGAAGGCATATTTGAGTTCACAGAAAGTAGTTGATGAAGAAATAAGCATGCAAAGAATAGATTAATAATAGGAGTAATAAACATTACTAATTGAAATAAACCCTACTAGTTAGGGCCATACTTACTGTGTTAAGGATCTGATGGCTAGGTAGGGAAATAAAACCTATTAGAGGTGGTTAATCGAGAATACATGTATGGTACTGTAATGGTGATTTCTGGAGTTCTCCCATGAATGTAATAGCTCTATGATTGATCCTGGTGATGGTTCTAGATGTCTGGATGTGTAAAAGGATGCTTGTTTCACTTGCATGCAGCTCTGATCTCCTTTCCTGCTCTCAGAATGTGTTAACCCAAAAATAAAGTTGTTTTGGTGAATAAATGGTAATCGATGATGGTTTTGGGTTGACCGGTGTCGGTTTAGGGGTGACTAGCATCAGTTAAGGTAGGATTCCCTAGGTTTACTAAAATGAGAAAATCTTTCTAATTTCTTTGGTCCAATTAGTTTATTCTCATGGATTAGAATGGAAACTTCCCTTCTAATGAGCGGGAATATGGTTAGAGATATTTTAGGGATTGATTTTAGGGTTAGACCAAATCTTATCTCATTAAGGCAAGTGAGACTTAGTTATTGTTGGTTATGGAAACATGCCAAGAATAGGTCTAGGGTGAGGTGGCTGGATGAGGTGTCTAGGTGAGGTGGCTAGGTGAGGCAATGGGGGTAGAAATTAGGGTAACTAGATATTAAATATTGTGAGGATATATATTAATTAAATTAAATTAAATTAATTAAATTAATGGTGATGTGGGGTGGAAGGGGCCATGGTTAGATGAGTATGATTGAGCTGGTTATTTGACAAAGGACCAAGGGGAGTGTGACCCAATTTTATTGTCTATAATATGCACATTTTTCCATATTAATAGGAAGAGATAATATTGATGCTCAAACCTCCATTGATCATAATGCGTCAAATGCGAGTATCCTCAATGTAGATGGAGATGAAGAGGGTGGGATCAAAATCCTTTGAATGGTGAGGGGTAATCTCTAAGTCGAGAAACCGATGGCGGAAACTTGGTGAGTGGTAGGAAGAGTATAAATTTTAGGTGAACAAGGTGAGAAGCCACATGATGAGGAGTGAATATGGTGGTGACAGGCATAGAGTCATTTAGTAGAACCTCAATATTTTTCAAGATCTTGAGAAGGGCTTGGAAATGAGACTTAGAGGTTTGGATGAGGTCATACAAATACATTTTTATAGGATATTGATGTAGTTGTTTGATCATGGTATGATTGTTGACGCTATTAGAAATTGGATAGTCCGGCCCATTAATGGTTATCTTAGGGGTAGGTGCAAATGGGATGGTAGGTGTAGATATACTAGATAGGTCATTAGCTTTCTCTTTTCCTTTTCCCTTTTGTGATCGAGTAGCTACTTGAACCATATTGATTTCAAAGATCGAAGGAGAAAATGATGGTTTTGGAGGTGGAGGTGTAGGCCTCTCGAATAAAAATAGGAAGAGGTAGTGTGGTAATAGGTGAAGGAGGAAATGAAGTCTCCTCCAATAGGTCATCATCATCTAAAATACCATCTGAATCACGAGTTGAATGAGAATTTTTTTGAGGGCCTTACACCCTTTGACATCATGCCCTGAAGTGATGATATGCACAAATTTTAGTATCGTCAAACCCTATTGGTTTAGGTTTGAGTGGGTTGTAAGGCTTAATGGGTGGTAGTGTGATAGTGGAGGTTTCTAACAACCGAGTGAGGATGTTAGAATAGGAACCTGCCGAGGGATCACAATAAGAAGTCGAGTGGGTTTTGGTGAAGGTAGATGTGATTTTTGTTGAAGAGGTGTTGTTAGAGGTGGTGTAGGAGGGGCTACCTTTTTGGTAAGTAGTGAAGTTGTCTTGTTTGTTTTTGATTTAGGTTACACCTTCTTAGGTAAATGTCCAGTGGGAGTACATGAAGTAGAAGGAGACACAAAAGATGAGGGTAATATAAAAATTTAGGGTGAAAGTGGCGGTGTTAGATGTGACATGGAGGTAGGTAATGAATAAGATGTAGGCAATGGAGGTGATGAAGTTATAGGCATAGGTGTGAGCTAAAGAATTTTTGAAGGTAATGGTATGGGAAAATGAGATGATAAAGGTAGATTTGTGGGTGCGGGTTTTCATGCTTAGGATTTGTTTTTGTGAAGAGGTAAAGGTGTGGGAAATGAGGTGATGAAGGTGCAGATGTGGGTTTCCATACATTAGAATTTCCTTAGTGAATTGGTTTCTTAATAAAGGTTAACGGATGTGGGCCTAAGATAGATGGAAGAGACGAGGTAAAATAAGGCCTAGGAGATTGTGTCTTCATCTTAGGCGTACGATTTGACTTTATGACGGGTGGTTTTTTAGTAGTCAGGTCTAATTTGACTATGGGATGCAATAGACTAAGCATAGGATGGAACCCCATTATAGCATTAGGTTTAGGTGTAGGTGAAGGTTGAGGTGAAGGCAAGGCTAATGAAGAAGATGCTAATATGATTGGTTTAGGCATCATGGTCTTAGTTGTTTGGAATATCTTTAGATAAATGGTTGAAGTGTTTGGGGTCAACATCTTCATTTATGTAGGTACTAGGAGATGTAGGTGTCCCTAGAGTGTGGTGTGATCAACATACTCTAAGTGATCAGCCAAATGAGAGAATGGCATAGAGGTAGAAGAAGATGGTGATGACTTGGTGGTAATCCTTGTGAAAATTTTTGAGGTTTGTGAGATAGGAATTTTTTTGGCTTCTGACTCTATAGGTAGAAGTGATGCAAGAAGATTAATAGGATCCTAATAGACCCTCGAGAGATGCATCACTGATAGGAAGAGAGTATGAAAGTGGATCACTTATGGGTCAAGGAAGGAGTAATGTAGGTAGTGTAGGCTCTTCCTTAGGTGGGGAAGAAGATGAAATATGTTCTTCCATAGGTAGAAGGATGGAGGTGTGCCTAGAGTGTGGTGTGATCAACATACTCTAAGTGGTTAGTCAAATGAGAGAATGGCATAGAGGTAGAAGAAGATGGTGACAACTTGGTGGTAATCCTTGTGAAAAATTTTGAGGTCTGTGAGATAGGGAATTTTTTGGCTTTTGACTCTATAGGTAGAAGTGATGCAAGAAGATTAATAGGATCCTAATAGACCCTCGAGATGCATCACCGATAAGAAGAGATTATGAAAGTGTATCACTTATGGGTCAAGGAGCGAGCAATGTAGGTAGTGTAGGCTCTTCCTTAGGTTGGGAAGAAGATGAAATATGTTCTTCCATAGGTAGAAGGATGGATAGTGTGGGATCCTTAATAGGTGGGGGGATGAGTGGCATAATCTCTATGGTAGATGAAGAAGTACATGACATAGGCTACTAGGTAGGTAAAATAATAGGTAGGGTTGTCTCTTCCATGAGTAAAAGAGTAGGAAAATTAGGATCTTCCATGGGTAGAGGAGTATGTAAAATAGGCTCCTATGCAGTAGTGGAGCATGGGAAAGAATTTCGTCAATAGATGGGATGGGAGGAAACTAATCAAAAGAGGAAAGTATGGTTTTGAAGATAGTGTGAACCTCATGAACATTGTTGTCGAGGTTTCACCCACCTGCTATGATGAATGGGTATGGTTTGGAAAATTTTCTTTAAAATATGAAGGTTTTGATTAGTAATGGCGTGTTAGGGTTATCCAGGAAAGATATCCATTATCCAACATTTCTGGATGATGTTCTTAAAAGTTTTCCATTGTCATCGCTTATGGTCCCTAACTCATTGATAGTTGCATTAGTCATTCTCCTTATACCATGCTGGTAGAGGACATGAAGGTTCAAAACCAAAGATGTGGTTTAATTAGTGGAAGGATGATAGCGATTTTTTTAACACATTTTATAATATAGAGGAGTAAGGTTATCCTATGGGATTATAATGTCTTGTTTCATACTTATACTTTAAATTTTGAATAGGGGACAAGTTAGAAGGAGGTTTTGGTTGGTTTGAGGGATGGAAAGGGTCATATTTTAGAACTACCATGTTGGTGGATCCTTTTGCCTTAGAATAATTGTTTTCTTTGTTTAGAAGAAGGGGTGACATTTGATTTAAAATGAGCACTCTTGTTGCACAACTGAAGTTTCTTCTCTTCTAGGGAACAAATCTTTATCTTCTCGAGCCATGTTGAATGCCTCATCAAATTTTTGGAATGTATATACCTAAAGATTTTGTGAGATGTTCCCGCACAAGCCCTAGTGAATAAATCTATCAGTTTGATTTGTGGAAGGTGGAAGGATGGTTGATTAATAAGGCCATGTTAACAAGTGACAAAATCTATGATAGATTCATCTTCATATTGGTGGATGGAATAAATACTATTAATGGTGACTTTCTAAGTGATGTTAATTGAGAAGTTTTCCAGAAAGGTCCAAGGCTAAATGATTCAAGGAAAAGACTGAGTGCTTAGGTAAATCACTATACCAATCGAGGTTAGGTCCTGACAAGGACATGGGGAAGGTCCTAAGAAGCAAGGTGTCATCATGGGAAATCAGATAACATACATGTTTAAATTATTGCAAATTCTATTTGTGGATCTTCCTTGCTATTAAATCAATTGAAATTAGGCATTTCCTAATGTGCGATAAGGATGAATAGGATCATTAAAGATTTCATCATAAGTTAATGTACCTGCAAGAATTAGAAAAAATGCTTCAATTTTTGCATCTTGTCCATCATCATTTTGATCAGATCCATGGTCAAATTAGATTGATACACACCTCATGCAATATAAGGAGGTAGATATGATGAGTAAGACATAGAAGGCATACCGGTGTATGGAGGTGTTGAGTAAGAAAACTAAGAAGGGGGAATATAAGTAGTGGTAGATGATGATGGCATATACCTTGAATGGGACATGTAGGTGATGGGTGGTGGTGGAGATAAGGTATAGGTGGGAGGGACCTATGTAGAGACCCTCGTAGCAATAGGTGGAAAAGTAACAGGTATAGACATGAATAAACTATGAAAAGGGGTTAACACGACTGGAGGTTATGAGGTAATAGGGAATAATGATGCGAGAATATCTATAGTAAGATTCATAGATGATGGTGTGGTGGATGTCAAAGGGGTGACAGACACTAAAGGTGCAATAGATACCATAGGTGTGGAAGATATCGAAGATGTAGGGATTATCGAGAAACAATGGGTGGTGAGGTGGAAGTAGGAAATGCTATAGTGTTGTTCGCTAATATAGAAGTGGGGACAAGAGTAGGAGACATGGATGTAGGCATCCCAAATAAAGGTTGTCCCGACAATTCATGAGTAGAAGAATGGGAAAGGTTATATTGAAAGGTTTTGGTACTATGATCAAGGAATTTCGTGAATTCCTCATCACCGTGGGTACCAACATTGTTTGGGTAACCGATGCTAGTTGAACAAATCAACTAATGTTAGTCACTGGACCAATATCGGTTACTATGGATATAAAATATTTTGAAAATATGGATAAGAAAGGGACAAAATAGGTGAAACAAGGTTCTGTAAGTTGTGATAGAGACTCAAAAATGAATGTATCGGAAGAAACCCGAACACGAAGTGAAGTGAAAAAGTCTACATGTTATATTGAAGCTATTTTTTACAAGATTATAAAAAACACACGATACCGGTGTCTATTGGGTAACCGGTGGTGGTATGATAATGGAACTAATCATGAAATCACTAGATTGATGCTTTGGTCATTGAGAAATTTGAGAAATGAAGAAAATTTGAAATTTAGAGTGATTTAAGTCAAGTAAAATCCAACCCAGAAGCTGAGTATGGAAATATGATGTCCTATCACACTCAAAAGAATATGGAATACACCAACTATGATTATGGAGTGTTAAAGAAAGGAAAAAGAGATGAATCATTCTTACATTTCAAAATGTAAATTAGGAAAAAATAACAAACACGCAAACTCCGGGTCAAAGCATATAACTATGTCCCACTTTTTTGTAGTTTTTGTACTTTCAGCAAACTATGTCTGACAACCAAAACATGACCAAACACATATAAAATGACCAAACATGCATTTTTAAGAGGCTATAAATACCAAGGTGCAGGGCATCCAGAATTTACCTGATTTTTTAAATTTTTATAGTATTTTTTAATTATTTATTTACTAGTCAGATTTTAAAATATTTATGGCCACAAAGTGGGACACACTTGTATGCTTTGACCCTCCTAGGTATTAGATTTTTATGTTATGTGGCTTATGCCTTTTTAAACTAATTGTGAGTAAAATAGAGTTTTTGTCAATGAAGGTGCCCGTAATAATTCTATGGATGGTAGTAGTTGCTTTTTGGTTAAATTTTCCCCAATATATACTTCACAGTACGTGAGGTCCAAAATTCGATATGATGACTGGATAGAACACCGATTAGATCCATCGTCAATAGGTTATTAATATTTGATGGAAACTACTAGAAAGGAAGATGTTTAAGAAATGAGTAAATTGTTAAAGTATTTGGATAGGAGTGTGCACACACAAAGTGTGAACTATGATTAATTCCCACCAATCGTCAATCGCTCATGCTCACATATAGTATATAGATTACAAATAAAATTTAGGGGATCTAATACAAAAATCATAAGGATGAAATGCATATATTTTTAAAACCTTAATTTAAAATGAAATTTGATGTAGCAAGTGGATAAAATGAAGAGGAATGATCTTTCACTAGATGGAATATAGGAGAAAAGAAGAAGAAATGTTCTTTTTAAGCACCAAAGAATGGATTTCGTTTAGACAAATAGCAAGAAGAGAAGGTTTCCATAGAGAAATTTAATGTGAAATTTTCTGAAAAGCAAAAAAACAAATATTCCTAAAATGGACATTGTAAATAACCCAAAAGATATGGTTCCAATGGACGTGCCAAAATGTTTCACCACAAATGTAGAGATAAAATAGATAAGGGTAAGGTCAAGGAGAAATACCTATGATTATGTAGACGGTGTGTACGCATAGAATGTTGACCAAGCTGATTGTGAGAGATTCCCTTTGGCTAGGAGGAATGACCTAAAATAGAACACAAGACCACAAAATAGAATTAACAATATCGGTTGGTGGATTTCCTAGTGGAAGCTAGATCTGGGAAGTGAGGTGCTTCCTAGAAGGTTGTCAATCCACATTTTAAAACAATTTAATGTAGATAAATAACATGAAAGAAGGAAATCCTACTGTAGTTGTATGATTTAGGTGTTTCACACAAATACAATAAGAAAATATAATCTAACAAGAAAGTTATGACTAAATTTGAAGGGTTGGTAGGTTGATTTGGGCTTGCAGGTCTGACAGAGATTGTAAATGAGGTCTGGGTTGGATTTGGTGAGGTTCTAGGTTGTTTAGAGTGAGTTATTAGCTTACTGGTTTGGGAAATATTACCATTCATAGAGATCAATATCGGTTAGGATACTTATTGCAATACTGGTAATGATTTGATGTCGGTTGCATAACCGGTTTCGGTAGGGTCAATTTGGTAAGAATATAAAAAATAAGGTGATGGGAGTTCTCTATGATTGTACAAAGAGTTGGGAAGGTTTGGGTGAGGTTATGGGATTATTATAAAGACTCATAGGTGATTAGAATGGTATTTAGGCAAGATACAAAGGTTCTGTGGGAAAATGGTCAGATGGAGATGTTGTAGGAGAGATTCGGGTATGGGAGGTGGTAGAATGAAATAGATAACTAGTAAATAACTAATCTACTAAAACCAATGACAAAGAAGAAATAATAATTACTTTTGGAATTCACATACAAAGTAGGTGGTGGTGATGGTTGTAGGATAATTTGATCCCAAATGAATGTAGCAAAGGCGGAGGACACAATGTTTCCCGTGAGTGCACTAGAGCTTTGGATGTAACACCTTCGCCAAAATTTTATATTTCTCTTTTGCATTACAAGCATTGGAATGTGATTTTCTTGAATGAGGTGTGTTCCCTTGATTTTTGAAAATCATGTAAAGGATAAATCATTTATGCTCTTGGATTCTTTAGAACATAGTGATATGGATTTCAGGAATCCATTTTCACTTCTTGTTGATAAGCTGTAATCAGATTTTGAGAGTTGCAAACTTATCTCTTTTGACTGACTCATCCTTGGATCAATTTCAGTGATCCAAGGAATGTTTTAAATATTCTTAATAGACTGAATGGTAAATTGACATTCATTAGTTGAGAGACATAGCAAACTGAACTTTTGTATTTTACAAATTCTATGGTCTTGTGTGAAAGTGCCTTCATTAGGTTGTATGTTTGTGCTTGGGTCTTTGGGATTGATCTTTGTAGGAAATTAATGGTGTAAACAAAATATAGTCTACTTCATGACTATGGATTATCCTAACGGTATCCTAAACTAGGTAAGAGAACCTACTTCTTAGCTATGTCTACCTATTTGGGTATAATCTAACCTAAGCTCTTGTGCTAAATGAATAAGGGAGAAAATTGCTAAGGTGATACTAGACTATTTTTAACCTAATGCCTAATACTAATGGTTGTGAATTTAATCTAACCTAAGTTGGAAATTACCTATGGCAATGTTTAAGACCTAAGGTAATTATAGTTAGACTAACCTAAGTATTTGGGAAATCTAGCCTAAACTATTAAAAAGGAACCTAAGGGGTCGCATGGCACTAAGGCGACGGTTCCAATGGCATTCAAGTGATTTGATTTGGGTGTAATGTATGGAGGTACTTCTAGTTTTGGAAAAGGAAGGTTAAATTTATTAGGGGCTTATGTGGAGGCTTCACTAAATATGGAATTGCATATTTTACTAGAAATGACATTGGCTAGTTTTGGGAGGTGGTGGCAAGGAGAGATAAACATAAGATTTGGGATTAATGACATTAATGGACCTCAGTTTTTGTGTGCAAACCATCTTGGAAACAAGGGAGGTGGGTTTGTGGGATGTTTTTTGGTTTTGCATGTCTCACAAATTTTACTCTACATGGAGCTATTTGGTTCTTTACGCTAGCAGTTCGACTTCCACTTCTTGGGTATTGTTGGTTTCTCTAGTCTATTTTCGATTAGAGAAATGTATATGAGGAATTGGAAGAAAATTTGTTTGGTTTTTGATATTTCGTGGAGAAGAAAAAGAGTGGGAATCTTGGATAGAAGTCTCCTTCAAATTTATAGAACTAGTAGGCATCATAGGCTCTACCCATTAATATTTTTTTCTTTCTTCTAAATGAATCAAGAAAAAAACTCGCTCTCATGAGATAATTGTTTGTTTGATTTTTCTGGTTATTTACTTGCATGTTTTTAGGAATCTCTGTGATTTTGGGACGAAAATCCATTGCATAGTAATGTTAGTTTTTGGGAAACTTTCTTTGTGCTAGTTTAATGGTGACATGCATGTGAAAATTGTGTTTGAAGCTCTGTATTTCATTCTGGAACTTGTATTTGAGGTTGGTGTTGTTTTGAACTAGCATTAATTGTCTAGTATGGTTCTGAAATTTTATTGGGGCTTCGTGTTTCATTCGAACTTGTATTGGAAACTTTGTGTTTGTTCTGAGTTGTGTTGGAGCTTTGTGTAGTTCTGAACTTTTGTTTGAATCTTTGTATTCGACACTATACTCATATTCAGTACTTGCATATTCTGAACTTGTAGTCAAGTTGATGATTTTTGTTCTATACTTGTACTTTGAGCTGGAAGTTTTATTCATATTCATGGATTTGAAAATGCTTGAAATCATTTTGGGAACTATCTCGCTCAAAATAACTTTGAGATATTATTTTTGGTTTTATTTGTTTTGTAATCTCTTTTGAGATCTTCTTCATGTAACTTCATGAGTGGGAATGGTTGTGGTACTTGTGTCTTTTAGACTGTATTGTGTTCTTGAACTAGTAAGGGCATGTAAGTATGGAGGATACTCTCTCCTCCTCTTCTTTGATAAATCTCGTATCTTGTGGAAAGCTTAACTATTTTGTTTTATGGATTAATGGACTAGAACTACATCTTGCTATGGGTTTGGATGATTTATAGTTCATTTGGAATAGTCATTCATAGTTTAGAGGCTTATGGAAATACTATATGCCTTTTCCTTCTTGTGAATAATGTTGAAATGAATACCTTCTTTGTCACAAGCCTCTTAGATAGAACTTGAGAGTCCTTGTGATTCTATTTCAGGCACATTGGAGGTAAGATTGGGAAAATACTTGTCTTAAATGTATATTGGGTTTCTTCTTACCTTCAGATCCTCTTTATTGACTTTTTGGTTGTTAGGGAAAAGAGTTGATTACTCTCTCATGCTGAATCTTGTTGATAGGATTTATCATCTCTGGTTCGGGGTTGTCTCACTAAATTTGTCTTCATGATGACCTCAAACTTTATGTCTCTATTATTTGGAGCCATGTAGGACCTAGAAGTTGGGAATACAAAGATCTTTGAGTTCATGAGTTGTATTGATCCTTGTATCTCTTATACTATTTGTGGATTTCTATTCCTTGATGGATTCATTGAACGAATCTCCGGGTTTTAAAAGAGAAAGGAATATGTTCTCTTGGGGATAGTATACTATTTAGGGACTATACTATGTACTTCATTCTAAGATTTGAATTCGAACTTGTGTTTAATGAATGGGAATAGATAAACTAGTTGGTAAAGATTTGTAAGGGAAAACTAGAAGTGTGCTTTCTTTCAACTATGTGTTTGGTTTTGTGTTCTCTCTTGGGAACTAGTTAAAGAACTTCTAAGTTTGAAATAGAATTGGGAATTCATTTGATGGTATAAATGAAATAAATTATTGATTGGCCCTTTTCTAATTGAGATCCCTTTTTACTATTGTTTGGATAAGTTCATTTGATTGAAATTTCTTCCGGATTATTTGGTCTACTTGTTATAAGTCATTGGTTGTAATGATGTGGTAGGAGATTAGCTGAGTCAGTATGTTGGAAAGAAAATATTAACATGCTTAGACTGACTGTTTTGCTTGACTGAGTCATACTCCATTTGGATTGATATTGGTAGGTTGCTCTTCTTGCACTCTATCTTATTATGAACCCTTCTTGGATGGATTGGATAGGATATTAATTATGTTTGAGTCTAGCTTGGATTTGTGGAAAGTCTAGTTTTAGATTTTGAATTATATATTCTAACATGTAGAATAAACTTTGATGTTACGGGAATGATGTATTACTCTCTTTAGACCTTCTTAATTGGTTTCTTGGGTTTTATTGGAAGTTGAATTTAAAACCTAGAATACTGAATCTTGTTTAAAGTATATATATATATTATCTTTGTTTGGATAATTTTGTATATCTATTCTTGTATCGAATTGTTAAAGCCGTGTAATAAGAATTCAATTCTTGAGTTCGTAATTCCTTCTGCACTTGTATATCTTCTTTGTTTGTGGATTCTTATTCCTTGAGGGGATCATAGAATGAATCTTTGGGTTTTAGGAAGAGAAATGAATATGAACCATGGGGACAGTATACAGTTAGGGACTGTACTATGTATTTCTTTCTGAGATTTGAATTTGTACTTGAGCTTGGTGAATGGAAATAGGAAACCAGCTTGTTAGTTTTGATTGGAAAGTTGTAGTGTGCATTCTTTGACTGTGCATTCAGTTTGTGTTCTCTTTTGGGAACTAGTTAATGAATTTCTAAGTTTGAAATAAATAAGGGAATTCATTTCATAGTATAAATGAAATGACTTATGGATTGCGTCCTTTTCTGTTTGAGATCCTTTATATGTTGACTATATAAGTTCATAGACTGAACTTCTCTTTATATGACTCTCTTCTAAGATGCAAATTTCTTGTGGATTGGTTAAGAGATTTAGTTGCTAAAGTTTATCTTGAATTTGTGGGCAGTCTGGTTTTAGATCTTTGCATTATATCTACTAATAGATAGAAGTTAGTAAGGATTTCTGTTAGACTGTTTTAAATCTACTTGGATTGAATTGGGACTCTTGGTTAGATGTTGCCTCTTTATTTATGGACTCCTTATATTGATATCTTGGACTGAGGTAGTGTTGTGTGTACTAAACCTGATTCTTTCCTTTAGATGAATTGTGTCTGAGGAATAGGTATGTATTGATTCTCTTCTTTGGTTTATATGGAAAGATGAAGCATACTAGTATGAGTTATGTTGTAACTAACTGCTTTTTCTGCTTGGTAAAGATAAATGTGTATTTCTATTCGTATGAGTTTATCAAATAATTGAATGAAAAGACTTGTTGATTTTTTTAAAGTAATTGATAGGATCAATTAAGTCTTGTGATATAATTCTAAGGTTGCATATTATATTATGCTCTTTTCTTAAAAGTGAATTCAGATTCTCTTACTTGTACTTCTTTCTAGATATTATTACTTATGATTATTTGTATGATGTATATTAATTGTTTCATTAAAGTAGAGTTATTTAATGAAACAATTAGTGGAGTACACTTTACTTTAATGCTTAATTCTTATCATGCTCAGTTCATTGACTTGACCCATGCTAGCAAATTTGCTGATAGACATCATAAGTGATAAAAGAAGACAAGAAATTTCATGTTGTATTGGATTATTTAATTCTAGATCTTATGTAAAGAGTTTGGATTCATTCTTGAGTTGTATTGAAAAAGAAAAAAATTATTTTTTTGGAATAGAGGCTATTTGTTATACAGATGCCCGAAATGCATAGTCTTGTAAATGTATAGTTTCATAATGATGAATTGAAAGTTGGATATTTACTTGTATTTGTTGTGTAAATTATCTTGTATTTTTTGAAGGAGATGGAAATCCTATATTGATGATATTCTTTATATCTGTTATATGCTTAATTCGGATAAACTTGATAAGTTAGATAAAGGGAATTAGTTCAATTTCCCTTATTAAGATGCGACTTGTTAAGTCAGCATAAGATAACTATCTTTTCTAAAAATTCTAACATAGTAATGGAATGCATAATGAATATGTAGTAAAACTATAGAAATTGTGAAAGATAATAATAGTATAACAAACCCTAACACTTAATCATGTAGAGGAAGACTCTTCCTCACTCAAAGGAATGTAATCTAAAGAATGGTGATATGATCATTAATCATTAGACTTCATTTCCTATAAAGTCTACTATAGTTGAACCTATTTGGTTGCTACACCTTCTTTGAATGGTTAAGTTACATTATAATGGAACTTATGATGTTGTTGTCCTATTTCTGGATATCTATTTGTTAAGCCAAGTAAAAAAACATAAAAAGTAATCATAAGTTAAGGAATTTCTTTAATGACTAATTGAATCAAATATAGAAAAGATCTTATGGAGTGTTGGATTAGGGTTTAGTAGGGTTGTTATAATTTATGTAATAATCCAAATTAATAATGTATTAATAACCTCCTTGGGGTATGTACATCATGATGAGGTAGTTTCTGTAGGATGTTGGCACACGCCAACTACAGGACTATACCTTCGAGAAGACAAGGGTCTTTTCAAGGATACAATAAGCTGATTGACATGTGGAAACACCCTTCGCATTTATCATCTAGATCTACACACAAATAAGGACTTGAACTTAGTTTCTCTCTAGGTCAAGTTAGTCGTATGTTTAGGATAGGTAGTAGCTTTCAATGGCTCAGGGTACCTTAGCACATCTGGCTGAATTAGGTCAACCAAGTATGCCCATATACCTAAAGACATTTTAAGCATATTCCTATAATAAATTATGTTTCTAACCCGGCTAGGGTTAAACCTTGGGCAAGTGGATTGGAAATAGTTAGTAAAGAAAAATATAGATAATAGAAGAGTGAGGTGAAGGACATATTTCGAATGACGAGTATGCCATCTAGGAATAGTAACATGAACAATATGTTGAAAATCTTTGGCCAAAGTATCGCAAGCTACTGGTTGTGTTGTCCTATGTCACCTAGTTTAAAGCAACGTGATGTCAGATGAATATTGGTAACAAATATTCAAATAGGTTCTTTAAACAGATCACTTAGTACTGGAATAGGGTAGGAGAACCAATTATACGTAGTATACATAAAGTATTCTATACTTTAAGTTAACATGAGAGATCGATTAGTAACCAAGTCATGGAATGAGAGATTGGTAGCATACCGAGTCATTATAGTTGCATATGGTTATCTGTTATGAGATTGATTGGCATGGAATGTGTGTTCTAAATGATGTTTTATTTAGAATAGAGAACATTATATTTCAAAAAAATTCCTTGTTTCTAAAGTCTTAAAAGGGGAATGTTACATCTTGGTATCAAAGCTGAAGGTTGCATCTCTTGGACCTATTGTGTCCATAATCCGATGAAACTTAAATTTTATTTTAACAAAAATGGTTGTAAATAAGAGGAGATGTTGCAAATAATACTTTTCCCGAGGAAGGAGAAGCAACTACCCATAAACTTGATGAGATCCTTGCTACCCTGTTGGACACAAGAGATCATTTGGTTGTAATTGAACAAAGTAAGTAATGGGAAATGGGGTGGAAGAATATGTTGATAAGAATAATCAGCCACCTCCTGGGGACAACACCAATGTAGGTGTTGATAATAACAATGTGAACATACCTAATCAACCTAAGAACAAAAAGCTAGGTTGGCCACTAAACTCACTAATGATATAACAAGGATAAGTCCACCCAAGTTTGATGGCACCACATTAGGAGATGGGGCGGAGAATTGGATCGGTGTAATGGAGAAATACTTTTCAATAAGGAATTTCTCGTAGAAACAAAGGCGATATGGGGATCATATCATCTTTCCCATGAGGCATCTTCATGGTGGGATAGCCATAAGGATGAGTTAAACATTGATGAAACTAAAAATAAAGGCTAAAAATAAAGGTTGTACCTTATATGTAGTAAAAATTATAGAAATTAAAGAGGACAAAGTGATGTCATGGAATGATATCCGCTGTTACGAGACTTCAATGACATATTTCTGGAAGAACTACCAGGTCTTCCACCCAAAAGGGAGTTTGATTTCACAATTGAGATCAAGCCTAGAACCAAACCGATTTCTAAAGCACCTTATCGAATGACTACTACAGAATTAGTAGAGCTTAAGGCTCAGTTGTAAGAACTTTTGTCTAAAGGTTTGATTAGACCAAGTGTTTCACCTTGGGGAGCACCTATAATTTTTGTGAAAAAGAAGGATGAAACGCTTATATTGTGCATCGATTATAGAATGTTAAACAAAGAAACAATCAAGAATATACCCACAACCTACGATTGATGATATATTTGATTAGATGTGTGGAGAATTGGTATATTCTAAGATATATCTTCAATCTGGATATCATCAATTGTGGATTAAGGATGAAAACATTCATAAAACAACTTTTAGAACAAGGTATGGACATTGTGAGTTCACGGTTTTACATTTTGGATTAACAAATGCACCGCGGATTTATGAACTTATGAATAATATATTTTAGGAATACTTGGACAAATTTGTGCTTATATTCTTGGATGAAATTCTCATATATTTTGAAAGTATTGGGGAACACCATGAGCATTTGAAGATAGTTTTGGAAATTTTAAGAAAGAGACTACGGTTATATGGTAAGTTTGTCTAAATTTTGTTTCTATGACACGTATAAACTATTTGGGACATGTAATAAGTAAGAAAGGGATTTTTGTAGATCCTTTAAAAATTGTAGCTATAATCGAGTGGCCTGAACTAAAGAATGTACATGAAGTTAGAAGCTTCATGGGGCTTTCTCGCTACTATAGAAAATTTTGAAAGCTTTTTCTAAGGTGGCATCACCAATAACTTCTTTACAGAAGAAGGATAAAAAGTTTGTTTGGAGTGAGAAATGTGAAATTGCATTCAAAACTTTGAAATAACAGCTTAACTTCAAAGTACTATTCTAGTAGTACCAGATTCTAATGGAGATTTTATGGTGGTAATTGATGCATTTGGTGAAGGTCTAGGAGGTATTTTGTTACAAAATGATCATGTCATAGCTTACGAAAGTAGAAAACTAAAGTTACATGAGTTGAATTATGTTCCACATGATTTAGAGCTTGCTGCCATTGTTCATGCACTGCAAGTTTGGAGGCATTAACTACTTGGTAAACCTTTTGACTTGAAAACTAATCATCTTGGGCTAAATTATATCTTTACTCAGTCAAATCTTAATGCAAGACAATGAAGGTGGTAAGATTTTTTGTCTCAATA
This sequence comes from Taxus wallichiana var. yunnanensis, assembly GCA_018340775.1. NCBI lineage: Eukaryota > Viridiplantae > Streptophyta > Pinopsida > Cupressales > Taxaceae > Taxus > Taxus wallichiana. Next base: position 68,067,619 of record CM031235.1, on the reverse strand, counting down.
TGATTTTTACATCAATTATATCAAGGGTAAAGAAAATATAGTGGTTGATGCTCTAAGTCGTAGGGAGCACATTTCGTGCTTACAACATTGAGAACTCAATTTAAAGATGAAGTAAAAAGAGTTATGGAATCTGATTCTTACTTTTAGCAAGTAATGATAGCACTTGCTACAGATCCTAGTGATCTGAGGTATAAAGTTTTTCACTTCGATAATGAAGGAATCTTAAGATTTGAAAACAGGTATACATACCTTCGCTTAAATGATTTAAGAAAGAACTTGTTAGAAGGATTTCACAACTCACATTTTTCTCGACACTCGGTATTACAAAGATGCTTGCTAATATAAAACAACAATATTTCTAGAAGGGAATGAAAAAGGAAGTTATAGATTTTGTGACACATCACCTTAAATGTCAACGCCTTAAAGTGGAACATATGCACCCAAATTGGTTTAATATATCCCCATAGCATACCATAGTACCATAGTATGGACTTTGTAAATGACAAGTGATAAGTATGGACTTTTACTACGTAATCTAAGGATTCTCTATGTTACTAAAAGATTTGTATGTCAATAAATAAACATGATGTTATTTTAACGTTGTGGATAAACTAACAAAGGTAGCACATTTTACTACAGCTAATCTAAAGGATGATTCTCCTATGTTAGCTAAAAGATTTGTACACAAAATTTTCAGATTACATGGAGTACCTAAATTAATCATATCGGATAGAAGAACAAGGGAACCTCATGCATGCAACATGCAAATTCTTACCGCCTATCACCCAAATAGGCAAAAGAGTTATACTGGCTTAAAGAGGGTTGACAAGAAATTTGAACTTGGTGCTCACCAAACGAGGCGTGCGAGAGGGAGCCGAGTCTCTCTTTTATGTGAGTTTAGTGGAAGGCATACTTCATGATCTTGACTTAGTGATTTAAAATAAATGAGAAGCTATAGAGCTCAGAATGACTTCTATACCCCTTCAGTCATAACAAAAGCAAAGCACACAATAGAATTAATAGAACTAAGAAGTTGTAAATCCACAAATATACTCAACATTCAAGTAAGGTTCATGATTATACAAGATCAAAAGTAGAGTAGAAACATGCAGATAATACAGAAGGAGATCTTAATATAAACATAGTGGTAACCTTATCATATTCATTCATAGTCTTACTACAAAGCATCACAGAGAGGTAGACCATAGTCATGCACCATATCTGATCCATACATGTATGCTCACAAAATAAAATTTTCATTCCCCATTCCCTCATTACATCCTTCCTAGAATCATCTACCCATTTTATCCCATAGTTCTCACAGTAATTCTATAGAGCTCCACTACCTCACTTGTGTCTCTTCTTCTTTGCCAAGGGCACACATGTATAAAAATAGGCATCTGAGCTCTAACAAACTCCTCTACAACCTCAGATCTGGCCCCAAGTGTCAAGGTGTGGGTCACCCTCAGCATGCCTCTCCATGTCATGATTAGCTTTTTGGATCTTCCTATCGCAAGGTATATTCCTTCCAGACACCCTCACACAGGCTAGAACCTTATCCAAATGGAACACGTTCTTCATGTGTTCTCCCAAAAGGCCAAAAATGGCTAAGTCCCAAATTGTTCTTCACGCACACGTCCTTGGTTCTCCAAGAACCCTTTTTGAATTCTACCTTGCACACCTTCACTTGCACACTTCCTCCGCCATGCGTGCCTACACGCCTTTAAGATTTGGAAGCTATATTAGGGTCCCAACATTACCCCACACTTCACCTGTTCTCCACCCTCGGGAACCTTTTCAAAGAATGCAGTACAAAAATGCAAGGCCTTTCCTTGGAAAAGAATGGAGGGAAAGAATAAAGAATGGGGGAGAGAAAGAATAGAGGGAAAATTGCCTAAAGAAGAAGAAGGGGAAAATTTTTCCACAGGTCAGCCTCCAGTGTACTCCAAGCACTGACTTCATCCTACACTCTAGTGCAGATATCACCAACCAAGGTGCTCACCTCATCAAAGGTTAACCCTTCCCCTTCATGTTAATGGTCTCCACCATAGTCTCCAGCTTCCTTGGCATGATCCTCCAGGGCATCCATCTTCCTCGTAATGACCTTATAGAGCTCTTTTAGCTGGTTTTGATTGAGACTCACCGGTTCTCAATAGCTTCAGACTTCTTTTCCACTTCGGCTAGATCTTTTCTCACTCGCTCTATTGCCCTTATTCTTTTCCTTGAAGTCCTTCAGCTCGGCCTCATCACTGGAAAGCAACATGCCTGTCACCTTGTCTTGATCCACGCAATGGTCGTAGGTGACCCCCATGGTTTGTGTAGCTATTTTTACATCAGCAGCACCTTGTTGTATTCAGCCATGAGCACGATGACCTTCAACTTGTCCTCCTTCTCCAAGCATGCAACTACCTCCTCTACCGACTCCAAGGCCAAAGGCTACCTTTCCATGGTGAGGATCCGAGTCAAGTCCTCTAGGCATTCCAGGGAGGATCCATACTTTTACGCGGAGGGTTAAGGTCTGGGTGCTTCATGATAATAGCTTGGGAGATGAGCTCCACCTTCTTGGAAACTTCACGTACCCTGGCCTTTTCCTCCTGAAGCTCCCTCTGTAGTTGAGCGCACTGATTAGTTTCTCAAGGCTGAGGTCCTTTGTTAGCTTCACTACTTCTTCCTTCCTCTTCTCCAATAGGTCCTCCAAGACTTTAACCCTGTCATTCCTACGTAAAGAGCCTAGCCTCAATTTCCATGGAGACTTTGTTGAGCATGTTACACACTTGCTCATCCGATAGTTGTTGCATGTTTACAATGGGGTTGTCCCCCTTTCCTTCGGACAGCTAATACCACTCCTTGGTTAACCTCAAACTCAGGCTCATCGAGGTGGGAGTCAAATGCCCATGATAACATCTTCCTGCATGGGGGTACCCACCCTCAGGGTCAAAGGATTCCATGGTGGTGAGCTCCTTGGTGGGCACGGTACTGAAATGCACATGTAAAACTTTGTTGGGGTCATCAATGTATCCCATCATTGTTCTTCCCCTTCCTTCGCATTTTACTTCCCATGCGCACACCCTTGGGAATAGTTACTAAAAGAGTTGGGCCTTTTGTGCTACCCACACTCTTCTCCCTCTTCTTTTCTTTGAATTCACCGAGCACGAGCTCCACGCTGCGCTCCAACTCCTCTTCGACCAAGGTATTAATTATCTTCTCTGCCTCCCTTGTCACTTTCTCATCCACCTCCTCCTAGTGAGCTTGGGCATATCTGGCCCCTTAGTACTTTCCCCTTCACTCCTTTTCTTCACTCGCACACCTTCCTCCCCTTGGGCACCCTTCCTCCTTACAAAGATGAAAGCATCATTTGTATCCTCTCTCCCTCTTCCTCCGAATCATGGACATCAATCGTTCCTGATTCACCTCCAACTCTTCCCCTTCATCATCATCCTTTTCACCTATATAGGCATTCGGGTCATCTGTATCTTCAAACTCTTGTTCCTCCATCCCTTTTTCTTCTTCCTTTGCAGAAAACTCCAGAGTCGGGGATGTTGTCCTCTCTTCATCTGAGGGTTCTTCAGGGGATGGTGGCTTCACAGGCTCCGGGGTCTTCTCCCTGACCACCATTCTCCTCTTCTTCTACAGACATAGGTACTCCCCCATGGTATCTACATTCTACTTCTCCACCACCCTTTTTCTTCTTCCTCTTCCCTCTCCTTGCGCTTTGGCACTGGGCTTCTTTCTTCCCATAGGGTCATCCGGGATGGATATCTCATTCTCCACGTACGCGCCCTTTTCAAATTTTGGCCTTATGCGTAGGTAGATCCTTGTGGCATTGCTCCCAACAATAGGTAAGGTCAATGGCCTTACAATATGCACATCCTGTGACACGTACCTTTCAACGTATGCATGCTTCTCTAGGTAGACCAACTTCTTTCTCATTTCCCTATGCTCTCTGTCAAGGGTGGACAACTCTAGGTTTAATTTCTTTGATTCCTTGTATCTGTTTACCCCCGCTTGGAAAAATTGGGTAGTAAACGAGAATGGGAGTTTACACCATGGACTCCAACTACCATCCACCAAGATGAACCTACCAATGCAGAAGTGTTGGTAGACCGCGAACTCTACTTCTCCTTCGGTTGCCACGGGGAGTTGTTCAGGATCCACCATTCAGCCCCGAATGCATTCCTAAGGTGCTTATACCATTTTTCTAAGCGCACCTTGTGTACCCCTATCATTGATTCACATGTGTATTTCTGAAATCTCTCTCATGGTGAAGGGTCTTCAGCAGGGTACTCCCACACGAATTTGTCAGATGCATCCGACACCCCGATTTCTGAGAACACAATTGTCACAGAATGTTCCCAAATAGGATTTTTCCTCCATTCTCCATGCTTGCTTATGATTTCATCTACTATGTACTGGGAGATGTTGTATACGGTGCCCTCCATGACCTTCCTGCAGACATTCAACCAGGGCTTGCTCACCTAGGTCCACCTTTCTTGTCCATTCAGCTTGAGACAAGGTGCATGGCCATCTTCATCACCGGATCACTGATATCCGAGATGTCATAGTACCTTGATCCCTTCTTCAATTCCTAGGGATGCTATGGTTTCCTAATTACCTCCTCATCCTGAGGTCATCTATGAGCACGTCCCCTACATAGGTTAGGCCTGTGAAGTGTGAAATTAACTGGGGAGTTATGCACATTTTGCCCCTAAAGTAAAAGAAGTCTTCATGTACGCACATCATCAACCATTGGTACAAGCACTCGGGCTTCCTAAAATATGGCAACTCATAAAGTTGGAGAAGCCCTCCTTCTCCATTTTCACCTTGACCACGTCACATAGATTGGCAACCCATCAGGTGTTCATTTATTTGTGGGGCACACCAGCTCCAGTGCCATTTCCTTCATGATTATGCTTGACCGGTGATTGTAGTCGATCACGGTCATCTGTCTTATGTGGGACTCCCACTCTTGCCCTAGCAAAAACCCCATCCGGTATTGCATCTCCGAATACCATTCTTCATTCATATCCAAGGGTATTTCCTCTTGTTTCTTCTTCCCTTTTCCTTTACCCTTTCCCTTCTTGGATTGTTCTGTAGGTTTACCTACTGGTTTTTGTGGCATCATTGTACCCTTTGCTTTCATTCCTAGTTAACTTGTGAGTTTGTTTGAGAGTTTTCCTCATGCGCCCCCATGCCCTAGAACACAAACCCTAATCTCTAATTTTCCTCCTTCGATCACGGTGCTTCTTCACAATGTTCCTCACACCCGTGAATCACTTCTTTAGTTTGTAGATCTAATGGACCGATTGTGCTTAAGTTTTTGGGATTTTCCTTCACACGAGTCAGTTCTCAAACCCTAGCTCTTGAAAGAAAATCACTCTTCTTGTTTTTTCAAAAGTGAAATAATGAAATGCCCACTCTTGTATTTATAGGTTTTTCCACTTTTACGCATTTAAGGCTAGGCTACCTACCACCATATGACCATGTTTAATGTGGTTTTCAAACAAAACCCGACTTCAACACTTCTCCTTACACCCAATCCTTGTGCAAAAAATTTTTTTCACCCACGCCCAATCCTTGCACAAAATTTTTCCACCCGCGCCCAATCCTTGCACAAAAAATTTTTCCAACCTTCTAGCATGCAAACAATCCATCTTGACAAAAGACTCTTGCATGTGTGTTACCAGCCAAAAGGCACCTCTTCCATCCTCATGATTCTTGCTTTCACCTACCTCATGTTTTTGCACTTTTTCTCCTTTGTACGTGGATTTCCAATGTAACCTTATTTTGCCACCCATCTACCTTCTTTTCTCCTAATGCATCTTTTCAACAGGGCCAATTCAAATGGTCTACCAACCCAATCCTCCTGTAGAAATAACTCCATGCTTCCTTTATCACCTCACCCCACACTAAAATCGATGCACGGTCCTCTGCGCATTCATAAGTTTAAAAAGTAATAAGGTTACCGCACCCAAGGCGCAAAACAAAACAACAACGTGAAAGGGAAATACAAGAAAGGAAAAGCATAAAAGGAAATTCTAAACTAACTGGAAAAACTACCTTATTTACAAACACCAAGAAGCATTATTTATAGTAGGGCTTCAGCCTACTCCCATTGAAGTGTCCAGGTAATTTTGTTCCATCCAAGCACTTGTAACTGGCACGCGCCAAATCAAGGATGTATGAAATTACATAAGGACCCAACCAATGCACCTTCAACTTTCCAGATGGCATAGAAATTTTGAATCATATAGCAATACCATCTGCCAACCTCAAACTATTTGTTCTTAATATGGCGGTCATGCCATGCCTTTTGCTTTTTTTTCAGTTGTTTGCTCCATCTTGCTAGTGAGTGCCTTTCATCCAACTTTATCAATTCATCTATTCTTTCTTCCAGTGCTTGTTCATCATCCAACCCTCCTATGCGCTGCACTATACACAGATGATGGTAGCATAAATTCAACCGGTAAAATAGCCTTCCACGCCAAACACCAATTGAAATGGTGTGGCCTTGTTCAATATTTTATACGTTGTTCTGATATGCCCAAAGAACTATGACACCTTGTCATCCCAATCCTACCTACCCACATCACATATCTTAGTCAATGTGTGACTAAGGATTTTGTTAAATGCCTCTGCAGTCCCATTTTCCTAAGGGTGATAAGGGGTAGTCTTATGATGGGCTACCATGAATTCTACCAATAGAATCCTGATGGTTTCATTTAAGAAGTGAGTGCCCCTATCACTTGTTAAACTTAATGGGCACCCATACCTACTGATAATGTTTTCCCACAAAAATCTAGCAGTAGCCGTGGCTGTGGTGCAATCCTTAGTGGGCGCGGCCTCTACCCACCTTGTCAGATAATCAATACAGGTAATGATATACCATGAGTTAGTCCTTCACGCAAATTGGTGAGATTGGTCCGACAAAATCTATTGCCCATTTTTCAAAAGGTTCCACGCTGCTGGCGATGGGGCGCAAGGGCATCTCATCCCTTCTTCCAGGTTTTCCAAGGCACTGGTAGTGGTCATAGCCTTGCAAAACTCAATGCAATCCTGGTGAATCATCTCCCACCATAGTCCGATGACTAGGATCTTGCACGTGGTTGCATTCCCCACATAGTGTCCTCCAACAATCCCACCATGGGCTTCTTCTATTATGGCCACGTGCTTCATGTTCTAATACACACGCAAAACCTCATCATGGCCCATTTTATACAAATCCCCATTGATCAACATGAAGGGTGTGCACGTATGGCTAACCTTTTCCTTTCCAGAGCATTCATCCCTTCGGGTGCCACACCTTCCTTGAGAAAAAAACAATGTCTTCTAACTCCGAGGGCACACGCCACAACCTGAATAGTTACACATCCGACATGGTTTCCTCGATACTTTGCATCCTCTCCCAATCAATCCTTGATAAATGATCCGCCCACAATTGTTCTTTCCTAGTTTTACCACCACTTTGAATTCAAATTCCTAAAATAAAAGTACCCAACGACATATGCACCCTTGCAACACTACTTTGTTTACTAGATACTTCAAGGCCATATGGTCAATGTAGAATATGAAGGGAGTCACCAACAGATATTGTCTAAATTTGTGGAGCACGTAGATCATTGACAATGCCTCGTGCTCGGTCATTGTATAATTTTGTTCTGCTGGTGTCAACTTTCTACTTGCAAAACACAAGGGATGATCAACAATCCCTCTCCTGGTTGAGCAAGAATGGCTCCCATTGTTGTACCAGAGGCATCCACGTGGACATGGAAAGGTTTATCCTATGATGGGAATCATAGAATAGGTGTGGTGATAAGCCTTTCTTTTAGAGTGTCAAATGCCCTCTATTGCGCCTCTCCCCACCGAAAGGCACTCTTATGTCTGAGCAATATTTCCAAAGGCACGCGATCTTGGCATATCCCTTAATGAACTTTCTGTAGTACCCAATGTGTCCAAGAAATCCACGCATGGTGCTTTTGGCTGGTGGGCTCCCCTAATCCCACAATAACTACAAATTTCACGGGATCCACTAGTAAGCCCTCTTTACATATGATATGCCCCAACAACGTTCCAAAAGGAGTTGCAAAGATACATTTCTTGATGTTGAGGGAAATCCTCAACTACCGACATCTTTCAAACATCAATCTCAAGTTATCACAATGGTCCCTTACCAATCCATACACTATCCAATCATCCAAATATACTTGAAGGAACTTGTGGATGAAGTCCTTAAATGCTTGTACCACTATGCGCAAAATACAAAGGTGCATTCCTCAATCCAAAGGGCATGACCATGTATGCAAAGCTTCCCCACTCTGGTGGTGAAAGTTGTCTTTCTTGGTCTTCCTTGGCAATCCTTACTTGGTGATATCCCGAGAATCCATCCGTAAAGGAATAGACCTCGCCCAACAACTCCTTCCAAAATCTCTTCAATGAAGGGGGTGGGAAAAGGATCTATGATACAAACAACATTCAATTCCCTATAATCCACACATATCCTAATCCACCCATCCTTCTTTATGTTGATCACCATTGGACTTATCCATTCTGATTCCTCCACAGCCTCAATGATACCGGATGCTATCATTTTGTCTAGCTCTTCTTTAACCCTTACGCATGTTGGGATTCATCCTGTAAGGCCTCTTCCTGACCGGGCACACACCATCTTTCAACTTTATCCTCATTTCCCCCAATGAATGGTGGATGCCTTTCAACTCATGGTATCCACATGGGAATAAATCCTCAAATTCACACAAGAGATCGATGATCTTTGATACTTCCTTGTCTGACCAATGTAGTCCCCAATGATAGCTTCCTTGGGCTCCTTCTCCGAGCCGATGTTAACTTTCTTGGTTTTGAGTGGTTCATGATACACACACACACATGCATCCACACTATCAACTACTTCACACATCCCAACCGAATGGTCAACATTCAAGCTCTCCATCTCCTCTCCATCAATAACATATACCATCTTTCCTTTCTCCTTTTCAACACACGCACTCGAATTGTATGTCTTCTAGTTCCTCCTCTTCAACCACGCTTCCAAGCTAGGTCCACCAAGTAAGTTTACTAACCTATCTTCCACCATGGCACAATCCCCCAGAGTGAGGCATTTGATAGTCTACAATGCCTCATCAACCGGTTGCATGGTACTTCTGGTACTCGAATGTGTGAACCAAGTCAACCACTAATTCCTACCAATTTCCCATTTGGTGGCAGTGTTTTAATGGATGTACCAAGCGCGCACACAACCTTGTAGTGTCGAATATAGCTTGTGCACCCAAAGGGAGGGTGGTAAAGCTTCCACGCCTTCTCCCCAGACCCTCTCACATGCCTGGATGTGGGAAGAGGTGGGTCCATTGCCATTGTAATCCTTGATAGCAGGTGGGTATGTTGCTCTTCGAGAATCAGATAGTGAGCACAATTCTAACTTCACACCACTCCAACAAGTTTTCACTATGCGCGGCCCACCACCTCACTATTGTGCCTATCAAAACATAACTCAGCATACCTCATCACTCATCCTCCCTCCATTGAGCTTCCATTTCTCTCAAAAAGACCTCGGGTATGCATCCCTAGAATACTTGGTTATTTCCTTTCCTCCCAGGCACCGAACTATACATGCGCCATTGTTACCTTGGTCACTGATCCTTTCAGATGTCACCCAATCATTTCATAAGTCCCATGCACCCAATTATCACATGCTATACTAGTAGTATCACTGATAGATTGAGCATCATCAAACTAGATGACTCCTTCTGTAGGGTGGATGGTCTCTAGATCTCTTATGGAGCACACATATATTTTGTCCAAGGACTTCCTCTCCAAGGGGTTCAATATAGGTGTGGAATTTCCATCAACAAGTGGTATAATCACCCTCTCTTCCTTGTTTTCAAAGCTTATGTACCCCTTGTTAAACCGAGATCTCTGCATTATTCTTATAACACCACGGCACCCAAGTAAAGCTGGGAAATTATCTACCTCAGCAAGCACCAAGACTTCAAAATCCCTAGTGAACCTAGTCCCCTGAATGGTAATGGTCACATCCTTCAAGACACCTATGGGCATTGCCTTTGTCTTATTTTCCATATACAACACATTTGAAGATGGTCTGTAATGCAGGTCTTCCCATTTGATGCCAGGCATCCAGAGTGAGAACATTAACCTCTGCGCCTATGTCAATGAGGATGTTGCTAAGCAACCATCCATCCACTACTACGTTCAAGGTGATCTCTTTGTCATAATCAAGGTTGTGAGGTGGGAGGTTTGCATGCAAGATCTACCTTTCGTGTTCTTCCCCCAACACATGGCACCTTTTCTCTCAACCATGCCCCTAGCAGGGAATAATATTCTCCTACCTCAGCAGTTTACACACCTCCTTAACCTCATCCAAGTCATCCTTTGGTGCTTCTACTAGTCTTCTTTTGCTCATCTTTTCTAGTTTTCTCTTTTAAGCATTAGATCTCCCCTTGTAAGCTTCAATTACATCCATGGTTTCCTAGTAGACTTCTTTTTGGTGAGCCGGATTTGGATACTTCCCATGTACTACTTCTTCCCTCAAAACTAGAGGTCTCTACCTAGGCACTTCCCTTGCACGTGTGGACTCCACCCTTGTTGTTACCATAACAGGCTCTAGTTCTGATTCACGTATTACTCACGGGAGCCATTACACATCAGCCTTCTTAATACTCACCATGGCAGTGCCCTTATCCTTCCGGTACTTCACTGACTCATATGTTCGTATAACTCTGGGCACTCTTCGTACTTATGTTTTTTTCCACACCAGAGCATTGTAGAAGATCTGGACATTCACGCTTATAATGGTCTGATGGCTCCACAATTAAAGCATGTTCCACATGGGAACTCACTTCTTCCCCCGCGGTTACCATGACCACAAATCCTCCACAAAACCCTCTTCCACGCACACCTCCATCTCCACACTCTTCATACCGACATTCATCTCCTTTGGAACTACTAGCAATGCTAGTCTAGCGCACACACCAAGATCAATTACCTCATGAATCTGGTCAATCAATCTACAATCCTTGGTGTCATGTGTGGTTGAGGTACATATCTTGCAATAACAAGACACATTTTTATGGATCACACACTGCTGCAACAGGGGGCACCTACTTGCATCATGGTCCCCATGACATATTTCATAGTTTACTACTACACGCATGTACTACCACCTTCCGAGTACATATCCCACCATTATCCTTTGTGTGCCCTTCTACATTACAATCCATGCACCACATCCCACCATGAGTCTCTAGAACTATGTTGGCAGATAATTTCTCCAATTTCTTAGCCATGGCAGCGATCTGAGCCTCCAGAAATGGGCTAACACTAGTGTCAACACTACCAACTACCTCAATGCATGCAAAGTAGCTTCCAACGCTTCACATGGGGTCCATGAATGTTTTATGAGACAAAGCCCTCCTAAAGGGTGTGATCAACCCTCCGACAAACCACTGAGCATGTTGTGAAGGGTGGATATCATAAGACAGTTTAGACAATAGAGTTTTAAAGTGTGCATCATCATATTCCCGCATGCTCTCTGCCATTCCCTACTGGATTTCTTTGAGAGAGCTGATGCTCTTCTGTTCAAACTCAGGTATGTGGAATTCTACCAAGAATGCATTTCTCAGTGTGGTATAATCCACAATAGTCTGATGAGGGTCATACTTTCTATACCAACTATGTGCGTGTCCTTGCAAGGTCATCACAAATTGACTAGCCTTTCGATCCTGGGTCGTGATCCCCTTTGCGCGCCATAGCAGCTCACACTTATGCACATGCTCTACGGCATCTTCTATCCCACTATAATCTGGTAAGTGTAGAGACATCTCAAAAAACTTGAGGAGGTGGCTGAGGTCCTTGTCCTCCCGATCCAGTCCCTTGGTTTCCTCCGTGTTTCCTCCTCCACCGGATCCACTAGATCCTAAGCCACCAGCTCCACCACTTCCACCTCCAGATCCTCCTGTGTTAAGTATAGGGCCCATGTTTGTCATGCCAAATGCTCCCATCATTCCACTAAATTACGTGTTGATAGTTTGTGAACTAGTGCCACTCCCAGTCATATTTCCTCCACCACTTCCTAACACGCTTCCAAAACTAGTTAGATATGTGCCTTGTCCAAACATTCCACCAAATACTAGAATAGTGTGTGAAGCCATAGAAGTCCCAAATGAGAAGTTGTATCTTTTAGGTGCCGATCGGTTGCTTCTACTGATATCAAATGGATCAACTATACTTTTCCCTCATTCAAACAAACCAAGCACCAAGGTTTGGTCACTAGGTGGGGTTAGATGCATGCCAAATGACTCTTCTTTCTCTACGCGATGGACTCTCATCAGAAGCCGCAAGGTTTTCTCTCCATGCTTACCAAGATGGGGTATCACAGACTGTTCGGGTTCCACATCCTCCACGTGAACCTCAACTCCTTTCCACCATGTCTGGCTCCATAACCCACTTGTAATCCCACACTGTCTATCGATCTCCCTTTCACACTGCTTCATTATACTTGAGCCATCTCTCCTCCCTTTCCTTTTCAATCGTTATATCAGCCATCTTTCCCCAACCTAGGCTTCCTCACCAAGCACTTAGAGTGGTTTAGCCGGCCATAGGAAATGCCTCTAAACCCATGGTTACCATCAAGATTTTGATCGCAAGGGGGATAACATGCATAAAAATGATCCTCTGGGCTCCCAAAAACTCAAACTCAACAACTTCTAGACAGAATACGTGGAAATGGCATATTCCAGAGTGTAGCTAGTCAATACTCCCTTCCACCAATGATCTATAGCATGGGTCCATGTTAGATCAACATCTTGCAAGTTCTGATATGTTTCTTGGGTCCAAGGGTGTGACTTATAATACCACCCCGATCTAGATGTATAAGCCGAGAGCCATTCAAATAACTCTACTAGGAAACAACAGAAGAAGGTTTCATATAACTCATGATAAAGAGTGTCCTCCACCCATCTTCGCGTGTCAAACCCTAGGTCCAGTATTGAATCTCTGAGTGAATTCATCCTCCATGCTTTTAAACCAATCTTCAACACCTTCAAGTGTTAAGCACTCTACCATCACTTTTTTACATAGATCATGATGTATGCCATGTTCCACTACAACTTCAAAAAGAGGTCCCAAATGGAACCAAGATGTAGTCATTTTTTTAACCCACCAAGAACAAGGGAACCTCATGCATGCTTGGCCTATCACCCAGTGGGCACTGGGCGCTCACCCGAGGCACGAGAGGGAGCCGAGTCTCTCTTTTATGTGAGTTTAGTGGAAGGCATACTTCATGATCTTGACTTAGTGATTTAAAAGAAATGAGAAGCTATAGAGCTCGAATGGCTTCTATACCCCTTCAGTCATAACAAAAGAAAAGCATGCAAATAGAATTAATAGAACTAAGAAGTTGTAAATCCACAAATATACTCAACATTCAAGTAAGGTTCATGATTATACAAGATCAAAAGCAGAGTAGAAACATGCAGATAATACAAGAAGGAGATCTTAATATAAACATAGTGGTAACCTTATCATATTCATTCATAGTCTTACTAAAAGCATCACAGAGAGGCAGACCATAGTCATGTGCCATATCTTGGATCCATACATGTATGCTCACAAATAAAATTTTCATTCCCCATTCCCTCATTACATCCTTCCTAGAATCATCTACCCATTTTATCCCATAGTTCTTGCAGTAATTCTGCAGAGCTCCACTACCTCACTTGTGTCTCTGTTTTTTTGCCAAGGGCACGCACGTATAAATAGGCATCTGAGCTCTAACAAACTCCTCTATAACCTCATATCTGGCCCCAAGTGTCAAGGTGTGGGTCGCCTCAGGCGCATGCCTCTCCATTGGAATTCCTTGTAGGTCCAAGACCCGGGAATAATCGTGGTTAAACCCATGTGAGTGCTGGAAAATTGCTAGTTGAATTTAAGAAATCATGAGATAAGTCAATGTAAGGTCCAGGGGACCAATTCAATGAAGAAAGTTCAACTTGGGAAAACCTGGATGATATGAAAATTACTTTTCCATATTTATTTGATCAAAATTGACTATTATGATTGATAAAAATTTGTGATTTTATCTTTATATGTCAATAAGTCTACCGGTTATGAACATACAACTATTGTTTTTGAATAAACAACTATGTGAATGCTGATTTTTGAACTTTAAATTCAGATATTGTTGTAAACATATGTTATGAAAGTGAATAAATTGATTATCCTGAATCCAATGATTAAAATGAGATAATCATCGGACGATGATTCTTTTTAGGAGGGAAGTATGTAACACCTTGAACAAACTGTTATATTTCTCTTTGCATTACAAGCGTTGGCATGTGATTTTCTTAAATGAGGTGTGTTTCCTTGATAGATTGAAAATCATGCTTGTTATGGATAAATCATCTCTGCTCTTGGATTTAGTGGACTGAAATGATATGGCTTTCAGGAATCCATTTTCACTTCTTGTTGATAAGCTGCAATCAGATTTTTTTTAGAGTTACAAACTTATCTCTTTTGACTAACTCATCCTTGGATCAATTTCAGTGATCCAAGGAATGTTTTAAATCTTCTTAATAGACTTAATGGTAAACTCACATTCATTGGTTAAATTAAACAATGGATTGAACTTGTGTTATTTGTAAATTATTTATTATCTTGAAATACTCGTGCCTCGCATTCTTTGTGTGTTGTGCTCGACTCTTCTTGATTGACCTTTGCAGGTGCTTAATGGTGTTGAGGGAAATAGAAACTTGCTTTAGGATTCTTGAGAAAGAGAGAATATATTGTGTCCTATATCTAATAAGGTCTATCCTAATGGGATTCGAGACTCAGGTAAATTTCCCTAACTCTTTCTACACCACTCTATGTGGGATGACATTTTAACCTAAGTTGTTAGTACTATGTTAGTATGTAGGAAATAACCTAAGGGAGGATAAGTTATTTCTAGCCTATTGCCTAATACTATTTGGTTAAGCTATGTCCTAACCTAATGTGTCAATATATTTGATTGATGGTTATATCCAAAGGTTATAATTGTAAATTAACCTAAGATCTATCCTAAGCAAGTTGTATCTATCCTAAACTAATGGGGTATGAAAGGGAACCTAAGGGTCGATTGGTAAGTGGGAGCTAAGTGGCGGTTCCTAAGCTTTTAATGAGATGTGATTTTGATTTGATTTGGTATTAAGGCATGGAAGTACTACCAATTGGGTAGGGGCTAGTTAAATTTTAGCGGGGCTTACATGGAGGCTTTGCTAAGTATGGAATTGCATGTTGGATTGGGATTGGCATCCGCCAGTTTTGGGAGGCGGTGGAAAGGAGAGATAAGTGGGAGAATAAGGAGTTATGGCATTAATGAATCTCGGTTTTTGTGTGTAAACCATCTTGGAAACTTGAGAGGAGGGTTTTTGAGAGGTTGTTTGGTTTTGCATGCATCTCAAATTTTACTTTGTATGGAGCTATCTCGGTTCCTTGAACTAGCAGTTCAACTTCTTTTTCTTGGCTATTTTTGGTTTCTCGCCTATTTAAGATTAGGAATTTTTTTAAGAGGCATTATGGAAAAATATTATTGTTGGTTGATCTTGCTTGGAGAAGAAGAGGTGTTGGAAACTTGGCTGGAAGTCTTCTTTGAATTGGCAGAGGCACTATTAGGCATGATAGGCTCTACCCATTAAGATTTCTTGCTTTCTTCTAAATGATTCATTAAAACAACTCGGTCACTGGATATATATTTTTGCATGATGTGTCTGGATATTTACTTGCATGCTTTCATGAAATCTATGTGGGTTTGGAATGTGAATCCTTTGCTGTTAATGATAGTATTTGGGAACTTTCTATACTAATTATTAGAGGTATTCATGTGAATTTGTATTTGAAGCTCTGTAGCTTGTATTCAAGCTTTGTTTCTAGCATTCGAGACTAATGTTGAATGAACTGGCTTGTTGCTTGTTTGGTTCTGAATCTCTATTTAGTCTTGTGTTTTGTGAGCTTGAAGTGGAGCTCCGTAGTTGTTTTAAGCTTGTGTTGAAGCTTTGTATTCATTATGAGATTTTTTTGGGACTGTGTTGTTTTGGACTGAGTTGGAACTTAGTGTAGTTCTGAACTTTGGTTGAATCTTGTATTCAACAATTGTACTCATATTCAGTTCTTACGAATGTTGAACTTACTGTTGAGTTGTTGAGTTTTGTTCTGTACTTACGTTTTGAACTAGAATTTTATTCTCATTTAAGGATTTGAGAATACTTGGACTCATATTAGAGCATTGGTGTTTTGGTTTTGAGCTCATATTTAGGGCTTCATGTTTCTTTTAGGCTCGTATTTGATCTTGTGTTTGTCTGAGCCAGTGTTAGAGCCTTGTAAAGTATGAACTTATGTTTGAAGCTCATATTCGACATTGTACAGTATTTCATTATTGCATGTTCTAGATTTATGTTGGAATCGACATGTTTACCTGTATTGTGAGTTAGGTTTGGTTGGTATTTGGTTTTGGAAAGCTTTATTCTCTTTATAGACTATTTACTCGATAGGGGCTTGAGAGTTTAGTTTCAGTTTGAAGCCAATCTGGTAATCTCCTTCGTGTCACTCCTTGAGTGTGATTGGTTTTTGTGCTTCTATCCTTTGGACTGTACAACCTTCTTTGAACTCGACAGGGTGAGAGAAATCGAAGTTTAACCTATCCTTCTCTATTCTGAGCAAACCCGTGTCTTGCGAAAGCTTGACTATTTTGTTCTTAATATTATAAGGGGATGGGAATTATGTCTTGTAATGGGTTTGGTTGGTCTTTTGATTGTTTGGAACAGTCGAATAAAGTTTGATGTTATGGGAATGATGTATTACTCTCTTCGAGACCTTCTTAATTGGTTTCTTGGGTTTTATTGGAAGTTGAATTTAAAACCTAGAATACTGAATCTTGTTTAAAGTATATATATATATATATATATATATATATATATATTATCTCTATTCAGATAATTTTGTATATTTTTTCTTGTTTGGGACATGAACTACATACTTCTTGTATCAATTTATTAAATCCATGTAATAAGAATTCAATTCTTGAGTTCACAATTCCTTCTGCACTTGTATATCTTCTCTGTTTGTGGATTCTTATTCCTTGAGGGGATCATAGAACAAATCTCTAGGTTTTAGGAAGAGAAATGAATATGAACCATGGGGATAGTATATAGTTAGGGACTGTACTATGTATTTCTTTATGAGATTTGAATTTGTACTTGAGCTTGGTGAATGGAAATAGGAAACCAACTTGTTAGTTTTGATTGGAAAGTTGTAGTGTGCATTCTTTGACTGTGCATTCGGTTTGTGTTCTCTTTTGGGAACTAGTTAATGAATTTATAAGTTTGAAATAGATAAGGGAATTCATTTCATAGTATAAATGAAATGAATTATGGATTGGGTCCTTTTCTATTTGAGATCCTTTTTATGTTGACTGTATAAGTTCATAGACTGAACTTCTCTTTAATTGACTCTCTTCTGAGATGGAAATTTCTTGTGGATTGGTTAAGAGATTTAGTTGCTAAAGTATAGCTTGGATTTGTGGGCAGTCTGGTTTCAGATCTTTGCATTATATCTACTAACAGATAGAAGTTAGTAAGGCTTTCTGTTAGACTATTTTAAATCTACTTGGATTGAATTGGGACTCTTGGTTAGATGTTTCCTCTTTATTTATGGACTCCTTATATTGATATCTTAGACTGAGGCAGTGTTGTGTGTATTAAACCTGATTATTTCATTTAGATGAATTATGTTTGAGGAATAGGTATGTATTGATTCTCTTCTTTGGTTTATATGGAAAGATGAAGCATACTAATATGAGCTATGCTATAACTAACTTATTTTGCTACTTGGTAAAGATAAATGTGTATTTCTATTCTTATGGGTTTATGAAATAATTGAATGACAAGACTTGTTGACTTTTTAAAGTAATTGATAGGATCAATTAAGTCTTGTGATATAATTCTAATGTTGTAGATTATATTATGCTCTTTTCTTAAAAGTGAATTCAGATTCTCTTACTTGTACTTCTTTCTAGATGTTATTACTTATGACTATTTGTATGATGTATATTAATTATTTCATTAAAGAAGAGTTGTTTAATGAAATAATTAGTGGAATGCACTTTACTTTAATGCCTAGTTCTTATCATGCTCAGTTCATTGAGCTGACCCATGCTAGCAATTTTTCAGATGAACATCGTAAGTGATAAAAAAAGACAAGAACTTTCATGTTGTGTTGGCTTATTTAATTTTGGATCTTATGTAAAGAGTTTGGATTCATTCTTGAGTTGTATTGAAAAATAAAAATTGTATTCTTTTTAGAATAGAGGTTTTTGTTATACAGTATGCCTAAAATGCATAGTCTTGTAAATGTATAGTTTCATAATGATGAATTGAAAGTTGGAGATTTACTTGTATTTGTTGTGTAAATTATCTTGTATTTTATGAAGGAGATGGAAATCCTATCTTGATGATATTCTTCATATCTGTTATATGCTTAATTTAGATAAAACTTGATAAGTTAGATAAAGGGAATTAGTTCAATTTCCCTTATTAAGATGTAGCTTGTTAAGTTACATAAGATAACGATCTTTATCTAAACAATTCTAACATAGTAATGGAATGTGTAATGAATATGCAGTAAAACTATAGAAATTGTGAAAGATAAGAAGGGTATGACAAACCCTAACACTTAATCATGTAACATTCCCATTTTAAGACATTAGAATAAGGGAATTTTTTTTTTTTTGATAACATTCTCTGCTCTAGATTACATAATTTAGAACATATGTTCAAGTTTTAATAATTGTTCTCTGTTCTAAATGATGTAATTTAGAACACACAAGGCTTTTAAAACCAATGTTCTCTATTCACATATTCATAATATGGAACACACATTCCATGTCATTCAATCATATAACAGATAACCATATGCTGCTGTAATGACTCGAAGAACTACCGATCTTCCATTTCATGGCTCGGAGTTTCATCGATCTCTCATTCCATGACTTGGCTACTTACTGATCCTTCATGTTGATTCATGCATTGTATACAAAGTATACTTGGTTCCCTTTATCATTTCGGTTATTGAAGTGTTCCATCTAAGAGGCCTATCTGAATATCTGTTACCGATATTCATCTGAAATCCTACTTCTTAAACCAGGTGATTTAGGACAACGCAACCAACAACTTGCGATACTTTGGCAAAAGATTTTCACATGCTTAGCATGATCATATTCCTAGACATCATACTTGTCAATGGAATACGTCCTTCACCCCACTTCATCTGTTATCTAGAATGGACTTTTCTGACTTCTATCATTCCTCTTGTCCAAGTTGAACTTTAACCCAAGATAACAATATGAAAGAGTATAGAAAGGCATTCGTGGTGACTAAAGGTATGCAGACATAGCTTGTCAACCTTAGTCGACTGCATGTGTCTAGTTACCTTTAGTCTTCACGAGTCACTCCATATACAAAGTCACATTCCTAACTTGGTCCAAAGTAAAATTGAGGCCAAGTCCAAGCTTATGTAAACCTTGATGATTCGATTCGGAAGGGTGTTGTAACATGTCAGCATAACATTGTGTCGTCATGAAGGCCCCACCTTCATGAAGACACCATATTGTAGCTGGCGTGTGCCAACATCCTACGGAATCCTCCCATCAAGGGTTACACATCCAGCTAAAAGTGTGATTAGATTCTTAACTTTAATATTATTAAGAATGAGTTTCAGCAACCATGTTGATCCTCTAACCTCATAGTTCATTATAGTTTCATAGCTAGGAATGACTTGAATTTTCTCATAGCTTAATATACATTCACCCCTCCTTACCGAAGGATTGCATATTTCTATCTTAGTTCATTAATTAAAGCTTCGAATTACAGTCCATTGCAGCTTAATGAAGTAAGATTAACTTATTAAGCTTAATCGAGTTTATTCGCAACTGATTATAAATTTAGGTTCCCTTTTTATTAGACGTCATTGGAATGAAGTCCATTTCCCAAATGAATGTATTCATTTATTTACAATTACCTTTCTTTAGCTTAAGGTTTTCTAAGAGGTGGTATGATTCCTCCTTCCGAATATCCTTTGGGTAAGGCATCCCAAGGAGTTTTAATGAAATCTTAATACAAAATTTCATTTGTCCTTTCCTTTACATTCATTAGTTAGAATCTAATTCCGTCCTTCATTTATATAAGAGTTCATATGCATCTTACTCTTTTACTAATGTCAATTTAAAATCCATATTGACCTAAGTACTAAGCATTTTCACATCCCAACTTAAAAATTGTATTCAAGTGGAGAATAGATGTTATGTCCTTTTAAATCTAACAGCCATCATTTGAATAAATACAATTTCAACAAGTAAGAGTATATTCTCAATCATATTTCAATAGTTCAACAATGGTACAACAATTAAAATAACACACCATTCCCTTCTCTCATTCCTCAAGGTAAATTTACACATTTTTACAAGTCCTAACAGCCAGACTTCAATCATGCCAATCAGCATTGATAACTCAAAAAGAAAGAAGAATACAACTTTTCTTTTTCCATTTCTTTCAAGAAAAATAAAAAAATCTCAGAAAAAGATCCATCCTCTAGTTAATCAAAAGAAGCATCACAAACAACATGTCTTCATTATTACTCATGGAATCCATCTGCAAAATTTATTAGCATGGGTCAGTTCATCGAACTGAGCATGTAAGGCACTTATCATTAAAATGAGGTGCTCTTGACTAACTATCTCAATAAAAGAACTCTGCTTTTATGAAATGTCCCATAATTGAGATGGACATCACGTAAGAGTTAAGTACCGATAAGGAGAAACAATTTAACAACCTTATCTCAATAAGTAGCATCAAGTCAAACAGTACTAATAATTAACAACTCCCCAATTTCTATAACAGCTAACATGCAATGATATATATATCACCATTTTCATAACTGTTCCCTTTAAAAAATGAAAAGAGTTCATTCCAAATTTAGGCAAATATTAAAAGGAATATTTTCTCTAAACAATCTCATATTAGAGCATTTGTAAGAACTGATTTATATATTACTGTTCGAATGCACTCATTGTCAAACCCATTTCATCATTATAAATGAATTTCATATAATGAATTGACTATAAATTTAAACAGAACTCCTTTACCTTCTGGTTACTCACTTGACTTCAACCAAATCAAATGCAGAAGTGAAAGGCAATCATACATCATAACAACAACATATTTAACTTTTCAAAATTTATCCGGCAGCGTAGTACTCATCTACTTCAGAGAGAGAGAGAGAGAACGTAAAATGCATTTGCATACTCCTGAGGGCAGTCATATGTGACTTCAATACCTTTTTAACAAAAATTTGGATAGGATACTAAGGAAAAGAAAATACTATTTCCAATTACCTAATCCATAATCCTTTTTATTTAATTACAACCGAATTGATTGATTTTGTGAAAAAGGAGCTAACAACCAGGGATAACAGTCAAAAAGAGAAATATTTAGAAGTCAAAAATCAAATGAAAGGAAGAGGATTCACGTTACCTCTTCTAATTCACAGCCGCATATCGAACCATGACGTACAGACCTGTTATCCAAAGGATAATTCTTTCCAATCCAGACTGTTACAGTCTTAATAGTTTACTAACTACTATTCGAGGAAAGTAATCAAGAATTCACTTTGCATCCGAACCGCAAGTATTCAAAAATAACAAAACTTTCAATTGCAACTGTTCCATTAGTTTTATTCATAAAAACAAACGCATCTATCTAGGTATGAAATGAGTAAAAGTGTACAGCAAAGTAACATGATCCCAATTTCATTGGAATAATTATAGAAATCATTTTTCAACCACAAGAGTAAGGAACCTACTCAAATTTAGATTCAATGAAAACAACGAAGGAGTTTTAAACCCGTAGGTTATATATATATATATATATATATATATATATATATATATATATATATATATATATATATATATGTTCATCATTGAGTTCAAGAAGAAATAAAAACTATACTCTATACCCAAATCCATCAGATAATCAGGTTACCCTATTCCAGGTTCAACAAGAATTTATTTCCAAACAGTCATTCATGGATACCAGAATAAAGTAGGAGGAACATTGTATCATTTTAGCTCAAGCAAATGTAAGGATGATACATTAAATCTATTATCCCTAAAAGAATTCACATCGCCATTCACTGTAATTCAATAAGGAAGAACAGTTCACACTCAAGTCCTGTCAAAGCATTCACACGAATTCCATATCTCTTGAACACACACAGAACTTTGAAAACAGTATACACATCACTGTCACTTTCAACGAGTTCCAATCCACAAAAGACAACAAAAACCCATATACCCATTACTTTGGAAATCAAAACAAGTAGAGACAATTTCCATGTTCATTTACTAATGCAACAAAAATCACCCATTTACTCATGTATGCATCGAGAAAATACCCAAATCACATCCTCTCCAAACAACAACTCAAGCAAAATATCACATCCAACATATCATCATATTTTCACAAGAACACGCATTTATAAGAGCAGAGTTCTTTTAATGAAGATGCTTAATAAAGAGAAAAGCTGTTTAAAGAAAAGAGCCCAACATGCCTATATATTTTCTTGTTAGCTCGTGGAAGGTCATGACCAAGATTCTCCCAAGTTCTTCCCTTCAACTACTTGTTCAACAGTTCTCTGAACTACTTCTTTGTTTATACAGGTCCAGGAACCATCGAAGGTGGTCGAACAACAATGGCCGAAACACAAACTTGTAGGCTCGAAAGGGCAACACAATGCAGAGAGAGAGAAAACCTAAAACCAAATGAAAAACAATGGTTCACAAAAATCCTCTTTCCTCCTTCCTAGCGGCCGGTTACCAAAACCAAGGAAAATAAATGCATTGAATGCATTTCCTTCCTCTTTCTCCACACCACCACCGATTCAGATTTGGCGAATTCTATCTTATATTTTGCATGTAATTCCAGTTTAGTTATGTAGCTAGTTAGATGCCTCTAACTTTCTTGTTCCCACCAAACTTGGCATTTAAAACTTCAAGGACTGCAATTAAAGTCCTTCATTAAGTTTAAACCTTCCCCCCTTATCCTCCCACTTGACATGTATCCATAGGTCCCTTTTAGGACTAGCAATAGTTTAGGTCTTAATTTAAATAGTTAGGTTTCCTTCTAGGTTGTAGGTCCTTAGGGTCCACCTTAGGTTAGTTAACAAACCCTTTTAAATTAAAATCCTTATAGGATAAAATATTATTTCATAGGTTAACACATAACCCTTACCAATTCCATAACAGGTTCCTAATAGATTTTACCACCCTAGGCTTAAAACCGATATCGTGCAGACATTCTGTCCAAGGCCAAATATATGCCTTAACATCCTGGTATCAACCCTTTTTCTATCTTACGCTTTCCAGCATTATAACTCATATGTATTCAGGAAATCAAACCTTACCGTTGGCAACATGGTGCCTAGTAAGTATACTTGTAACTTGATTCTTTTAAAATTTGCAACAATTTCCTGCTCGGTTCCAGACTTCATTTTATCTAGGAAGTCAATCGACAAGATGATAATAAAGAAGGTTGAAGCATACCTTGGATCAATGGAATTGATTCAAGGTGTGTTGTCTCATGATTATGAGTTCATCAAGTACAAAAGCAATTCTGCTAGTTCACAACTTTGCAAACACAAGTTATAATGACCTTAGTCCCGAGTAAACAAAGTTACAGTAAGCAAGGGTTCAGATCAGTAATACATGATTTTCAAGATTAAAGGATACACCTTTACATAATAATTCTCATTTCCTAGTTGCAGCATCATAAAAATAAGTTATAGTAGTAGCTACCGAAATCAAGATGTTACAAATCAGGTAGAGGAAGACTATTCCTCCATCAAAGGAATGTAATCTAAAGAATGGTGATATGATCATTAATCATTATAATTCATTTCCCTATAAAGTCTACTATAGTTGAACCTATTTGGTTGCTACACCTTGTTTGAATGCTTAAGTTATATTATAATGGAACTTATGATGTTGCTTTATCATGTTTCGGATATCCATTTGTTAAGACAAGTAAAATGAACATAAAAATAAATCATAAGTTAAGGAAGTTCTTTAATGACTAATTGAATCAAATATAGAAAATATATTATGGAGTGTTGGATTAGGTTTTAGCACGCTTGGTGTAATTTGTGTAATAATCCAAATTAATTATGTATTAATAACCTCCTTGGGGTATGCACATTGTGATGAGGTAGTTTCTGTAGGATGTTAGCACATGCCAACTACAGGATTGTACCTTCGAGAAGACAAGGGTCTTCTCGAGGATACAACATTGCATTTGACATGTGGCAACACCCTTGTGTATTGATCATCTATATCTACACACAAATAAGGAGTTAAAATTAGTTTCCCTCTATGTCAAGTTAGTATCATGTTTAGGATAGGTAGTAGCTTTCAATGGCTCAGGGTACTTGGCACATCCGGTCGACTTAGGTTAACCGAGTATGCCCATATACCATTAGACATTGTGAGCATCTTCCTATAATAAATTATGTTTCTAACCCGGGTTAGGGTTAAACCTTGGGCAAGTGGACTGACAATAGTCAGTAAAGACCAATCTAGATAACAAGAGTGAGGTGAAGGACATTTTCCGAATGATGAGTATGTTGTCTAGGAATAATAACATGAATAGTATGTTGAAAATCTTTTGCCAAAGTATCGCAAGTTGCTAGTTACATTGTCCTATGTCACCTAATTTATAGAAATTTGATGTCGATGAATATTGGTAACAAATATTCGACAAATTCTTTAAACAGATCACTCAAGACCTGAATAGGGTAGGAGAAACAAGTATACGTAGTATATGTAAAGTACTCTATAATTTAAGTTAACATGAGAGATCGGTAACATATCGAGTCATTACAACTGTATATGGTTATCTATTATGATATTGATTGGCATGGGATGTGTGTTCTAAATGATGTTTTATTTATAACAGAGAACATTATGTTTCAAAAAAATTTCCTTTTTCTAAAGTCTTAAAATGGGAATGTTACAAAAGAAAAGTTGTTTTAATGCTTAGTGCTTATCATGCTTAGTGGAATGCACTTCACCTTAATGCTTAGTGCTTATCATGCTCAGGTTCATTGACTTGACCCATGCTAGAAATTTTTACAGATGGACATCGTAAGTGATAAAATAAGGAAAGAAATTTTATGATGTAATGGATTATTTAATTCTGGATATTATTTAAAGAGTTTCGATTCATTCTTTAGTTGTATTGGAAAAGAAAGGTGATGTTATTTTAAGATCTTAATTCTGATTGACATGCGAATGTCTTAAATACATGGTCTTGTAAATGTATATTTATCATCATGAATCAAAAGGTTTTGTGTTGCAATCCAATTTGTGATGTGAATTCTTTTCTACTTGTATGATGGAAATACTAGTGATATCTTGTCGTAAGTATTTTTATATCTATTGTAAACTATTATGGTTATAAGATAATAATTTGGATTAAGGAGATAGTATATTCTCCTTATTATAATGAACTTGTTAAATTGCAAAATATGTTGTTCTCTAACTACACAACTATAGTTTAATAATGAAGTATGATTGGGACATAAAATTAAAACTATATGAGTAACAAATGATAAAATGGTTATTTTAAACCTAACATCTAACCATGTAGAGAAAGACTCTTCCTCTCTCGAAGACTCGAAAGATAAAATGAATAGTGGTTATGATCTTTGGTCTTTATAACTTTGTTTATAAAGTAAACACTATTTGAATCTAGGTGGATGTCACACTTGACTTGGATAGGTCGGTTGCATTAGGAATTAAACGTTGATGGTTGTTGTCCTATTTTTGGGATAACTGTTTGTTATACCATGTTAATGAACAACAATGCAAACTAGAATTTATGAAATTATTCATATCTAATCAGGCTAGTTATGGGTAAAGAACTTAATAAGTGATGGAAATAGGGTTAGGCATAGTTTCGTAATCTAAATCTTAATCCAATATTAGTTATGATTAATGACCACTAAGGGGGTATGTACATCTTGATGAATCAACTCTAACAGATGTTGGAACACGCAAAATGTAGGATTGTACCCTTGAGAAGTCCTAGGACTTCTCATGGATACAATGTTGTAGTTGACATGTGGTAACACCCTTCCATATTTGTTCATCTAGATCTATGCACATCTGGACTTGAACTGAGTTTCTCTCTAGGTCAAGTTAGTAGTATGTTTAGGATAGGTAGTAGATTCTAATGAATCGGGGTACCTTAGCGCATTCGGATGACCCAGTCACCCGAGTATGCCCAAATACTCTAAGTCATCATGAGCATCTTCTTATAACAAACTATAATACTAATCGGGGCTAGGGTCAAACCTTGGGCAAGCGACTGATCGACGGTGAGTCTGTAAATACCATTCTAGAAAATAGAAGAGTGAGGTGAAGGACGTATTCCGTAGAAAGACGAGTATGTTGTCTAGGAATAATAACATGAATAGTATGTTGAAAATATTTGGCCAAAGTATCACAAGTTGTTGGTTGCGTTGTCCTGTGTCACCTAGTTTATTGAAATGTGATGTCAGATGAATATTGGTAACAAATATTCAGATAGATTCTTTAAAAAGATCACTCAAGACTACTGAAATAGGGTAGGAGAACCAAGTATACATAGTATACATAAAGTATTATATGCTTTAATTTAACTTGAGAGATCGGTTTGTAACCGAGTCATGGAATGAGAGATCGGTAGTAAACTAGTCATTACATTGCATATGGTTATCTATTATGAGATTGATTGGCATGGAATGTGTGTTCTAAATGATGTTTTATTTAGAATAGAGAACATTGTGTTTAAAAAAAAATCCCTTGTTTCTAAAGTATTAAAATGGGAATGTTACATCTTGGTATCAGAGTTAAAGGTTGCAGCTCTTGGACCTATTGTGTCCATAATCTGATGAAACTTAAATTTTCTTGTTAACAAAAAATGGTTAGAACAAGAGGAAATGTTGCAAATAATCCTCCACCTGAGGAAGGAGCAATAACTACCCAAAACTCGATGAGATCCTTACTACCCTACTAGACACAAGAGATTTTGTTGTTGTACTTAAGTAATGGGCAATGAGGAGGAAGAAAATTGCAGTAATAATAATCAGCCACCTCCTGAGAACAACACCAATTTAGGTGATGATAATAACAAAGTGAACATACCTGATCAACCTAAAAAAAAAGGCTAGGCTAGCAGCTGAACTCACTAATGATATAAAAAGGATAATTACACCCAAGTTTGATGGCACCACATTAGGAGATGGAGCTGAGAACTGGCTCAACGAAATGGAGAAATACTTTTCAATAAGGAATTTTTTAGAAGAAACAAAGGTGATATGGGGATCATATTAGCTTTCCCATGACGCATCTTCATGGTGGGACAGTTGTGAGGTTGAGTTAAAAATTGATGAAAAAATATCACATGGGATAAATTTAAAGGTTACTTTAGGCAATGTTGGCTTCCGCAACTTTACTATGATCAGAAAATGACTGAATTCCAAAACTTAGCTCAAGGGAAGCTAAATGTAACTGAGTATTGGGAGCGGTTTACTAAACTTCTAAAATATGTACCTCAAGATCAAACTAACAAGAATTTCAGGATATGGAAATTCATCATGGGATTGAATACCATTATAGGAGGAGAGGTGGATGTTCACATTGACCACGATGGAAGCGGTTGTTGAAAAGGCCATAAGGCATGAACATAAATTGAAGGAAATTTTTGGTCGTAAGGAGGAAGTAAGGAAAAAATATCCAACTCTTCTTCATCATCTCTTGCACCTAAGAAAGGACCATGGAGGAAATTCAGAATGAAAAGTAAGTTTTCATCTGATACTAATAAGAAAGTAAAGAAAAGCATTTGTTGGTAATTCATGGAAAAACTTTGTTAAGAGCAATAATAACTAACGAAGTCTTATGGAGGTCACAATGATAACTCTAAGGCTAGAAATAAATATTATCCTAGAAAGGGACCTATAGGAGGCTGTTATAACTGTGGCAAAGAATATTATGCAAATCAATGCCATTTGAAAAAGGATGATCATAATCAGTAGCACAAGATACATGATGCGGTAGTTGATAAATAGGCTGAAAAATAGGCCATGCCCATAGAGGTTATGGGTAAGTTATTTGGCATACCCATAACTATTCTTTTTTATACTAGAGCTACTAAATGTTTTATTTCTAGTAAATTAGCATCAAAATTAAAAAGAAAAGCCGGAAACATGGATAAAATATGGACTGTACATTATGGAAGCAATGATGTTCATACAGTTAGTATGTGTCTTTTTGGAGCAGTCCTTGACTTACCTAGTTTTTCCACCGGGTTGATCTTTATGTTGCACCTTTGGGGTCTTATGATGTAATCATAGGTGTTAATTGGTTATCGAACATAACGCTAAAGTGGACTATTTTGAAAAACACATTAGTTGTTTAGATGACCTATAGAAAACAACAGAGATTCAGGGTGTGAAATGAGAGATTTATGTTAGAAAACTATCAGCTATGCAACTTAAAAAGGCCAAAAATAAAGGTTGTACCTTATATGTAGTAAAGATTACATAAAAAAGCTGAAGATAACAACGATATCTTGGAACAATATCCGCTGTTACGAAACTTCAATGACATGTTTCCAGAAGAATTACCAGGTCTTCCACCCAAAAGGGAGTTTGACTTCACAATAGAGATCAACCATGGAACTGAGCCTATTTCTAAGGCACCTTATAGAATGACTACTATATAATTAATAGAGCTTAAGGCTTAGCTATAATAACATTTTTCTAAAGTTTTGATTAGACCAAGTGTTTCACCTTGGGAGCACTGTAATTTTTGTGAAAAGATGGATGGAACACTTAGATTGTGCATTGATTATATAATGTTAAATAAGAAACAATCAAGAATAGATACCCACTCCCTAGGATTGATGATCTATTTGATCGATGCGTGGAGCATCAGTATATTCTAATATAGATCTTCGATCTAGATATAATCAATTATAGATGAAGGGTGAGGACATTCATAAAACAACTTTCAGAATAAGGTATGGACATTATGAGTTCATGGTTTTACCTTTTGGATTAACAAATGCACCTACAACATTTATGAATTTAATGAATAATATCTTTCAAGAATACTTGGACAATTTTTTCTCGTATTCTTGGGCGACATTCCCATATATTCCAAAATCATAGAGGAACACCATGAGCATTTGAAGCTAGTTTTGGAAATCTTGAGAAAGAGACGGTTATATGGTAAGTTATCTAAATTTGCTTTCTATGATACGATGCACTATTTTGGACATGTAATAAGTAAGAATGGAATTTTTGTAGATCCTTCTAAAATTGTAGCTATAACCAAGTGGCCTAAACCTAAGAATATACATGAAGTTAGACGCTTCATGGGGCTTCTGTTACTATAGAGAATTTGTAAAATATTTTTCTAAGGTTGCGCACACCAATAACTTCTTTACAAAAGAAGGATAAGAAGTTTTTTTGGAGTGAGAAATGTGAAATTTCATTCAAAACTTTGAAGGAACAGTTAACTTCAACACCTATTCTAGTGGTACCAGATCCTAATGGAGAATTTATGGTAGTAACTGATGCATCTGTGAAGGTCTAGGAGGTATTTTGTTACAAAATGATCATGTCATAGCTTATGAAAGTAGAAAACTAAAGCTACATGAGTTGAATTATGCTCCACATGATTTAGAGCTTGTTGTCATTATTTATGCACTACAAGTTTGGAGGCATTACCTGCTTGGTAAACCTTTTGAATTGAAAATTGATCATCTTGGGCTGAAGTATATTTTCACTCAGCCAAATCTAAATGCAAGACAATGAAGATGGTTAGATTTTTTGTCTCAATATGATTCTGACGTCAATTACATCAAAGGTAAGGAAAACAGAGTGGCCGATGCTCTAAGTCATAGGAAGCACATTTCGCTATTATAACAAAGTGAGAAATTAATTTAAGGATGAAGTAAAAAGTGTTATGGAATCTGATTCTTACTTTCAAAGTAAAGACAAAGACTTGGTGCATATTCAAATGATGTGAGGTATACGGGTTTTTACTTTGATAACGAAGGAATCTTAAGATTTGAAAATAGAGTATACATACCTTCACTAAGTGATTTAAGAAAGAAATTTTTAGCAAAATTTCACAATTCACCTTTTTCTAGACACCCTAATATTAGAAAGATGTTTGTTGATATAAAACAACCATATTTCTTGAAAGGGATGAAAAAAGATGTTATTGATTTTGTGTCACATTGCCTTGAATGTCAACGTGTTAAAGTGGAACATATGCATCCAGCCAGTTTATTGTATCCTTATAGCATACCACAGTACAAGTGGCAAGTAATAAGCATGGAATTTGTGTAAGGGTTGCCTATGTCAAGAAATAAACATGATGTTATTTTGGTAGTTGTTGATAAACTAATGAAGGTAACATATTTTATTGTTGGTAATCTGAAGGACGATTCTCTTGTATTGGCTAAAATATTTGTACATGAAATTTTCAGATTACATGGTGTACCTAAATTAATCATATCTGATAGAGATCCTAGAATGACATCAAGGTTTTGGCAAATGCTTAATGCAGCCCTATGAAAAGCTAGATTTTAGTTTTGCGTATCATCCGGAAATAGATAGATAGACCAAAGAGTTGATCAAGTTTTAGAGGATATGTTATGGATGTATTTTATGGATCAGAAGTATAAGTGGGAAGAGTACCTTCCACTAGTTTAGTTTGCATATAATAACACATATCATGCCTCTCTTAAGATGGCACCTTTCAAAGCATTATACGGAAGAAAATGCAGAACCCCATTAGTTGGGACAACATTGAGGATAGAGAGGTAATTGGACCTGAAATCCTTACGGAAATGGAACAACAAGTTAAAATGATTCGTGAGTGCTTGAAAGAAGTAGCAGATAGGCAAAACAGTTATGCTGATTTAAAGTGGGTTGTGAAAAATTTTAACTTAGTGAGAAAGTATTTCTTCAGTTAAACCAAAAAGAGCTTTATAACTTTTGGCAAGGAAGCCAAGTTATCACCTCATTATGTGGGATGTTTAAGATAGTTGAAGTAATCAACCCTATAGCCTACCATTTATCATTACCTCCTACTTTGTCATGAATGCATGATGTTTTCCATATTTCTTTGCTTAAGAAATACGTTTCAGATTTATCACATGTGTTAAATTAGAATTCCTTGTAGGTCTAAGACCCGGAATAATTATGGTTAAACCCATACAAGTGTGGAAAACTTGCCATTTTCATTTAATAAATCGTGAAATAAGTCAATGTAAGGTCTAGTGGGACCAGTTTAATGAAGATAGTGTAACTGAAAACCTTGAAGATATGAAAATATTTTTCCATATTTATTTGATCAAAATTGACTATGAGGCATCTTGGTTGAAGTCTCCTTCGAATTTGTAGAAGCACTATCAGGCATCATAGGCTCTACCCATTAATGTTTTTTTATTTATTCTAAATGAATCATTAAAACAACTCTTCTCTCATGAGATAATTGTTTGTTTGATTTGTCTAGTTATTTACTTGCATGTTTTTAGGAATCTCTGTGATTTTGGGACGAAAATCTATTGCATAGTAATGTTATTTTTCGGAAACTTTCTCTGATGCTATTTTAATGGTGACATCCATGCGAAACTTGTTTTGAAGCTCTGTATTTCATTTTGGAACTTGTATTCAAGGTTGGTGTTGTTCTCAATCGGTATTCATTGTCTAGTATGGCTCTAAAATTTTATTGGGGCTTCGTGTTTCGTTCCTTGTATTTGAAACTTCGTGTTTGTTTTGAGTTGTGTTGGAGCTTTGTGTAGTTCTAAAATTTTGTTTGAATATTCATATTTGACACTGTACTCATATTTAGTACTTGCGTATTATGAACTTGTAGTCGAGTTGATGAGTTTTGTTCTGTACTTGTACTCTGAGCTGGAATTTTTATTCATATTCAAGGGATTTGAAAATGCTTGAACTCATTTTGGGAACTGTCTAGCTCGAAAGAGACTTGAGAGATTAGTTTTGGTTTTAGTTGTTTTGTAATCTCTTTTGAGATCTTCTCTGTGTAACTTCATGAGTGGGAATGGTTGTGGTACTTCTGTCTTTTAGACTGTACCATGTTCTTGAACTGGTAAGGGCATGTAAGTATGGAGGATACTCTCTCCTCCTCTTCTTTGAGAAATCCCACATCTTGTGGAAATCTTGACTATTTTGTTTGAGGGATTAATGGACTAGAACTACATCTTGTTATGGGTTTGGATGATTTATAGTTCATTTGGAATAGTCGTTAATAGTTTAGAGGCTTATGGAAATATTGTATACATTTTCCTTCTTGTGAATAATTTTGAAATGAACACCTTCTTTGTCATGAAACCTCTTAGATAGAACTTGAGATTCCTTGTTTTGATTCTATTTCAGTGATGTTGGAGGTAAGATTGGGACAATACTTGTCTTAAACATATATTGGGTTTCTTCTTACCTTCAAATCCTCTTTATTGAATTTTTGGTTGTTAGGGAAAAGAGAGGATGACTCTCTCATGTTGAATCTTGTTGATAGGATTTATCATCTTTCGTTCAAGGTTGTCTCACTGAATTTTTCTTCACGATGACATTGAAATTAATGTCTCTCGTTATTTGGAGCTGTGTAGGACCGAGAAGTTGGGAATACAGTATCTTTGAGTTTCTAAGTTGTATTGATCCTTGTATCTCTTATATTGTTTGTGGATTTCTATTCCTTGATGGATTCATTGAACGAATCTCTGGGTTTTAAAAGAGAAAGGAATATGTTCTCTTGGGGAAATTATATTGTTTAG
Source organism: Taxus wallichiana var. yunnanensis (assembly GCA_018340775.1). NCBI lineage: Eukaryota > Viridiplantae > Streptophyta > Pinopsida > Cupressales > Taxaceae > Taxus > Taxus wallichiana. The sequence continues at coordinate 68,034,656 of CM031235.1, read as the reverse complement.
GGACTGTACTATGTACTTCATTCTGAGATTTGAATTCAAACTTGTGTTTAATGAATGGGAATAGATAAACCAATTGGTAAAGACTTACAAAGGAAAAATAAAAGTGTGCTTTCTTACAACTGTGTGTTTGGTTTTTCATTCTCTCTTGGGAGCTAGTTAAAGAACTTCTAAGTTTGAAATAGAATTGGGAATTCATTTGATGGTATAAATGAAATAAATTATTGATTGGCCCTTTTCTAATTGATATCCCTTTTTATTGTTGTTTGGATAAGTTCATTTGATTGAACTTCTCTGTACTCAATTCTCTTATGAGATGGAAATTTCTTGTGGATTGTTTGGTCTACTTTGTATAAGTCATTGGTTGTAATGATGTGGTAGGAGATTAGCTGAGTCGATATGTTGGAAAGAAAATATTAACATGATTAGACCGATTGTTTTTCTTGATTGAGTCATACTCCATTTGGATTGATATTGGTAGGTTGTCTCTTCTTGCACTCTGTCTTATTATGAACCCTTCTTGGATGGACTAGATAGGAGATTAATTTTTTTTGAGTCTAGCTTTGATTTGTGGAAAGTCTGGTTTCAGATCTTTTGAATTATATCTTCTAACATGTAGAAGTTAGTAAGAATTACAGTTAGACTATTTTGATTTCCTATTCTTCTTGGATTGATTTGGGATTCTTGATTAGATGTTGTCTCTTTATTTATGAAATCCTTATATTGTTATCCTTGCACTGAAGCAGTCAAGTGAGTTCTAAACCTATTTTTGTCTTTTAGATGATGAAGTGTGTAAGGAATGGTATACATTGATTCTTCTCCTTTGCTTAGGTTGTAGGAAGAATCATGCTAATAATAGCTATGTTGTATTTATCTCTTTTGCTACTTAGTAAAGATAAATGTGCATTTTTATTCTTTTATAATTATGAAACAATTGGAAGACAAGATCTCATTGATTTTTTTAAGTAAATGATAGGATCAATTAAACCTTATGATATAATGCAGATGTTGTAGATTATATTATGCTCTTTTCTTAAAAGAGAATTCAGAATCTTTCATTGTACTTCTTTTTGGATGTTATTACTTATGATTATTTGTATGATATATTAATTTTTTCATTAAAGAAGATTTGTTTTAATGGAACAATTAGTGGAATGCACTTCACTTTAATGCTTAGTGCTTATCATGCTTAGTTCATTGAACTGACCCGTGCTAGCAATTTTTGCAAATGGACATCATAAGTGATAAAAGAAGGCAAGAAATTTTATGATGCATTGGCTTATTTAATTATGGATCTTTTGTAAAGATTTTTGATTCATTCTTGAGTTGTATTAGAAAATAAAAGTGATGTTCTTTTAAGATCTTAATTCTGATTGACATGCAGAATGTCTGAAATGCATGGTCTTGTAAATGTATATTTATCATCATGAATTGAAAGGTTTTGTGTTGGACTCCAATTTGTGATGTGAATTATTTTGTACTTGTATGACAGAAATACTAGTGATATCTTGTTGGTATTCTTTATATCTATTGTAAACTATTGCTATTATAAGATAATAAGTTGGATTAAGGAGATAGTATAATCTCCCTTATTATAATGAACTTGTTAAATTACAAAAGATGTCGTTCTCTAACTACACAACTATAGTTTAATAATGAAATATGCTTGGGACATACAATTAAAACTATATGAGTAAGGAATGATAAAAGGTAATTTTAAACATAACATCTAACCATGTAGAGGAAGACTCTTCCTCTTTCAAAGATTGAAAGATAAAAGGAATAGTGGTTATGATATTTAATCTTTATAACTTTGTTTATAAAGTAAACACTAGCTGAATCTAGGTGGATGTCACACTTGATTTGGATAACAAGGTTGCATTAGGAATTAAACGTTGATGGTTGTTGTCTTGTTTTTGGGATAACTATTTGTTATGCCACATTAATGAAAAACAATGTAAACTAGAATTTATGAAGTTATTCATATCTAATTAGGCTAGTTATGGGTAAAGAACTTAATAAATGATGGAATTAGGGTTAGGCATGGTTGCTATAATCTGAATCTTAATCCAATATTAATTATGATTAATGACCACCAAGGGGGTATGTACATCCCGATAAATCAATTCTAATGGATGTTGGCACATGCAAACTATAGATCAGCACTTCCTTGAAAAGTCCCGTGACTTCTCATATATATAGTGTTGTAGTTGACATGTGGTAACACCCTTCCATATTTGTTCATCTAGATCTACGCACATCCTGACTTGAACCGAGTTTCTCTCTAGGTCAAGTTAGTAGTATGTTTAGGATAGGTAGTAGATTCTAATGACTCGGGTAAGTACCTTAGCACATTTGGATGACCTAGGTCAGCCAAGTATGCCCATATACCCTAATTCATCGTGAGCATCTTCTTATAAAATACTATGATGCTAACCAGGATAGGGTCAAACCTCGGGCAAGCGGATCGATAGTAATAAGGACGATTCTAGATAATAGAAGAGTGAGGTGAAGGACGTATTCCTGAAAGACAAGTATGTCGTATAGAATAATAACATGAACAATATTTTGAAAATATTTTGCCAAAGTATCGTAAGCTACTGGTTATGTTGTCTTATGTCACCTAGTTTATAAAGAACATGATGTCGATGAATATTGTTAACAAATATTCAGATAGGTTCTTTAAACAAATCACTCAGTACCCTGAATAGGGTAGGAGAACCAAGTATATATAGTATACATAAAGTATTTTATGCTTTAATTTAACATGAGAGATTGGTTTGTAACCAAGTCATGGAATGATAGATCGGTAGTGAACTAAATCATTACAGTTGTATATGGTTATTTGTTATGAGATTGATTGGCATGGAATGTGTGTTCTAAATGATGTTTTATTTAGAACAGATAACATTGTGTTTAAATTTTTTTTCCCTTTTTTCTAAAGTCTTAAAATGGGAATGTTACACTTGATCAATCTCTTGATGAACTATGTGGTGTCTAAATGTTGTTAAGGTCTCTCGGTATGTTGGAAGATTGTTGAAAAGCTTGAGATTCAGTATGCAAGGTCGTAAGAGCTAGAAAATAATATTCATAACCTGAACAAAGAGTTATAAACTCTTATTTAAGGTAACCCATGATGGTTAGGTGACCAAGATGGACGAGGGATAACCAGTGCCGGTTAAGGAGAATAGATCATAGTTCTTAAAAATAGCCGAACCTTACTAAATTTGGTGTGATCTTGATTTTTGTTCCGGTCACAAGTGAATAATGGCAGTAAATGGAGTTAGAAAGTGGTTAGAGGGATAATAGGTTATTAAGATTAGGGTTAGACTAAATCCTAATTGGTTAGGATAAGTGGGGACTTAGTCTAAGGTAATAAATGGAGTTGGAATGGGTCTAGGGTGAGGTGGAGAGGTGAGGTGGCTTAGGTGAGGTGGAGGGGTGAGGTAGATAATTAATTTAATTATGGTAATTAAATTAATTACAATGTGTGCAAGGGGTCATGGTTAGGTGTAGTGTGGAATTAAATAATCAAAGGTGGTTTAGAGGGTTGTGACCCAAATTTGGGTGTCTACAATCCTCTCTCTTATACCTAGGTTTCATATTTCTGTAACCTATTAATTGTGCCATATATGTACTTCATTGCTTATTATTGTGTTGTGAATCTACAATGAGGATTTCACAAAAAAATTATATTTTGTTAAATAAGTAACCTACCCGATGACACAATTTTTGCTAAGAGTGACACGCTAATGACTGTGAAAAACAAAAAGACCAAATTACACCTAATTTAGAGAACAAAATTAAATGCATTAACCTACCCATGGTCATGCCCCACCGCATGTACCACCTCATTATCTTTCATCTCCACCTCTTACTCATTCCATATCAACAAAATATAGTTAAAATTAGCATTCCAAATCCTAGTTCTCTCAATTCTAAAAAAAACAATGAACATAAAAACTAAAATCACTATATAAAACCTAAATTTTCTACTCAAATTGGGTCGTGATAAACCTAATTCTTCAAATGATTTTCATTTTTGATCTAAAACAATGCAAAACGCACAATTTATTACGTCTTTCTCATATTATCATGCCATTCATTTTGACCTATTACACGCATAATTTCCATGATCTTTAATTTTTTCCTATTTTTGACACCATATCACAAGATGATATCTATGACATCATGACATATCAACACTCGATATGACATCTATGCCATGGGCCCCTATATAGGTGATTTATGTCTTCTAATGTTATACGAGCATTAAAATGATTGAATAAATGAAATGATAAAATACATAAATACACCCATGTAAACTCAACTATAAAATATGAAACCTTAATGTGTAAGAAGGGTTAAGAAAATCCTTAGCTTATTCAATGATGTCACAATACTTGTGTCGCAATGTAACCCAAGTTAAAATGAGGAGGAAACCATCATACAAAAGCCCACGAAAATGTAGATCCTAGTTATCGAGACCGAGGCATCTAAAAGGGATAGGGGCACCCATGGGTGCCATGGTCTAATATTTAGGTACCTTAGCCTATGGAAATGTCTAGAAACATCCTATATAATGTTTCTTGATGTTCTCTTGTGTTTTTTTCCTATCGCACTAATTTTTCTGAACTAAGTCGAATGTCGCTATGAATAGGAGATGGAATAATCACCTACAAGACCCCGACAAAGCATCAAAACCCTAAAAATGAAATATGCATATGAAGGGGTTAGACTATAATCAATGGTCATAATGGTGGACTGAATAATTGAATACTATATTATATCTCGTAACCATTGTAGTTCTAGATGTGTGTGTGTGTGTGTGTGTAATTGTGCCCTAGGTTTCTCTTGTGTCAATCGCACTTTGTGAAGTAGCGAGAAAATATCTAGATGTAGAATGTAGTAAATGTGTGCATGGAAACAATATACTCCCCTCATATGAAGTATGATGCATATGAACTATCCTTGTGTGCCTTTTGATAGAGCTACATGGATGTAAATGTATCTTTAGATGCCTTTTATGGATGTAACTCTAGATGGTGATAGTAGATGCTTAGTTTTTAGCCCCTCATTATGGTCACCTAACTTTATATTTATATGGTTCTCTTGTTCTAATTTTTTAATTAACCACAAAAAGGCCCACCACCAAATATATAGAAATATCAAATGACTAGAAAGTTCCCAAAAGGTGATAGTATAGTGAAAATAGGATCGGGGCACCTCGAGAGAGGATAAAAGTGCTTGGGGCGCCCCAATCCTAGCCGAGCATCCTAGCCGAAATAGGAAAAAGATAAAATGACTATACATACTAGGAAAGTGCAAGTTTAAGATCAAAAATATGACAACAAGAAATGTAATAATGGCCAAAGACATGGGTTAATTATTACTGTTTTAACTTAAGAACCACCATATTAATAGTAGTATGGGACCGAGACTAAATAATGACTCAAATTGTGGGATTTTTTATCTACATTTTCCACCACTTTATGTTTGTGAGCGAATGATCGGTAACATAAAGTAGATACATATGCATACTTGATAATCAATGTAGATTGATGTAGCAAATGTGTTGAAGGACTAGAAAAAGTGTGGAGTGATAAAAATATGGAGCATGGAGACTAAAGATGAAAAAGTGTAAAAAGTGATGAAAGTTAACCTAGGGTGGAAGTGCATGTGTAGATTCCAATGTGTGTAGTGTACCTACATGGTTATTATTGTGTGTGTGATGTACTTTCCATGTGTGTTTCGTTTACTACTTGCTTCCCATATGGATGAACCTGCAAAAGAGAAGATGATCAAATAGTCAAATACACATGTATATGTTTAAAAATGCATTTATATATGTAAAGAAACATGTAAAAATAGTACAAAAATGAAAATGAAAAAGGAACATGTACACTTGATCTGTGATGAGACAAAAGGTTGTAGAAAGGATATCCTGTAACTATAGGTGAAGTATGATTTTTGGGTGATATCACACCACTATGGCTGAAGACGTTTAGGGAGAAATTTTTGTTATTATCCAACTTGTAATTGCTTCCCTGAGAGTGTATGAAGAGATCTATGTACTACTTTGTTTTCAAGGCAATCGACACCACTAGATGAAGAAGAGTAGGGAGGAAAGTCAAATGTTCCTCCAACTTGTAGAATCGCTCCCCGAGAATGCTAAGGATAATCTACCCTATAAACTCCATTATGTATGGGGTTCTTAGATTGGTCTAAATGCACTCATTGTATAACCCACTCGAATGATGGACAAAAACTGTAGACTATATTATACGGTACTATGTGTATAGTGTATAAACTTGAATAAGGCCCCCTCTTTAGGGTCATATCTAATGTCTCGAGATAGGAGAATGCATACCTATAAGAGGACCAACTATGTAAACTGAAACTATGCTCTACAGGGGAAGGGAATGTGTTTGGTAAAAACTAATGCACACGCAAACAAGTGGCTAGAAAATAAGTGTTAATATGAATAAACATGCATGTAGAAGAAAAATGTAAGCTAGAAAAACAATGTGTAAGATATAATGTAAATAAACACACAAGAATCCAATCATAGACCAAAAAATGTGGGTTGCATACATGTAACACCACTCACGGTTTCACAAGACACTCAAGGCCATAGTGGATGTATACAAAAAACAAGCGTACACACCAAACAAAGGGAAAATCCCACATACAATAGAGAATAATGTAAGAAATAAGTATGGAAGAAAATATCCTTGCATAAAAATGTTGTACATGAAGTACTTGTTAGCATGTTAAAAAAATAACAAGTATGTAAAAACATGTATACATGATAATGGAAAGTGCTAAGTAAAAATGAAATAATAACACCCGTAGTGGACAAATGTGGATGCCCCCAGTAGGTAGTGTATCAAGCATCAGTGTTGTGTGTAGAAGCTTTGTATCTGCAATCACAACTAGAAAAGGATGTGAATGCCCATGTGTGTATGGTAAAGATAATGAAATACATGAAATATATCTAACATGTGTAATAAAGTGAACATGTACGAGAAAGTGTAAGAAAGAGTAAATGAAACCATAAAATTCATTATGTTGTGGATGGATGGAATGGAATGTAGAGTGAATGATAGGATTTGCATGCCCCCTAAGTAAATGGAATTATACATAGTGAGGTTCGTATAGTATGACCCCTCAACACCAAGAATGAGCCATAAATGAGAGTGTATCATGGGGAAATGGTTGATCTCTGTGTTGTTTGGAGTGCGATGTGATGAGTATGTGGTGATGATATGTGACATAGAGATGATTTATACGTGAATTTGTAGCCTAAGCGTATAACCCAAAAATATGAGTAGAAAGGAGGGGTGATTTATTTTAAATTGTATACCTATAAATACCAAAATTGGGTCACACTCCCTTGGTCCCCTTTCAAATAACCAATTTAAATACATTCACCTAACCATTACCCTTATACCCCATATTAATATTAATTTAATTATTTATAATTAAATTAATACTCATCCTCACGTCATTTATTAATTTAATTACTTTAATTAAATGGATGCACACCTCACTTCGCCACCTCACCATAGACCTATTCATAAAGCATGCTCAACATAACTAACTAAGAATTAGCCCTACTTACCTTAATGTACTAGGACTTAGTTCAACCCTAAAAACCAATGCCTATTATTCCTCTAACCACATTCCTACCCATTAAAAGCATAACATCCCTTTTGATTCAAAAAAATGGACAACCTTGGCCCAAATGATTGTAAGATCTGTCATTTTTAGTAAACCTAGGAAATAATGCCTTAACCGATGTCGGTCATCCCAAAATCGACGTCGGTCTACCGAGATATCTTGTCATCAATTACCATATAACCATTTTGGTAATCTTGTTTAAGAGGTTGGCCAATTTCTCTAATTTTTGGAGCAAAAGGGGATCTATATGCAAGCAATAACCAGAGCTCTTTTGCACATCCAAGCATCCACAGCCAACATCAAGACAAATCCAAAGGTATCACTCTCACGGTAGCATTATGGGAAGTACCACTACAGCAAAGTAAGCTCCATCCCACCATCAATCATCACCACCAACCAGTCATTGGACCTGGAACATCAGTAAGTGCATTTATCACTTGTGTTATTTCATCCTTGTTTTATTTTAAAGGATGTTTTCATCTCTATTATCATTTTCTATTAGCATTCTCATTCCCCCAATATTCCTCTTTACAGTAAACTCAACCATTTCTCTACCCACACCATAAAATCACCTATACCCAACTTCTACATATCTCTGAGTGTTTTACCGATGCCGCTTACTAATAACCGTTGTAGGTTCTTTCTAAACCGTGATCGGTCATACCCAACCGATCTTTGGTCTCTTTATTTGGCCACCATATCAGTAATATAACCAAATAATCTTTATCCAAGAAACCTAAGTGACCCAAAACCTAAAACTAATCTATCCTTACACTTTGACCCTTGACCCTACCTCTAGATCTGATCATAACCTAGCCTGTTATATTATATTTTCTTATTGTATTTGAATGAGATACCTAAATCATATCAAATACAAAGAGACCATTATTTATTTACGTTATTTCTTGCATTAATTTGTATTAAACAGTGGATTGATAGCCACCTAGGAAGCATCACACTTCCCGTATCTAGCACTCGCTAGGTAGTCCACTATCATATATTATTTAACTCTTCTTTTGTGGTCTTTTTTTCTATTTCAGGTAGTTCCTCCTAGTCAAATGGAAGCTCTCACATTCAACATCAGATGAAGAAGTCCAAACGCACTCACAACCTTCAAACCAACCATCACAATAGGTATTCCTCCTTAGCCCATAACCTTGTCTGTTTTGTCACATTCAAAATGTAAAGAAAATGGTAAAACATTTTGGCACACCAAGTGGAACCCTCGTTTGTGGGTTCCCATTTTTCATATAGATTGCATCTTGTGTGTTTCCTTTCTAAATAATTATTCACTAAATCTTCTTCTTTAGTAATCCTCTTTTTATTTCTAATTTCTATAAATGAAACATTTCTTTTGGTGCATTTAAAAAGAATCATTCTTCTTGCTTTTTGCATTTAGTGAAAGAGCACCCTCCTTCCTATTAATTATTTGCAACATTAAACATCACACTTTGATTTGGTTTTAAAACACTCACATTGAATTTCTTGTATGTTGGATTTAGCTCACAATAAAATTGAGGGAAACGTATATGATGGAATTCATGCCCAACTGATGGTTGATTAAAAGAATTATAGAAAGCACATTATATATATATATATATATATATATATATATATATATATATATATATATATATATATCTTTCAAAACTACACAAAAATTAAATATACACACCTTTTTAAATGACATCTTACCTAGGAACACATGTCAATGATCACACGATCAAAGGATTGAAATGTAATCCCCAGGTTGGTTATCTCAATCCAAGACCCCATCGTAGAGATCACCCCACCATAACATAACCTAGAACCTCACCTTCTATATTGTCCTCTTTGTAGGATGCCTTCCCAACCAAAAATTCTATTCGAATGCACACGGTCAGTTATAAATAGCGTAAGCTAAAAACATAAAGAAAAATTACTCTTAGGATTCTATTTTTCTTAGCTTTCTTCTTGGCTTACCTTTTGAGGTGTGAGACTATGATTCTTCGTCTTTCTTTCTTTTTTTGCACACTTCACCATCATAGTTGGAGTATTCTTACTTTATCTGAGTGTGTCAAGGCCCCATCTTCTCATTCTCGATTCCTAAGTTTTATTCTTCACCTAATTTAATTCACAAAACCCAGTTTTCTTCATTCTCTCTAAATTTCACAATAACCGATGTCGGTCCGTGAGACTATCATCAATTTTCAATTGACTATCGTCGCTTAACCATAACCAGTGTTGGCTTATGGATTTTTGGGTATTTTTCCTAGAAAGTCTTCATTCACTCATTTTGTTATGATTTTGGCCCTCGTGGCACTAGCATATTTCCTCCCGGTTATATTACTCTCATACAAAACTACTTCCTTGCACATTCATCACTCCTATTTCATTTTCTAAAATTGGTGTTTTTCCATAATAATTGACATTGGTTTCTATGAATGACATTGGTTCCCCATTAACTAGAACCAATCAAGATGACCATTGTTGGTGTCTGTGTTTAATTTTCAAAATCTAAACCTTAATTGAATTCAACCTCCCAATCTCATTTTTCTTTGTTCTGATGTTTTCTTTGTCATTTACGAATACAATCTTGCTGTGTCAATACTTATTCACATGATGTTAACTCATAGCCAAATTATGCTCTTATATTACACAACAACCATCAACCACTCCCACCTACTCCCTCACCACATTATATCCTATCACCCATGGATCGTAACCTTACAACTCTATCTTTCACACTCATCCACTCAGGATTCCTTAGGTTAGTTGATATATGGCATGCCCGTATCCATCTCTCATGTCATTGTCCCCACTTTTGCATCGTCCCATACTAATTTGACACTACCCTCACCTGTTTTCCCCAAAGGGGTTTCGTAGCTAGGCCACATCCTACTATGAGAGCTGCATCTACAACATCTATTACACCCATAGTATCAGTTGTTCCTTCATCGACCACCCAAATCATAACCCCATCTGCTCCCGTTATCTCATATATTCCAATTGCAACATAACCACCCATGGTTTCAAAGTGACCCCTACCCCATTCCAAAATCTTGTCCTCTCTTTCCTACGCCCTCTTCCCCAATCACTATTAGAGTCACTTCGATTATCCCGCCTACATATACATATTATCAACAACCCCTATCTCATCCATCATTCATTCTGGGTATATGCCCTCCATGTTGGTCCCCCATTCTCAACCTTCCTATTCGACATCACCATACACTGGAATGCCACCCACATCACATGTTCAACACCAGCCCTCTTACACCATAGGAGGTACCCTTCTATCATAACCTACCAATGACCTCATCAAGTTAATGATGGAAAGGATGCAGACATTAGAAGCATTAGTTTCCGGCTCACACAATTCCCTCACCTATGATGAAATATGTAATGATCCCATTCATCCATCCATTCCTATTTTCCCATACCCTGTACATTGGGAAATGCCAAAATTCAACCACTTCAATAGTAAAGAAGACCCACAACAACATTTGTGGTCCTTCAAACATGGGTGTTACCGATTTTCCATGATGATGCTTTACTCCTACAGACCTTCCCAATGTCCCTGATAGGACCTGCATTAGAATGGTATAGTGGGCTACCCAGACATTCCATCTACTCATTTAATCAAGTAGCCCAAGCCTTCTTAGACCACTTCTCAATCAACATTGTCAAGAAATTCACCATGAATGATCTCTATTCCACTCGATAGTATGACGACGAGTCTATTGCTGACTTTTTCACTCATTGGCGTAGCCTAATTAACCATCTCACATTCTAATTACCTCAAACTGATCTCATAGAGTTGTTTACTCAAGCTTTCACTAGACACATTTCACCAACCCTACAAGTGCACTTTCCACACCTTTGATGAGGCATTCACCATGACATGAAAATTAAAAATTCGTGGTGTCAAAGAGAAGAAAATTTAGTTACGTAATAAAAACCTACGTTTAAATAAATGATACTTCCTCATCTTTGAAACCCCGTAACAACTATTCAAAATCTGAAGGATCTCACAATGTTGTGGTTCTCAAGGATGGACCCTCTCACCCATCAAACCAAGCCAAACCTTCATCTAATCTCTCTCTCATCTAAAATTTCTAGTTCATGAGTACAACAAAAGTACACCCCAATTAGGTAACCATATTCTTCTATTTTGGAAAACCTTATTAAGGCTGGTGACATTACCCTTGTACCTATAAAACCACACAATAGTTTTAACCCTGATCGCCCCACGCCTACGTGGTATAAAGAACATGAATTTTGTAACTATCATCATGTCAAAGGTCATAACGATGGTAATTGCATCACCTTTAAGAATATCATTCAAGAAATGTTAGACAAAAAGATCTAGTATTGGATAACCCAAATGCACCAACCAACCAAAACCTACATATCTTCAAAAACATTCCCTAATCATGCGCCCTCTTCCAACCAAACTGGTGATGCTTTAACCAATGATAGCAATGTCCGTGAGGTCCATGTTTTTGTTGATGACATATGAGTTGCTTACCCATTGCTCCTTGTTCCTTTCATAGATGAAATCCTAGCCTAAACAACCCTACCTACACAGGAACCTATTCAATCTACTCCTCCACCCATAGAGGAACCCTCTTCATTTTATCCTTCACCCGTGAAAGAACCCATAATTAGCACTCTACCTCTTACCTTTCAAATTACCAAGAATTCATCAGTAGCACCTCTCCTATTCATAGGGGACACATGTCCACTCCCTAAACCATTGCAAGGAGAGTCTACCTTGTCTTTCCCATCATCTCATTTACCCATAGAGGATCATGTAGAAACACCATTGCCTTTAGGTGACCATTCTCCATCAGCCTTCCAAGATCTTATCGACTTCGATTTTGGCTCTTTTACCCACAGTAGTCCGAAAATAACCATTTCCCTATTTCTCAAACATATTTTGAGGGGATTTCCACTCAATACACATCGCCCCACTTACAACAGTACCATTTTCATGCTTGGTCAATCACCTAGATAATATTGATATATCCTTGCTTTGGGGACATCTTCTACTTCCTGCTTCAACCCAAATGCAATTGTCACTCACCGACACCTCCACAATCTATCCAAAAGTGTTTCAAGCAACCAAACCAAACATAATTATGTCTATTGGAACACCTTCTATGTCATTTCCCATAACCCAACATGCACCTCTACCCACAACCCAACACATACCTATACCCAAACCAAGACCCACAACTATATCATATCCATTATCAAAACCCATCACTACCTTAGGGGTTAGGCTGACATCAAACCTTACTCATCCACCCATCAAATTAGATTTATCCACATCTTCCCAAACTAACACTAAACTCATTCCTACACCTAAAATGAAGACCCACCCTTCTAGGACTCATACACCAACCTCACCTACCACATTGTTGTCACCTTCACCCCTTCCATCCATTTTAGGACCTCACCCCTCAACCCTGGCCAAAAACCTTTCTTCACCGGTAAACCAAGAACAAAAATCCCACCTCCACATCACAGCTCTCTAATATACCCAAGTTATCCACACAACCCCCTGCTATCACCCGTGACCTTCTTACCACCCATACTACCACTACCTTCCATAAATTCTTCACTACCCATAACACTCTCCTCTCTTCCACCGGCACCTTCCACGTGATCTCTATCGAAAATTCTGATTATCCCCATGGGTAACTCACCCCCTTCCACCATCTACATTTCCATTTATGTCACATACTCTTTCCTCACCTCTACCCAAGAAAGTACAATAGAAATTGAAAATCCCAATGCCCTCCATTGAAGCGGTTAGACCTATTATTCCCCTAATTACTAATTAGTTCATTACTCCTTTACCTAAGAAGGAGCAACCCAATCCTAAGATGGTACCACTCCCCAAACCAATGGTCCAGCCTACCCCTCTTCAAGACCCCTCACATGTGACACCTCTCACACCATAGTCACCCATTATTCCACCCAAGCCCACACTCACCTCACACTGTGATCCGTTGGCGGGGTTATATGCCATTATCCTAGCCAACCTCCTCAAAACCTCTGTCATCACATTACCACCTCTTATACCTTATGACCCACTCAAACCCAAACCAAAAGGGTTTGACAAAACTAAAATTTTCACCTACCATTGTGTGTCAGGACACGATGTAGAGAACTATAAGGCTTTAAAACCTCTTATCCAATTATTTCCTCCCAAAGAAAATTTTGATGATGACAATATTCTTGATGAGGACCCCATTCCGCATTCACCAATCTCCCCAATCTTCTTCCATTACCTACTCGGTGACCAATATCTCAACCCCCACAACCATTTTACCCACCTCCAAAATTTGAGATCAACATGGTCCGTATAAAGGAATTAGCCAAATCACCACCCAAATGTCAAGGTGCACCCTATTCATTTCGTAAGGATCTTATCCACTACTAGGAGTTTTCCCCTCATGTCATCATACCTTTCATGACACACCTCTTTATTCAACTCCCCTCGATTAACATGGTTCATGTTGATACCCATGCTCAAAAAGATAAAGGTAAAGAAAAAGTAAATAGCTAGTCACCAACCCCGTACTTCTATACCATCTACACCTACTCCCAAAATCACCATCCGTGGAATTACATACCCTATCTCTAACGGGTCACCCATCACATAATGATAAAATAATTACATCAGTCTCCTCTAAAGATGTATTTATATGACCTCATACATCTTTTGAGTCACGTCATCAAGCCCTCATGGAAATCCTTCAATCTATTGAGGTTTTACCAAATAAACCCACACTTGTACCCTCCATCATTACCCCTCATCATATAGGCTCTCTCACTAAGTTTTCACCTTCCTCTACACCTCCAGCAAATACTGTCAAGTAGCTGCATCATCTTTTTGGAAAAAGAGATTGCTTCCTTATAGTTTGATGACCACAATCCCACTCTTTTCATCTCCATCTATATCAATAATATATGAATATGACATGTTATGATTGATGGTGGTGCTAGTATTAACATCATCTCCTCCCATGCGTACAAAAAAATGTGCATACCTACCAATTGCATGCATAGTAACCTAGTTATGTTATGCTCCTTCAATGATGCCATGACCTCTACCATGGGTACCATCATTCTCCATGTCCACATGGGTCCCCACACTATCTCGGAACTATTATATGTCCTAGAGGGGAGTTCCAGTATAATCTATTGCTTGGCCGACCTTGGATCCATGCCATGGGTTGTGTCCCTTTGACTTTACACCGCTGCCTCAAATTTGAACATGAAGGACATAACTACATAATTCCAAATCGACCCACTACCTTTCGTGACCTGTAACATGTTGTACCATCCCAATGATGTGCTCATACCACCAAATAATCTACCACTATGCCCACTTCACCTTCACCCACAAGTATATCCACCAAGTTTTCCATCACCTCTCCTACATCTAACCTTGTTATTCCTACTGCCACCGTAGCCTCTACAACTGACTCACCTACTTCCCAATCATCTTGTGAGTCATCAATCCCCGCTACCCACATTTTAACTACTAACCCCTTAGAAGGTTTTTTTCAATACCTCACTCCTGGGGGAGTACCACATATATAATATTAACACGTTCCTCACTCCACAACAATATGGGAGCTTGTGTCAGCACCCTAGTAATGACTATCATGTAGGTGAGGTTTTTACTTATGGTCCTCCCCACCTTCACACTAATATAACATATGGGGGACTTGATATTACCACTTATTCACCTAAACCTCCATTCGAAACATGACCATTTTCAACTAACTTACACTCCCTTACTAACTGCCACTTCATTCACACTTTCCTTCATTGTTGCGCATGGAAAGGATTCGTCTTTGGTTTTTTTAAACAGGGCCACCATACTTGTCATCTCATACACCACCCTTAAACAAAATGACCATAGTGGCATTAGATTTGACGCACCACCTCTTAATAAGGCTCGTGTTGACCTTATTCAGAAGATAAACATTCTCCACATCATTTACCCATGTCACCATCTTCACCCACAAAGTCCATAGATCCCAAATCTATTCCTCCTAAAAATAATTCATAAACACAATTTCTCTAGGGCCTCTAACCTATATATGTGATGTTGAGGCTCACTCTTCTCTCCCATTCTTATATCTTGACATGATCGATGATGATATGCCTTAAATTAATGTCGTTCAATGTACGGATAATGAGACCATCCTCACCTACCTTGGTGCAAAAGACTCTTATATTCATTGATACTTACCCTCTCGTGACACAAACCATGTTGAATGAATCGACTATCGAAATCAACATTAACACTCAAGATGACCCATACATTCTAAAGATAGGCCAATCTTTAGATGCTACCAAGTAGGAAGATTTTTCCTCTTTCCTTTAGGACCATAGCAACACTTTTACCTGGTCCTATGCCAATATACCTGGTATTGACCCAAAATCATGGTCCACAATATCGTAACCATTCCTGATGCCAAACCCATCAAACAAAAGTTATGGAAAATGCATCCTCGCATTGCTCTTCTAGTCAAAGAAGAGCTTCAGTGCCTTCTCTCAATTTCCTTCATCCTACCCATTGACTATCCCCAATGGATTTCTAACATCATTCCTATCACAAAGGTGACAGGGGACTCCACATTTACATGAACTTTTGTGACCTCAACCTAGCTTGTCCCAAGACAATTTTCCCCTACCAAGCATTGACCAACTAGTCGATCTCACCGTCGTCCATGAAATGCTATCACTCATGGAAAGTTTCTTGGGTTATAATCAAATATTAATTACTCTAAAAGATAAACATAATAATGCCTTCATTACCCCTTGGGGACCTTTTTGTTAGCCTTAAAAATACTGGGGTGCTACATACTAGCGAGCCATGACTTACATCTTCCATGACATCATGCACCGCATATTGAAGATTACGAGATGATCTTATTACCAAATCCAAACATCGAGCCAAACACCTAACCATCCTTAAGGTCATCTTTGATTACCTAATCAAGTATTGTGTTCATATTCAACCAAATAAGTGCGTCTTTGTGGTACTTTTGGGAAAACTACTTGGTTTCATCATTTCTTTGCATGGAATAGAAGTCAATCTTTCTAAAGTAAAGGATATTCTAGAAATGCCTCCACCTACTAATCTCCATCAACTTCGAAGCATGAAAGGTAAGTTGCAATCCATTCATTGTTTTATCTCGTAGATTTCAAACTACTATCAACCATTTCATCATCTTCTCAAGAAGGAAATTTCATTCAAATGAGATGATGAATGTCATAAATCCTTTGAATCCTTAAAACAATACCTTATTTAACCACCAGTGCTCATTCCTCCTAAGGATGACCAACCCTTTTACCTATACATTTCTGCAACTGACCCTTCTTTAGGTTTCATGCTTTCTCATCACAATGAGTAACACAGAGAGCAATCAATTTATTACATAAGTCATACCCTTATAGACTATGAAACTAGATACACCGTGAAAAACTCTACCTATCCTTAGTTTTTTTGCCACCAAACTTTGCCATTACCTACTCAACCAAAAATATTCTTTGTTACCAATACTCACCCCCTACGCTTTATGTATGCCAAACCCTATCAACATCAAGGTACCGTACATTGGCTTATTCTTATTTCCAACCTCGACCTCAAATTCATTCATCAAAATTATATATAGGGATAGGCTATCACCGACCAACTAGAAAACACACCTCTTTCCGAGAATAAACCCTCTAACTTCAATTTCCCCAGTGAATCCATAGCTACCCTCTTCTTAAAAGAACCCATTTACCAAACGAAACTCTTCTTCAATGGCTCTAAGTGTCACTGAGGTGGGGCTGGTGTTATCTTCATCCCTCTTAATGGTGAACCTATGCCTTTGTCTTTCAAATTAGATTTTTATTTTACAAATAATATTTCTAAGTATGAAGCACTCATATTGGGTCTCTAGGATGCTTATGCCTTAGATGTCAAGTCGATCAATATCTTTGGTGATTCCCACTAGTTATAAACCAAGTCAATGGTATATACTAATGTCATAATGAAATACTACAAAAGTACAAATGTTGATCAAAGAATACTTGTCAAAGATCATACAAGGAGTCCATGTAGGATAGAAGGCTTGGAACTAAGGGCACGTAAGGACATGAAGGACCCGTGCATAGAAGGAAAGTTCAAATTTAAGGACTTAGCCAATTTTGAGCATGAAGACCTATTTTTATAAGATGGCATGTGGAAAACAAGATATTGGCTAAATCTAAGTGTCATTATGTGTAGAGTTGTGTAGACACCAAATTTGTGTCTTACGACCCCTTGTGACCCGCATCTCATCTCACAACTTAACCTCATCACCTAAACCTTACACAATTATTTATTAATTACCTTGTAATTGATAAATCCACCATCACCTTACCTGCCACCTCATTTTTCCACCTCATCATGACCTAGCCCTAACCCTAAACTAACCTAATTAAGACCTATGACTTGGTCTAGACTCACATCCATAACTAATGCCTCCTTACTCACACCCAAAACCGACCTTCTAGCCACTTGACCAAGCCCGCAACTGATCTCTCGGGAGAAAAGCAGGGAAGGTGGGCTATTTTACTAAAAATAGCCTACTTTTTCCTTACCGATGCCGGTTCCTACTCGACCGCCGTCGGTTACGTAACCGCCATCGGCTCCCTGTAAATGGGCTCCCCGAACCAAAATCAAGGGTCGAATGATTTTTGAATCAACAGAGATCATTGGGAGTGAAAAACAGAGTCCAGATCTTCACTTGACCGAGCAGAGACGAGTGAAGAAACCAGAAGCGTTTGCAGCAAAGGAGATCAACTTGCATCTTTGTCAAAACCAGTAAGTCACATCTTGCATGTCCTCTGTTATAACATTTCTTATGCTCTTTGAATCACAGTCCTCCTAAATCCATTTCTGAATCCACTACCCAACGTGCCATTGCATCTAACTGTCATTCTTTTACCTCTCATCATCTCATTTCCTAATATCATCCATAAACCAGCCTTACAAACACCATAGCTACCAAGAAGGTCCTAGGCCCAACCGACGTCGGTTACCAGAAACCGGTATCGGTTACCCTGACTATAACCAGAAACCAGCCTTCTCCTACCCGTTTCAACCAAGTAATCTAATTGATATTTTGCAGTCATTTGTGTTAATTCATATTAGCAGGGAAACTGACCACCTTCGAAAGGAAGTTTTATATTTCCTGGGCCCAAGGCAGTTTCCTCATTTATTGTTTAATCAAATCTTGTGGTCTTGTGTTCTTATTTGCAGGTAGTCCTTCCAAGACAAAAAGGAGTTCTTCGCAGTCAACTTGATCTTTCTCCACGGTACGCGCACACCATCTCGACATTTAACAGGTATTCCTCCTAGCCCTAACCCTATCTGTTTCTAAAAGGAATGAAAGGATAGAAACAACTCTATTCCTAGAAGCCGAAACATTCCGAGCGAAACATTTTGGCACGCCCGGTGGGACCCATTTTGGGTTTCTTTCTTTCTTACTTGCTTTCATATAGGGAGCATACCTGCTGTTTTCTTCTTCTAAAGATATTCATAAGGTTTTGTATTATTTTGGTAAAAGAACTTGCTTTGTTTTTGCATCTTGCATTAGTGAAAGTCATCTCTTTTGCTTCATCGAATATCATTTTCGATTTGGGTTTAAAACACGTGCATTGCATTCCTGCTTGTTGTTTTTCAATTCTAGTGAACGTAGATTAAGTAACAGGTCATACACGTGGGGGTGATATCCACGGTATTGACAGGAAATTAATCTTACATTCACTGCACAACACATACCGAATCACTTCACAATTAACACAACAGCTCAAACATCCCCCTTTTTTTCCGCGGTATTCCTCCGCCCGATTGAGGTAACCTTATAAGCCAAAACAAACTTGACATTTCCCCTAGGTCTTGTTGTTTAGGATTCTGACAGCATTCTACGTCTAAAGGCATAAGCCCACAATAATTAAAATTAACCCTAGGGTTAGTCTCTGGATTTGAGTGTGCATCTTGCTTGTTTTCAGTTCTGTTTTCTTTGTCATATTTTGTCTTCTGTGATCAATAATTTGACAAATATACTAAACGTTGTTAAAAATCAAATTAGCAGCCTTTTATATCTTGTTAACCCAGACTTCTTACACCGACATCGGTTACCTGACCGACGTCGGCTATAGTATAACCGACATCGGATACTAGACCGATATCGGTTACTGTCTTCTACAACCCCTGACAAACCAACAACCTGCCAATTTCACCATTCTAAGGTTGTTTCTGTTCCGGATAGATTGAAACCCTACTGTGAACACCTGTCCATGGTTGTTATCACTCGAAAGCAAGCCGCCGCCATGGTTTCACATGCTTGCTCTGTTTCTTTACCTGAATCACCCCCTTCACATTCTGTGGGGAATCCTACAGACACCAGTGAGATCCCCCAAATTCCTGTAGGAGACAAGGACTTTGCCAAATTTCTGGATGCTAATCCTAGCGCTGTACAATACTATTTGTCTCATGCCCCTGACCGTACGCCTGATGGTCAGCTCTTTGTTGGCATGCCTATTAGTATAGCTGCTCATTTAGCCCCCACTCCGCCTGATAACACCGCCTTGCTTCCGGCACCTTTAGCCCCATCTCCCAATCCGACAGCTTCAGAGGTTCATACGACTCAGATTGGCTTTTCTTTGGCTAATCTTGGACCCCACATATCATTACCACCGACTGCCCCTACCTCATCTCTCTTGCAGACTACTCCATTCATGACTTGCTCTCTGCCACCTATCCACACGAGCTTTCCTTCTCAAGCTCCGCCTACCTTTTCATTCCCATACACGTATCCAGTAACCTCAACACCTTATATGGGACATCCCTATTCTGTCGCCTCAACATATTCATCCTCCATACCTTATCAACACTTAACCCCACCATTGTCCAGTGGAGGCCCTTGGCCCAATTTGCCTCCGTTTGCCACAACCGCACCATCATCTCATCCAACCACAGATTTCATCAAACAAATGATGGACAAAATGCAAAATCTGGAGGCTTCTGTGTCGGGAAGTCGTAGCGCCTTGACATACGAGCAAGTTTGTCGGGAGCCCATTCACCCTTCTGTTCCCCTTCACTCATATCCTCCTCAATGGGAACTACCGAAATTTACTCGTTTTAATAGTAAAGAGGATCCTCAACAACACTTGCGATCATTTAGACATGCTTGTTATTTGATTGCCCATGATGATGCCTTGTTACTCCACACATTTCCCATGTCCTTATCAGGACCCGCCTTGGAGTGGTACAGTGCTTTAACCCAGCACTCAATCTTCTCTTTTAACCAACTAGCCCAATCTTTCTTGGATCACTTCTCCATTAACATTGCTAAGAAAGTATCCATCACCGACCTTTATGCCATCCGACAATTCGAAGATGAATCTATCGCAGATTTCGTTGGACGATGGCGTGGCCTTATCAACCAACTTACATATGCCTTGCCTCAGACTGAACTTATCGAACTTTTCACGGGCATGTGCTAAGCACATTTCTCCTACTCTTCAAATTCAAACTTTCCGCACATTTGATGAGGCCTTTACCATGGCTCGGAAACTAGAAATTCGAGCCTTAGAAGAAGAGAAATTGCGGTTGCGCAACAAAAACCCCAATTTCTGAACTCCTGATTCTACCAATAAACCAAATACCACCACTCCTCACGCGTCCACTTCTTCTAAATCAAAAGGAGCTGTCCACGCGGTGATGGTTAAATCTCAAACACCGTCTAATGCCCCACCAAAAACCACCTATAAGTACAAAGCCGAGCCCATCAACTACACTCCCTTGGGAGAAACATATGGTGTGATATTGGAAAAATTGCTCAAAGCAGGAGCCATTACATTACCTCCTGTTAAACCTCATTCGGGTTTGATTCCACTCGCGCCATACCTTCTGGTACAAAAAAATGACTTACGTAACTTCCACCACGTGTGAAGGGACATAGTCATGAAAGCTGCAAGATGTTGAAAAACATAGTGCAGGAAATGGTTGACACAGGGGATATAACCCTCGATAATCCTAATGCCCCTGCCAACCGAAATTTGAAAATCTTCAACAAACCATTCCCGAATCACTCTCCCAACAGTAACACAAACCAGGATATCTTAGCCGAGGAGAGTGTTCATGAGATCCATGCGATCTTTGATACCCACCCAAAGCCTCTATCGAGAAAATTTTGAATCAAGCCTCTTCACTAACACGGGAGCCGAACCTCCTTTACCACCATCGAACCAAAGCGAAATCATTCCTTTACCCATAAGGAGTTAACGCCCAGACTCCTCTTCCCATCGATGAGTGCTTATACCACATCCCTACAAGAGCTGCGAGCGGATGTTATCTAATCTATCTATTTCCCAGACTTCCCCTTCTACCACTCTTGTTGCACTGAGAGGAAGGTCGCCACTCCTTTTGACATCCTTAGATGCAGAAATCTCTTGCACCGACATCACCAAATTCTTTAACCATGACGGATCCTCTCGAACACGCCCTCTTACCTATTAGTTCTTCATCGCCTAAATCTTTTCAACGACCGGTTGACCTCTTAACATCTATTGATACGATTGCCTCATCTACTCAGCTTTGTATAT
Organism: Taxus wallichiana var. yunnanensis; assembly: GCA_018340775.1. Classification (NCBI taxonomy): domain Eukaryota; kingdom Viridiplantae; phylum Streptophyta; class Pinopsida; order Cupressales; family Taxaceae; genus Taxus; species Taxus wallichiana. Next base: position 68,012,324 of record CM031235.1, on the reverse strand, counting down.
CACACCCATGAGTGGACCGGAATCACAACCCACCTTTCTTCCATACAAATTTACAATTCAAACACGAAGGAATGTCATTCTCCGGGAAGATAGACAAATCCTATGGGAGCGTTTGAGTACCCCTTATTCTACTCAAATGCAAATGACCGATCCTGAGACCTCCACCATATACCCGAAGTGTTTACAGAAGCTTAAAATGCCCATGTTCTCACCTTCACCCCCCTCACCTCTACCAAATGCCTCGTCCACTTCTATTAACTTAGCCAAATCTTCCCCTACGCTTGGGACCTTACCCATACCCAGTCTAACACACCCGCCTAAGCGACTAGATTTGTCCAAGAATAAAGCCGCCCCGCCACCTAGGAGACACACTCAACCCGTGCCTCTATCACAATCAAAACCATCATCGTCATACCTACCTTCCATATTGGGACCTCATCCTTCCACCTTGCACCAATATATCATACCTCCTGCGTTTTCTTCTAAAAAGACATACGCCTTACTGCACCCACCTATACGAGATCTAAGGGTATATCAACATTATCACCCCACGTATCTGTCCACCCATCAACCCTAAACAAACTCCATCATCAAAGATTTATTTTACGTCACTCCCCTTTCTCAGTGGTTGTTTCCCTACCATGTCATCGGCCTCATCATCTAACCAATATAGCGTAGCTCTGCGCGAAGAAACCACGTTTAGTGAAAACCACGTGTCAACACCCCTTGGCTAAACCACCACCCATACGAACCAACCACGCCCAAACATTACCAAAACCCAGACAATCAATACCCTCATCCTCCTCCGATTTTGACCCACTCAAAGGATCTTACGCTAAAATCCTTGCCATGTTGGTAGAGAATGCGACCATTTCCCTACCCCCACTTAGACCTTATGACCCGTCTAAACCTCGGCCTATAGGTTATGATGAGTCTAAAATCTGCGCTTATCACCGCACACCAGGACATGATGTGGAGGGATGCAAAGCTTTAAAAACCATCCTTCGTCAGTCACCTCTCCCAGATAGAAAGGTTAAGAAAGACAACTTACGAAGGGAGACCTTTAGCTTTCCATTCCCTCTCTATACCATCTATCCCCGCCTCACCACGATCTATCATTATTACAACCCCACCTCTTGAAGACCATAATTTATCCCAACCATCTTCCTCATCTCAGGTTTACGAGATTAATATGATTAGTGTTGCTACTCGAGCGCAGAAAAACAACGAGAAAGCGAAAGAAAGCACACCTGCGTCCTCTCTTTCTCCGTCTAGCATCCCGATTGCACCACCACCCAAAGTGGTTATTCGTGGACCCGCTTACCCCGTCTCTAATGGAGTTGCCCATCGAGCCATGATCAAACAGCTTCACCAATCACCCGTCAAAATGACACTATATGATCTCATTCAGACTTCTGAATCTCATCGACAAGCTCTCGTTGAAATTCTTCAGGGGATCGAGGTCTTACCTAATGAAACCCTTCCCGTTGCCTCCATTCTAACACCCAATCACGTTGCCTCTCTCACCAAACAACCCACCGCCCCAACCACTTCTGTCTCTGTACCACAAGCTGCTGCAGTCAGTTTCTCTGAAGATGAAATTGTCGATTTTGGTACAGAAGATCCTGACCCTGCCCTGTTCATCTCAGCTTACGTCCGGGACATTCGTGTACGTCGTGTTATGATTGATGGGGGTGCTAGCCTAAACATCATCTCTTCAAAATATTTTCAACAAATGAATATCCCTTCTAGCTACATGTGTGCCAACCCCATCATGTTGCGGTCATTCAATGACGCTATTACCTCTACCTTAGGCACCGTGATCCTCAACATTCGGGTAGGACCACGTACTTTACCCGAACTCTTCTATGTCCTTGAGGGAGAGTTCGAATATAATATATTGCTGGGTCGTCCTTGGATCCGGGCCATGGGATGCGTTCCCTCAACCTTACATAGATGCATAAAATTTGAGTACGAGGGGAAGTCCTACACCGTAAAAGCTGATCCTCCCCCCTTTAAAACCTGCAATATGTTATACCACCCAAATGATGTGCTGGTACCAATCAAGACACCCATTCATTCAACCCAACCATCTTCTTGAATGCCTCAACCATGTACCTCAATCGCACCTACGCCTTGGTGATGAAACCACCATCGCAAAAACCACTTCCCTTCCCATGACTAACATCCCAACCGCGGACCCCTTAGTAGATGTTTTTTCGCCTTACTGTTTGGGGAGTATCGCCTATATAACGTTAGTTCTTTCCATACCCCACAGGAGTACGGACAAGTACATGCCCATCCTAACTATGACCGTCGTGTGGGGGAAGTAATCTCCTACGGACCACCTCACTGCCGCACTAACCTAACGTATGGGGGTGTCGACGCATCTTCCATTGCCCCTGAGCCTCCTCTTGGTGTGGTTCCTTTCCAGTCCGATTTTCAATACCTTACCAATCGTCGCTTTGCCCTCACCTTCTTGACTCGCTGTGCTTGGAAAGGCTTTGGTTTTGGTCTTTATGAACAAGGCCGACATACGCTCATCCCCATCACCACACGCAAACACAATGATCGTAGTGGTCTCGGATTTCTGGAAACACTTACATCGAAAGAACCTCGTGACAGTTGCCTTCTGGAAGAGAACGACGTTACCCCTAACAAACCATCATCACCCACTTTGCCATCGTCACCCACTGAGTCGATAGATCACGAATCTATCCCTCCTAACTTTTTTTTTTCATAAATGCTATCTTCTTAGGCCCTCTCACTTATCAACGCGATAATGAGGACCCCTCTTCTATCCCCCTTCTATATCCAGACATGATCGAAGAGGACTCGCCTTCAATTAACGTTGTTGAGTGCCAGGATGATGACTCCATCCTCACTTACCTTGGCGCGGATGACTCTTATATTCAACGAGCCTTACCATCTGAAACCCAAACCATGCTGAACGAATCTACAATAGAAATCAACATCCACACGGAGGAGGATCCTCACATTGTGAAGATCGGACAATCCCTTAACGCATCAGAACAAGTCGCCTTTACTACTTTCCTCCGTGCTCATGACAAGCTTTCGCTTGGTCCTGTGTGACATGCCAGGAATTGATCCTGACATTGCTGTCCATAACATTACACTGAAACCCGATTCCAAGCCAATTAAACAGAAATTGAGAAAAATGCATCCACGCATTGCCCTCTTGGTCAAAGAGGAGCTCCAACGACTCCTTTCTGTTTCCTTCATTACTTGCTATTGACTATCCTCAATGGATTTCTAACATCGTACTGTCACTAAAAGCGGCAGGGGGACTTCGGATATGCAGGATTTCTAGGGATCTTAACCTCGCTTGCCCTAAGGATGACTTCCCCTACCTAGCATTGACCAACTTGTTGATCTCACTGCAGGCCATGAGATGCTCTCTCTCATGGATGGCTTTTCGAGGATCTGACCAAATTTTGGTTGCCCTGCCGATCAACACAAAGCTACCTTCATAACTCCTTGGGAACCTTACATTACCGTGTAATGCCATTCGGCCTTAAGAATGCTGGTGCCACCTATCAGCGGGCTATGACCTACATTTTTCATGACATTATGCACACTATCCTTGAAGATTACGTCGACGATCTTCTTGGCAAGTCTAAACATCGCAGTGAACATCTCGATGTTTTAACCATTATTTTTGACCGCCTACTACAATATTCTGTCCGTCTTCAACCAAAAAAATGTGTCTTTGGTGTCCTTTCGGGAAAACTTCTTGGCTTTATCGTCTCTTTGCGTGGCATTGAGGTCGACCCATCTAAAGTCAAAGCTATTCTCGAAATGCCCCCACCTACCAATCTCAAACAATTGCGTAGTTTACAAGGTAAGCTCCAATCTATCCGACGTTTCATCTCCCAACTCTCGGATCGATGTCAACCTTTCCATCACCTCCTTAAGAAGGACATTGATTTTCAATGGAGCCAAGAGTGCCACCAAGCCTTTGAGGCTCTTAAAACTTATCTCTTGACCACCCGTGCTTATCCCACCTCAAGACGACCGCCCTTTCTACCTTTACCTTTCCATTGCCCGACCACCTGCTGTAGGGGCCATGCTTGCACATCGTGACTCTGAGAATCGAGAACAAGCCGTTTATTATATAAGTCATACTTTGGTGGACTATGAGACTAGGTATACACATGTAGAAAAGTTGTGCCTAGCCCTATCATTCGTGGCTACCAAACTCCGACACTACCTTCTGAATCACAAAACTTTCGTCATCACCAACACGGACCCCATCCATTACATGTATGCCAAACCTCATCTAAACCAACGCATCGCCCGATGGCTCATGCTCCTCGCCGACCTCGACCTTGAGTTCGTCCACCAGAAATCAATCAAAGGACAAACCATCGCAGACCAACTTGCGGAAGCCCCTTTACCTGGAGAACAATTTACCAATTTTACATTCCCAGACGAACTCATCGCCACTCTTTCACTCAAGGAGGAGTCGTATCCAATGACTCTCTTCTTCGATGGATCCAAATGCCAACGCGGTGGAGGAGCTGGCGTTGTTCTCATTCCTCTTGACGCCGAGCCTATGCCTCTTTCATTCCGACTCGATTTCCCTTGCACTAATAATACAGCGGAATACGAGGCCCTTGTTCTGGGTCTCCAGGTTGCGCTGCACTTAGGTATCAAATCTATCAATATTTTTGGCGACTCTCAATTGGTAGTCAATCAAGTTATGGGCATCTACCAATGCAAAAATGAGGAACTTCAAAAATACAAACACTACGTGGATTCACTTCTAGCCTTATTTACTCACTATTCTATCCAAACCATTCCACGCTCTACTAACAAATTTGCGGATACTATGGCTTGCTTAGCCTCACAAATTCCAGCCTCATCAGCCCGACTCGACATTTTTGTCTTGGTCCAACAACTCTTTGCCCCATCTTATTCAGCCCGGTTGTTTGTCGATAAATAAATACTGTGCTAACTCGCGAGGATACTTGGTATCACCAATTCCATGACTACCTTACAACCTCTGTTCTCCCTTCTGACCTTACTAGTACTGGTAAACGTGCTTTTCTTAAACATGTTTCTCGTTATGTAGTTATGGGGGGACTCCTTTATAAACGTGGCTTTGATGGCATCCTCCTTCGATGTCTCACCGGTGCGGAGATCACCCATACCATCCAACAAGTCCATGACGGTATTTGTGGTGGACATTTTAGTGGCCTTGCCATGGCCAAACGAATCCTTCGCCTTGGTTATTATTGGCCTACTCTCAATAACGACTGCTACGAATATGTTAAGCGTTGTGTTATGTGTCAACAACATGCCAACCTTCAACATACTCCTAGCCACCCGCTCCAGGTCGCTCGAGATCTTTGGCCCTTCTCACAATGGGGTTTAGACCTTATTGGTGAGATTCACCCGTCCTCTTCACAACGTCACCGATGGATTATCACAGCAACCGAATATTACACAAAATGGGTGGAGGCTATTCCACTCATTTCAACTAAAAAAGAAAAAATTGTAGAGTTCATTAACCACCACATTATCTGTCGTTTTGGTGTTCCTCATCGCCTGATTACAGATAATGGAAAATCTTTCAAAAATAGGTTGTTGCAAGACCTTTGTGACAACTTTGGTATCAAACTCAGCTTCTCATCACCCTACTATCCACAAGCAAATGGACAAGCCGAATCCTCTAATAAAACCCTAACCAAAATCCTCATGAAAGTTGTCAATGAGTCCGGACGAAATTGGCACGATCACATCCCCTTTGCCCTTTGGGCTTATCGTACTAGCATCCGTACCTCTACTAATGCCACACCTTTTTCTTTGGTATATGGTACCGAGGCTGTTTTGCCTCTCGAAATACAAATACCCTCCCTTAGAATATCTCTTCAGGATATTCTCACCAACGATGATTTCCGCCAAGAGCGGTTAGCCCAATTGGAGCTCCTTGACGAACGTCGTCTTACAGCTCTTGATCACCTTCAAATCTATCAAAAACGCATCAAGCGTGCTTATGATAAGCGACTCCATGAGCGTACCTTTAAGGTTGGTGATCTTGTCCTCAAAGAGAATCAACATGTCACCAAACTAGAAAAGAGCAAACGTGGAAAATTTGCTCCCAATTGGATTGGGCCTTACATAATCACTCACACCTATGGATCAGGCACTTATCGTTTAGCTTCGCTTAATGGTAAGCCTGAGCCTGAACCCCTTAATGCCTTGCATCTTCGACCATTCTACTGTTGAATTTAGTGTTATATCACTTCTTATCTACCTGCCGCTCGTCCCTTGAGCTCACATACCACCACATGCACTTCGTTTCCTACACCTCATAATAAAAATCAAGCTCACATAGTTTGATTCTCACCTCACCTAAACGATGCCTTCCCCTTTTTAGTCTAGTCCATGACTTCAAAGTATTAAAATAAGCCGTATTCTTATGGGATTTTCTTGAGTCAAACTTCCTACCAAACTAGATGCTTCACGCCAAAAGAACATCTAGCTATCTAAATTATATATATTGTTCCCTCGAAGGACAGCTATATGCCAAATTATTGTTGCTATTCTATATATAGACTGCTCCCCCGAAGGACAGCTATGCACTAAAATCATATCTGCTACTATAAATAGACTGCTCCCTCGAAGGACAGCTATACACAGTCAGCCTTTATCAGAAGCTTCTCGCATTGATCAGCTTCGTGAAGACCTCAAGAATAGCACAATCAATATCCCTTGTAGACTTCCCACATCGATCAGTCTATATTCAGTAAAATAAAGGCCTCATTCAAAAGAACTTTTTGGGTCATGGACTTGTCTATTTAGGGTAGGTTCTCTTTCGTCAGAACACTCACTTTGTAATAAATTCTCTGTACCTCAGCTATATCATCCACCTCACCTCACCATTTGTTTCAACTCAAGGGACGTAACGTTCACCCGATATATTGTGATCATACAACTCTTTTCACCTATGGACTTCTCGTCTATGCACGGTACCTAGGGCTTCAAGCTCGTTCTACGTTTGGTGGTTTGTTTAGCTCTTTTCACCTACGGAGCACTCTTTCCACTTTGCCTCGCATCTAGGATTGTGTGTTGATCTTAATCAGGACATGGTTCCCTACCACTTGGGTAGGCTAACTTTCACTTCCCTTATACCTTTTACAACATCACCAATTCATTTCCGACACCAACAACCTTACCTTACCAATATTAATATCAATATTCTTACCAATCAACCAATTGCCTAAACCATACCAAATTGCCTGAATTCACCTCTCCCTGATCCTAAGGGAGAACTACATCGGTCTGAGGCCCCTCCTTGCTTTGTGCAAAGGGCTATGTAGGCAGCACTTCGGAGACATGGGGTCTCCCAAGGTTAGCTCGACCATCCCCTACCATAACCTATCATGTGTGGTAAATATAAATATTTTTGTGTATTTCTATTTAATCACATTCCTCTTTATCCTTTTTCAAAACACCGAAAGTCAAAACGAAAACATTCTTATTATTATAACTCAAATCAACATACATATCTCGTTTTATTTAGATGTTAAACAAATACATCTTCTCTATCATCGACACGCAGGTCGGTACTCTTATTTATTCTTATACCTTGCTAACATTTATTTAGACCCTCACGCCTCATCCCGAACTAGGTGATGATCGTGATCGTCGACCCCTCTCGCCAGGCCTCTCTGTCCTCAATGGTACCACGGCTATTGGTACCGCCCACTGATCTGCCAATCTCTCCTGTAACATATGAATACGCCCTCTCGCATGGAGGACTCCAGCCTCTAGTCTCTCCGCCCGTGACTCATGACCACTAACAATCCTCTTGTCTCATTCACCTGCGTTTGGAGCTGCTGAACCAAACGCTGCAGACGATCCCTCTCTGCTGTAATCACCGCTATGTCAGGACGATCACGTACACCTCGCAGTTCTGCTACCCACCATAATCTATAGGCCTCTGTCGTTCCTGCATCCATTACCCTGCGATCGGCTGCTACCTCTTCAGGCCCTTCTGGAGGTGTTGGCTGGGGAGGTGAGAATACTGCCTCTGCATCGATCCTCATATAGGGTCTATAAGCCTGGGGTATATCCTGCACAAATCCAAATTGTCGCCGCACGCGATCTAGAGGAATCCTCTCATACTCACCTGGCCTGTGCCCTGCGATCCACCTCAATCGCTCTACACCCCTCAACTCCTCAGCTATATTCTCTGTTACCATATAGTTCCCGTAAGGCCTCCAACAGATATCCGCAATCGTCACCCTCTCCCATACCTGCCTATAATACTCAATGTCACCCGTCACAGCCTGGGATCTTGCCTCTTGTTCTGTTTGGACCCATCGTCTGAATCCCAACCTCTGTACTCCGGTCTCTCCTGACTGGATGGGTCGGCCTATTGGTCGCACACAAACAATGTGCTCATAGGCCCAACAGTGTAATAAGTATGAACAATCCAGTGTCGTTCTGTGATTTCACCTACAAGCCCATAAACCCCTGTATAGCTCCGCCAAATATGCAGGTGCCCATGCAAAAGTCACGTTCCTTTCTATCATCTCCCAAATAACACACATCAATGCCTTTGGAAATCTTCCCCCTTCTACGCCTCGGTAATGCATAATACCCTACCGCTATATCATTAATATTCTGCTAACCTTGTCTCCTCGGGATGTCTTTGCATACATTATCCCATACGTAAATGACAAACCTCGTTGTGTTAAGTCTCGTGCGTATGGACCAAATCTTTGTTGTTATCGCTCCCAGTGCCGCGCTAGGTAATGCACGATATCTTGGTTTTCTGTAATTGGGAGTCTCAAAATACGGAACACATCTTCGATATTCTTGTCATTTCCCTGTTGGCGGAGATAGAAGGTATTTTCTCGGGATTCCATCTCTCAATCAACGCTTTGTAACATAGCATGGTTACGTGCGATTCGTGAATAATAGCGGATTCCACTTAACCCCAAACGATTTATCAATGTCCATTCAGCTGGTGTTACATCCGCTCGGATTCGTGACAACAACGCTGGTACACTATCATTCATCCTCAACCCTACCTCTGCTGCGCATACATCACAATAACAAAAAACCATTCAATTCCTCAAATCCCCCCGGGTTTTTTCTCAAATTCTGGAAATTCCTACAGCAACCGGTATCGTTTATAGTAACTTAGAGTGTACCGGTTGAGTAACCGATACGGTTATCCTAACCGATATCGGTCCACTTTGTACTTTCATACACCTTGCCTAAACAACCACCTACGACAATAAATTGCTCGTTTATTCCTCTCTGTATACCTACAAACATACCCAAAAACCACTTGATTACCTACCATGTAACACTCACCTCATTTATAACCCTTGTTATCATCTTTTCTTTCTCATATCTACCCACTTACTCTCCCTCGACTTATTCCCAAAACATGCAAAAATCAAATCACAAACAAAACGTTTACCTCTTGGGTTGCGGTAGCTTGAGGTGGCCTTGTCTTCCCTCTTGTCCTGCTGTTTGGATGTTTCTCCTCGTCTGCCATGATCACCACTCTTTTCAAATTCACCTTTCTACTTTTTGAATCTCAGATCGCATTCACTTTCCTGTCTCTTTTCTCCTTATCACTCAAATCTCTCATGCAATTACATGTCTCAGTCGTCAAAAAGCGTCGCGTTCGCGTATTTAACTTCTTGCATGGCTCTCAAAATTAGAACTTAAGTTGCCACCCTAGCTTTTTTATTTTTAGAAAAGCTCATACCTAAATAACCGGTATCGGTTATGTAACCGATATCGGTCTACTATCTACCGACGTCGGTTACCTAACCGATATCGGTTATACACCTGCCTTTTTGAAACATGGTTCTTTTCTTCATTTTTTACCTAATTTTTGTCGCGCCCGCCTCTTTTCCTGCATCTCAACACCATTATCCATATTTCTCCATCCACCACACATATCATTACAATGTCCATAACATCATCTATTTTACAAAAACAAACAAACCATCAACTAAGGATCACATCTACACAAAACAAAAACTCATCATTCATTTGGATCCAACTCATCGGATACATATATAACAATGTCATAAAACCAGCCCAAACATGCAACATTTCATCATATAACATGTCATCCATATATACGTGCATCAACATCATCCATATATCAACATGTCAACTAAACTCATCCTACATTCTATATCACAAACCATTGACAAAATACTTAAACACATTTTTGAACACTTTGCATGTGGATCAAAACATCATCTCTATATATATATATATATAAATTTTCAAATATACATGATGTGCCCTACATCCGGGGCCTCTGTGATCTCATCATCAACTAAGCCGGCACGCGAGGCGCATGATAACTATCAAAATCTCGACTCGGCTCACGGGCCGGTCCCTCATATCAAAAATATACTCGGCTCGCGGGCGGTATCAAATATCAACCCGTACTCGGCTCGCGAGGCGGTATATAATAAATAAATGAATGAATAAATGAGTAATATGTAGGCACGAGGCCTCTATAAACATAACCGGTTCGCGAGACCGGTGCCCATATCCTATACAAATACAAAAACAATGTGGGGATCCCTCGGCTCTCCCCACCACCCTCGGCACCTCTCCTGCTTTGGTCCTGTGGCGCCTCTCCTCTCGCCTCCCCTGTACCTGGACACACGCCGGTGTGTTTGCACCTCCTGCGATCTCGACTACGCGAGGTCTCGCTCGGTGTGCCGCATATGGCTGATACTCGGCTCCGTACTATCGAGAACATCCACGATAGTACCGGGCCTCTCTCTCGCCTCCATGTATCTATCTCGTGCCACCGTCGGTCTTGGGGCTGGTCCCAGACTCCTCTTGCCCAGTACCCCCTGTGCTGTTTTGTGGTGTGCACAATGCTGTGTGTGTCTTTTTGCTGTATCTCTTGCTCTTGCTGTTTGTGCACTACACACACTGTGGTGTCTGTCTTTTTGGTGGTGGTTGCTGCTGTGCTGTGCTGAGCACAGGGCTAGCTACCCTGTAAGACCCCTATCGTGCTGCTGCTGCAACAAAGTTACCCTGTAAAAGCTTTTTGACCCCTGGCTGATCTCTCTCTCTGTCACCAGTGCCAAGTCAGGGTGTGCGGGTGTGTTTACCCTCGCCACTCTCTGACCAGCCCACCACACCATGTATGCTCCTGTACAACCAGCATCATCTACTGTGTCATCTGCTGGCCTCTCAGCAACCCAATCTGGATCCAAGGGCTGTGGTGCAGGCAGTGGGGCCTCTACATCATCCCTCCTGTACTGAGGGAAGGGAGGTGGCTCGTCCTGTCGCAGCCCCATCTGCCTGCGTACCCTCTCTAGGGGTATCCTCTCGTACTCTCCCGGCCTCCGTCCTGCTATCCAGAAAGTGTACTGGATCCAGCGTAACTGTACTCGGCCTCCTCTGTGCGGGTGATGACCTCTGTAAGGTCTCCATACGATATCTACCGCTGTCAGGCCCTCTAACAAATGCCTGTAGTAGGCAACGTCTCTCCCCGCAAGCACTGCTCGTGGCTGCCCCACGACTCCCAACCACCTCTGAAAGCCGTATCTGTATATAACCTGTGGCCCTGGCTGCTGGGGCAGCCCTACTGGTCTGATGCATATGATGTGCTCATATGCCCAACAGTGAAGTAAAAATGTCGAACAGATACCGAATCGCCTCATCCGGCGATAACCCCAGAGCTCTCTGTATAGCTGCACCAGATACACTGGTGCCCACGCATAGCAAGTATGCTCCTCAATCATCTCAAGCAACACCCCCATCAACGCCCGTGGAAAGCGGCCTCCCTCTGAGTCCGGGAGGGCGAAGCAGGTGATCCCAATCATCATCGGCCACGATGACCGGTAGTGTCTCGTGTCGATGCGCACGGTACATGTCACCATACCCAATGCTCGCGCTGTGATAGGTAAGTAGCGTGCGGCTGCATCTCCAAAAACCTGTAATATGCTGTCCATGGCAGTCTCTGAATCTACCTGGAAGACTGCCTCTCCCTCGATAGGTAGTCGAAGGATGCGATACACATCCTCCAACGTGATAGTCATCTCCCCAGTCGGGAGATGGAACACATTGGTCGCCGGATCCCATCTCTCGATGAGGGCGACCATCAGGCTGTGATCTCTCTCTATCGCTCTGTACCTCTGGACTCCACCGAGTCCCACCTCGCGCATGATCACCCAGTGAGCTGCGGACACATGTGGTCTCATCCGCACCAACAGCGGGGGCATCCTATCCCGCATCGTCAACTGCTGACGTGCCTGCAAAACCAACCCACATCCTTAGACCTACTTTTTATCACAACATCTACTTTATCCTCTAAACCCCCTTTTATCCCCCCGACCACACCCCGACTCTCTACCACCCCACCCAAAACCCAAACTCACCCCACCTACAAACCAAACTCACCCCACCCAAAACCCAAACCCACTCCACCCCCAAACCAAACCCACCCCACCCAACCCCCCCACACCCCCAAACCCACCCAAACCCAAAATCCCAACCCACCCACCCAAAACCAAACCCAACCCAAAACCCAAAACCACACGCCCAACCCAACCCCACCCCACCCACCCCACCCAAAACCCAACCCACCCCCACCCAAAACACCCCAAAACCCAACCCCCACCCAAACCCAACCCATAGCCCCAAAACCCAACCACATACCCAGCCCAACCCATACGAAAACCACCCAACCCGGTCCAACCCAACCCGGCACCGACCCACCCAATTGGTCGACGATGCACACCTTGTCCACAATTTGCGACCGATGCGGTCGACATGTAATGACATCGGTCATTTGTAATTCTTGGGAGCCGAACCCCCGCGCGGCCCCCCGCCCATATTTTTGCATTTTTATACTTATCTACCCACCCAAACACCATAAAAACCTACCCACCCAGCCGACTTGCCCTATTTTACCCATCTATCCTCTTCGTTTTTCAAATTACGTCAATTTATTCATTATTTCCTAAAACATGTAAATTCCTACCCAAACCCCCAATTTAGCTTAATACCATTCAAATGCACAAAATAAAGAGTTCGAACATACCGAATGATGCGACACGTCGTCGTGGTGGGATGGGTGGTGGTGGTCAGTGGTCCAGCCCTCTCCCCTCCTGCTCCTCTGCCTGTGCCATAGCTCCAATTCTGATCTGCTGGGTCCCCGACCAATCAACTGCTGCCTCCTCCTCACTCGGGCCCGCAAACAACTCACTCCTCCAGCAAAATAGCTCCACCTCACTCAATAAACCTCCAATCTCAACTCTCCACGTCAGACAAGTCAATTTGGTTTTCAAAATAACAAAGTGACAATGACAAGCCGTATTTTTCTTTTTATAGGTTTTTCGCCCTTAACCGATATCGGTTTCATGTTGCCCTAATGAACCGGTATCGGTCCCTTAACCGATATCGGTCACGTAGAATCGACATCGGTTTTTTCTTCCAACTTTCCCCCAATTTTTTGCCCTTATTTACCATTTGCCCCTTTTTAACCACATATCGCCTATATCCACCTTTGCTGAACACCATTTGTTTACAAACCGGCCCGACCCAAGGCCTCGCCCTAACAAACCGGCCCGACCCAAGGCCTCGCCTAACTGCAAACCAACAAACCTCGGCCGACCCAAGGCCTCGCCCTAACAATGTGGCCCGACCCAAGCTCGCCCTACCCTATCGGCCCGACCCAGGCCTCGCCCTACCCTACCCTGGCCGGCCCGAGGCCTCGCCTCCCCCTAACAAACCGGCCCGACCCCAAGGCCTCGCCCTACCCCTGCCCCCGGCCCGGCCCAGGCCTCGCCACCCTACCGGCCCGACCCAAGGCCTCGCCTCTAACAAACGCCCGACCCAAGGCCTCGCCCCGACCCAGGCCTCGCCTAGGCCCCGACCCAGGCCTCGCCCTAACAAACCGGCCCGACCCAAGGCCTCGCCCTAACAAACCGGCCCGACCCAAGGCCTCGCCCTACCCTACCGGCCCGACCCAAGGCCTCGCCCTAACAAACCCCGAGGCCCCAAGGCCTCGCCTCCCCTACCCTCTGGCCCGACCCAGGCCTCGCCCTAACCAACCCGCCCGCCCCAAGGCCTCGCCCTACCCATTTGGCCCGACCCAAGGCTGCAACCCAACAACTCGGCCCGACCCACGGCCGTATCACTCCAATACCTTACCCAAAATCAAAACCATCCACTTTTATCCACCCATCCTGTAGTTTTTTGTTCAATCGAGCTCACCTGTTCGTGTTTTAGCATGATTAGGGTCCTTGACTTGATCTGTCGACCAACTTTGCTCAGACCTAGACCGTGACGTTTATCTCAACCAAACCAACCATTTGAGTACTTTGCCGGACATGCCTAAACGTTCTGTACCTTACATTTATATACCACGGCTACTTCCTATGCCTTGGATACCAGGATTATATCACCCTTGTTTGGATAAACTATCGACCTTTGCCTATGCACTGCTTTTTTGGTTTGCTCGTCAAATCATGTACCCTAGTCGTACTATTGCATTTTACCATGCGTCTGCTTCCTTGGACCTACCCCACCATCTTACCATCCCCTCTACCCCATTTACCCTTTATCAACCCTATCCCTGATTTCCCGTTCACTCAATCTGTGATAGATTTGAGGGGGATTACCTATACCCTTAACAGGGGAAACCACTTCATATTATTGTCCGTGCAGCTTTACAAAACAAGCTACACGACAATAAGGGGCTAATGTAGACACCAAATTTGTGTCTTACGACCCCTTGTGACCCGCATCTCATCTCGCAACTTAACCTCATCACCTAAACCTTACACAATTATTTATTAATTACCTTGTAATTGATAAATCCACATCACCTTACCTGCCACCTCATTTTGCCACCTCATCATGACCTAGCCCTAACCCTAAACTAACCTAATTAAGACCTATGACTTGGTCTAGACTCACATCCATAACTAATGCCTCCTTACTCACACCCAAAACCGACCTTCTAGCCACTTGACCAAGCCCGCAACTGATCTCTCGGGAGAAAAGCAGGGAAGGTGGGCTATTTTACTAAAAATAGCCTACTTTTTCCTTCTGGATGCGGTTCTACTCGGCCGCCGTCGGTTACGTAACCGCCATCGGCTCCCTGTAAATGGGCTCCCCGAACCAAAATCAAGGGTCGAATGATTTTTGAATCAACAGAGATCATTGGGAGCGAAAAAAGCAGTCCAGAGATCTTCACTTGACCGGCGAGAGAGAGAGTGAAGAAACCAGAAGCGTTTGCAGCAAAGGAGATCAACTTGCATCTTTGTCAAAACCAGTAAGTCACATCTTGCATGTCCTCTGTTATAACATTTCTTATGCTCTTTGAATCACAGTCCTCCTAAATCCGTTTCTGAATCCACTACCCAACGTGCCATTGCATCTAACTGTCATTCTTTTACCTCTCATCATCTCATTTCCTAATATCATCCATAAACCAGCCTTACAAACACCATAGCTACCAAGAAGGTCCTAGGCCCAACCGACATCGCTACTGTAAACCGGTATCGGTTACCACGACTATAACGAGAAACCAGCCTTCTCCTACGGTTACCAAGTAATCTAATTGATATTTTGCGAAATTCATATTAGCAGGAAATTGACTTCACCTTCGAAAGGAAGTTTTATATTTCCTGGCCCAAGGCGCTTTCTCATTTATTGTAATCTAATTGATATTTTGTGTCATTTGTAGTTAATTCATATTAACTTGATCTTTCTCACGGTATGCGCACACCATCTCGACCACCTTCCCTAACCCTATCTCTTTCTAAAAGGAAGTTTTATATTTTCCTGGGCCCATTTCGAGTGAAACAAGTTGAGTTTCCTCATTTATTGTTTAATCAAATCTTGGATACGAGTTTAGCTTGTGGAATGATGGATTAGTTATAAATCATCATTGGTTCCATTGCCGAGGACTTCTTTTCAGCTTGTTTTCGGGATGGTTCATGATGAAGAAGACGTCTTTGGTTAACTCTAGCAAGTATTGAGGAATGGATACATGATCTAGAGGAAGAATATGCATGGTGGTTCAATAGTGGATTTGAGTTTAATGCACACACTTGGGTAGAACATAACTTGTATGATAGCTTATATGAGAGATTTTTTCACTATTTTTCTAGTAGAACTATACGAGTGGCTTACTACTTATGCATCTCAACGGAATTGGAGGTATTGCACACTTGTCTAGACATAAGAAGAATTTTAGGCCCTCTATGATGCTAATCTGATTTGGACTCATGTGGTGGATATGTGGTTTCATGGTGTTCTAAATAGTTATATTCTATAATATTCAAATTCACCATATTCTTACCCAAAGGTAGCTGAGTTATAGTTTTTGTGGTATCCAAGAGGAACATATTTACAAGGTATTCCACTGGCAATCAAGATCTTAATGGTAACTTTGAACCTGGAGAGTAAACTGATGGCTAACTAAACTTCACCATGCGTGGGGAAGGAACAGGTTTGGTTTAAGATGGTAGACCTAGCAATAGAGAAGCAGAGAGAGGAAATGTGGTTTAAGTATAATGAGGCATGTGAGAGGGAGATAGAGAAGTAATGTTCCATTGCAGAGAGTATGGCATGGAGGAGAGAGATGGATCATGAAGGATTTATAGCTCACGTAGAATACTTGGAGCCAGAGCATCAAAAACTCCCCCATCTTAGAAAGCATGATAGATATCCCCTCTCAACCTCACACGGAGGTGTGCCAAAGAGAGACTACATGGACCGCAAGTGCGCATCTTAATCCACCTGGTGACCTAGCCCTTGTTCTTGGTTTTTTAGTATCTAGTACGATAAGTAACCAACTAACTTAGAAAGTATGAGAGCAAGAGTAAGTTAGAGATCAAGTTAATCAATGACAAAAGATAGCTTCAATGTCATTTAAAGGAGAATTCTTAGGCACATCATCCGCATGTAATGTGAGCATGCGTAGATGTTAGATTCACCTTTGGAAGTGGAAATATCTCACAAACTGTAGGGGTTTAGTATAGTACTACTGCGCAAGAGCATGGGGAGTACGTATACAAGCCCCATTTCAACTACAGGTGGTGGATCGGAGATATAGGTAGTTCTAGTTCTAGTGGATCTTGTGGTTCTGGAGGTAGAGGGAACACTCGAAGGTTACAATCGGGTGGTCGGGGTCCACAAGAACCACAAAATATCTACATGGAGATGTCTCTTCATCTCCCAGAGTATAGAGGTATAGAGAATGTTATCGAACATGTGTATATGTGTGAAATCTTGTGGCATGCTAAAGGGATCACGATTGCTGAGAAAAAGGCAAGTCAATTTTCCACTACATTACAAGGGTGTGCACACAACTGGGATAGGAAATTTTACCCTGATCAAAATTGTGTGGATTATGTAGCATTGAGAGATGCTTTCTTGAAAGAGTTCCATATACCTAATTTTGAGAAGAAGAGTATAAGTGTGCTCAAGGATATCAAGAAAGGCACTACTAAGAGTGTACGTGAGTATGATGCTCATTTTAAGACACTTCTATCTAAGCTATCTTATGATATTCATGCTAGCCAACATGCACAATGGTTCATTGGAAGATTGATTACACCTTTTAGAAGGGCATTGTCACATAATATATACACCGATATACGCGAAGCACTAGAAGAAACTTTACATGTTGAGGGACTTGGGAGCATTGACATGGGTGTTAGTCCATTCCTAGAGGCACAAATTGTAGTTATGGAAAAGTAGTTAGAGAAGCTATCAGCAAATTCAGTCCATGAAACACGCTCAGGGATTTTCGTGTATAGATTGTGAAGTGGAAGGTCACACCAAGGATAGTTTCCCTCACCGATCTACACGCTCATTACTATTAGATTATAAAAATTTCATTTGAATCATGATGCTAGTCATTGTCTTTTATTATAGCATGCAATAAGGAAGAATGTGTCTTACTTTTACAAAAATTGTAGGTCCACGACCCATAATACCGAGGATTGTCAACCGATTGGTCGATCAAGGATGCTATCGACCTTGGAGTATGACAGAAAAGTATAATAGATAGCTCTAAGGGTACAAATGAGCACCAGGATTGGGATCATAATCAAATGCACTATGATAGGAATGAGGGGCACTTTGAAGGAGGTCGTGGAAGGGGACATGAATATCATGGTGGATATGGAGGATGAGGTAGTGGTGGAGGAAGAGGTGAGTTCCTCGTGGATCTCCTAATCACTATAGGCGTGAATTTCCTTAGAATATTACATGTTCTTTATGTGGAAAGAACCATAACTATGAAGATTTCCCGGACTTATATGCACATCCGAGTAAGAAGCATAAGCAAAAGAATAAAGGCATTGGGATGGTTAGAATCCAACGCATGGTATATGATTAGTGGATATCCACGATAACCGAAGGACCTAAGGCATTGATAAAGTGAAGATTACTACACGCACTAAAGCAGCATGTGCAAGAGAGGTTTTTCACCCGATTCTAGAGTGTTTCTTTGAATGTTGATGAAACAAATTACTGGTAGAGGGCTAGGAGGAATACATGTTAAAATAATGGTTATAGGTTGTTATGTACGTATGGCTTATTGATCCACAACTTATTATGAGATATTCCTTTTGGCTAGGAGGAACTACCTAAAATGGAAAACAAGACCACCAAATAAAAGTTAAACAATATATGTAGTGGACTTCCTAGTGTATGCTAGATCTAGGAAGTGTGGTACTCCCTAGACGACTATCAATCCACTGTTTAAAACAACTCAATGTTAATAATAAACGAAATCCTACTATAGTTAAAATGATCTAGGTATCTCATTTGACTACAATAAGTAAATCCGTTCACTACAAGCTAAAATATGATTGAATCTAAAGGTCAAGGTTTCGCGAGTACATGTACTAGTCGTGGTCTGATTTTAGGTCATTTTGGGTATTTGGTGGAGTTTTAAGATGTGTTCTAGGTTTGAGGGTAAAAACACATAGACCGACGTTGGTCCGTATGACCAATGTCGGTTAAGGTTAACTAGTGACGGTTGTGGGTAACTCGGCATTAGTATGGTTGGGTACAGAACCACAATTAAAACTTGATCTCGAGGGTAGATCTAAGGCTAAATGGAAATGGAAAGGGAAATGGAAAGGTCTGTGTAGGTCTTAGATGTATTCAGGGATCTCTAAGAACTGGGTATGGGCAGTTCAATGATGTGGGTGAAAGAGTGGTCAAGTTTGCATGGAGGTAAATGGTGGGGGAATGGGAATGGGAGTAAAAACTAATAACAGAAGGAAAATAATCTACTAAACTGACAATGGACAAGTGTTGATTAACAAAACACTTATTGTTGTATGAGCTTGATGTCTAGTTGGATATGGAGGGTGATCAAATGGAAGGAACTTGGTGTGGTGTTAACGCTTCCCTGGATGCTCCCGTGAAGGTAAATGGCTCTATGATTTCTTTTGATGTTGGCTATGGATGCTCTGGTGCATGTACAAATTCTAGTTCTTCTTACATGCCACTCTGGTTTCCTCCCTTATTCTCTAAAATGTGCTAACCTTGAAATAAGGTTATTTTGGGGATTAAATGGTAACCGAAAGTGGTTCTAGGCTAACCGCGGTGGTTTAGGGCAACCGACATTGATTAGGGTGGGATTTCCTACGTTTACTAAACCGCGATCCCTTTGATTTTCTTGATCTCGCTCATTTTTTCCTCATGGATTAGAATGGAAGCTTCCTTTCTAACGTGTAGGAATGTGGCTAGAGGGAATGTAGGCTTTTATTTTTAGGGTTTAGGTAGGTCTTGGTTAGTTATGGAAACATACTAATAATAGGTCTTAGTGTGAGGTGGTAAGATGAGGTGTATAGGTGAGGTGGATATGTGGGCATTATCTCAATTAGGATTTATAAATAATAGATATTATGAGATAATTAATTAATTTAATTAAATTAATATTAGAGTGGGAGTGAAAGGGGCCATGGTTAGGTGAGTGTGTTCAAGGTGGTTATTGGCCGATGGACCCGGGGAGTGTGACCTAATTTTGGTGTCTACATTTTTCTCCTTTTTGTTACATAGCTTGTATTGGTAAGCGACGCTGACAAAAATAAGATGTGGTTGCCCCATGTGTGGGTGAAGGTGATCCCCCTCAAACCAAGAACCAATTAGGAAGAATGTAGAATCGGTGTGTGTTTGATAAAAGGTGAATGTGATGAAGAGGAAGGTGGGTATCGTGGGTAAAGAGGGGTAAAGGTTGACTTTGGTAATCCGGAGTAACGTGTTAGGGTCAAAGTTAGTAATACAAACGCACGCACACATATAAACCGTAGCATGGTACCAAGTTGAAGAGAAAGAAAATTCTATAGTGTCTAAGATCATTAGGTTTATCCAAACAAGGTTAAGGTGATTTCGATATCCAAGGTATAGGATATGGTTAGGAAACACGATGTAGGTCAGGTGCAGGAACATTTAGGTATGTTCTGGTACACCAAAGGTTGGGTCAGGATAAACAGTCATGGCAAGAGGCAAGGTAAGGTCAGTATGTCCATCAACACAGTAATAGTGCCACAAGGTATAGTGAACACATGAGGTCATAGGTCACTAGCGATGTTCCAAGTCCAAGTATCTAGGTCACGACATGGGTAGGGCTGAGGTATGGGTAAAATAATGAGTCCCCAAATGAGGATGAGGTGAGGGGGTAAATGATAAGGTCAAGAAGATAAAATGAAGTGTCCAAGTGAGGTGTGGGTGAGGTAAAAAAGGATTTAGGTCAAAAATTGGGGGTAGGGGGTAGGAAAAAGACTAAGCAGGTAAACCAATGATGGTTTAAAGGAACCGATGCTAGTCAAGATGGACTAACCATGGTAAGCTAGGGCACATGACCGATGTTAGTTAAGGTAAAACCATCATTGGTCATGTTGGGTAGGTTATAAAAAGAAAAATTGCCATATTTTTCAAATCATTTGTCTTTTACCAAATTAGGGAAAACAACAAGTGAGAGAGGGAAAAGGTGGAAAGTGACAGTGAGATGGAGGACTGAGTTGGCGAGCCACATGGTTGGTGATAGTTGGTCGATAGTGGATCCACGAGTTGGGTTGGATCGATTTTATTAGTTAGAGAGAAAGAGGTCATTTGGTGATGGAGGAGGTAGGAGAAGGATCGGGTGACCACCAATGTAGTGGCTAGAGGTGCCACCACGTAGATGACAATGAAAAGAGGTAAGATTCAATGTCCCTCCTTGTTTATTAAGTAGTTTGATAGAAATTTAGGTAGGAGGGAGATGGGTTTTGGGGGCAATGACATTTAAATTCGGGAAGATAGTGGGTAAAAGAGTAATGGGGGAGGGTACAATTAGGTTAATGAGGGGTAGGAAGGGGTTTTAGGTAGGGATTGGGGTGGGGACTGAGGAGAAATGTGAAATTTGGGTAGAAATAGGGCATGGTGTCATGGGTTGTCACCACAACAGTGACCGACATTGGTCGAAGGTTGGCTGACATCGGTGGGGTATAATCGGAATCAGTCACAGATGAGGTGACCGGTGCGATTATGGTTAGACCGTGGTCATGGTCAAGATTGACGCTGGTCGGGTTAGAAAAACACTTTCCCTAAAAAGGGAAATAGGCAAGGGTTGAGTTGTTAGGGAAAAATGTATAGATGTGTGGGAAAATAGGTAAGGTCGGGGAGGGTGGGAAAAATGAAATTAGGTGAGGGGTCGAGTATGTGTAAAATAGGTTTGGGTTTGGTAGGTTTAGGGTAGGTAGCTCGGTTGGTTAGGGTTGGATTGGGTAGGATAGGTATGTTAGGGTTGGGTTGGGGTGGAGGGTAGGTCATGGGATAAATGGGTAAGTAGCAAAGTAAAATAGGTAGGGTAATGGGTATGGGTATGGGTGAATGTAGATATGGTCGTGTTTTAATAATGTGATTGTTTTGTTAGATGCAGGTGAGAGATCAGTTGAGGATGCAAGACAAGGTGCCACCCCTGCTTGTGATAGTTCATAGGGTGGTGACAGTCGAGGAGTGGAGGCATGTCATAGATGTTGGCCTGATTGGGGTCAAACACTACTAGCATGTAGTCCGACAAATTGAGTCGATGGTTGCTCTCATCAATAGATGGGATTTCACAACCAACCCGTTCCACCTACCGACGAGGGAGATGACCGTCACCCTAGAGGACGTGTATAGGATCCTACGATTACCTATATTAGGGACACAGGTATATTTTATCTCCTCGAGAGCCTCTAAGGAGTTGATGCTAATGGTATTTGGTGAGGGACTAGTGGAGTTGACATTCCACAATGCTAGCCTGAGCTATGGAGAGATGTACCTAGCTTGTCCGAGGAGATGACGCTAGTAGTATTATCGATGGAGGTAGTGTGCTATTTTGCACTACTAGATGTAAAGGGTGGGAGATTCCCATGATAATTAATGGGGTTTTACATGATATGATTACGAGATAGGACCTGATTTGTTGTGGTGCGAACATTCATAGTGCAACTATATAGAGAGCTATGGGCATATGGGTGGCTCCATAGGTTCAATCTGTGCTTTACACATTTATTATTCACTATTGGGCCTACAAGCACATTATTTGTGTTCATATGATTGGTATAGGTGATGGGAGCCTATGATAGGAGAGCACCGAGTAGGCGGGGTTAGACATGATGTGGCCTATTACAAGTAGTTACTTGAGGGATTATCCAACGTGAACATTATTTACAGACTATATGTGGGCTATCCCTCATACGCAGAGAGACGGCCAATGAGCTAGATGTCCTTTAGATACTAAGATGGATATAGGGCGTCATATATGGGAGCACAAGATGATCCCAGTTGATAGGGTTAGACGGCAGTTTGGGCTACCATAGGATATACCTCCACCCTTCCTATAGTACAGGAGAGATGACGTGGAGAGGCCATTGCCTCTACCACAAATGGCAAAGTGTCTATAGGGCAAGAGGAGAAAGTGATAGACCGACGGATCGATGATGTCGAAGTGACAAATAGATATAGTTAGTGGTGGGCTACCTATTTATGAGCAGTACCACCCAGGCCAGGGCAGCCAGATTTAGCCACTATTATGGTGCAGAGAGATGCCCTACAGGGGCAAGGTGGTAACCCTAATTACATAGTTTGGCATGGTACAGGGAAGTTAGTAGGTTTGGAGGTAGAGGTGGCCGCATTGCATATGTAGGTGGCTAGTCTATAGGCCAACATGGCCCAAGGTGGAGATGAAGATGGATATGATGATTATGTGGATGCCCTACAGTGCATAGGTTATACATTTGCAATGCTAGTTGGCCACACATGCATAGATTCTCGCACTACAAGCTCAGATATAGGCATAGGGTGTGAGGATGATGACACCTCCACAGGAATTGGGACAGGGTCGTAGTTCACAGGTAGGGGTAGGACAGGGTCCCATAGGATAGGTATAGGGGTAGAGACTGATGGGGCCACCACAAACTATACCCATATCTAGGTTACGGGATGACTTAGTTGAGGACAAATATTACCAAGACCAGTTGATGGCGGCAGGGATAGAATATCTATCCTGTAGAGTGTACAGACACAATAGGCATCAAGTGAGAGGACTAGATCACGTACCCACATCGTGGATAGCACAAGGGGCCATCGAGCTCTGAGACAGGATCAGGTTGAGCCCACTAGTTTATAGAGGCCAGCTTTAGGTGATGTACCAACAGGGACTAGGCCACGACCCATGACGGGTGGTGAGATATTATCAGGCCATCAGAAAGGAGCCAAGAGGGAGGAGGAGATGGGAGAGACTGATGTGGAGGATGTCCGACAGGATGATGCCTGATGCACAATCCTCCATTTTGATGTATTTGATTCATTTTTGATATATACCAGCCTACGTGCTAAAGAGAGTGAGGATGTATATGAGAGTTTTGAGAAATTTGGTTATATACATCGGCTTATGTGTCATTGAAGATATTTGAGAGTTATGTATATGGATACACATGTTTTGATGTTTTTATTTATAGAGATGATGATGATTATGGTCATTATGTGTATACATGGTTGTGATTATCTTTCTATTTTGATTTGTATATGTGATGGAAACCAAGTAGTGTATGCGTGATAGAGTCATGTCATAGGCATGAATGGAGTTAGGTTATAGGCATGGTTGAGTTAGGTTTTAGGCATGGTGGAGTTTAGTTGGTTGATTTTGTAATTCGTTAATTGTGTAATTTAATGATGATATGGGTCATGTTTGAGATGTTTATAGTAACATGCATGATAATGGTAAAGAAATGGTAGACATAATGAATGTATGTTTGATGATGATAAAGGTGGAAAGAAATTTATTGTTTGTTTGGTTTAATTCCCAATTATTGATATAAAAAGAAATCTAACAAGGGTAGATTGTGATTTAGGAAAATGAAAGGTGAATTGGTTAGGGTAGAGAGTGGCTGAGCTAACCTCCAAGGGCCCCATGCCCTTAGAGTGTTGCCTACATAGTCTCGGTGAAAAGGGACCTCAAGCTGATGTAGTTATCCCATAAGCTAGGGAAGAATGTGAGGAGGTATGAGTATGGGTTGGTAGGTTTTAGGCATGATTGAGTTTAGGTATGTTAGGTATGGGTGAATTGTGGGTACATTGGTATAGGTGATTTTGAGTTGATTGTGGTGAAAGAGGAAAAATTACCCAAAGATAAGCATCGAGGATCGAGTCCTGTATAAGGTAATCAATACATAATGAGGAAGGTTTAAAAGATAAGAGGAGGCAAGAAAGCCACCTAATTGGTAAGGATCACAATGGGTGGGTCATACCTTAGATAGGTGGATGAACGTAAGACCCTAAAAACACTGCATGATTGATTATTCTAAAGGTGAAAAGTAGTCACATGACCACCAAATGTCATGATTCCATGGGGTCCCTTGAGGTGGTAGGAAATGAAAGTGTGAATGGTGAGAGGGTGAAAAAGTGATTAGTTTATATGGTATTTGGTAGCATGCCTTTTGTCAAGAGATCCAGGGTCACAATGGGTAAGCATGCCTTTTGACTTGTATTTGAAATAGAATGATCGATGCGGGAAGTCTATATGGGATGAGGAAATTAACTCCTTGAGGTATTTGCATGAAAGCCGATCAATGCGGGAAGATTTAGATTCTTTTTTTTTTTTTAAATAGGTTTATATAGCTGTCCTTCGAGGGAGCAGTCTATTTATAGCAGCGATGTAGAGAGAAAGATGTCCTTTTGAGGGATTCATCTTGTATCTTAGAAGTTTGACTCAAGGAATTGGATCCCGCATGAGGACTTTTAAGTCATGGACAAGAATAAGGTGACGAATTGGATTCTTGCTCAAATGAAAAGGTGAAATGACCATGGGATCTCATCTAAAAGTAGATGAAAAGTTTCCATGAGAATCATGCCATGTGTAACACCATGGTACACATATTTAAGAGAAGATAAAAGAGTGATGGATTCACACATTATTCTTTTTTAATCATTAGTGATGGTGTAGGAAGTGGATAACACTCAAGGGATGAGCATGGAAAGAGGAAGAAGGTGAGGAAGGACCAAAATTCAATAGTAGAATGGTCAAAGATGTAAGGAATTGAGGGGATCATGTTCGATTTTACCATCGAGTGAAGATAAATGATAAGCACCTGATCCATAAGTATGAGTCATGATGTATGGTCCAAGCCAATTAGGAGAAAATTTTCCCTGTTTACTTTTTTCTACTTTGGTTACATGTTGATTTTCCTTTAGGACAAGATCACCGACTTGGAAGGTTTGTTCATGGACATGTTTGTCATAGGAAAATTTGATATGTTTCTAATATATTTGAAGATGGTCAAGAGTATTGAGATGATGTTCATTTAATAACTCTAGTTGTGCTAAATGGTCTTGACAAAAGTCATCATCATTGAGAATTTCATGGAGAGAAATGTGGAGTGAGGGAATTTGGACTTCAAGAGGTAGAACAACATCTATACCGTAGACCGAGAGAAAAGGTGTGGCAGCAGAGAAGTTCGGATACTAGTACGGTATGCCCACAAGGCAAAAGGAATGTGTGTATGCTAGTCCTTCCCAATATCGTTAACCACTTTCATGAGAATTTTGTTTAAGGTTTTATTAGTGGATTCGTCTTGGCCATTGGTTTGTGGGTAATAAGGTGACGAGAAACTTAGCTGAATCCCGAAGGCATCGTAATTTTTTGCAAGGTTTTATTTTTGAATTGTTTTCCATTATCAGTGATGAGGTGATGTGGAACACCAAAGTGATAGATAATGTGATGATTGATGAACTCACATATTTTCTCCACTTTCATGGAGATGAGAAGTATGGCTTCAACCCATTTTATGTAGTGTTCAGTAGGGGTGATGATCTATTGATGTCACTAGGAAGAATGGGGGTTGATTTCTCCAACAAGATCCAAACCCCATTGAGAGAAAGGCCAAAGGTCATGGTCAGCCTGCAAGGCATGACTGGGTGTATGATGAAGGTTGGCATGTTGTTGGAATTTTATAAAATTCTTAACATAGTCACAACAATCATGGTTGAGGGTTGGCCAGTAATATCCTAGGTGAAGAATACACTTAGCAATAGCAAGGCCACTGAAGTGGCCTCCACATATGCCATCATGAACTTCCTTAATGGTATAAGGAATTTTAAAACTTGTAAGGCATCATAAGAGAATACCATCAAATCCATGCTTATAGAGGAGGCCACCCATGATGATGTAATGAGAGACCTTTTTAAGAAAGGAACATTGTCCATTACGAGTGAGGTTGGGAGGTAAGATGAAGAGGGAAAGGTAGTATGAATATTTGTTTCTACCAAAGGTCACTCGGGTCAGGGGTAGTGGTTCTGATAGATTAAACTTCACGAGGTAAATAAGAGGGTAATTGGAAACTTTGTATAGTGACAAAGATTTTATAAAGGGCAGGTGAAGTGGATATTTGAGAGGCCAAGCAGGTCATGGTTTCTACAAATTTTTTGGTAGAGTGGGGGATGGTTTGAAGGTCATAACGGTCAAAAGTGGTCAAAACTATGTTCACATGATGTTTATACTTTTGAAGTGTCTCATTACGACATTGGTATGTACCATTGACTTGGTTTACCACCAATTGGGAATCACCAAAGATGTTAATGGACTTGACATCCAAAGAATAGACAACTTGGAGACCTAATACAAGAACTTTGTATTCAACAATATTGTTTGTACAATAAAAATCGAGTTTGAAAGACAAAGGAATGGGTTCACCATCAAGCGGAATGAGGATAACACTTGCCCCACCACCATGCTAAAACTTGGAACCATTGAAGAAGAGTGTCATTTGGTATGCGGGCTCATTTAAGGAAAGGGTAGCAATTGGCTTATCCGGAAAGCAAGCTTAGAGGGTTGATCCCTAGAAATAGGTGCATCACCAATTGGTCAGCAATGGCTTGGCCCTTGATGGAATTTTGATGAATTAATTTGAGGTCGATGTCATCCAAAAGCATAAGCTAGTGTGCCACACATTGATTTTGGTAAGGTTTGGCATACATGAAGTGTAGGGGGTTAGTGTTGGTTCAAACATAGGTTTTTTGGTTGAATAGGTAATGGTGGAGTTTTGTGGCAACGAAAACTAAGGCTAAGAAAATATTTTTGGCATGGGTGTATCGGGTTTCGTAATCCAAAAGAGTATGAATTATGTAATAAACCTCATGCTCTCTATGTTTTTCATCGTGATGAGTGAGCATGGCCCCTAGGGAGTGATCGATAGGTGAGATGTATAGGTAGAAGAGTTGATCATCTCTAGGTGGAAAGAGTATGAGTGGTTGGAGAAGGTATTGTTTGAAGGCCTCAAAAGCTTTATGGCAATCATCATCCCATTTAAAGGAGACATCCTTCTTAAGAAGATGATGAAATGGTTGACACCAATCGAGATAATTGAGAAATGGAGTGGTGAATAGATCAGAACTTAACTTGTAGGCTACGAGCTACCTAAAGGTTAGTGGGTGGAGGAATTTGAGGAATGGCCTTGACTTTAGCAGGGTCAACCTCTATACCACTTAAGGAGACGATAAATACCAAGAGTTTTCCCGAGATAAACACAAATACACACTTCTTGGATAAAGGTGAACCCAATACTTAATGAGGCAGTCAAATATGGTTTTTAGGATAGCGAGATGCTTGGAGTAGTGTTTAGATTTGGTAAGGAGGTCATCCACACAATCTTCCAATATACAATGCATGATGTCATGGAAGATGTAAGGCATAGCCCGATGATATGTGGCACCAACATTTTTAAGGCCAAAATTCACAACTTGATAGCAGAAGTTCCCCCAAGGGGTGATGAATGTGGTTTTGTGTTGATCCTCTGGGCAAGCAAGATTTAGTTATAACCGAGAAGCCATCCATGAGTGATAACATCTCATGACCAGCGGTAAGGTCAATGATTTGGTTGATACCGTAGGGAAAGTCATCTTTCGAGTAAGCTAGGTGAGGTGATGGAAATATTTGTAAATGTGAAGTCCCCATGTCACCTTAGTGACAGGGACAATGTTAGAAATCCAACGAGAATAATCAATGCGTAAGATGAAGGAAACCAAAAGGAGGCACTGAATTTTTTCTTTGACTAGAAGAGAAATGCGAGGGTGAATTTTCCTCATATTTTGTTTCACGGGTTTGGCATCGGGAATGGTTATGATATTGTGGACCACTATGGTGGGGTCAATACCAAGCATGTTAGTGTAAGACCAAGCAAAAGTGTGGTTATGGTTTTTGAGAAAAGAAGTGATGGCTTCATATTCAACAGCATCTAAAGATTGTCTGATCTTTAGAATGTGCGGGTCATCCTTAGTATGGATGTTGATTTTCATATTCAATTCATTCAACATGGTTTGCGTCTCGATGGTAATGAATGATGAATATATAAGTCTTCAACACCAATGTAAGTGAGTATAGATTCATCATCATGACATTGAATGACGTTAATCGAAGGTGTATCATAATTGATCATTTCAGATACAAGAAGGGAAGATAAGAGGGAGCCTCACCCTCACATTGATAAGTCGAGGCCACAAGGAAATGGTGTTTATGAAAAAAAAGGTAAGAGGAATGGATTCTGGATCCATCAACTCCATTGGCAAAGGTGGAGCGGGTGAAGAAGGTGGAGAAGGGCTAATGTCCTTGATGAGTTCAATGTGGGCCTTCCTTGTAGATGGTTCAAAGAAAACCAATACCACTACAATTGTTATGTTTTTGGGTACTACATGGAATAACAATATGGTTGCCTTGATAATAATGGTGTAGCTCGATACCAAATGATAGAATAGAATAAGATTGTAATGACCAAAGAGGGACAAAAGCCTTACAAATATTATTGATCATGAAATCAGATTACATAACAATGCAAAAGTTGTAATATTTATAGATATTAGATAGCCTCATATGGATAGACATGAAACCCTATCAAGAACCAAATACGAGATGATAAGACCCATCTCACATGTACATGTAATTACTACTAATACCAATATTGAATGTTATCCAACATAACAATATTGAAAGCAAGTCACTAGACTAGAGTGCACATGTTGAACATTATTAAATAAAAGACAATGCAATAGAATGCAATAAATATGCCTATGCTAAATTATGATAACATTCCCCCTTAATTTTGCATAGTTTCTAATGAAGTGGAGAGGAACTCTTCAATGCAGTTTGAATTTGTCACGTGCAAGTGACTTAGTGAAAACATCTCGCCTTCTGCTCACCAGTAGGACAAATCGTAGTTGTATGTTGTGCTTCAAGACATGCTCACGTATGAAATGAACATGTACTTCAATATGCTTGGTTCTCTCATGAAATACTGGATTGCGAACAAGCTTCAGAACTCCTTCATTATCAACATATACTAGAGTAGATTTCTATTGTGGTAGACCAATTCCTTCCAAAGATTCAATGTAGCAATATTGTTTCACAAACACCTTCACTGTATCTCGATACTCTACTTTTGTAGAAGAGTGAGAAACAAAGTTCTGTTTTTTACTTCCCCATGATATCGGTCCAGATCCCATAAATAAGATGAAGCCTAATGTTGACTTCCTATCATCCATGTTTCCTACATGATCTGAATCTAAATATCCTGTCAAGAAGAAGTTGTCATTCTTCTTGTACTCTAGACCAAGGTCAATTATACCCTTTAGATATCTTAGTATTCTCTTTGCTGCTTTCCAATGACATATTTTTGGTTCTTGCATGAAGCGTGATAAATAGCTGACTGCAAAGTTGATATCTAGTCTAGTATATGTTAGGTAAATGAGACTCCCGATCAACTGCCGATAGAGAGTTGCATTCACCGGTGGTGATGGATCGGAATGAGATAACTGAAGTCTCACTTCCATAGGTGTAGCAATAGGAGTGCAGTCCATCATCCTGAATTTCTCGAGCATTGTATTAGTGTATTTCAACTGTGACACAAAGATATGATTATATTTTTCATACTTCAAACCCAAGACAATAGTTCATGAGCCCGAGATCTGTCATGTCGAACGATCGATTAAAATCCTTCTTTGTTGCATCAATCATCTTCATAGAACTACCTATAATGACTAGATCTACAATATAAACAACCACAATGAAAATCTCCCCCCCTTTCTTTTTGAGGTAGATATTGGGGTCATAAGGATTCCTTTCAAATCCATGACTTATGAGATGCTCATCAATTTTGATGTACCATGCTTGGGGTGCCTGTTTTAGGCCATATAGAGATTTAATGAGTCTATATACCATCATCTCTTTTCCTGGTATTACATAACCCTCTGGTTGAGTCATATAGACTTCTTATTGTAAATCTCCATTAAGAAAGACACTTTTCACATCCATTTGGTGGACTTTCCAACCAAATTGTGCAGCTAGAGCAAAGATCATCCTGATTGTCTTGATCTTGGCTATGGGAGAAAATGTCTCCTCATAATCAATGCCTTCTTATTGTGCATACCCTTTTGCTACAAGCCTTGCTTTATACTTGTCAATAGTCCCATCTGATTTGTACTTAGTCTTAAATATCCATCTGCATCTAATGGGTTTCTTCCCTGGTGGAAGGTCAATAAGTTGCCATGTGTTGTTCTTCATCACTGACTGATACTCTGAATCCATGGAATCTTTCCATGCTTTTGATTATAGGGCTTCCTGAACTATAGATGGCTCAACTATTTCAACAAATCTGCTCATTAAGGCATAATTGACCTCTTCACGAGCTTGACTGTGAGTTCTAGGTCCAGGATTGGATGATGTGCTAGGTGCTTCATCCAAATTTGCATCTCTTATTAATTGAGTATACCATTTAGGTAACTTCTTAGCTGTTCCATTGGCTTGTGGTGGATCCAAGTTTTCACCAACATCCAATTCATCACTATCATCTTCAGTGGGAACATCAAATTTTGTCTTCACAAGAGGTGTATTCTCGCGTGCTTTTTGAGTTGTTGAGTGGAGCATCCGCTTGTTTCTTCTCAAAGTACTCAACATCCCTACTTATGTATACTTTCTTTGCTTTCGGATCCCATAATCTATACCCAAGTGCTTCTTCACCGTATCCAATGAATATCGCTTTCTTATCTTTCATATCCAACTTTTTCTGTTCTTCTTGGGTATGTGCATGATAGCTTTACACCGAAATAATTTTAGGTGTGTAATTGATGGTTTCGATTTGACCATGCTTCTTGAGGTGTCACTCTTTCAAGAGCTATTGTGAGCACTCTATTCAACAAATAGACTCAGTTCTTGCAATTTCGCCCAAAATGTCTTTGTTAAAACTGAGTCATCAATCATACATCGCACCATTTCCATGATAGTATGATTCCTTCTCTCAACTATACCATTCGGCTGTGGTGTGTGAGTAGGAGGCATTTGTCGATGAATCCCATGATATTCCAGGTAAGTCTTGAACTCATTACTTGTGAATTCCCCCCTCGATATGAGTGGAGAGTTTTGATCTTGTGACCAACTTCATTCTCAACAAGTGCTTTGAACTTCTGAAATGTCTCAAAGGCTTGACTCTTGTTTCTTAGACAATATATCCACATCTTTCTTGAGTAGTCATCAACACAAAGCATGAAGTATTGACATCTAGAATGACTTGGTTACATGCACTCGAAAAGATCGGTGTGCACTAAATCAAGCTTTACCTTAGCTCTATATGTGTTCTTCGGAAGGGTACTCGTGTTGCTTTCAAATAGGCAATTGTGACACTTTTCGGTGTTGTGCTTGAGTGTAGGTAATCCTTTCACCATGTTGCCCTTTTGAAGTGTTTGGAGATAGCCAAAACTGATGTGACCATATCTGCGATGCCATAGTTCTATAGATTGTGTCTTTGGCCACTAGAGCTTGATCATCCTTGTGGAAATAATCAAGTTGGAACATACGTCCCACATTGCAGAGCTCTTGCTACAATCTTGGAACCTTTTGACTTATCTCTCATCAAGCACACTTTTTCTCCATTATTATGTCAAAATCTAACTTCAAGTTGTGATCAAGGAGTTGACTAACTGATAGCAAATTATTGGTCAACCTGTGTACATACAATACATCTGCGATTTTACATCATGTTTTCCAAGAGGTAGTGAAATGTTTCCAATCCCTTGACATTGTATGATGAGTCATCACCTAATGACACATGGTTCTTGTTCGGTGAGTCATGTAGTGTGTAGAACTAATCCTTACATATAGTCATGTGTCGAGTTGCACCCGAGTCAACATACTAGATATCTTGTGTGAACTTGATTTCTTCATCAAATTAAGTAGAATACATGTGGTGTCCTTCATCCGAATCATCCTCATGTTTGACAATGTACCCTTATTGTTTAGGTTTTCTTTTCCAATTACCATTTTTCTGCCCTTGATTGTTGTTGTTGTTATAATTCCCTTTATTTGAATTATTGTTACCTTGTTGGTTATTGGGTTTTGAATTTCTTGATGAACCATTTTTGTAGGAATTGTACCAACAATCTTTGATGTCATGTCCCCTGTCTATTACAAATGAGACACTTCTTGGTGTTGTCTCATTGACTTTGGTCCTTTTGTTGACTTTGATTTTGTTGGGACTTCTTGTTATTGGACTGAAATTTCCCCTTACCTTTATGATTGGAAGATAGTGTTTGCTCATTTTCATGATCTTTGTTGTTCATTTCCTCTTCTTGTTGGAGTAGATTGACCAACTTCTCAAAGGTGAATGTGTGTTCACTCATATTGATAGTTGTCACAAAGATTCTGTAGGAAGGAGGAAGTTCTTGCAACACAATTGGTACGAGGTCCTCATCACTTATCTCTTTTCTCGATGCCAATAGAGATGCCCTCAAAGTAGCAACTCGTCTCAAAAAAAATTCAACCTTCTCATTGTGCTTGAACTTGAGAGTATGCAGTTGTGATAGTAGGTTGAGGATGGCATTCTTGTTCTTTGCCACATAGACTATGTTTAACTTATCCCATGCATCCTTGGCTGGTGTGGCATCTCTAATGTGGGATTGCACATTGTATGTTGTGCTAAAAAAGATGATCAACTTGGCCTTTTGATTGGTCTGTCAAATTGAACTTGTTGTCTTCTATCATCAAGTGATCTTGTTTTTCCATCTATAACTTTCCATAGGTCTTCAAACTCAAGTAACATCTTGATCTTTGTTTTCCATGCAGCATAGTTGTCTCCTCTAATTAGTTGTGAATCAAGAAGAAGAACTTAAGTGCTTGTGCACCTTTGATTTTTGCAATCTGAATTTCAAACTCTAAATTTCTAACAAAGGGTAAAGCTCTTATCACTCCGGGTTTATGGTCTCCTCTCAATATACCATCGGGATGATATACCAAACCTTTCTATATATGATCCCTTCGATATACCCATCGCTACGTGGAAGAAGATCACCCTTTCAATATACCCATCGATGCACGAAAGAGGTGTTAACAGATGTGAAAGAATTTAGTACGTGGTACGTAGACAATATGGAGAGCGGTTTGTGCAAGCAAAACAGATGGGAGGGCTCAAATGTGTGTGTATTGTGTCCGTATTACTCCTCGTTGATTTTATAGAGTCGATGCCTGGATGACATTTAGGTAGTTGTGTTAGGCGTTAAGTGCGGTAGTAGTCGCGACGACATCACCCGTAAGCACTTCCCGGAGGGATCGTATATACTAAACACTGCTATGAGATCAAAGATCTTGTGTGATAGAACCAAACATAAAATAAAAAATTGCACTTTTTTTTTTTTTTTCAATTTATGCACCAAGATTAGTACAAAATGCTCCAAAAATACATCAAAATGAAGTTTTTTTATCCCCCCTCTTTACAAAAAAGGGTCTAGAATCACAAAATATACAATTTAGGCCAAACAAATTTTTTTACCCCCTAATAGGTGTTTTTCCGCTAAATTTAGCGGTGGCTCTAAATGTGTTTGGTGAGGTTATAAATTTGGAAATATCCTAAAATTTAGTAATTTCTCCAAATTTTCCAAAATAATAATTTAATAAAAATATGGAGAGAGTGGGAATTGAACCGCTGACTTGTTTGTTCCCAAGATCCAAACAAACAATCTGAATATTGTTTTCACTTTTTCTCACAAACCATGATCTGGGTTTTTCTAAAATTTTGACATCAGCATCATACAATATTTTTCTTGAAACCCAAAAAATTTCAGAAGAATCAGAATCATTTTTTTGAGATCTTACCAATTTACCAGCTAGATCTGATTTTTTTCAGAAAAAATGATCCGACTTGTATAGACTTTTCGTCACATGTAAAAGCCGAATCTGAAGATGATGTAAACTAAAAAGTTGTGCGCCTCCTTTTTATATTTCCAGAAAAACAATATCACATCAATATAACATTGTATGAAAAAGTTACGTCCTTTTTTCTAAGAGTTATTTGCTGTAATTTTGTTGACGGGACTGCTTCAACCTTTGCTCCCGAATTCTTCACACCTCCACTTCCGATATGATTTCTTTTATTAGATTTGATTTTTTTTTTTCACTCTTTTTTTTAGATCTACAATTTTTTTCAAGATATTTCTCCTTTTTTTTTAAGATCTCTCACAAATCTTTTTTTTTTTTTTTCAAGATCCTTTTTTTTTTAAAGATCTCCAAATCTGAAATATTCTCGCCAATATGTTGGATCAATTGGCTATGCCAATGACTAATAAAAAAATTACCTTCTAAATAAGTGGATAGGTCAAATTTTAGTTGAGGGATTCTTGGAAGGAATGGAGGCTTTGGGATGCTTCAATGGCTCTCCTTTGATGCAGATCTTCTTCTCCAATGGATCCTCTCCAATAGTGCTCCTCTTCAACCTTGCTTGGATAGAACTTGCTCTGATACCAAATGATAGAATATAATAAGATTGCAATGACCAAAGAGGGACGGAAGCCTCACAAATATTATTGATCATGAAATCAGATTACATAACAATGCAAGAGCTGTAATATTTATAGATATTAGACAACCTCATATGGATAGACATGACACCCTATCAGGAACCAACTATGAGATGATAAGACCCATCTCACATGCACATGTAATTACTACTAATACCAATATTGAATGTTATCCAACATAACAATATTGAATGCAAGTCACTAGACTAGAGTGCACATGTTGCACATTATTAAATAAAAGATAATGTAATAAAATTCAATAAATATGCCTATGCTAAATTATGCTAATAGGCATTTCTTGTAAAATCCAAAACCAACACCATTCCATGGACATCGATGTAAGAAGGTGCAGGAAAAATGGTGATTAGTGAGTGACTGGAGGTCAGTGGAAAATGGGTGGGTTTGTGATGGTGGTTCAGGTGTATAAGTGGTAGTATCAAGTCCCCCATAGGTGAGATTGGTGCAAAGGTGGGGAGGACCATAAAGGAGGCACTCTCCTATGTGGTGATCATAGCGAGGGTGTTGGTGAAGACTTCCATACTCTTGTGGAGTAAGGAATGTGTTAACACTATATAAATGATACTCCCCCAGAGTGAGGCGTTGAAAAATTCCTTCTAAGGGATCGGTGGTCGATATGTAGGTAGCTGGGATAGATGATGTGTTAGAGGTTGAATCAAAGGTGGAGACAATTGATTGGGAGGCTGACGGTTCGGCCGTGTGGATGTTTTGGTAGTGGTAGGAATGGAGGATGTAGGTGCGGTTGAGGTAGCGGCAGCCTTTGGTGAGTGGAGGTGTAGGTGAAGAGGCCATGGTCATGGAGGTAGATGCTTTAATGGGTATAATCACATCATTAGGTTGGTACAACATGTTGTAAGTTTTGAAAGGTGATGGGTCACCGAAATGATATAGGTGTTTCTTTCATGCTCAAACTTTACACAACGGTGCAAATTAGAAGGAACACAACCTATGACATGAATCTAGGGTCTACTAAGCAACATTTCATATTGAAATTCCCCCTCCAAGATGTAAACCAGCTCTAGAATAGTGCGGGGCCCATGCAAACATAAAGGATGAAGTTGCCAAGTGTATAGGTGATGGTGTCATTGAATGAACCCAACATGATGGGATGTTTATGCATGTAATTTTCAAGTATGCACATTTGTGTGAATGCATGGGAGGAGATTATATTAATGTTAGCACCCCCATTGATCATAACATGTCGTACACGTATATCATTGATGTGGACAAAGATGAAGAGAGCCGATCTATGTCATCAATTTGGTGCGGTCTGCAATCTCTTCATCCGAGAAGCTGAGTGTGGCTACTTGGTGAGTAGGTGGAGGTGTAGATGAATGTGGTAATTTAGTGAGAGAGGCTACATGATGGGGTGTAATAATAGAGGTCACGGGTGTAGGTTCATTAGGTAAGACCTCAATAGACCGAAGAACATCCATGAGAGCTTAGCGATGGGATTCAGAGGTTTGGATGATGTCATATAGGGACATTTTGAGGGGGAATGGTGTAATTTTTTGAGCATGGCGCGATGTGTAACCCCATTAGAAATAGGATATGTGGTGCCATGGATAGTAACTTTAGGTGTGGGAGCAGATGGTATGTTGGGTATCGGGTTGGTATGTGGGTCAGTTACCCTTTCCTTTTCTTTGTCCTTCGAGCGTAGGTGGCAACGTGGATCATGTTTATTTGAGGTGGGGAGGTAGGTTAAGTAGGTGAGCCATGAAAGGTATAGTGATAGGAAGGGAAAAAGTGAAGTTGCAGGAAGGAACCTTGTGAGATGAGTTAGGCACACCAAATTCGGATGGAGGTTTGGAAAGTTCTTTGATGTGCACCATGTTAATTTCAAATCTCAAAGGTAATTCTAGGATTTGTGGGGCCAGAGGTCTTGGTCACTGAGTAGGGAATGAGGGAAGAACTGTGGGAATGGGTGCTGGTGAAATGGGGTCCTCATCAAGAAGGTCATAATCATCAAAGTTTTTCTTCAGAAGACACACACACTAGATAAGAACAGCCAAAGCCTTGCAGGTTCTCACATCATGCCCTCGCACATGATGGTCGGTGAAAATTTTGGTGTCATCAAACCCCTTTGGTTTGGGTTTGAGAGGGTCATAAGGTCTGAGAGGTGGTAATGTGATGACAAAAGTTTCAAGGAGGTTGGTCAAAATTTTGGCATAGGATCTTTCCAATGGATCACAATGAGAAGTGAATGTGGGTTTGGGTGCAGGTGCAATTGATTGTATAGGAAGGCTTTTTGCAAGAGGGGGAGTAGGTAGAGCTATGATTTTAGGTGCTAGTGTGGTCTTAGGTGTTGGTAGTGTTTGCTTGGGTAGGGATATGATAGATGAATTGGAAAGAGAGTGTGTGGTTGGTTTGACTACCTTATTAGAGGGTAGTAGATTTTTATCTTTGCATTGCACCTTCTTGGGTAAATGTGATATAGGCACATGAAATTTACAGGTGAAAAGTGGATGTCGGAAGATGGTGAATTACCCATGGGGATAACCGAGGTGTCTTTGTGAAGGTAGATGGCAAAAACCATGTAGGAGGTGTGAGGGAAAGAGATTGAAGTGCCATGGGCAAGTGAAGAAGTTATCGATGGTATTGAAGGTATGGGTGGTAAAAATGTTACAGGTGTGGGTGGAAGTTGTGTCGGGCACTTGGGTATGTTAGAGGTTTGTGAAGGAGGAAGGGGCTGCTGTGTTTTTAGTTTACCGGTAGGTGGAGGTTTCTTAACTAGGCTAGAAGTATGATTTCCTTAGATGGATGGAAGGGGTGAAGGTGATGAAGGTGCGGTCGGTGAGGTTGGGGTATGAGACCTAGGGGATTGGTTATTTTGTTTGGGTGTTAGATAAGGTTTGGTGTTAGTTTTGGAGGATACATCTAAATCTAATTTGATGGGTGGATAAGTAAGGCTGGTGGTTGGGATGACCCTAAGGTAGTAATAGGTTTAGGAAAGGAAGATGATGTAGGTGTGGGTTTGGATGTAGATGCATGTTGGGTTATGGGTAGGGGTGTGAGTTGAGCCATGAGTGGTATCATGGAAGAATTTTTGATAGTTTTGGTTGTGTTTGGTTTGATTGGCTGAAATATTTTTGGGTAGATAATGGAAGTGTCAGCAAGTGAAATTTGCATTTGTGTTGAGACAGGAAGTAGAAGACACCCCCAAAGTAAGGCTCTATCCACAAAATCTAGGTGATTGGATAAGCATGAGAATGACACTACCGTAGCTTATGTTGGTGAGGATCTAATGGTAATTCCAGAAAATATGTCTTAGAAACGGGAATTTTCTAGCTTCAGCTTCTATGGGTAAGAGAGCTGAAAGTAAGTCTGCATGATCTTGGGTAACTGATGGAGAATGGTCACCTAGAGGTAAAGGAATTTCTACTAGATCTTTGATAGGTGGAGGAGATGATGGGTGCTCCTCTATGGGTGGAGGAGATGAACAAGCATCTTCTGTGGGTCGGAGAGGTACTGCGGGTGACGGATCTCTAGGTGGAGAAGCCAAAGGTGAAATGGTCTTGATGTTAACAGAGGCTCCTTCACAGTGAGGGAGGGGATGAAGGGTGTTCCTCTATGGGTGGAGGAATAGGTGAAGTGGGTTCAAGTGTAGGTGGAGGGATTTGGGCTAGGATTTCCTCTATGGAGGGAATATGAGGTAATTGGGAAGCAACGGGTGCATCGGTGAAAATAGCATGGACCTCGTGGGTATGGTTATTATGAGTTGAGGTCTCTCCAGTTTGATCAGAAGAAGGATAATGATTAGGAAATGGTTTCTTGAAGATGTGTAGGTTTTGATTGGTAGGTGCATTAAGATTATCCAAGGTTAACTTGCCTTTCTTGAGAATTTCTTAGACAATTTTTTTGAAAGTGATGTAATTTTCATCACGACCTTTACCCGATGATAGTTGTAGAAGTCATGCTCTTTGTACCACACAGGTGTGGGGTGAGCAGGATCAAAACTAGTGTGTGGTTTTACGGGAGGAAGGGTGATGGCCCCAACTTTAATGAGATTTTCTAAGACAGAAGAATAAGGCTCCCCAATTGGGGTGTATTTCTGTTGTTCCCATCTAAATTGAAAGGTCCGGATGGACGAGAGGTTAGATGAGGGGTTAGCCTAATTTGATGGATAGGCTGGGCCAAATTTTAGTACCACTGCGTTAGCGGTTCCCTTTGTTTTTGAATAATTCTTTTGTAGTTTCAAAGAAGAAGAGGTGTCATTTGACTTGAATGTCAAGTTCTTATTTCGTAGTTGGATTTTATTTTCTTCGATGGCATGAATCTCTATCTTTCATGCCATGGTGAGTGCCTCATCAAAAGTTTGAAAAGTATACACCTGCAGGGGTTGGCAAGATATGTCTAGCACAAGCCCGCATGAAGAGCTCTATGAGTTTGGTTTGTTATAATTGGAAGATGAGTTGATTGATCAGGGTACACCAATGAGTGAAAAAATATGTGATAGATTCATCGTCATATTGACGTGTAGAGTAGAGGTCAATCATGGTAACCTTCTTAACAACATTGATGGAGAAGTGATCCAAGAAGGATTGGGCTACCTAATTAAATGAGAAGATAGAATGTCTAGAAACCCACTATACCCATCTAACGCAAGCTCCGGTCAAAGACATGGGAAAATTCCTCAGGAGAAAAGCATGATCATGGGCAATAAGATAACACCCGTGTTTAAAAGACCACAAATGATGTGGCGGGTCTTCTTTACTAGTAAAGAATATAAATTTAGGCATTTCCCAATGTATGGGATATGGACAAATAGGAATGGATGGGTGGATGGGCTCATTACAAATATCATCGTAGGTGAGAGAATTGCATGTGCTAAAAACTGATGCCTCCAATGTCTACATCTTTTCCATCATTAACTTGATTAGGTTGTTGGTAGGTTGTGATTACTAGGTACCTCCTATAGCATAAGGAGGTTGGTGTTGGACATATGATGGAGGTGGCATCCCTATATATGGTGATGCCGTATAGGTATATTGATAAGGAGGAAGTGAAATAGGGGGTACGTACCAAAATGAATGACATATGTAATGGGAGGATACCGATAAGTACGTATATAGAGGTGGAAGGGTCGTGGTGACCCTAGTAGAAATGGGGGTTGTTGGTGCCATTTTTGACCTTGCACCATGTTGCCCTAAATTTTCAAATTTGTATCTACTCAAAAAATGTTTTATCCTTTGATTTGATGGTCTGTAATTCTTCCCCTCCAGTTGAAATGCTTTAAAAATGCTCACAAACTTGTTGTTTTGCCCTAATTTGAAGGAATAATCCAAGTTTTCCCTTTTCTGTGCCCTAGTTTTTCTAATTTTTGGGCTATGTCATTTTTCCCTTTGCCAAATCGTGGAAAAATCAAAATTGATCAAATCATACTTGTTTGTATTTGAAAATCCAAATCCTAGATCAAGAATGTTGTAAAAACATGGTTCAGTTGATTTAAAATCGAAAAATCTGCCATCCTTGGTGAAAAAATTGAATTCTAGGGCATCCTTTGAATTTTTGCATTTTGACAGTCATACGGGTGTCATTTTCCCATCAAATTCATCCTCATAAGGTATTGGCAATGTGGCGGGTTTTCATTGGCCGAGGTGCGGTGGGAAATGTTTCTAACTTGTCATTTTTGATTTTTGGCAAAGTGGCAAATTTGGCTCCACGGCTCCACCTTTTTCAAAGTTTCCTACATGGCATGTTCTTATTAGCTAAGGAGAGGTAGGGAGTTGGATCTCCTTTGAAAATTTTGGCTTTATTTTGCAAAATTTCCTAAGTCAAAATTTTGCCTAAAACCCCACAGCCAACCAGAGGAGGACGTGTGGAAGTATTTTGGTTGGAGGGGATGCGGGTGGTGAAAAAAACTTATGAAATTTTGTGTTTTTGGCTCAAAGGGTTAAAGTAAAATTTTGGACCACGGCCCCATGGCGAATCACAGGAGGACATGTGTCCAGGAAAAGTCAAAATGGCGGGGTAGAGGTTTTGGTGATTTTGAAGTTTTTAACTTCGAATGGTTTAAAGTCAAAATTTTGGGCCGAATCTCTACAACAAATTAGGAAAGGACACATGTCCAAAAAGGCAAAAAGTGGAAGAAGGGGCCGAAGGAAAATTTTATGACTTTTTGCCTTTGTTGTCTAAAAGGTGAAAAATGAAAAATGGCTCCGCTCCTATCCAAGTGAGACACGTGTCACATTTTAAGGGTCAAAGGTGGGTCAAAGCAAGCCGACGGAGGTAGAAGATAATTTTTTCCCTTTTCAAAGAAGGCGTAAATCAAAATTTAAAGCGCTATCCCGCTAGCGAATCATCGAGCGACACGTGGAAGGGGAGAAATTAGAGGCGCGGGCTGCAGAGACAAAGTTGAGAATTTTCCCTTGGCTTAAAGGGAGTAAAAATGAAGATTAAGCCCACGGGTCCTCAGCAAAAGAGAGATGGACATGTGGTAGAGGATAGAGTGGATCTGCGGGTCAAAGCAGAGGTAGGAGAGAAAATTTTCCCTTTTGCAAAGAAGGCTTAAAATCAAAATTTGAAGCGATGGCCCGCTAGCGAATCATCAAGCGACACATGGTAGAGGACAGAGCGGATCGGGCGCTACAGAGTCGAAGAGAATTTTTTCCCTTTACAAAGAAGGCTTAAAATCAAAGTTTGGAGCGCTAGCCTGCGAAAAATCACAAGGAGACATGTGGTGAGGGAGAAATCGGAGGTGCGGGCCCGCAGGGCAAAAAGTGAAATTTTTCCAATTTTCCAAAAAAGGTCAAAATGCACAGAATTGAAGTGTGATCCCAATGGGACCCACCATGTGCCACGTGTTAGCTCTAAAATTCAAAGGTGGAGGGGGGGACAAAATGAATTTTTTTCCAAATTTTCAAAAGGTCATAAAGTAAATGTTTTAAAACTAGGCCCAATCCAATCATTTTTGCCACATGTCCGACCTTATCAAAAAATTAAAAAGGTAACTCAAGCTTATTTCTAAGTCC
Source organism: Taxus wallichiana var. yunnanensis (assembly GCA_018340775.1). Taxonomy (NCBI): domain Eukaryota; kingdom Viridiplantae; phylum Streptophyta; class Pinopsida; order Cupressales; family Taxaceae; genus Taxus; species Taxus wallichiana. Next base: position 67,969,974 of record CM031235.1, on the reverse strand, counting down.
ACATCTTCCACATGGAGGGCCAGGATTAAAAGATTGATAAAATCAATGGTTGTTGTGCATCCATTTGTTTTGACTGCCATGGGAGCTCTAGGAAGCTTGGAATCACAATTTTTGCATCAAAATTCATCAAATTTATAGTGATTTTGTGTCATCTTGGCCTTCTAGGATCATTGGAATCACTTTCATGGATTAATTCTTTGATCTGAGGTGATTTTGTGTCGTCTTGGCCTTCTAGGATCATTGGCATCACTTTCATGGATTAATTCTTTGATCTGAGGTGATTTTGAAATAATTTTTCCCTAATCCATCCAAAAATGTGAAATGACAAAATCAAAAGTTGTAGAGGTAATTTGAAAAGGTAAAAAGGTGAAAATGATGAGTAAAAGGTGTTTTCATGCCTCAATGATGAAAAATATGCCTTCAGGATGGATAATGATCTAGATATTTGTAATGATTTAATCTTTTTGGGCACACCTGGTAACCTGCGAATGTTTTTCTATTTGATGTCATTTTCATTGAATCATGAGGATTGTTTTGTAACAAAATTGATCCCATGGCATATTATTTTCTTGGGAAAGAAGGCTCCAATGTGGCATGAGGTATATAATGCATTTTGGAGAAATTGTAAAGAGGGTTGGGAAGTTGAAAATCATGAGCAAATTCTGAGAGAAAGCTCATTTTCTAGAGAAACCCACCAAAGGACAAAAATAATTTCTTCTGTGTTGGATCTTCATGTATGTGAGTTGGTTACAAGTGTATATCCATCACACAGATTTGAGATTGTTCATGAAACTCTCCCCTACTGATGAATCTAACAAGATTTTGAGTTAATCTATGTTTTTCTCGCATTTGATATGGTGTCTATTATCTTTTTAAATACCGGTAAATAGTTTTAATTGTTCTTGTTGCAATCTTGCATTGAAAGTATTTCTGGTTGATAGTTTAGTGGCATTTGCAATCTCATATTCGAAGGGCCTTCATCCGATAAGGAGATAAGTAAATTTAAAATCACTTTACCTTCCTTGACTACAAATATTTCTTGTAAGCCTTTGGGGGTACCTTAGGCGTGGTTTGATCAAGGATTTTTGTGTTTAATTGAGTTCTTTACTTTAAGATTTTGTGGTAAGTTCTCAAATATTGTGTGAAGAGTGCAACCTGGCTTCCATTTATGCCTCTTCTGGTTGAAAGAGTATCCTGATTATTTGAAGCATTTTATCTGATAGTTGTTCAAGTATTGTAGAGGTTGTCAAAGATCTGATATATCCCAGTTTGTCTTGTCAACACCCCACCAAAAATTCATTTAAACAAACTAATCCTACCCATACTACCCCTGCATTGCATTGTGTGTCAACAAAAGAATACAATCCATTTACAAAAATGCACAAAGCAAATCAGGATCATATAATGTCTCCAGTAACCCTTGCCTTACATTAAAAATATCTCCATAATAAGGGAATAACAACTTGTGAAAGTCAAATTTGGAGTGTTGATCATATTTTCCCAAGGCCTTTCCATACTATTTACATAAATTGAGGGATATATTCATCTCTTTCACCATTTGGGGGTTACAATATAGGTTCTCTTACCTTGGTTGAAAGGCACAACCTAAAATAGTGAGGGTTAAATCAAATCCTTTCAAGTGCTATCCTTCTCTCCACAAATCTAAGTGCCAGTTAGATCACCTCTCCTGACTACAAAACAACACACATCATGATCTATCTAACTTCAAGCTTCATGCCATATATCCGATGCTGCTCAAACTAAAAAGGAGAAAAATTTGGATACCAACAGGGGGCTAAGGATTGTGGAATAGAAAGGAAAATGTTTTGAAAATGGGTAGGGGTCACCAAAACTAGGGGTGGTTGTGTAGCTATGGGTATATGTGAGATAATAGGCATGGATGAGGTTATGTTCAGGTGGTTGGTGAAGGTATATTGGATGTGGAAGTTGTAACAGATGTGGCGAGACACTTGTCATAAAGCAAAGTATAGGGCCTAGCTACGAAATGACCGGGAGCAAGACAGAGATGCGGGTAACGTGGAGCTAACAGAGGTTAGAGAAGAAGTAAGAGTGAGTGTCGGGGGGATAGATACGGGCATACCATATATCAACTGACCCGAGGCATCTCGAGTGGATGAGTAGGAAAGATAAAATTGCAAGGCGGCGGGGTTCTGGTTAAGGAGTTGTGTGAACTCCGCATCCCCTATGCGATAGTGATAGGTTGGGTAGGATCCATGGGTGATAAAATAGAAGGTGGCAAAGGGTTGGGTGGGATTGGTTAATATCTAGCATGGAATATAAAGGTATTTTCTTTGTTATGCATCACCACCGTGTGAACAAGTACCGACGTGGTAGGACTACTTTACGTAAATGACTCACAAATATAGTAGAGATAGGTGAAACAGTGGTGTTTGGTGGATTAGGTATAAAATGTTAGCTGAAATTTGAAAAATTTAACCGATTTCATTTAGGGTAAACCGATGCTACCATAAGTAACCAAGGTCAATCACTGTGGAAAATGGATAGTTTTTCAAAATAAGGAAAAAGGTTGACAAGATGCTAAGTAGACAAGATGTTGATAGAATTTACCTAGATAGTGAATATGATGAGAGTGACAGAGACTCTAAACAACAAAGAAGGTGAAGAAGGTGTCCTTTTGGGTAGGTTAACCAAAAGAATAGTAAACCGATGTTGGTTTGGTAAAATCGATGACGGTCAGAGGGTAACCAATGACGGTCATTGGATCGACACCGGTTACTAGGAAATTAAAACAAAGATGAAGAAAAGGTGGTTGTGAGTTAAAATAAGATATGGAATCAAACCCAAAATTCTGAGAATGATGAAAATAGGGTCCAAGAACACTTAGATGAATTTGGAATACACCAACTATGTTGAGGAGCGTGCAAGGAGAAATGAAAAGATGAAGAACGTGTCCTCTCACCTTAAAATGCAAGCCAAGAAGAAACACTAAGAAAAATATGATACTAAGAGTGCTTTCTCTATTATGTTTTTTCAGCTTATGCTATTAAGAACTCGAGTCATGAACTTTAGAATAGAATTTTTGGTGAGGATGGATTCTTACGAAGAAGATATCTACAAGGAGAGATTTCGGGTATGTTATGGCGGGGATGGGCCTTCCTCTAAAGTATGACTCGGCGAAGCAACGAGTTGGGGAGTATCTCGCAATCCTCCGATTAGTGCAATCATTGATAGGAATTCCCAGAAATATGTTTAAGAATGTGTATATTTTTTAATTTGTGTATATTTTTAATTTTTGTAGTTTGGTAAGACACACAAAGAGAGAGAAAGTGTGCTTTCTATGATTTTTTTCAACCATTAGTGGAAATCACTTCCAGTGTATAGGTTGCCCTCAGTTTGTAATATTCCCATTTTAAGACTTTAGAAACAAGGGAATTCTTTTAGTAATGTTCTCTGTTCTAATTAGATAATTTAGAACACACATTCCATAACATCCATTGTTATAACAGATAACCATATGTAGGTGTAATGAATCACCGTGCTTCCGATCTATTCATTTCATGACTCAGTGAACTACCGATCTATTCATGTTTAACGCTATGTATCGAGTACTTTTATGTATACTACTTATATTTGGTTCTCTTACCCTATTCTAGGTATTGAGTCTTCTATCTAAGGAACCTAACTAAATAGTTGTTACCAATATTCATCTGCATCATGATCCTTAGGCTAGGCGACATAGGACAAAACAATTAGTAGCTTGCAATACTTTGGCCAAATATTTCTAACATACTATTCATATTAGTTATACCTTGACCACATACTCGTCAATCCAAAATATGTCCTTCACCCCCACTCTTTTGTTATCTAGAATTTCCTTTACCGAATTCATTCAGCTTTTCTTGCCCAAGGTTTAACCCTAGTTCTCGTTAACAACATAGGTTATGATAGGAAGGATCTCACAAAGACTTATTATAGATTGGCATACTTTGGGTCAACCTAAGTCAACCCCATGTGCCAAGGTACCCTAATTTTTAGAGGGCTACTTCATATCGTAACTATGTTATTACCCAATCCTAGAGAGAAACTAAGTTCAAGTCCATAAGTGTGTAGATCTAGATGATCAATGCAGAAGGGTGTTACAACATGTCAACTATAATGTTATATCCTTGAGAAGATCCTAATCTTCTTGAAGGTATAACCCTATAGTTGGTGTGTACCAACATCCTATAGAATATCCTCATTGAGATATACATACCCCTAGGAGATTATTAATGTTTAATTAATTTGGATACTTAAAGGTAGATTTCAACAACCCTGCCCAAACTCTAATCCAACTCTCCCTAAGTTCTTTTCCAAATCAGGTGCCATTATTCCCTGAAGAACTTCCTTAACTTAATATTACTTTCGATGTTCATTAATTTTTGGCTTATCAAGAAACTACTAAGAAGAAAGGACAACAACCTCTTAAGTTCCATTTAATGTGACTTAACCATTCAAGGAAGTGTAACAACCACCTAGGTTGTATCTTATTAGACTTTAATAAATAAACCTAATGATTACAAATCATGTCTTCCTTTTGTTTACTTTTTCATAAGAGAGGCAGATTCTTCCTCTTCATGGTTAAGTTCTAGGGTTTAACACACCCTTTATGACCTTTACAAATTCTATAGAATTCATTGTAAATTCATTACATGTTACCTTAATAATATGAATTTCTTAGATAAGAACATTGAATTCTGCAACTTATTTAGCTACAACACATTTAGGGAAATTATTCTAATTCCATTTTTCCTACCTATCCAAAAATACTCATATAAACATATAAATAACATGAAGAATATCAACAGGATAGGGTTTCATTTCTTTTACAAAGGTACAAGATAATTTACACAACCCATGCAAGTAAATTCTCATCCTTCAATTCATTTTCAAAACTTATACATTTACAACTTATGCATTTTAGGCATACTTGCATGACAATAGCCTTCATTCAAAAGAGAAAAACTTTTAATTTTTTTCAATACAACTTAAGAATGAATCAAAATTCTTCACAAGAATCAACTTAGATTAGCCAATGCATCATATAAGTTTTTTCCTTCTTTTATCACTTACAAAGTCCATCTACAATAATTGTTAGCGAGATTTGCCAATGAACTCGAGCATGATAAGCATAAAGCCTTAAAATGAAGTGCATTCCACTAATTGTTCCAATAAAACCAACCCCGATTAAATGAACAATTAGTATTTATTACTCCTTAAGAATAAGTAATATACATAAAAACAAGAGCAATAATAGACTAGGATTAACAAAAAGAACATAATATAATCTATAAAATATGTCTTACAAATTAAAGTATAATTGATCCCATCAATTATCTTTACCAAACAACAAAACATAACATATCATTGTTTCCAATCCTACCAAAATATAATACAACACTTATCTTTACTATAAGATATAGGAAGTGTTTACAACATATTCTCTCTTGGATGTTTCATCTAACTTTCAAGTAAAGAAGAAGAAAACCATTCCCATTATGCCAAAGTACATAACATCCGCAAAGTAGAAATAGGTGCATATCAAGACTTAAACCATTTCCTTTAAAGGTCATCTACTTTAAAATTCAACATTTTAAGGTATTCATCAAAATAGATCCATATAAAATAAATCCAAGAAGGAATGATGGATTAACAGTCAACAATAAGTTTGCAATTTCTTTTTGCCAACCAATCATCAATCTCTTTCTGCTTCATTTCAGTCAAATGACAAGTATAAAAAGACTAATTAAGTATTGATTCTCTTTTCCAATAAGAATAAAAATCAGAAGGTTCCAACCAATGAACTTAACCCAACTACATTAGAAAAGGAGTCCTAACAGAATATGATCCCAATCTATAATCATTTCTTACAACTTAATTTAACAGTTTTACCTCTTCTTATACTTACAGTTTAAGTTCATGCAAGAGTTCCCAAGAAAGAGAACAAGAACAACTTCAAGGAAAGAGAAAACTTAATGTTATCTTCCTTTCTAAATCTTCCCATTATAATGTATGAATTCTACTTTCCATTAGGAACATTATAACAATGAAGCTCATACATATTCCACGATAAAGATAAATATTCACAAAGTGTATCTTTCAAAGACTTAACATTCTTTCATTGGACCAGAACAACCTCAAGATAAGAAGAAAACATGCTAACATTTTTCTTTCTTAGAACCCTTTACTATCAAATAGTGAAGTTCCATCAATCCTTACCATTAATTTTCCCTTTTTAAACTTGATGAGAAAATAGTGAAGTTAAAAACACAGCCCGCAATCAAGTTTGAATCGCAATTTATCTTCTATGACTTAACATTCATTTATTGGACCCATCAAGAGACAAGAAATCTAAGTAGATGCTACACTCAAAATTCCCAATAGTTTCCAAACACATCACTACAAGAACTACAGATTGGGTTTCCAAATAAATGACAAGATCAAAAAAAACATATAAAAAATACATACGTCCAAGACTCAAATTACAAATCTGAGTAGAATGTAAAGCATAAGCTCCTTCAAAGGATCAAGATCATTCAAATTCTTATAACCAAGTTCGGGTAGCAATATGTTCCCTCTTTAGTTTATAAAATAGTCAAAATACTATAATATATGAACCAACACATCATTCAAGTTACCATTTCAATTAAAAAAACCAAGTAACAAATTGATTGTACAATGTTACATCACAATATCACAATCACAAATTCATAAATACACCAGCACCGTAATGCTAGATCGAATAAAAATATATTACTTAAAAAATAGTTAATTCTAAGAAAAATGCTTCCATTTTTCAGTTAACATCATTTCAAACCCTATTTCCCAACTCAAATGGGATGTAATATGCTTGACGAGCTCATACCAGATGACTTAAAAGCCAGGTTCATAAAGAACCTCCAAAAACATTTTATATGATCATAAGAATAATAATCCACAAGTACTATGCCAAAAGCGGCTTCAAAATAGTCTAATTTATCCCGTATAACAAACACAGTTCCAAGTTAGATGTGGGTTCAACAACAATCATAGTTTGCACAAGATGAAATACAAAAACCAAGCCACATACGGTCTTTCCACAATCCCATTTAACTATGAAATAAAATGCAAGTACGATAGAACCGAGAATCTTTGCTACAGTTCTCCCTACCAAAACAAGTTTCCAACATAATCTTGAACTTGCATTAAAGTATTGATAAGAACTGGACTTCTTTACCCGCTTTAGATCTCAAAACACAATAAGTTCAAAAACAATAATCTCAAGAACACAGGAAGAACTCAGAGTTCCTTAAAAACTCATCAAGTAATTATTGGCAACAAAAGTAGTCAAAACCAAACAATAATTTCCAACAACCAAAGAAGCTAAACAGAGTTACCAACTTTGTTCTCATATGCATAGTTCTTTTGTGCAAAAGACAATACAACATAAGCTTCCAACAAAATCATATAGACTATGGGTATGAAACCTAGGATGCAAGATTTACCAAACCCATCAACCAATTTAACCAGATAGAGTATGTAATGCACAAAACTCAACAGAGCAAAGTTGCTTTAATGAAAACACTTAGAGGAAAGCAAGATATTTTAACAGTTAGAGCCTATCATGCATGATAGTGTCTCTGTCAAATCAAATAATACCTCCAACCAAGCTCACTTCTTCTCCTCTTCTCCATGAAAGAGCAAACAAACACATACTTCTTCCACAATGCCTCTTATACATTCCATGAAATGAAAATAGATTCAAAACCTCAAAAATAGCCATGAATCTGCAGTTTAAACCGCTAGTTCAAAAACTAGAGTGCATGCAGAATGAAAATCGAGAGAACATGCAAAATGAAACAACCCAACAAAAATCATTGGCATGCCTACCAAGATGGTTTGGGCTCGTTAACCAAAAATAATTAATTTCATTAACTTCATATCTCCCACCTAATCTTCCTTACCACCGTCTGCCAAGTCTGGCGATCATCAAATAAAAAATAACATGTATTTCCATTTTTAGTTATATTGCCACCTAAGCCTTCACCAATCGAACTAACACTTGCCAAAGCTGGTAGTCCGTATGCATTCACCATCCTTATCAATAACATAAATGCCTTAGGAACTGTCGCCCAAGTGTATGTGACCACTTAAGTTCCCAATTTATATCCATTAGTTTAGGATAAATTAGATTGCTTAGGTTAGATATTAGGTAGAATTAAAATGTATACCTTAGGATATAAAACTAACAACTAACCCCACCTTAGGCCTTAGCAATTAGGTTAGAAAAACCCTCCTAGGTAAATAATTCAAAGTGCCATCGTTTAAAACACTAGATTAGGTTACAATAATACCTTGTAACCTTTCTAATTTTGTTCACACCGAGCTTAGGTTAGAATCAGAATTGTGTCAAGTGACAGTTTAGGTAGAAATATATTTTTTTTACCTAGCTTAGGATCTCATAGGTTAGTCCTCTATAGGATCCTAGATCTCTCTTATGCTGTGAATAAGCTGCAATTCTATTTTCGTCAGCAATGACCTATCTTGTTCGATCTCCAATGACCCAAGTAAAATAATCCACTAAATGGAAGTACGTTCACACATAAATCAAAGAACTTGCAACAAAAAAATTTAGTCCAGCGTGTTTCATAACTCATGGAATGTCAATTTTACCATTCATTCAACATAGCAGATTTAAAACATTCCTTGGATCACTGAAATTGATCCAAGGATGAACAAGATAAATAGATAACTTTACAACTCTTAAACTAGATTGCAAATCACCTACCGTAAGTGAAAAATAGATTTAGGGAAGCCATTCCAATTCGCATAAAGGATCTTAAGAGCGAGAAAGACTCATCCATATCAAGCATGGTTTCCAATAATCAAAAGAACATATCCCTATGAGGAAAATCACATGTCAACACTTAAATACAAAGGAGAAAAATAACAACTGTCAAGGGTGTTACATGCTTCCCTCCTAAAAAGAATCATCATTCCGATTATTACCTCTTTTAACAATTTACATCAAGGATAGTCAATTCATTCACTTCTCTTATTTTAAGTCAAATATTTCAAAACCTTATAGTTCCAAAATCAATATTAAATAACTTTTTATTCAAATCAAGTAAATATCTGCCCAAAAATGGCTTACTTAATGTCATAAAAGATAAAATCATAAAAACTTTGTCGGTCAATGATTCAATTCTATTCAAATAGATATGGAAAATTAGTTTTCATATCCTCTAGATTTTCCCAAGTTGCACTTTCCTTGTTAAACTGGTCCCACTTTGGACCTTACATTGACTTATTTCTCTATTTCTTAAATGCAACTCAAGAGTTTCCAATACTCGAATGGGTCTTGGACGTGCAAGGAATTCCAATATAACACATGTGATAAATCTGAAATGTATTTCTTAAGTAAAGAAATATGGAAAACATCTTGCATTCATGAAAAGAAGGTGGTAGTGCTAAACGATAAGCTACAGGGTTGATTACTTCAACTATTTCAAAAGGTCCCACATAACGAGGTGATAACTTGGCAGCCTTGCCAAAAGTTATGCAACTCTTTTTTGGTTTAACCCGAAGAAAAACCTTCTCTCCAAGTTTAAATTTCCTATCAACCCGCTTTAAGTCAGCATAACTCTTTTGCCTATCTACTACTTCTTTCAAGTGTTCACGAATCATTTTAGCTTATTGTTCCATTTTCGTAAGGATTTCAGGTCTAATTACCTCTCTATCCTCAATGTTATCCCAACTAATAGGGTCCTACATTTCCTTCCATAAAGCACCTTGAAAGGTGCCATTTTAAGAGAATCATGATATGTTTTATTATATGGAAATTCAACTAATGGAAGGTACTATTCCCACTTATACTTTGATCTGATCCATATAGTACATCCGTAACATATCCTCCAAAACCTGATTTACTCTTTCACTCTATCCATTTGATTCTCGATGATATGCAAAACTGAAATTCAATTTAGTTCCAAGAGCTGCGTTGAGTGTTTGCCAAAACCTTGATGTCATTATAGGGTCTCTATCGGATATAATTAATTCGGGTACTCCATGTAATCTAAATTTTTGTGTACAAATCTTTTATCCAAAACAGAGAATCATCCTTTAGATTTTCAGCAATAAAATGAGCTACTTTTCTTAGTTTTTCAACTACTACTAAAATAACATCATGTTTATTTCATGACATAGGAAATCCTTATAAAAACCCATGTGTATTACCTACCATTTGTATCTGCGGTATGCTATGAGGATACAAATAACCAGCAGGTGCATATGCTCTGCTTTTACACGTTGAAATTCCGACAGGTGAGTCACCAAATCAATAACATCCTTTTTCATTCCCTTCTAGAAGTATTGTTGCTTTATATCAGCAAGCATTTTTGTAATAGTTGGGTTTCCAAAAAAGGTGAATTGTGAAACTCTATCAAAAATTTCTTTCTCAAATCATTAGGCAAAGGAATGTATACTCTTTTTTCATATCGTAAGATTCCTTCGTTATCAAAGTGAAAACCTTTATACCTTTCATCCTTTGGATCTGCAGCAAGCGCTATTTTTACTTGCTGAAAGTATGAGTCAGATTCCATAACACTTTTTACTTCATCCTTAAACTAAGTTCTTAGTGTTATAAGAGCAGAAATGTGCTTCCTACGACTTAGAGCATTAGCCACTCTATTCTCTTTTCCTTTAATGTAACTTATGTTGAAATCAAATTGAGACAAAAACTCTAACCACCTTCACTATCTTGCATTCAGATTTAGCTGAGTGAAAATGTACTTTAGCCCAAGATGATCAGTTTTCAACTCAAATGGTTTACCCAATAGATAATGCCTCCAAACTTGAAGTGTATGAACTATGGCGTAAAGCTCTAAATCACGTGGAGCATAATTCAACTGATGTAACTTAATTTTTCTACTTTCATAAGCTATGACATGACTATTTTGTAACAAAATACCTCCAAGACCTTCCCCGGATGCATCCATTACAACCGTAAAGTCTCCATTACAATAAGGTATAGCTAAAATAGGTGTTGAAGTCAACTAACTTTTCAAATTTTTAAAAGCAGATTCACATTTTTCATTCCAAACAAATTTCTTATCCTTTTTCTATAATGAAGTTATTGGTGTAGCCACTTCAGAAAAATCCTTAACAAATTTTCTATAATAACTTGCAAGGCCCATGAAGCTTCTCACTTCATCTACATTCTTGGGTGCAGGCCAGCGGTCGGTTAAAGCTACAATTTTAGAAGGATCTACAACAATCCCATCTTTACTTATAACATGACCCAAATAGTGAACTTCGGTGTCATAGAAAGAACATTTGGACAACTTACCATATAACCGTCTCTTTCTCATAATTTCCAAAACTATTTTCAAGTGTTCATGATGCTCCTCAACACTTTTAGAATATATGAGAATGTCATCCAAGAATACAATCACAAACTTGTTTAAGTATTCTTAAAAGATATTATTCATTAAGTTCATAAAAGTTTGAAAGTGCAATTATTAATCCAAAGGGTAAAATTATGAATTCATAATGTTCATACCTTGTTCTGAAAGCTATTTTATGAATGTCTTGATCGTTAATTCATAATTGATGATATCCATATCAAAGATATATCTTATAATATATGGATGCCCCACACATCTGGTCAAATAGGTCATCAATTCTAGGAAGTGGGTATCTATTCTTTATTATTGCTTTGTTTAACATCCTGTAATCAATGCATAATCTAAGTGTTCCATCTTTATTTTTCACAAAGATCACTGGTGCTCCCCAAGGTGAAACACTTGGTCTAATCAAACCCTTAGACAAAATTTCTTGCAACTGAGCCTTAAGCTCTACTAACTCTGTGGTAGTCATTCGATAAGGTACTTAGGAATAGGTTCAAGACTGGTTTGATTTCAATTGTGAATTCAAACTCCTTTTGGGTGGTAATCCCCATAATTCTTCTAGAAACACATCACCGTAGTTCTGTAATAAGGATAACGTTCCATGATATCATCATTTTCTTCCGCGATTTAGAATTTTTTACAACATATAAGGTACAACCCTTATTTTTGGCCTTTTTAATTTACATAGCTGAAAATTTCCTAATAGAAATTTCTCGTTTTACACCCTAAATCTCTGTTATTTTCTACAGATCATCTAAACAACTAATATGTTTTTCAAAAAAATCTACCTTTGCTTTATGCTCTGCTAACCAATTTACACCTATGACTATATCATAAGATCCCAAAGGTGCTACATAGAGATCAACTTCTATGGAAAAGCTAGGTAAGTCAAGGAATGCTCCGAAAAGACACATACTAACTGTATGAACAAAATTATTACCATAATGTATAGTCCATGATTTATCCATTTTTTCAGCTTTTATTTTAAGTTTTGAAGCAAGTTTACTAGAAATAAAACATTCAGTAGCTCCCGTATCAAAAAGAATAGTTACAGGTATGCCGAATAACTTACTAGGAACTTCTATAGGTGTAACTTGCTTTTCAGCTTGCTTGTCACTCTTTCGCAGATGTATCTTGTGCTGCTGATTACGATCATCCTTCTTCAAAGGACATTGATTCATGTAATGATCTTTGTCACAATTATAACAGCCTCCTACTGGTCCCTTTTTGGGCTCATAATTATTTCCAGCCTTAAAGTTATCAGTTATACCTCCATAGGACTTACGTCCCTTATTATAATCTTGGCATAGTTGTTCCGTGTATTTCTAGTGAGACTTATTCATTGTTGTTTTCTTATTATTATCAGTAGAAAACTTATTTTTATTACCAAACTTTTCTTTGGTCCTTTCTTAGGTATAAGAGAAGTTTGAAGAAGAGTTTGAAACTTTCTTCCGTACTTCCTCCTTATGAGCAAGAATAGCCTTTAATTTCTATTCTTGTCTTATGGCTTTTTAAACAACCCCTTCCATAGTGGTTAGGTTGTGAACATCAATCTCTTCCCCAATAATGGGATTTAATCCCATGATGAATTTTAATATCCCGAACTTCTCATCGGTTTGATAATGAGCTACATACTTGAGTAGTTTCCTAAACCATTCCCAATACTCGATTATAGTTAACTTCCTTTGAGCCAAGTTCTAAAATTCAGTCATTTTATGATCATAATAAAGTTGTGGTAGCCATCGTTGCCTAAAATAACTTTTAAATTGATCCCAAGTGATGTTAGTTTCATCAATGTTTAGCTCAGCCTTACGGTTATCCCACCATGAAGATGCTTCATGGGAAAGCTGATATGCTCCCCAAATAGCATTGGTTTCCTCCGAGAAGTTTCTTATTGCAAAGTACTTCTCCATTTCACTGAGCCAATTCTTAGCTCCATCACCTAATGTGGTGCCATCAAACTTAGGTGGACTTATCCTTTTTATATCATTGGTGAGTTCAGTTGCCAACCTAGCCTTTTTGTTTTCCGAATGGACAGGCATATTAGTATTATTATTATCAACACCCATATTGGGGTTGTCCTCAGGAGGTGGCTGATTGTTATTACCAGCTTCTTCTTCCTCCTCATTACCCATCACTTGTTACTCGAGTACACCAAATGATCCCTTGTGTCCAACAGGGTATTAAGGATCTCATCAATTTTTTGGGCTATTGCTACTCCTTCCTTAAGTGGACCATTGTTCACAACATTTCCTCTTGTTCTAACCATTTTCTATTACAAGAAAATTCAAGTTTTTATCAGATTACGGACTTTATAGGTCCAAGAGTGACAACCTTCACTCACGATACTAGAATCTAACATTCCCATTTTAAGACTTTAGAAACAAGGGAAATTTTTGTTTAGTAATGTTCTCTTTTCTAATTACATAATTTAGAACACACATTCCATAGCATCCATTCTTATAACAGAGATAACCATATGCAGTGTAATGACTTGGTGTGCCACTCGATCTATTCATTTCATGACTCATGAACTATCGATCTATTCATTTTTAATGCTAAGTATTGAGTACTTTTCTGTATACTACTTATATTTGGTTCTCTTACCCTATTTTAGGTATTGAGTCTTCTTTAAGGAACCTAACTGAATATTTTTACCAATATTCATCTCGCATCACGATCCTTAGGCTAGGTGACATAGGAGAATGCAATCAGCATCTTGTGATACTTTGGCTAAAGATTTCTAACATATTGTTTGTATTAGTTATTCCTTGACCACATACTCGTCAATCTAGAATACGTCCTTCACCCCCACTCTTTTTTATCTAGAATGTCCTTTACTATCTTCTACCAGTCCTCTTGCCTAAGGTTTAAGCCTAGTTCTAGTTAACAACGTAGGTTATGATAGGAAGGAGCTCACAAAGACTTAGGATAGATTGGCATACTTTGGGTGAACCTAAGTCAACCCCGTATGCCAAGGTACCCTGAGTCCTAGAGGGCTACTTCATAGTGAAACTATGATACTACCCAGTCCTAGAGAGAAACTAAATTCAAGTGCATAAGTGTGTAGATCTAGATGATTAATGAAGAAGGGTGTTACCACATGTCAAATACAATGTTGTATACTCGAGAAGATCCTAATCTTCTCAAAGGTACAGCCCTACAGTCGGCATGTGCTAGCATCCTACAGAACAACCTCTTTGAGATATACATACCCCTAGGAGATTATTAATGTTTAATTAATTTGGATACTTAAAGGTGGATTTCAGCACCCTAACCAAACTCTAATCCAACTCTCCCTAATTTCTTTTGAATTAGGTGCCACTATTCCCCAAAGAACTTCCTTAAATTAAGATTGCTTTTGATGTTCATTAACTTTTGGCTTATCAAACTTGGCTAAGGGGGGACATTCTACCCATTCAAGTTAATAAAGACATAATCAATGATCTACATGGCTGGGAAAATCATCACTAACGGCTGTAATGTTGATGCTAATGAGTAGATTCTTAAGTACAAAATGATGACATCATATAAGATTTGTGTGATTTATGAGATTTGTGTGAACTGGACAGCCATCATTTCTTGTCATAGGGAGAATGCCAAGGAGTGGGTCACTAATTACAAAGTATGGTCTAATAATTACATCTTCTATCATGGAAGGGAAAGATTCAAAAACAAAGCTAAGTCTGCTACGCATAGTGCTAAAATCTTTACCGTTGAGAGCAGAATCACTGGAAAAATGGGGGGTCTGCCATGTAAAATAGAGCCCACCCACAATCCAGCGTGGAAAGAGGATGTTGTGCTCTGGAACTACCTTCAAATTGGGGGTCTTGTGAATTTGATAGAAAGAATTCAAGGTTTTGATCAGGATATTTCTATTAAATTCACACAGGGATGGAAGAATCAGGTTGTTAAATACAACAACATAGAGGTTGAGATCACGGAGGAGCTCATCACCCAGATCACAGGACTCAGTCTTGATGGCACCAAATTCTTTAATAAGAAGGTAGACAGAGAGGTGGAGATAAAGAAATTCCTAGACGAAGGGGAAAATCTTGAGTTTCGATAAATGCATCAAGTTGGCTTCGATTCCTGAGCCTTTTGCTAAGCTCACCAGGATGGTTGTTAGGTATGTAACTCTTGAGGGGAGATTTGTTACTATTCCTCAAAAGCATTTGATATTTCTTAACCACTTTCATAGAAATATAACCATCAGCTTCCCTCATTACTTGTTAAACTCGCTGGAGAAATCCATTTGGGAAGTGCAGAGTCATTCTAGGGTAGTTCCTCTGCATCAAGGATAATTCTTCTTATCCATCATCACTGCTCAAACTGTCCCCGCATGAATCCTACTCCACCCTCTTCCTCCATTCCTCCCCCTGCTCACACCGCCTCCATTCCCCCCTGCTCGAAAGGAAGATTGAAACTGCTATGTCTAGCAAGAAAAGAAAGGGCATGAAAACTAAGATCCCTACTTCTCAGAGGGTTCTTAGAAGCCACAAAGACCTAGAGCTTGCTGAGAACCTCCTGCACATCAGCCAACTAGTGGAGGAGCCTAAGGAGGAGGATTTGATGGTCAGAGTGGGCAGGATGGAAAAGGAAATACAAGAGCTCAAAAGGGTTATCAAAAATATGGAAAAAGCTAAGGGAAAAGGAATACTACAAAATGATGAGGAGGAGGGTGTTATTATCAAGTGTTCAAGAAGTTACAGATCTTTGGATGTCGAATGGGAAATGTAAAAGTCATAATGATCGCATCCTATCTACTCTTAAAAGTATTTACAATTTCATTAAACAGCATGTTCATAGTGTATGCAGCCTTAGCGGGATTAATGAATACATTTGAGGCCCCAAAGAGAAAAGGGATATGGAAATTTCTCAGGTGGATCTGAAAGACTCTTCTCAGGCCACAACCATTGCTTTCTTTGTCTCACTGCAAGTGATCAAAACCAAGATTGACAGGGCTATCAAGTAACGTGGTGTTGTGCTGCTGTTTACTGGCTGCGAAGTTGCTGATGACTGGGGAGATCTGGAGCTATTTTTTGGTGGAGATATTCTATGATAGATATCTATTGTTTGCTTTTTGATCTCTTCTGCTGTTTTTTGGATCATTGTATGACTAGATCCTTTCTTTTAATATGTTGTTTTATCTAGCTAATGAGCCCTCTGAGGTTGGTTGTTTTTCCCTTCTCTGGGCGGTTTCTCTCACTTCTAATATCTGGCTTTTGATCCCTTTTGTATACAAAGGGTTATAGTCCCTTCAAAACTATTTGCCCTTAATAAATTTTTTTTTGGCTTATCAAGCAACTACCAAGAAGAAAGGACAACAACCTCTTAAGTTCCATTTAATGTGACTTAACCACTCAAGGAAGTGTAACAACCACCTAGGTTGTATCTTATTAGACTTTATTAAAAGAAACCTAATGATTACAAATCATATCTTCCTTTTGTTTACTTTTTCATAAGAGAGGAAGAGTCTTCCTCTTCGTGGTTAAGTTCTAGGGTTTAACACACCCTTTATGACCTTTACAAATTCTATAGAATTCATTGTAAATTCATTACACGTTACCTTAATAATATGAATTGCTTAGATAAGAACATTGAATTCTGTAACTTATTTAGCTGCAACATGTTTAGGGAAATTACTCTAATTCCCTTTTTCCTACCTATCCAAAAATACTCATATAAACATATAAATAACATGAAGAATATCAACAGGATAGGGTTTCATTTCTTTTACAAAGGTACAAGATAATTTACACAACCCATGCAAGTAAATTATCATCCTTTAATTCATTTTCAAAACTTATACATTTATAACTTATGCATTTTATGCATACTACATGACAACAACCTTCATTCAAAAAAGAAAAACTTTTTTTTTTCATACAACTTGAGAATGAATCAGAATTCTTCACAAGAATCAACTTAGATTAGCCAATGCATCATCTAAGTTTTTGCCTTCTTTTATCACTTACGAAATCCATATGTAAAAATTGCTTGTGGCATGGGTCGATCAATGAACTAAATATGATAAGCACTAAGCCTTAACACAAAGTGCATTCCACTAATTGTTTCAATAAAAACAACCCTACTTTAATGAACAATTAGTATTTTATACTCCCTAAGCATAAGTAATATTAATAAAAGGAAGAGAAATAATAGACCAGGATTAACAAAAAGAAGAACAAAATCTAATCTATAAAATTTGTCTTACAAATTAAAGTATAATTGATCCCATCAATTATCTTTACCAAAAACAAAACATATCATATCATTGTTTCCAATCGTACTCAAAATATAATACAACACTTATCTTTACTATAAGATACAGGAAGTGTTTACATCATATTCTCTCTTGGATGCTTCATCTAGCTTTCAAGTAAAGAAGAAGAAAAACCATTCCCATTATGCCAAAGTACATAACATCCACCTAAATCAGAAATAGGTGCAAATCAAGACCTAAACCATTTCCTTTAAAGGTCATCTACTTTAAAATTCAACATTTTAAGGTATTCATCAAAACAGATCCATATAAAAGAAATCCAAGAAGGAATGATGGATTACCAAATACTAATAAGTTTGTAATTTCTTTTATCCAACCAATCATCAATCTCTTTCGCTTCATTTCAGTCAAATGACAAGT
The DNA here is from genome assembly GCA_018340775.1 of Taxus wallichiana var. yunnanensis. NCBI lineage: Eukaryota > Viridiplantae > Streptophyta > Pinopsida > Cupressales > Taxaceae > Taxus > Taxus wallichiana. Next base: position 67,951,920 of record CM031235.1, on the reverse strand, counting down.
ATAAAAGACTAATTAAGTACTGATTCTCTTTCCCAATAAGAATAAAAATCAGAAGGTTCCAACCAATGAACTTAACCCAACTGCATTAGAAAAGGATTCCTAACAGAATATGATCCAAATCTATAATCATTTCTTACAACTTAATTTAACAGTTTTACCTCTTCTTATACATACAGTTTAAGTTCATGCAAGAGTTCCTAAGAAAGAGAATGAGAACAAATTCAAGGAAAAAGAAAACTTAATGTTATCTTCCTTTCTAAATCTTCCCATTATAATGTATGAATTCTACTTTCCATTAGGAACATTATAACAATGAAGTTCATACATAGTCCACAGATAGTAAAGATTCACAATGTATCTTTCAAAGACTTAACATTCTTTCATTAGACCAGAACAGCCTCAAGATAAGAAGAAAACATGCTAACATTTTTCTTTCTTAGAACCCTTTACTATCAAATAGTGAAGTTCCATCAATCCTTACCATTAATTTTCCCTTTTTAAACTTGATGAGAAAACAGTGAAGTTCAAAACACATCCCATAATCAAGTTTGATTAGTAATTCATCTTCTATGACTTAAAATTCATTTATTGGACCCATCAAGAGACAAGAAATATGAGTAGATGCTACACTCAAAATTTCCCAATAGTTAAGGCAGAACTATCTCGGAATTATTCCAATGCATCACTATAAGAACTACATATTAGGTTTCTAAATAAATGACAAGATCAAAAAAACATATACACAATACTTACTGACCAAGACTCTAATTACAAATCTGAGCACATTGTAAAGCATAAGATCCCTCAAATGCTTATAACCAAGTTCGGGTAATAACATGTTCCCTCTTTAGTTTATAAAATAGTCAAAAGACTATAATATCTGAACCAACACATCATTCAAGTTACCATTTCAATTAAAAACACCAAGTAACAAATTGATTGTATAGTGTTGCATCACAATATCACAATCATGAATTCATAAATACACCAGCATCATAATGCTAGATCGAATAAAAATAAATTACCTATAAAACAGTTCATTCTAAGAAAAATTCTTCCATTTTCAGTTAACATCATTTCAAACCTTGTTTCCCAACTCAAATGGGATGTAAGATGCTTGACAGAGCTCAGACTAGATGAGTTAAAATTCGGGTTCATAAAGAACCTCCAAAAACATTTTATATGGTCATAAGAACAATAATGCACAAGCACCATGCCAAAAGTGGCTTTGAACAACAGTCCAATTTATCCCAGATAACAAACAAAGGTTCCAAGTTAGATGCGAGTTCAACAAATCCACCGCTTTTGCAAGATTAAATACAAAAACAAAACTATATACAGTTTTTCCACAGTCCCATTTAACAATGAAATAAAACGCAAGCACCATAGAACCAAGAATCTCTGCTATATTTCTCCCTACCAAAACAAGTTTCCATTAGAAGATCACACTTGCATACAAGTATTCATAAGAACTGGAGTTCTTTACCCTCTTTAGATCACAAAACACAAGTTCACAAAATAATAATCTCAACAACATAGGCGGAACTTAGAGTTCCTTAAAAACTCATCGAGCAATTATTGGCAACAAAAGTAGTCGAAACCGAACAACAATTTCCAACAACCAAAGAAGCTAAACAGAGTTACCAACTTGTTCTCATATGCACAGTTATTTTGTGAAAAAGAAAATACAACAAAAAGCTTCCAACAGAATCATAAAGACTATGGGTATGAAACTCAGGATGCAATATTTTCCAAACCCATCAACCAATTTAACCAGATAGAGTATGCAATACACAAAACTCAATACAACAAAGTTGCTTTAATGAAAAACTTAGATGGAAGTAAGAGATTTTAATAATTAGATCCTATCATGCCTAATAGTGTCTTTGTCAAATCGAAGAAGACCTCCAATCGAGTTCACTTCTTCTCCCCTTCTCCACGAAAGAACAAACAACCAAATACTTCTTCCACAATGCCTTGGTAGCCTTGCCAAAAGTTATGCAACTCTTTTTTTGTTTAACTCAAGAAAACCTTCTCTCCAAGTTTAATATTCCTGTCAACCCACTTTAAGTTAGCATAACTCTTTTGCTTATCTCGCTTGCTTCTTTCAAGTGTTCATGAATCATTTTAACTTGTTGTTCCATTTCCGTAAGGATTTTAGGTCCAATTACCTCTCTATCCTCAATGTTATCCCTACTAATAGGGGTCTTGCATTTCCTTCAATATAGTGCCTCGAAGGTGCCATCTTGAGAGAAGCATGATATGTGTTACTGTATGCAAATTCAACTAATGGAAGGTACTCTTCCCACTTGTACCGTTGATCCATACAAAGACATCCATAACATATCCTCCAAAACCTGATTTACTCTTTTCAGTTTGTCCATCCAATTCGGATGATACACAAAACTAAAATTCAATTTATTTCAAGAGATGCATTGAGTGTTTTCCAAAACCTTGACGTCATTCTAGGGTCTCTATCAGATATAATTAATTCAGGTACTCCATGTAATCTAAAAATTTCGTGTATAAATATTTTATCCAAAACAGAAGAATCATCCTTTAGATTTCTAGAAATAAAATTAGCTACTTTCATTAGTTTGTCAACTACTACCAAACTAACATCATGTTTATTTCCTGACATAGACAATCCTTGTACAAAATCCATGATTATTACTTACCATTTGTACCGAGGTATGCTATGAGGATACAATAACCAGCTGGGTGCATATGCTCTACTTTTACACGTTGACATTCTAGACAATGAGTCACAAAATAAATAACATCCCTTTTCATTCCCTTCCGTAAGTTTTGTTGTTTTATATCAACAAGCTTTTTTGTAATGGTCAGTGTCCAGAAAAAGGTGAATTGTGAAACTCACAACAATTTCTTTCTCAAATCATTATGCAAAGGGATGTATACTCTTTTTCAAATCGTAAGATTCCTTCATTCTCAAAGTGAAAACCTTTATACCTTTCATCCTTCGGATGCAAAGAAGTGCTATTTTTACTTACTTGAAAGTATCACTGTCAGATTCCATAACACTTTTTACTTCATTCTTAAACTCGAGTTCTTAGTATTATAAGATAAAAAATATACTTCCTATGACTTAGAGCATCATCCACTCTATTCTCTTTTCCTTTAATATAACTTATGTTGAAATCAAATTGAGACAAAAAATCTAACCACCTTTGTTGTTTTGCATTTATATTTGGCTAAATGAAAATGCACTTCAGCCCAAGATGATCGGCCAACTCAAATGATTTACCCAATGAGATAATGCCTCTAAAATTGAAGTGCATGAACTATCACAACAAACTCTAAATCATGTGGAGCATAATTCAACCGATGTAACTTATGTTTTTTACTTTCATAAGCTATGACATGATCATTATGTAACAAAATACCTCCAAGACCTTCCTCGGATGCATCCGTTACAAACATAAAGTCTCCATTAGGATCAGGTACATCTAAAATAGGTGCTAAAGTCAACTCGAATTTTCATATTTTTAAAAGTAGATTCACATTTGTCATTGCAAACAAATTTCTTATCCTTTTTCTCGCAATGAAGTTATTGGTGCAAATGCCACTTTGGAAAAATCCTTAACAAATTTTCTATAATAACCTACAAGGCCCATGAAGCTTCTAACTTCATTTACATTCTTGGGTTCGTGCCATTCGGTTATAGCTAAAATTTTAGAAGGATCTACAACAATCCCATCTTTACTTATAACATGACCCAAATAGTGAACTTCAAAGTGTCATAGAAAGAGCATTTGGACAACTTACCATATAACCGTCTCTTTCTCGAATTTCCAAATTGCTTTCAAGTGTTCATGATGCTCCTCAACACTTTTAGAATTTATGAGAATGTTGTCCAAGAATACAAGCACAAAATTTTCCAAGTATTCTTAAAAGATATTATTCATTAAGTTCATAAAAGCTACAGTGTGCACTCGTTAATCTAAAGGGTAAAACTGAATTCATAATTTCCATACCTTGTTATGAAAGCCATTTTATGAATGTCCTCATTCTTAATTCATAATTGATGATATCCATATCGAAGATCTATCATAGAATATACTAATGCCCCATGCATCCGATCAAATAGGTCATCAATTCTAGGAGGTCGGATCTATTCTTGTCTATTACTTTATTTAACATCCTATAATCAATGCACAATCTTAGTGTGGCATCTTTCTTTTCACAAAGATCACCGGTGCTCCCCAAGGTGAAACACTTAGTCTAATCAAACCCTTAGACAAAATTTCTTCCAACTGAGCCTTAAGCTCTAATAAATCTGTGGTAGTCATTCGATAAGGTACTTTAGAAATAAGTTCAGTACATGGTTTGATTTCAATTGTGAAGTCAAACTCCCTTTTGCGTGGTAATCCTGGTAATTCTTCCAGAAACACATCGTCGTAGTTCTGTAACAATGGATAACATTGCATGAAATTGTTGTTTTCTTCCGTAAATTTAGAAATTTTTACTGCATATAAGGTACAACCCTTATTTTTTTCCTTTTTAAGTTGCATAGCTGACAATTTCCTAACAGAAATTTCTCGTTTTACACCTTGAATCTCTATTATTTTCTACAGATCATCTAAACAACTAATATGTTTTTCAAAATAGTCTTGCTTTATGCTCATCTAACCAATTTACACCTATGACTATATCCTAAGATCCCAAAGGTGCTACATAGATATCAACTTCGTGGAAAAGCTAGGTAAGTCAAGGACTACTCCAAAAAGACACATACTAACTGTATGAACAAAATTATTACCATAGTATACACCATGATTTATCCATTTTTCCATCTTTTCTTTTAAGTTTTGAAGCAAGTTTACTAGAAATAAAACATTCAAGAGTTCTCATATCAAAAAGCATAGTTATAGTTATGTCAATAACTTACTAGGAACTTCTATAGGTGTAACTTGCTTTTCAACTTGCTTGTCAGCTACTATAGCATGTATCTTGTGCTACTGATTACAATCATCCTTCTTCAAAGGACATTGATTCATGTAATGATCTTTGGCACAGTTATAACAGCCTCCTACCGCTCTCTTTTTGGGTTCAAAATGATTTCCAGCCTTAAAGTTATCATTTAGACCTCCATAGGACTTCCGTTAGTTATTATTACTCTTGGCAAAGTTGTTCCGTGTATTTCTAGCAGACTTACTCATTATTTTTTTCTTATTATTATTAGTAGAAAACCTACTTTTATTACCAAACTTTTTCCATGGTCCTTTCTTAGGTGTAAGAGAAGCTAAAGAAGAGTTTGGAACTTTCTTCCGTACTTCCTCCTTATGAGCAGAAATAGCCTTTAATTTCTGTTCTTGCCTTATGGATTTTTCAACAACCCCTTCCATAGTGGTTGGGCTATGAACATCAACCTCTCCCCCAATAATGGGATTTAATCCCATGATGAATTTATGTATCTTGAACTTCTCATCAATTTGATACTGAGGTACATACTTGAGTAGTTTCATAAACCATTCCTAATACTCAGTTATAGTTAACTTCCCTTGAGTCAAGTTTTGAAATTCATTCATTTTCTGATCATAATAAATTTGTGGTAGCCATCGTTGCCTAAAATAACTTTTAAATTGATTGTAAGTGATGTTAGTTTCATCAATGTTTAGCTCAGCCTTAAAGTTATCCCACCATGAAGATGCTTCCCGGGAAAGCTGATATGCTCCCCAAGTAGCTTTGGTTTCCTCTAAGAAGTTTCTTATTGCAAAGTGCTTCTGCATTTTGCTGAGCCAATTCTTAGCTCTATCACCTAATGTGGTGCCATCAAACTTAGGTGGACTTATCATTTTTATATCATTTGTGAGTTCAACTTCCAACCTAGCCTTTTTGTTTTCCACCGGATAGGCACATTAGTATTGTAATTATCAACACCCATATTGGGGTTATCCTCGGAGGTGGATAATTATTATTACCAGCTTCTTCTTCCTCCTCATTACCCATTACTTGTTGCTCGAGTACAGTCAATTGATCCCTTGTGTCCAATAGGGCAGCAAGGATATCATCAAGTTTTTGGGTTGTTGCTACTCCTTCCTCAGGTGGAGCATTGTTCGCAATGTTTCCTCTTGTTCTAACTATTTTATGTTATAAGAAAATTCAAGTTTTTATCAGATTATGGACACAATAGGTCCAAGAGCTGCAACCTTTAGCTCTGATACCAAGATGTAACTTTCATATTTTAAGACTTTAGAAACAAGGGAAATTTTTTGTTTAGTAATGTTCTCTTTTCTAATTACATAATTTAGAACACACATTCTATAACATCCATTCTTATAACAGATAACCATATACAATTGTAGTGACTAGGCATGCCACCCATCTATTCATTTCATGACTCAGTGAACTACCGATCTATTCATGTTTAATGCTAAGTATTGAGTAGTTTTCTGTATACTACTTATACTTGGTTCTCTTACCCTATTATAGGTATTGATTGTTCTATCTAAGGAACTCGTATGATGGAAAAGTGACAAGCGAGTGTGGGAATCTATAAGTAACTCTTCCTCACACCTTATCTCCCAAGGTTGTGCCGAGACAACCGGTGGGGATGGAATATGCGTGGGATGCGCAGACAAACTAGTTAGGCAATCTTATATCTTAGACGCGCACTAGTGGAATCTGTGAATCTAAGGCAAAGAAGGCTCTCCTAACTCGAATCGGCAAGATAGATCGATCAATGAGGATGACTACTCGAAGCCTCCAATAAATATCGAGCTCGGTATGATTTGATCTATGGGTTATGGAATACGTGGAAAATGACCTGAATTGTTTCTGTATGTCTCTGACAGGGTCATGAGAATGGATGATGGGTATAGTGGATTCTACAATCGATTCTCTCGGTCTAGTCTAGAAATCCTTAGATTTGTTAGCTGTTATGTCTAACAAAGATAATTGTGTGATGATAATAGGTGGAAGTGGAGTGGATCTAAATACTAATGTGCATAAGCTAGCATCAACGTCGGATTGACCTATGGACTCATTGGGTTGTGGGATTTGTGAATCACAACCATAGATTCATGGTTGTTGTGGACCTACTATGGTCATGTGTAGAATCAGTCCCTAATCCCTAGTATCCAATAGTCGTATGCCTTTTCAGCCTCTATGTTCAGAATTAACAGTTGTGTAATCTTTTCAGAGTATCTTACAGCGTTCTTGCAACCTGAATTCTTAAACTAGTATCTATGTCCGTGAGAGTGTCTCCTGCATCTGGCTGTGGGACCAAAGGATCACAACCGAACATTTTCTCTCTTTCAAGCCCTTCTACAGTCATGTGGATATTTATCTAGGTTAACCTGTAGTCTGACTGGTTTGACCAAAACATATACGCTTTGTCATCTTCTACGTTTAATCCTCTTAACTGTGAGCTGATTTGTTGTAAGTCTGTTGTTGTTTGGAAGACTTGGATTCTAAGGTTCTGATCTATATCAGTTATTGCCATAATAAGATTGGGTTGAGGCATGATTGGCTCGAATACATATTCTCTGGGCTCTCTAGGTCCTGTGATTGTCATGTAAGAAGGAAATGATATAAATCTAACTAATGACAAAATAAATTAACTACGCAAGATATATCTATGTATGTTCCTAAATCTGATTTTATTGATAAGCTACTGAACAAAATTTAAAAGAGCAATTATCTAATATATCTGGAAATTGACAACTAAACTAATAACACAATTAAAATAGATAAAGCAACTGAGTATAGCTACTTGTCTATGCAGTTTGTAGATCTACTCTAAATAAACAGATAACTGATCTACTCTATTTGAAAGACTCTTGATCCTACCTCAGAAGTGAGGAGTGAATCATAGTTTCTCAGAAACTATCAATCCCCACAGCTTCCCTGGCAATATTGAAAGTAAAATTAACTAAAATGAAATGATTGGCTACTCTATTTGATATGCTTTAACTAAAAATTTGAAAGCTTGAACTTGGATTTTGTAGAACAGTGGCGAATCTGATGGTGTGTGGCCTTATCCCCTTAGTGTGATCTCCTCATTCTTTCATGCTCACGTGGATCCAAAAAGTGTGTAATGCCGCATCGAGAAGTAGATATTGGGAAAATGGCAGCTTAGGATGTAGACCGAATACAATGCGAGTAGGAGAGGGATAACGCAAGAGAACAGAGGGTTGGATTATGTAATTCCTAGCAGAATTTATCATGCGAGTCATGCAACATAAAATGTCTAGAACTTGAAACTATCCTATTTGTGAGCGTTAACCTACAACTTTAATGGATTCCTACTAAAAATCAAACTATCCTACTCTAATTTATTGGATTAAATAATAACAAACACTTACACAAGGAGAATATTTGGCTTTCTAATAGCTAAACGACACCAACCACGCATACAACAAATGAAACTATGAATCCTAAGAAAAATTGAAAGGCTAAGCTATTGAAATGAGAAATTCAGAGGTAAATTTGAGGGGCAATTTACTTGAGCACAAGCCAACTATTTATAGAATCCCATTTACCCAAAGGTGAAAACCAAATTGATCTCTTAAACCATAAACAATGCCAAAACACTATTCCAGGGAACCAGAATCATAAATACAAGAAAAGGTAGTGAAAAAAGATAGTAAATGTTGAAAATTTACACGAGTCATGTTAAAAAGAGCATTCTAGAAAATGTGTGAAGAAACGTCACCCCGAGCAAGGCAAGTGGTTACAAGACTGCCACCCTGACTAGGTGGCGGTCATGAGACTGCCACCCAGGCAGGGGTGGCGGTTTTGTCACTGAAGAATAAAACACAAAGAAAAGGAGGGGAGAAGAGAAAACAAAGCACACAGGGGCTAAGTGGGCCATTTGGGATGTTAACACATGCTTGGAGAGATTTTTTAGATTCTAAACATCTTGCAAGGAGACCTGTATCCTCATTGGGGCATGTGTAACGTTGTTCCAATGGTGCAATACCCTACAATTTTGGGTACGTACATATTGCCCCCTCAGAGAAGCGTTTTAGCCATAAAGAGGTGTAAAACGGTGGGTCCGAGTATGGTGGTCCTGAAATGGGAAGTTAGAAGTTATACCTGATATGTCTGTGTCGGAATGATGCCATCCAAAATTCCCGCCACCTGCAAAATAAAAAGAGGACTCAATTTCAGATAGACAAAATAGATTGGAAAATAAATACTAAAATAATATGAAATGAGGACGTACCATTTGTGCAGGGATAAGAACTTACCTTCATCGGTGCTCCAAACTTGCAAAAAGGGGCAATCAAAACAAGTGAGGTTGCTATATATGTAAAAGTGGGCCCATTTTCCTATTCATTTGCATGTGTTGATTTGGTTAATTTTGAGCTCTGGGACCCACGGTGACGGTTTCTCACGAGTATAGTCAAAATGTTTGGGGTGAGATCATGATCATGCCTCCATGAGCAGAACACCGACCCGTGAGATCACAGGCTAGTTTTCTTTGATTTACCACTTTTGTCTTCAAAATGTTAAAATGGTGAAATCTTCATCATGGGGGTATTTTTGAAAATGTTAGTTTTAATAGGGTCAACTAGGGGGTGCCTCTTGGTAGGCCTTGTTTGAATCAAAATCATCTTTATTTTGCTTTCATAGCCATTTTTAGGGCATATGTCCCATGTGGGTTTTCAGACATGACCGCCACCCTAAGCGGGTGGCGCATGAGATCGCTGCCACGATTAGGGTGGCATTCAAGACCACCACCTTTAAGGCGGTGATTATGGAACAGCCACCCTACTCAGGGTGGTGATCCTGTATAGAATGTACAAATAACACTTATTTGAATTTGTTTTTGCATTTTTAGCATCCTTACCTACTTTCATGATTTTTCTAATGTCATTTGGATACTAACTTACTCTATTTTGTGTGTTTTTGGGTGTATGCAGGTGAAGGAGGAGTATATCCGATGGAGCCGAGAGAGGGAGTGTGATTGGCTTCTGGTAGTATTGGATGCCCTTTCTCAGGATGAGCAGGACACTCTTCAGAGGGCCAATATACTACGCATATCATGGGTCCCGCATGTTGCACCCTTTGTCTAGTCACATACTTTGTGACTTATTTTCATATTAGGATGTAGATCGGAACACTTTACGATTACCAGGGGTCTAAGGTGAGTGGACCATTACTTTGGAGGATGTTTACCATATCTTGGGGGTCCCGATTATCAGGAGATGGCTCACTCTTGAGACAGCAGGGTCACGGGCTCAGACAGCATAGTGGGCTTCATATAAGGGAGATGCAAAGTATCTCCACTAGTTCGAAGAAGGTGGTGAGGGTTCGATCTATTCTTACCCCGCCTATCCCCTTGATTTTCCAGTGCCATTATGGGGATCCTTTCCTCAAGATTGATCGGGGATAAGGGAGGAGACACTTTACTATATTGCTAGTCCCCCATCATTGCACAGATCGAGGGGCATGGCCGGATTTACACTTGGGGAGCCGAAATTCTTGGGACCACCTATCATGATTTGTAGCGGGTAGTCCATTTACAGGGGCAATCATTGAGCCATCCGACCCTAGTTATGAGCTGGGTCTACGAGCATTTCATCCCCTATGGGAGAGGTGTAGAGGTGGTAGATCCCAGAGCTATGAGGGTATCCAGATGGACAGACATGTCGGTGCTCGAGAGGACCTCATTAGCCGACACCTTCTTGACCGATGACATGGAGGCCACACTCTATCAGGCCATGGCAGGTTTATGGGGTGAGGAGGCTCTTACTCTGATTTCTTGCTCCACCACAAGACAACTTGTTAACAGGATGGGGAGGGTGGAGATACATCCTTTTGGTCGAGTGCCTCAGCAGTTTGGCTTGCCTTACGTGGGTATGCTTCCCCTAGTGGTACTGGTATACAAATTAGTTTGAGAGGCCAGGGGAGGTCCTAGAGGCCGGGGTTAGATAGTTTTTACTCTTGGTGTCCCTATTATGGCTGGGTGGGTAGTACGAGCTCGAGGAGAGCCGGTGATCCTCGAGCACCCTTACTTTAGATTACTGCTAGTCCTACCCATAGTAGTGATGACCCCATTGATATAGACTCTGAGTTTGAGGAGTTCATAGGGGGGAGACGGAGGAGGAGACCAAGGCTGAGGTCAGTGAGTTGGACAGAGAGGAGGACAGGTGATCCCGAGTGGCATGACACTTAGGATATCTTATAGATGAAGAGGGCGAGAGTAGAGTGTAGAGAGGATGACTCTGGTTTCGTAGAGGAGCCACTCTCTCAGGGCTTGGGTGGAGAGGATGAGTCCATAGTAGGATGTTATGTGGCCCTACGCACAAGAGGAGCGCACCATCAACGGTGGCATCTGTGGCAAGTGTCGACCTAGAGATCCATCTTGGAGGCCCGGAGATCCGAGTGAGTTATCATCCTTCCTTTTAATGTTTGTTTCTAGTTAGGATTGCCTTAGTTGCTATCTCTCCTTTTGTTTACATTTGTTTCTATCTCTTGATTATTTCTAATTGGGTTTTTCCTTTGCTTGTAGAGACTGCTGATGAGTGGCGAGACCTGATTCGCCAGGTATGCACTGATACCCTGATGATCCCTATGGAGAAGACCCGCGCGGAGCTATCTATGGATGTAGGGGAGCCTTCAACAGTCGGTAGGCATACCGACATTTTTTCCCCTGTTAGGGTATAGGACAATAGAGCGCCTGATGAGGATTCACTCTCATGGCAAGGCCGCAGCTACTCCTCGGGACCATGAGCCCTCCGTGCACTCAGAGCACCGGCATAGCCTGAGTCTTAGACGTGGGCATGCACCCTCAGAGGGATCTCATAGGGGTTGAGAGGCCGTTTGGCTCTCTTAGACTGTTTGTATGATGTATTTGTATTTCTGGGCTCTTTGAGCGTTTTGACCATGCTTAGTGCATGATGGCATTGTACAGAAATTTGACTATATATATATATATATATATATATATATATATATATTCTTTTTGATTATACTCTTGGCATTAATGTTCTTGTGATTTGCTTTCATACATAAATTATAATGGTGTTTTTATATGCCTTTGAGAATGTATGCATGGAGAACGAATGATACAAATTTTTTCTTTCTTTTTGTATTTCATGATACTCGATGTATGATAATGTAGACACAATGTGATTTTGAACTTTAGTTTCTACAAGTAATTTTGATACTTCATATTTTTTTTTTGTGACAAAATGTAATGATAAACATGTATGATGATTAGATAAACTTGCCCCACTCCTATCTCCACACAACTAGTAAGATGCGAGGGCTCATCACCGAGAGATAGAAAGGGCACAAGTTATGAAATTTGTTGAATGGTAGTGATGAGAGATAGACAAAGATTTGGTGGAGAAAAATTAGGATGCTACAAACCTACTCTACTCAAGTGACTCCATAGTTTAGAATGCTACTTGCTTTCTAGTTATCTATACTTAGATCCGTAGATGGCCACATGGTTAACAAAACGGGTTTCGTGGTTTTGAACTCTCTTGGAATTTTGGACATTTGATTCATTTGTTTTTGACTCAAGATTTCAAAGGTTCATTTGAATTGTTTGCTGACTACCTTCAACATTTATTGTCAAGAGGACCCCCCATACCCTACCCCATGCTACTAGTCAGAAGCATGGGCTTATCACCATGAACAAGGTACAGATTGTAAGGGCATTCCCATCCTTTCCCAACCCTACATCACTAGTAAGAGATGCAAGCTCATCACCGAAGGTTGGTAGGGAAAGGAAATGTGTAAAAATAAAATTTTCTGTTTGATCTATATTTGACTTGTTTATTTGAAAAAATGTCAGTATGTTCTTACTTCTAAAGAGATATGCATATGGGATAGATGTGACATGATGAAGCTTCTAGAACAGACCATAGGCAAGATACCTATCCTAGGAAGAAACCAAAGTGAGAACAAGCCTGTAGATCTTGGTATGGTTACCATTAAGACTTTGTCATATCTAGCTTTATCTGATGAAATTATTCAGAAACGGGTGATGTGACTATGAAAGTGAAGAAGTATGATTTGGATGATTATGTCAATACCATCAGAAGTTTGTAATGAATTGCTTTGGGAATAAGTTCCTTGATCACAAGATTTGTACGAAACAAGTAGATGAAATGAACCTAACTACATGAAGATGCAATGTAGATATAATTATATAGATAGTGATGGTCACTTAGGCATAAAATCATTTAAGGTGTAGGGAATTGACAGCTTCACCAAATTCCTCACCTTCCAAAGTGTGCATAAGAGATATGCACCATTTCCATAGTCCTTCATGACTCGGTATGGGCCCAATCATTTAGGCCGAATTTTCTCCCTTCGCTCGGTCTTCTTATCGATCCGACTATCTAGTCTTAGAACTAGATCACCTTCATATATGTCTCATTCATAGACCTTCTTTTATATCTGGCTTGGCACATCCAAATAAAGATAGACTTTGTACTACTATTCAAAATCTAACCTTGTCTTCATCTAGGCTTTCTAGTTGGGAGAGACGTGCTTCTCTATAAGCATCTTCATCCAGAATCCCTTGTAATGAGATATAGAGACTGGGTATTTCAACCTCAAGAGGGAGAATTGCTTTACACTCCGAATACCAGTGAGAAAGGAGTTGCTCCTGTTGGTGTTCTTATTGAGGTTCGGTGGGCCCACAAGGCCAGGTATAACTTTAAATGCCAATATTTTTTGTTTTCTTTCACCGTTTTAAGGAGAATGGCTTTCAATGTTTTGTTTGTTGCTTCAGCCTATCCGTTGGCTTGAGGGTAATATAGGAGGCTATATGATGGCTTATTTTAAATTTATTACATAATTCACAAACCTCGTCATTCTTAAAAGAAGTCCCATTATCTCGTGATAATAATTCATGGGACACCATATCTCAGTAAATGATCTCGGTTCAAAATGAACTTGGCGATCACGAGAACCTAGCACAAGGGGTGAGAGGCATAGCCTCTACCCATTTGGTAAAATACTCGGTGGCCGTGATTATAAATTTATGGCTATCTATAGATGAGGGAGAGAATTTCCTATCAAATCTAGGCCCCACATAGAAAAGGGCCATGAAGTAGCGATTGGTTATAGATCTTGTGCCGCATGTGAATCTCATGGGAGAATTCTCGACATTTATGGCACCTGTGTATAAACTCTACTGCATCATGTTCTAGAGTGGGCTAGAAATAGCCCATCCGATGTATTTTGTGAGTGGTGGCATGACCACTGAAGTGGCCTCCACATATTCCACTGTGAGATTCGTGTAGGATCTTCTTGGATTCTTCTATGTCATCACACCTTAGAAGTATTCCATCGAAAGCCTTATAATAGAGAACTTGTTCTATAATAACATATTTAGCTATGATAATGCGTAACCACTTTCTTTGTTTTAGCATAGCGCCTTCTAGATATGTATGGTTCATGATATAAATAACAATATCAGTATACCAAGGACATTTAGATATGGGAGGTCTAGTTTCGACGTAATATATGCATTCATCGGGAAAGTCCAAATCGACTAGATCGCCTCCATCTAATGGGTTGTCAGCTAACCAATCTGCTATGATTTGTCCCTTAACAGACTTTTGATTTACAAAATTTAATTCAAATTCACCCATTAAGGTTATAAAATGTCCAGCATTCTTAGACAAGGACTCTTGTGTGAGGAAGGTTCGTAAATGGTCTCTTTTTACATTGACCCTCATTTCTTGATTTCACATGTAATGTCTGAAGCGTTTGGTTGCAAAGACTATGGCAAGGCACTCTCGTTCTACTTGCGTATAGCATGTTTCATAATTGAGTAACATGCAGCTTATAAAATAGATCACACGTTCTCTCTTGTCATCGTCTTCTTGAGCCAGCATACAGGCTAGCGAGACATTGGTAGCTCGTGAATATAAGATTAAAGGGTGGTCTGGTTTAGGTGGCATTAGCATGGGTGGTGACAATAGGAAATGCTTAACGCTTCAAAGCATTGTTGCAGTCGTTAGTCTAATCGATACTATAATCTTTCTTGAGTAGATTGTTGATTGGATGAATGGAAAAGCTTAAATCTGGGATGAATCTTCAGATTACACCGAGTTTCCCAAGAAATGACCTAATTCCAGATTCATCCGACGGTGGGATCATTTCAAGAACAACCCGATTTTGGCTAGGTCTACATCGATCCCTCATGACGATATAATGTAACCGAGGAGCTTCCCTCCTGTCACACCAAAAATGCATTTTTTTGGGTTTAGTGTGACTCTGTATTCTATTAGATGTGAAAGAATGATGTGGAGTACTTCTGGGTGATTGCAATGCTTCCTGGCCTTGGCCAACAAGTCATCTACATAGGATTCCACGATCTTGTGAATAAGATCATGAAATATGTATGTCATTTCCCACTCGTATGTAGCGCTAGCATTCTTGAGACCGAATGGCATAACAACGTAGAAATAGGTTCCCTAAGGAGTTATAAACATGGTTTTAGCTTGGTCTTGTTCGGATATTCTGATTTGATTGTATCCTGAGAATCCATCCATGAGAGACAAAAGCTTGAATCTAGCTGTTGCATCAATGATGACGTCTATGGATGGTAACGGGAAGTCGTCCTTAGGGCATGCTTTGTTAATGTCTCGAAGTCTATGCAGATGCGTATCTTCCCATTCTTTTTTAGAATGGGAATGATATTAGATACCCATTGAGAGTAATTGACTAGCTTGATGAATCCTACTTGGAGGAGTTTCATTACTTCTTCCTTCACCATGAGAGCCACCTTGGGTTTCATTGGCCTTGATTTTTGTTTAACTGGCTTTACATCTGATTTGGTGATGAGGTTGTGTACCGTGATGTGAGGTGTAACCCCTGTCATTTCTTTATAATTAAATGCAAAAGCCTTCTGATGTTCTTTGAGGATTCGAGTGTGTATTTCTATTTCTTCTGGAGTTAATGAGGATCCTAATTTCAAGATCTTTGGTTCTTCCTCTGTTCCAATGTTAATATCAATTGTTTCTTCGATTAAAGAAGTGTTACCTTCTTCAAACTCAGGCGGGGTTGGAGGTAATTTCAGATCATCTCCACTCTCTACTGTGTATATGCTGAGTTCCTTTTGTGGGGGAAGCTCTATCATGGGATTTCTGAAGTAGGAAGATGAATGTGGGGTTAAGGAAAAATCTACCAGGTGATGGGTGAGATGTAATGTTGCATAGGTGTTTAAGTAATACAGAGTGGTTCTATCACTATCAATGTGATCCGTGCTAGTATATTTTTTCTCTGCTATACCCGTTAACAATGGGTTTGACACTTTCTTCACTAATGGTTTAGTGTGAAGGGATACTATAAAATAGGTGTCCTTCAACTCACTATTTGGGGTGAAGTGTGACGCTGAGGTTGCTATAGAATCCGCAAGAAGATTTTATTCTCATGGGATTACTTCAATTGATATGAAGTAAAACTCTTTTCTCAAATCTAATACCATTGTTTTGTAGAGTCGTAAGTGTTCAACTCTTATTTCATATACCTCAGAGATTTGGTTTGCTACTAATTAAGAGTCTCCTAACACCTTGATGTCGTTAACACCAAGCCGTTTAGCTATGATGAGACGAAGGAGAAGGGCTTCATACTCTGCACCATTGCTTGTACATTCAAAATTTAGTTTAAAGGAAAATGGTAGGATATTTCCCTCGGGAGAAGTAAAGATAACACCTGCCCTAGCCCCATAACAACATCTTGCTCCGTCAAAATGGAGAATCCAATATTTGATTGGGAAGATGGACGTTGGGACATTTGATATGTCAATTTCTTCTACTTCGATTACTTCCACCATGCGAGCTTTTCTAAGCAGCGAGAGGACCCACTCTAAGGTATATCCCATACCTACATAATCAAATGGTAGGAAAATTGGTAGATCCTATTCTAGTAAGTCGAAAATCTTCACAGTAGTTCCTAATGATACTATTTCTACAATGTTAGCCTCATCCTTGGGGGCTGGGATAGTCTTGATTAGGCTCATAGTCTCAAGATCTATTGTATGTACCAACTTTTCTTCTGGTTTTGCGTCGGTCAGTTTATTAAGTTGGTTTGTTGGGAGTTCAAACTCAGAGTGAATGCTCGGTCTTTTCTTTAAGTCAGCTAGGTGTATATCGAATGGTTTTGGATTGCCTTTGGCTACGAATATCTTCCCTAAGTTCAAGAACCTTACTTCTTGAAATAACGTAGAAGGGATTTCCTTCATATGGTGTATCCATGGTTAGCCAAGGATCATATTATAATTGGTTTCCCGATCTATAATATAAAACTCAGTCACTATTGTTTTGGGTCCTAAGGTAACTGGTAATATTATAGTTCCAATCGAAGTAGCCTTAAGGCTATCATATCCTCTTAGCGTATTCTCGAGTCATGGAACAATTTGTTTCTCCATACCCTATATTTTGATGGAAAGAGGAGGGGACTATGTTAACTACTACCCCATTGTTAATCATTGCGTGTTTAACGTAATTGTTATAAACCCACACTTGCAAGTGTAAGGCTAGATCACCTCTGCATGCAATCTCGTGTCTGTTGGCATTTTTTTAATTTCAAATATAAACTCAGTATCCCTATCCAGCTGCCCCAGAGGGTGGATATCAAATTCTATATGGTTTACCTGTGTTTCGGAGGTGGAGTGATGTTAATTAAATGACCCAAACCTAATGCCTCTAAAAGAGCAGCCCTGTGGGCAAGAGAGTTCCTTAGCAAATCCAAAAAGGAGATGTGAGAGAAGGTTTTTGTTAGGTCATTAATTAGATCATAGGCACCTACGGGTTTCACTAATATTTGTTGGATGTTATCTGTCTCTAGTGGGTAACTTGGACTTGGCTGAGAGGAATACTCTCATGTCCTTATTACAACTTCCACAGGTAACGCAGTGTCTAATTCTACTAAACCGACTATCTTGGGTCATGGTTGACTTCCTAATTATGGTGCAACAGGTGGATTTAGTGAAGTTGAGGCTTCATAATCATTATTTCCTACCATTACACCTTTGTTCATCCCATTTAATTGGTTGTTATTGTGGCTTGGAAGCGAATCACTAAAGATCTTGAGGGGAGCATTTTGAGGGGAAATCGCCTTTATAAAAGATTTGGTGCCAATGACGTAGGATCTGCCAAGAACATATCTATGAAAAGTTGTCTTTGCACCTCTGGAAAATGTTGCATGAATTTATCGTAGTCATCACATGTTCTAGTGTCATGGCCTCGAATCTTACGGAAACCACAATACGAGTTAGGATTGTAATTTGTAGGTTCTTGGTTTGGCGTATATTATGGTTCAAAACTCTGATCAAACCATTGCCTATTAGGATTAAGGTATTGTATTTGTTGTTTTTGTTTTGGTTCTAGTTTTGATATCCAGTTGATTTTTGGCTTGGACCCTATGTCTGGATCCATCGTCATCATCGTTGTTGTTGTTATGGATGATTAAAATCCACTGTATTGATTGTTGGGGTAAAATTGTTGTTTCGTTGATTGTTAACCAGTGGTGGAGTATTTACAACATTGGCATTTTTAGCTTGGTCAGTTACTCCATCAGTTGTTGCACCATGATTTTTGTTAAGGATTATAGGTACTTGATTTACGCTTGTGGTAGTAGGATAAGTCGTAGTATTCTAGTTGGGGTGATTAAGCTCCCATTTGCTTCATACGTCTTACGACCACTATCTATTGCCACTTGATCTATTCGAAGAGCACTCTCAAGTACTTCATCGTAAGTCCTTAGTGGGAATTTCTGGACTTCTTCCTTCACCTCTCTATTGAGAGAAAGAAGGAATAAATCACATAGTTTCATTTGGTCCATGTTTGGAGCACTGACCAGATGAATAAAGGATTGTACGCCATCTCTAGATGAAATGAGTGATAGATTCATTGTGCTCTTGTTTAATGTGCAAGAATTCCCTGATTCCTATTCTTAATAGTTTTTTCATGTCAAATGCTTTGATGAACTCTGAAACGAGTTGTTTAAATGAATGGATGGAAGCTTCAGGTATTCTATAATACCAATCAAGGGTGATGCCTTCTAAGGTTTTGGGGAATATTTTGGCAACAACCCCATCCCAAGAAAGCAACTCTCGAATGGTTATGGCATAGGCTTTAATGTGTGCATTCGGGTCTCCTTCCCCTTTGTATTTGGGAAAATTGGAAAGTGGTCTTGGAAGCATGATGCTCCATATGGTGAAGTCTAAGGGCTCTTTCAAATATTTTGAATAAGTCCCTATCGCATAGGTTTCGACCATTAATGGTGCCTGCTAATGGGGTGGAGGTGGAATGGGTTGTTGATATGGTGTAGCGTATGCATTTTCAGGGACATGAGGAAATCTCTGTGGTTGATTGAATATTCAAGGAGAAGAGAACATATCTCCTGTGGTGACTTGGAATACATGTTTAAGTATGGAGGGGTATTGCCTAGGAATGGATTGTTTTTACTAGGCCGGAGGTATCATATTTTTCACCGGAACGGTGTTAGAAATGGTGGTTATAGTTAGCATTTGTTGTGAATATTGAGGAGGCATGCCCAATGTTCCTATTCTTGTGAGGAAGTCTACTTGGCTAGGATGGTGTGGAGGCTTGGAGATTCCTTCCTACATTAATTGAGATGTTTGACTTACTTGAGTGAGTTCTAACCCTCTAACTCTTTCTACTAAAGTTGAAATGACTTCATTTGGTGAAGTCACGTATTTCCTTGGTGGTGTTTGTTGTATAATCTAAGGTTGTATAGGCATGTGATACCCCACTATGAACTGATCATTGCCTGTCAAGTTTCACCGAGGGCATTTCCTATAGGTAGTGGCATGGAGGTGTTTCCTTGAAAAGAGACCTTGGGTTGTGTTTATAAACTTCCTATAGGTGGGTACATACTCTCGAGTGTTTTTCATCCCTAGAGTAATGCACTGAATGTTCATCATCTAAAACCAGGTATGGATCTGATTTGTGTTCTAAACAACACCTGAGGAGACGAACCAGATTCTCCTGTGAACGTCATATTGTTCGAGCCTGAAGGCTTTGTTTGTTGCATTTGTGTGAGTTAATCCAACTCCTCTATTTTGAAATACAAACTATATCTAGTCCTTGGAGGTGGGGTTTGTGTTGATAATTGGTTGTTTGAATAGTTGTCACCCCATACTGAGAGCGAGGGTGATGACTGTCTATTTAGTTGAGCATAGTATGCCTCAAGACCTAGGAGAGGTCTGCCATATGCATCAAATCTTGACATATTCGGGGGGTATATGAATACCCATAGAATAATGGGAAAGAGTGAAGGTGGAAGAAAGAGGTAATAAAGAAAAGGGGAAGCAATGTGTTGTTCACATTGGGTTCACCAATTTTGTATGATGGAAAAGTGACAAGCGAGCGTGGGAATCTACAAGTAACTCTTCCTCACACCCGACCTCCTAGGGTCATGATGAGAAAGCTAGTGGGGATGGAATACACGTGGGATGCAGACAAACTAGTTAGGTAATCTTATGTCTTCAACGAGCACTAGTGGAATCTATGCATCTAAGGAAAAGAAGGCCCTCCTATCCTGAACTGGCATGATAGATCGATTGGTGAGGATGATAGCTCAAAGGCTCCAATCAATATCAAGCTCTGGCATGATATGATCTATGGGTTGTGGAATACATGGAAAATGACCTGGAATTGTTTCATCTATGTCTCCAGACAAGGTCATGAAAATGGATGATGGGTATAGTGGACTCTACGGTCGATTCTCTAGTCTAGTCTAGAAATCCTTAGATTCATTAGCTACTATGTCTAACAAGGATAACTGTGTGATGATGATAGGTGGAAGTGGAGTGGATCTGAATACTAATGTGTGTAAGCCAGTGTCAATGTTGGATTGACTGTGGACTCGTTGGGTTGTGGGATTTGTGAATCACAACCGTAGATTCGTGGTTGTTGTGGACCTGCTATGGTCATGTGTGGAATCAGTCCCTAATCCCTAGTATCCAATAGTCATATGCCTTTTTGGCCTCTATGTTCAAAATTAACAGTTGTGCAATCTTTTCAGAGTATTTTACAGAATTCTTGTAACCTGAATTCTTAAACTAGTATATATGTCCATGAGAGTGTCTCCTGCGTCTGGCTATGGGACCAAAGGATCACAACCGAACGTTTTCTCTCTTTCAATATCTTCTACAGTCATGTGGATATTTATCTAGGTTAACCTATAGTTTGATCGGTTTAACCAAAATGTATACGCTCTGCTCGTCTTCTACGTTTAATCCTCTTAACCGTGATCCGATTTGTTGTAAGTTTTTGTTGTTTGGAAGACTTGTATTCTAAGGTTATGATTTATATCGCTTATTTCCATAATAAGATTGGGTTAACTCATGATTAGCTTGAATACATATTCTCTGGGCTCTCTAGGTTCCGTGATTCTCATGCAAAAAGGAAATGATATAAATCTAACTAATGATAGAATAAACTAACTACGTGAGATATATCTATGTATGTTCCTAAATATGATTTTATTGATAAGCTACTGAACATAATTTAAAAGAGAAATTATCTAATATATCTAGCAATTGACAACTAAACTAATAACACAATTAAAATAGACAAAGCAACTGAGTATAGCTACTTGTCTGTGTAGTTTGTAGATCTACTCTAAATAAACAGATAATTGATCTACTCTATTTGAAAGACTCTCGATCCTACCTCAGAAGTGAGGAGTGAATCATAGTTTCTCATAAACTATCAATCCCCACAGCTTCCTGGCAATATCGAAAGTAAAATTAACTGAAATGAAATGATTGGCTACTCTATTTGATATGATTTAACTAGAAATTTGAAAGCTTGAACCTGGATTTTGTAGAATAGTGGCAAATCCGATGGTGTGTGGCCTTGTCCCCTCAGTGTGATCTCCTCGTTCTTTCATGCTCACGTGGATCCAAAAAGTGTGTAATGCTAGCATCGCAGAAGTAGATATTGGGACAATGGTAGATTAGGATGCGGCGAATACAATGTGAGTAGGAGAGGGATAGCACAAGAGAACAGAGCTTGGCTTATGTAATTCCTAGCGGGATTTATTGCGAGTCATGCAACATAAAATGTCCAGAACCTGAAACTATCCTATTTGACAAGTAGAACCTATAACTTTAATGGCTTCCTACTGAAAATCAAACTATCCTACTCCAATTGATTGGATGAAATAATAACAGCACTTGCACAAGGAGAATATGTGGCTTTCTAACAACTAAACAACACTAACCATGCATACAACAAATGAAACTATGAATCCTAAGCAAAATTGAAAGGATAAGCTATTGAAATGAGAAATTCATGAGGCAAATTTGAGGGGCCATTTGCTTGAGCACAAGCCATCTATTTATAGAATCCCATTTACCCAAAGGTGAAAACCAAATTGATCTCTTAAACCATAAACAATGCCAAAACACTATTCCAGGGAACCAGAATCATAAATACAAGCAAAGGCGGTGAAAAAAGCTAGTAAACATTGAAAATTTATATGAGCCACGTTAAAAAGAGCATTCTAGAAAACACGTGAAGGACCACCACCCCGAGAAGGGCGGCGATTATAGGATCGCTACCCCACAGATCGGGTTGTGGTCATAAGACCGCCACCCAAGCAGGCAGCAGCTTCATCACTAAAGACTAAAACACAAAGAAAAGGAGGGGAGAAGAGAAAACAAAGCACATAGGGGCTAAGCGGGGCATGTAGGATGCTAACGCATGCTTGTAGAGATTTTCTAGATTCTCAACACCGCCGACGAGACTTGTATCATCATCAGGGCACATGTAACATTGTTTCGTTGGTGCAGTACCATATAATTTTGGGTATGTATAGGAACCTAACCGAATAGTTGTTACCAATATTCATCTCGCATCACAATCCTTAGGCTAGGTGACATAGGACAATGCAATAAGTAGCTGGTGATACTTTGACCAAAGATTTCTAACATACTATTCATATTAGTTATTCCTTGATGACATGCTCGTCAATCTGGAATACGTCTTTCACCCCCACTCTTTTCTTATATAGAATTTTCTTTACTGACTTCCATCAGTCCTTTTGCCCAAGGTTTAACCCTAGTTATGGTTAACAAAGTAGGTTATGATAAGAAGGAGCTCATAAAGACTTAGGATAGATTGGCATACCGGGTCAACCTAAGTTAACCCCGTGTGCCAAGGTATCTTGAGTCCTAGAGGGATACTTCATATCATAACTCGCTACTACCCAGCCCTAGAGAGAAACTAAGTTCAAGTCCATAAGTGTGTTGATATAGACGATCAATGTAGAAGGGTGTTGCCACATGTCAACTACAATGTTGTATCCTCGAGAAGATCCTAATCTTCTCGAAGGTACAACCCTATAGTCGGTGTGTGCCAGCATCCTACAGAATAGCCTCATCAAGATATACATACCCCTAGGAGATTATTAATGTTTAATTAATTTGGATACTTAAAGGTAGATTTCAGCAACCCTGCCCAAACTCTAATCCAACTCTCCCTAAGTTCTTTTCCAAATCAGGTGCCATTATTCCCTGAAGAACTTCCTTAACTTAAGATTTCTTTCGATGTTCATTAATTTTTGGCTTATCAAGAAACTACCAAGAAGAAAGGACAACAACCTCTTAAGTTCCATTTAATGTGACTTAACCACTCAAGGAAGTGTAACAACCACCTAGGTTGTATCTTATTAGACTTTATTAAAAGAAACCTAATGATTACAAATCATATCTTCCTTTTGTTTACTTTTTCATAAGAGAGGAAGAGTCTTCCTCTTCATGGTTAAGTTCTAGGGTTTAACACACCCTTTATGACCTTCACAAATTCTATAGAATTCATTGTAAATTCATTACATGTTACCTTAATAATATAAATTTCTTACATAATAACATTGAATTCTGTAACTTATTTAGCTGCAACATGTTTAGGGAAATCACTCTAATTCCCTTTTTCCTACCTATCCAAAAATACTCATATAAACATATAAATAACATGGAGAATTTCAACAGGATAGGGTTTCATTTCTTTTACAAAGGTACAAGATAATTTACACAACCCATGAAAGTAAATTCTCATCCTTCAATTCATTTTAAAAACTTATACATTTACAACTTATGCATTTTAGGCATACTTCATGACAGTAGCCTTCATTCAAAAGAGAAAACATTTCTGTTTTTTATTTCAATACAACTTAATAATGAATCATAATTCTTCACAAGAATCAACTTAGATCAGCCAATGCATCATATAAGTTTTTGCCTTCTTTTATCACTTAGGAAGTCCATCTACAAAAATTGCTAGCACAGGTCAGTTCAATGAACTGAGCATGATAATCAATAAGCCTTAAAATGAGGTGCATTCCACTAATTGTTCCAATAAAAGCAACCCTGCTTTAATGAACAATTAGTATTTCATACTCCCTAATCATAAGTAATATCATTAAAAAGAAGAGCAATAATAGACCAAGATTAACAAAAAGAAGAACAAAATATAATCTATAAAAGTTGTCTTACAAATTAAAGTATAATTGATCCCATCAATTATCTTTACTATAAGATATAGGAAGTGTTTACATCATATTCTCTCTTGGATGCTTCAGCTTTCAAGTAAAGAAGAAGAAAATCATTCCCATTATGTCAAAGTACATAACATTTGCGTAAAGTAGAAACAGGTGCATATCAAGACTTAAACCATTTCCTTTAAAGGTCATCTACTTTAAAATTCAACATTTTAAGGTATTCATCAAAACAGATCCATATAAAAGAAATCCAAGAAGGAATGATGGATTAATAGTCAACAACAAGTTTGCAATTTCTTTTTGCCAACCAATCATCAATCTCTTTCTGATTCATTTCACTCAAATGAAAAGTATAAAAATACTAATTAAGTATTGATTCTCTTTTCTAATTACTAATAAAAATAAGAAGGTTCCAACCAATGAACTTACCCAACTACATTAGAAAAGGAGTCCTAAAGGAATATGATCCCAATCTATAATCATTTCTTACAACTTAATTTAACAATTTTACCTCTTCTTATACTTATAGTTTAAGTTCATGCAAGAGTTCCCAAGAAAGAGAACAAGAAAAATTTAAGGAAAGAGAAAACTTAATGCTATCTTCCTTTCTAAATCTTCCCATTATAATGTATGAATTCTACTTTCCATTAGGAACATTATAACAATTAAGTTCATACACAGTCCATGGACAGTAAATATTCGCAGTGTATCTTTCAAAGACTTAACATTATTTCATTGGACCAGAACAACCTCAAGATAAGAAGAAAACATGCTAACATTTTTCTTTCTTAGAACCCTTTACTATCAAATAGTGAAGTTCCATCAATCCTTACCATTAATTTTCCCTTTTTAAACTCGATGAGAAAATAGTGAAGTTCAAAACATAGCCCGCAATCAAGTTTGAATCGCAATTAATCTTCTATGACTTAACATTCATTTATTGGACCCATCAAGAGACAAGAAATTTGAGTAGATGCTAACACTCAAAATTTCCCAATAGTTCAGGCAAGGTAGAACTATCTCGACAGTATTCCAACGCATCACTACAAGAACTACAGATTGGGTTTCCAAATAAATGACAAGATCAAAACAACATATATAAAATACGTACTGTCCAAGACTCGAATTACAAATCTAAGCACAATGTAAAGCATAAGCTCCCTCAAAGGATCAAGATCATTCAAATGCTTATAACCAAGTTCAGGTAACAACATGTTCCCTCTTTAGTTTATAAAATAGTCAAAAGACTATAATATCTGAACCAACACATCATTCAGGTTACCATTTCAATTAAAAACACCAAGTAACAAATTGATTGTACAGTGTTGCATCACAATATCACAATCACGAATTCATAAATACACCAGCACCGTAATGCTAGATCAAATAAAAAGAAATTACTTATAAAACAGTTCATTCTAGGAAAAATGATTCCATTTTAAGTTAACATCATTTTAAACCTTGTTTCTCAACTCAAATGGGATGTAAGATGATTGATGAGCTCGAGACAAATGACTTAAAAAATAGGTTCATAAAGAACTTGTTATCCAAAATATGCCCCCTACTCATTTTGTGGCTAACTCCTCTCATTCTTCCCTCTCTTGTGCCTCAGTCACAAAATTTTGCTTTTCAGGCACTCAAAACCTTCTGGAAATGGCACCATTGGATAGAGCTCTTTCTTAGCTTTCCAGAAAGGTAAAGTTTTCCTCCTAACTCATGTATTCTTCAAGTTATGGCTTGGAAGAGTTTTTGTGGGAAATTTTCCCCTAGAAGGCCCACAGCCAATCAGAACTCGCCACGTGTCCATGCCAAAAATATCAAAGCGACTCGATTTGGCCCCTGTTTTGCCCTAAAACTTCAAATCGCCATATCTTTCGATCTAGAGCTCGGTTTTTCATGTTCTTTATATCAATGGAAAGATAGGGAAATTCTCTACAAGATTATGGGTCAATTTTGCATTTTGGTGGAGTTTAGAGAGAGAAAATCAAAAATTTCTTCTAGCACATGGTCATGAACAGAAATGACGTTTCAACCACCAATTTTAATGAAGAATGGCTCGTATTCTCTCCCAGCATGGTTAAAAATGTCAGGGAATGGGTCTGTCAGGTTTCCCATGTTGTTTTGATGGCATTTTGGTCAATGGTTGAATCCCTTCCACGTTTTCCCGTGTTTCTCTCTCTTGGGCTAGTCCTTGCCTTTGTAAAACCCGATTTGGCTCATTTTTCAAAGGGTTGAACATTTTTTGTGTATGGAAAGCACCCTTTTTCACCTTGGAAGTGATTTAGTGGAATAACAGACCTTTTCTAGAAATTGCAACTGTATTTTTGCCTTTCAGGTGTTTGAATGCAAGTGATTTTGATGTTAAAATAACAATACAGGCCCTGTGATTAGTTTTTATCCTCTGCTGGTGTTGTTTGCCTAATTTCTAACACTTCATTACAGCTATCAGTTTGTGCATGTTGTTTTTGTTGCATTTTATGAATTGTGTCAATTTGTAGAAGTAAAAAATGCTCACCACTCCTTTGGTGCATCACCTATTAGCATTAGTTTTAGTTCTTTCTTTTTGCATTTTCTATCCTTGTCCCTTTGAAATTTAGAGTAGATTTAGGAGTTTAAACCTCTGCAATTGTGCAAGTAAAATAGCTGATCAGAGGAGTTGAGGAACCAGCCTCTAATCTAGAGATTTCTCTTCCATTTTTGCAAGTCCCACACTTGGGAAGAGGATTCAATGTTGTGCAATCACACTGGATGCTAGTATGATCAAACTAGAAATCTGATCAACATCCAGGGGGTGCTGCTGATTTGCAACAACAGTTTTGGCACGCCCGGTGGGACCTTAGAGGTCTTCCACTTTATCTTTGATAGGTTGGTGTGTTCCTGTTAAAGATCCAACCTTTTGGAGGCACTTTCAAAAGCACATCTGGTGACTCCATCTGGTAAACAACTCATTCTCTAAGTTGCAGACCTGTTTTCCATTCATTTCCATCCATTCTTCTTTCCATCATTTTCATTCTTTTCCATTCCATGAAGTTGTACAATGATGATTTCCTTTCCATCATGGAATTCACATTTACAACAGTAGTATATCACACCTCCAACATGTTTTACAAATCCTCCAAATCAGCATTTTGATCAAATTCAAAATCAGCAGTGCAAAGTCAGTTTGGATATGAAGCATGTCAAGCACAAGGGTATGCTGGTTGTGAGGGTAGTCAAGAAGAAAATGCAGATCTGCTGGAACAAATCCAAAATATGGAGGTAAACATGGTGCAATCCAGGGCTCAAACACAAATGAAAGCATTTAGAATCGGTTGTAGAGCACCTTGTCCATGGGTGGGACCTTTTCCAAGGCATTACAGCCCTCAAGAGAAGCTAGACTTCATGATTACAACACTACCATTGCTTGCAAAGTGGACTGAAGGAATAAAGGTGTATGAGAGGAGTATTCAACAACCTTGTCAATAGGTAAGCACACCATCTCATGCCTTTTCTCTCCCTCTTTCCCAATCTATTTTATCTCAGCAGTGTCAAGTTTTAAACTCTCCATCTATTGTCCCAAGTGTTGAATCCATTTCTCCATTCCCTAGTCTTCCACCCCATCTCAATTCTTCTTTCCTTTTCCCTTCCAAACAATCATTCCCTCAAAGAAACAAGAGTTCCTACCTCCTCCACCACCACAAAAAATTGCAAAATCAATTGAGTTACAATCCACTTCTCCTCTTGCATTCCCAAATCCATGTTGGGAGGATAAAAATCAGAATGCCAATCAAGGAAAACAACAGCAGAAAGAAGAGCCAAACAAGGATGAAGAAATTCAAAGTCTGAAGAGTTGGGCTCTTAAATTTGGGATGACAAAGATCCCCTTGATGGTTAAGCCTTTAGAAAAGGTTGGAGTTGGAAAACAAGTGGTGGTTTTGACTGAATTTTCTGCAAGAAGAGAAGAGAAAAAGAAGAAGCGAGATCAGCAATCAGGTTTGCTCGAAAGTATTTTCCATGTTAGCATTCTATTTGAAGAGAATGCTGATTCAATTCAAGTTACACAATCAGCCATGGAGGAAGAAAGCTCTGAAGAAGATCCTACAGTCCCAACTTGTCCTCTAGAGTAGCAAATCGAAGAGTTTGACTTAACGAACTTCGTGCTAGAGGAAGAGTTCTATCAAGAACAAGATTGTCTTCAAGTAGTAGAAGAGGGAGAAGCTGCTCCAAATCCAAAAGAAGAGGAGAAAATTCTAGTTGTGGAGGAAAAAATTACAAATCCAAGGGCTTTGAACACAAGGAAGGCTACAGGAGAACCTTCAGTTCTTCCTTTTACTTCATCCCTCTCGTGTTCTAGTGCTGAAGAAAAGTTTGATCTTTCAAACTCAATGTTGGAGGATGAAAGAAAGGATGATGATCAAGTTACAGATCAAGAGGACACTATGGAGGAAGTTGAGCATTTGCATCAGGACAACCTTGAGGTAGTGTATCTGTTAGATTTGGAGGACTGTTTTGATGAAGAAGAACCGGTTGAGTTTCCACCATTCTCTCTTTCATCTTCCACATCCCAAATACTTGAGCCTTCTGTCATGAAGGAGAGCATTCTCATAGACACCAAATTTGTGTCTTACGACCCCTTGTGACCCGCATCTCATCTCGCAATATAACCTCATCACCTAAACCTTACACAATTATTTATTAATTACTTTGTAATTGATGAATCCACATCACCTTACCTACCACCTCATTTTGCCACTTCATCATGACCTAGCCCTAACCCTAAACTAACCTAATTAAGACCAATAACTTGGTCCACACCTACACCCATAACTAATGACCCCTTTCTCACACCCAAAACTGACCTTCTAGTCATTTGACCAAGCCCGCAACCGATCTCTCGGGCGCGCGGGGAAGGTGGGCTATTTTACTAAAAATAGCCTACTTTTTCCTTACCGATGCAAGTTCCTACTCGACCGCTTTGTCGGTTACGTAACCGCCATCGGCTCCCTGTAAATGGGCTCCCCGAACCAAAATCAAAGGTGGAAGGATTTTTGAATCAACGGAGATCATTGGGAGCGAAAAACAAAGTCCAGATCTTCACTTGACCGAGCAGAGACGAGTGGAGATACCAAGTGTTTACAGCAAAGGAGATCAGCTTGCATCTTCGTCAAAACTAGTAAGTCACATCTTGCATGTCCTCTGTTATAACATTTCTTATGCTTCTTGAATCACAGTCCTCATAAATCCATTTCTGGACCCACTACCTAGCAATATATTACATCTAACTATCATTCATCTACCTCTCATCACCTTATTACGTAATATCACCCATATACAGCCTTACAAATAACACAGCTACCAAACAACACAAACACCCCACAAAAACAACCAACCTACAGATCCTAAACCCTACCGACATCGGTTACCAGCAACCGGTATCGGTTACCAGAAACCGGTATCGGTTACCCAGACTACAAACCAGAAATCAGCCTTTCCCCTATCTGTTCCAAACGAAGTAATTTGATTGATATTTTACAGTCTTTTGTGTTAATTCATATTAGCAGGGAAACTGACCACCTTTGAAAGGAAGTTTTATATTTCCTGGGCCCAAGGTAGTTTCCTCATTTATTGTCTAATCAAAATCTTGTGGTCTTGTGTTCTTATTTGCAGGTAGTCCTTCCAAGACAAAAAGGAGTTCTTCGCAGTCAGCCTGATCTTCCTCTACGGTACGCGCACACCATCTCGACATTCCACAGGTATTCCTCCTAGCCCTAACCCTTATCTGTTTCTAAAAGGAATGAAAGGATAGAAGCAACTCTATTCCCAGAAGTCGAAACATTCCGAGTGAAACATTTTGGCACGCCCGGTGGGACCCATTTTGGGTTTCTTTATTTCTTGCTTGCTTTCATATAGGGAGCATACTTGTTGTTTTCTTCTTCTAAAGATATTCACAAGGTATTTTATTATTTTGGTAAAAGAACTTGCTTTGTTTTTTGCATCTTGCATTAGTGAAAGTCATCTCTTTTGCTTCATCGAATATCATTTTCGATTTGGGTTTAAAACACGTGCATTGGCATCCTTGCTTGCTGTTTTCAATTCTAGTAAACATAGATTAAGTAACAGGTCATACACGTGGGGGTGATATCCACGGTATTGACAAGAAATTAATCTTACATTCACTACACAACACATACCGAATCACTTCATAATTAACACAACAGCTCAAACATCCCCCTCTTTCCGTGGTATTCCTCTACCCAATTGAGGTAACCTTATAAACCAAAACAAACTTGACATTTCCCCTAAGTCTTTTGTTTAGGATTCTGACATCATTCTACGTCTAAAGGCATAAGCCCACAATAATTAAAATTAACCCTAGGGTTAATCTCTGGATTTGCGTGTACATCTTGCTTGTTTTTAGTTCTGTTTTCTTTCTCATACTCTGTCTTCTGTGATCAATAATTGGACAAGTATACTAAACGTTGTTAAAAATCAAATTAGCAGCCTTTTTATACCTTGTTAGCCCAGACTTCTTACACCGACATCGGTTACCTGACCGACGTCGGCTATAGTATAACCGACATCGGTTACTAGACCGATATCGGTTACTGTCTTTCCCAATTCCTGACAAACCAGCAACCTACCAATTTCACCAGTCTGAGTTTGTTTCTGTTCCTGACAGATTGAAACCCTACTGTGAACACCTGTCCATGGTTGTTATCACTCGAAAGCAAGCCACCGCTATGGTTTCACATGCTTGCTCTGTTTCTTTACCTGAATCACCCCCTTCACATTCTGTGGGGAATCCTACGGATACCAGCGAGGTTCCTAAAATTCCTGTGGGAGATAAGGACTTTGCCAAGTTTCTAGATGCTAATCCTAGTGTTGTACAATACTATTTGTCTCATGCCCCTGACCGTACGCCTGATGGTCAGCTCCTTGTTGGCATGCCTATTAGTATAGCTGCTCATTTAGCGCCCACTCCACCTGATAACACCGCCTTGCTTCCTGCACCTTTAGCCCCATCTCCCAATCCGACAGCTTCAGAAATTCATACGACTCAGATTGGCTTTCCTTTGGCTAATCTTGGACCCCACATATCATTACCACCAACTGCCCCTACCTCATCTCTCTTGCAGACCACTCCATTCATGACTTGCTCTCTGCCACCTATCCACACGAGCTTTCCTTCTCAAGCTCCGCCTACCTTTTCATTCCCATACACGTATCCAGTGACCTCAACATCTTATATGGGACATCCCTATTCGGTCGCCTCAACATATTCATCCTCCATACCTTATCAACACTTAACCCCACCATTGTCCAGCGGAGGCCCTTGGCCCAATTTGCCTCCGTTTACCACAACCGCACCATCATCTCATCCAACCACGGATTTCATCAAACAAATGATGGAAAAAATGCAAAATCTAGAGGCTTCTGTTTCGGGAAGTCGTAGTGCCTTGACATACGAGCAAGTTTGTCGGGAGCCTATTCACCCTTCTGTCCCCCTTCACTCATATCCTCCTCAATGGGAATTGCTGAAATTTACTCGTTTTAATAGTAAAGAGGATCCTCAACAACACTTGCGATCATTTAGACATGCTTGTTATTTGATTGCCCATGATGATGCCTTGTTACTCCGCACATTTCCCATGTCCTTATCAGGACCCGCCTTGGAGTGGTACAGTGCTTTAACCCAGCACTCAATCTTCTCTTTTAACCAACTAGCCCAATATTTCTTGGATCACTTCTCCATTAACATTGCTAAGAAAGTATCCATCACCGACCTTTATGCCATTCGACAATTCGAAGACGAATCTATCGCAGATTTCATCGGACGATGGCGCGGCCTTATCAACCAACTTACATATGCCTTGCCTCAGGCTGAACTTATCGAACTTTTCACGCGGGCATGTGCTAAGCACATTTCTCCTACTCTTCAAATTCAAACTTTCCGCACATTTGATGAGGCCTTTACCATGGCTCGGAAACTAGAAATTCGAGCCTTAGAAGAAGAGAAATTGCGGTTGCGCAACAAAAACCCCAATTTCCGAACTCCTGATTCTACCAATAAACCAAATACCACCACTCCTCATGCATCCACTTCTTCTAAATCAAAAGGATCTGTCCACGCGGTGATGGTTAAATCTCAAACACCATCTAATACCCCACCAAAAACCACCTATAAGTATAAAGCAGAGCCCATCAATTACACTCCCTTGGGAGAAACCTATGGTGTCATCTTGGAAAAATTGCTCAAAGCCGGAGCTATCACCTTGCCTCCTGTTAAACCTCACTCCGGGTTTGACTCCACTCGCGCTATACCTTCCTGGTACAAAGAAAATGACTTCTGTAACTTTCACCGCGTAAAAGGACATAGTCATGAAAACTGCAAGATGTTGAAAAACATAGTGCAGGAAATGGTTGATGCAGGGGATATAACCCTCGATAATCCTAATGCCCCTGCCAACCAAAATTTGAAAATCTTCAACAAACCATTCCCGAATCACTCTCCCAACAGTAACACAAACCAGGATATCTTAGCCGAGGAGAGTGTTCATGAGATCCATGCAGTCTTCGATACCCAGCCAAAAGCCTCTATCGAGAAAATTTTGAATCAAGCCTCTTCACTCGACACAGAGCCCAAACCTCCTTTACCACCATCAAGCCAAATCGAAATCATTCCTTTACCCATAAAGGAGTTAACTACCTGCACTTCTCTTCCCATCAATGAGTCTTCTTATACCACATCCCTACAAGACTGCGAATAGATGTTATCTAATCTATCTATTTCCCAAACTTCTCCTTCTACCACTCTTGCTGCACAAGAGGAAGGTACGCCACTCCTTTCGACATCCTTAGACGAGAAATCTCTTGCACCGACATCACCAAATTCTTTAGCCATAACAGACCCTCTCAAACATGCCCTCCTGCCTATTAGTCCTTCATCGCCTAAATCTTTTCAACAACCGGTCGACCTCTTAATATCTATTGATACAGTACCTCATCTACCCCCTGTATCACACCCACAGTGGACTGGAATCACAACCCGTCTTTCTTCCGTACCAAATTTACAATTCAAACCTGAAGACTGTCATTCTCCAGAAGATAGACGAATCCTATGGGAATGTTTGAGTACCCCTTATTCTACTCAAATGTAGATGACTGATCCCGACACCTCTACCATATATCCTAAGTGTTTACAGAAACTCAAAATGCCTATGTCCTCATTCTCACCCCCCGTATCTATATCAAGTATCCCATCCACCTCTATTAACCTAACCAAACCTTCCCCTACACTTGGGACCTCACCCATACCCAGTCTAACACACCCGCCTAAGTGACTAGATTTATCCAAGAATAAAGCCACCCCGCCACCTAGAAGACAAGCTCAATCCGTGCCTCTATCACAATCAAAACCATCATCGTCACACCTACCTTCCATATTGGGACCTCATCCTTCCACCTTGCATCAATATATCATACCTCCTGCGTTTTCTTCAAAACGACCTACGCCTTCTACACCTATACAGAGATCTAAGGGTATATCAACATTATCACCCCACGTATCCTGTCCACCCATCAACCCTAAACAAACTCCATCATCAAAGGATTTATTTTCTGTCACTCCCCTTTCTCCGTGGTTGTTTCCCGCTACCACGTCATCTGTAGCCTCATCATCTAACCAGCCGAACGTAGCTCCTGCGCCAAAGAAACCATGTTTGGTGAAAACCACGTGTCAACACCCCTTGGCTAAACCACCACCCGTACGAACCAACCACGCCCAAACATTACCGAAACCCGCACAACCAATGCCCTCATCCTCCTCCGATTTTGACCCACTCAAAGGATCTTACGCCAAAATCCTTGCTATGTTGGTGGAGAATGCGACCATTTCTCTACCCCCACTTAGACCTTATGACCCTTCTAAACCTCACCCTATAGGTTACGATGAGTCTAAAATCTGCGCTTATCACCGCACACCAGGACATGATGTGGAGGGATGCAAAGCTTTAAAAACCATCCTTCGTCAGTCACCTCTCCCAGATAGAAAGGTTAAGAAAGACAACTTACGAAGGGAGAGACCTTTAGCTTCCATTCCCTCTCCTCTACCATCTGTCCCCGCCTCACCAAGATCTATCATCATTACAGCCCCACCTCTCGAAGACCATGATTTATCCCAACCATCTTCCTCATCTCAGGTTTACGAGATTAATATGATTAGTGTTGCTACTCGAACGCAGAAAAACAATGAGAAAGCGAAAGAAAGCACACCTGCGTCCTCTCCTTCTCCGTCCAGCATCCCGATTGCACCACCACCCAAAGTGGTTATTCATGGACCCGCTTACCCCGTCTCTAATGGAGCTGCCCATCGAGCCATGATCAAACAGCTTCACCAATCACCCGTAAAAATGACACTATATGATCTCATTCAGACTTCTGAATCTCATCGACAAGCTCTCATTGAAATTCTTCAGGGGATCGAGGTCTTACCTAATGAAACCCTGCCCGTTGCCTCCATTCTGACACCCAATCACGTTGCCTCTCTCACCAAACAACCCACCACCCCAACCACTTCTGTCTCTGTACCACAAGCTGCTGCAGTCAGTTTCTCTGAAGATGAAATTGTTGACTTTGGTACAGAAGACCCTGACCCTGCCCTTTTCATCTCCGCTTACGTCCGGGACATTCGGGTACGTCGTGTTATGATTGACGGGGGCGCTAGCCTAAACATCATCTCTTCAAAAGCCTTCCAACAAATGAATATCCCTTCTAGCTACATGTGTGCCAACCCCATCATGTTGCGGTCATTTAATGACGCTATTACCTCTACCTTAGGCACCGTGATCCTCAACATTCGGGTAGGACCACGTACTTTACCCAAACTCTTCTATGTCCTTGAGGGAGAGTTCCAATATAATATATTGTTGGGTCGTCCTTGGATCCGGGCCATGGGATGCGTTCCCTCAACATTACATAGATGCATAAAATTTGAGTACGAGGGGAAATCCTACACCGTAAAAGCTGATCCCCCCCCTTTAAAACCTGCAATATGTTATACCGCCCAAACGATGTGCTTGTACCAATCAAGACACCCATTCATTCAACCCAACCATCCTCTTCAAATGTACCTCAACCATCCACCTCAACCACACCTATGCCTTCAACTGATGAAACCACCGTCGCAAAAACCACTTCCCTTCCCGTAGCTAACATCCCAACCGCAGACCCCTTAGTAGATGTTTTTCAACGCCTTACGCTGGGGGAGTATCGCCTATATAACGTTAGTTCTTTCCATACCCCACAGGAGTACGGACAGGTACATGCACATCCTACTTATGACCGTCGTGTGGGAGAAGTAATCTCCTACGGACCACCGCACTGCCGTACTAACCTAACATATGGGGGTGTCGACGCATCTTCCGTTGCCCCTGAGCCTCCTCTTGGTGTGGTTCCTTTCCAATCCGATTTTCAATACCTGACAAATCGTCGCTTCGCCCTCACCTTCTTGACTCGCTGTGCTTGGAAAGGCTTTGGTTTTGGCCTTTATGAACAAGGCCGACATACGCTCATCCCCATCACCACACGCAAACATAATGATCGTAGTGGTCTCGGATTTCTGGGAACACTTACATCGACGGAACCTCGTGTCAGTTGTCTTCTAGAAGACGATGACGTCACCCCTACCGAACCATCATCACCCATTTTGCCTTCGTCTCCCACCGAGTCGATAGATCCTGAATCTATCCCTCCTAACTTTTTTTTTTCATAAATGCTATCTTCCTAGGTCCTCTCACTTATCAACGTGATAATGAGGACCCCTCTTCTATTCCCCTTCTATATCTAGACATGATTGAAGAGGACTCCCCTTCAATTAACGTTATTGAGTGCCAGGATGATGACTCCATCCTCACTTACCTTGGCGCGGATGACTCTTATATTCAACGAGCCTTACCATCTGAAACCCAAACCATGCTGAACGAATCTACTATAGAAATCAACATCCACACGGAGGAGGATCCTCACATTGTGAAGATCGGACAATCCCTTAACGCATCAGAACAAGTCGCCTTTACTACTTTCCTCCGTGCTCGCAACCAAGCTTTCGCTTGGTCCTACGCTGACATGCCAGGAATTGATCCTGACATTGCTGTCCATAACATTACCCTGAAACCCGATTCCAAGCCAATTAAATAGAAATTGAGAAAAATGCATCCGCGCATTGCCCTCTTGGTCAAAGAGGAGCTCCAACGACTCCTTTCTGTTTCCTTCATTCTACCTATTGACTATCCTCAATGGATTTCTAACATCGTACCTGTCACTAAAGCGACGGGGGGACTTCGGATATGCACGATTTTCGGGATCTTAACCTCGCTTGCCCTAAGGATGACTTCCCCCTACCTAGTATTGACCAACTTGTTGATCTCACTGTAGGCCATGAGATGCTCTCTCTCATGGATGGCTTTTCAGGATACAACCAAATTTTGGTTGCCCCTGCCGATCAACACAAAACTGCCTTCATAACTCCTTGGGGAACCTTCTGTTACCGTGTAATGCCATTTGGCCTTAAGAATGCTGGTGCGACCTATCAGCGGGCTATGACCTACATTTTTCATGACATTATGCACACTATCCTTGAAGATTACGTTGACGATCTTCTTGGCAAGTCTAAACATCGCAGTGAACATCTCGATGTTTTAACCATTATTTTTGATCACCTGTTACAATATTCTGTCCGTCTTCAACCAAAAAATGTGTCTTTGGTGTCCTTTCGGAAAACTTCTTGGCTTTATCGTCTCTTTGCGTGGCATTGAGGTCGACCCATCTAAAGTCAAAGCTATTCTAGAAATGCCCCCACCTACCAATCTCAAACAATTGCGTAGTTTACAAGGTAAGCTCCAATCTATCTGACGTTTCATCTCCCAACTCTCGGATCGATGTCAACCTTTTCATCAACTTCTTAAAAAGGACATTGATTTTCAATGGAGCGAAGAGTGCCACCAAGCCTTTGAATCTCTCAAAACTTATCTCTTACAGCCACCTGTGCTTATCCCACCTCAAGACGACCACCCTTTCTACCTTTACCTTTCCGCCACTGACCACGCTATAGGGGCCATGCTTGCACATCGCGACTCTGAAAATAGAGAACAAGCCATTTATCATATAAGTCGTACCTTGGTGGACTATGAGACTAGGTATACACATGTGGAAAGGTTGTGCCTAGCGCTATCATTCGTGGCTACCAAACTCCGACACTACCTTCTGAATCAAAAACTTTCGTCATCACCAACACGGACCCCATCCATTACATGTATGTCAAACCTCATCTAAACCAATGCATCGCCCGATGGCTCATGCTCCTCGCCGACCTCGACCTTGAGTTTGTCCACCAGAAATCAATCAAAGGACAAACCATCGCAGACCAACTTGCGGAAGCCCCTTTACTTGGGGAACAATTTACCAATTTTACATTCCCCGACGAACTCATTGCCACTCTTTCACTCCAGGAGGATTCGTATTCAATGACTCTCTTCTTCGATGGATCCAAATGCCAACGCGGTGGAGGAGCCGGCATTGTTCTTATTCCTCTCGATGCCGAGCCTATGCCTCTTTCATTCCGACTCGATTTCCCTTGCACTAATAATACAAATGGAATACGAGGCCCTTGTTCTGGTCTCCAGGTTGTTACATACGCACTTTAGGTATCAAATCTATCAATATTTTTGGCGACTCTCAATTGGTAGTCAATCAAGTTATGGGCATCTACCAATGTAAAAATGAGGAACTTCAAAAGTACAAACACTACGTGGATTCACTTCTAGCCTTATTTACTCACTATTCTATCCAAACCATTCCCCGCTCCACTAAAAAATTTACGGATACTATGGCTTGCTTAGCCTCGCAAATTCCAGCCTCATCAACTGACTCTGACATTTTCGTCTTGGTCCAACAACTCTTTGCCCCATCTTATTCAGCCCCGGTTGTTTGTACGATAAATACTATGTCTGCTAACTCGCAGGATACTTGGTATCACCAATTCCATGACTACCTTACAACCTCTGTTCTCCCTTCTGACCTTACTAGTACTGGTAAACGTGCTTTTCTTAAACGCATTTCTCGTTATGTAGTTATGGGGGGACTCCTTTATAAACGTGGCTTTGATGGCATCCTCCTTCGATGTCTCACCGGCGCGGAGGTCACCCATACCATCCAACAGGTCCATGACGGTATTTGTGGTGGACATTTTAGCGGCCTTGCCGTGGCCAAACGAATCCTTCACCTTGGTTATTATTGGCCTACTCTCAATAACGACTGCTACGAATATGTTAAGCGTTGTGTTATGTGTCAACAACATGCCAACCTTCAACATACTCCTAGCCACCCGCTCCAGGTCGCTCGAGATCTTTGGCCCTTCTCACAATGGGGTTTAGACCTTATTGGTGAGATTCATCCGTCCTCTTCGCAACGTCACCGATGGATTATCACAGCAACCGAATATTACACAAAATGGGTGGAGGCTATTCCACTCATTTCAACTAAAAAAGAAAAAATTGTAGAGTTCATTAACCACCACATTATCTGTCGTTTTGGTGTTCCTCATCGCCTGATTACAGATAATGGCAAATCTTTCAAAAATAAGTTGTTGCAAGACCTTTGTGACAACTTTGGTATCAAACTCAGCTTCTCATCACCATACTATCCACAAGCAAATGGACAAGCCGAATCCTCTAATAAAACCCTAACTAAAATCCTCATGAAAGTTGTCAATGAGTCCGGACGAAATTGGCACGATCACATCCCCTTTGCCCTTTGGGCTTATCGTACTAGCATCCGTACCTCTACTAATGCCACACCTTTTTCTTTGGTATATGGTACCGAGGCTGTCTTACCTCTCGAAATACAAATACCCTCCCTCAGAATATCCCTTCAGGATATTCTCACCAACGATGATTTCCGCCAAGAGCGGTTAGCCCAATTGGAGCTTCTTGACGAACGTCGTCTTACAGCTCTCGATCACCTTCAAATCTATCAAAAACGCATCAAGCGTGCTTATGATAAGTGACTTCATGAGTGTACCTTTAAGGTTGGTGATCTTGTCCTCAAAGAGAATCAACATGTAACCAAACTAGAAAAGAGCAAACGTGGAAAATTTTCTCCCAATTGGATTGGGCCTTATATAATCACTCACACTTATGGATCAGGCACTTATCGTTTAGCTTCGCTTAATGGTAAACCTGAGCCTGAGCCCCTTAATGCCTTGCATCTTCGACCATTCTACTGTTGAATTTAGTGTTATATCACTTCTTATCTACCTACTGCTCGTCCCTTGAGCTCATTTACCGCTACATACACTTTGTTTTCTACATCTCAAAATAAAATCAAGATCACTTCTCACCTCCCCTTGACGATGCCTTCCCCTTTTTAGTCTAGTCCATGACTTCAAAGTATTAAAATAAGCCGTATTCTTATGGGATTTTCTTGAGTCAAACTTCCTACTAAACTAGATGCTTCACGCCAAAAGAACATCTAGTCATCTAAATTAAATATAGACTGCTCCCTCGAAGGACAGCTATATGCCGAACTATTGCTGCTATTATAAATAGACTGCTCCCCCGAAGGACAGCTATGCATTAAAATCATATCTGCTATTATAAATAGACTGCTCCCTCGAAGGACAGCTATACACAGTCAGCCTTTATCAGAAGCTTCTCGCATTGATCAGCTTCGTGAAGACCTCAAGAATAAAACAATCAAAATCCCTTGTAGACTTCCCGCATCGATCAGTCTATATTCAATAAAATAAAAGCCTCATTCAAAAGAACTTTTGAGTCATGGACTTGTCTATTTAGGGTAGGTTCTCTTTCGTCCGAACACTCACTTTGTAATAAGTTTTCCATACCTCAACTATACCATTCACCTCACCTCACCATTTGTTTCAACTCAAGGGACGTGACGTACACCTGATAGGATGTGATCATACAACTCTTTTCACCTATTGACTTCTCGTCTATGCACCGGTACCTAGGGCTTCACGTTCATTCTATGTTGTGTGGCTCGCTTTTCTATTTTAACCTACGGAGCAATCTTTCCTTTTTGCCTCGCATCTAGGATTGTGTGTTGATCTTAAGCAGGACATGGTTCCCTACCACTTGGGTAGGCTAACTTTCGCTTCTCTTATACCTTTTACAAACCTCACCAATTCGTTACCAACACCATCAACCTTACCTTACCAATATTACTATCAATACCTTTACCAACCAACCAATCACCTAACCATACCTAAATTGCCTGAATTCACCTCTCCCTGGTCCTAAGGGAGAACTACATCGGTCTGAGGCCCCTCCTTGCTTTGTGCAATGGGCTATGTAGGCAGCACTTCGAGAGACATGGGGTCTCCCAAGGTTAGCTCGACCATCCCCTACCATAACCTATCATGTGTGGTAAATATAAATATTTTTGTGTATTTCTATTTAATCACATTCCTCTTTATCCTTTTTCAAAACACCAAAAGTCAAAACGAAAACATTCTTATTATTATCGTAACTCAAATCAACATACATATTCAGTTTTATTTAGATGTTAAACAAATACATCTTCTCTATCATCGACACGCAGGTCGGCATCCTTATTAATTCTTATACCTTGCTAACATTTATTTAGACCCTTACGCCTCATCCCGAACTAGGTGAGGATCGTGATCGTCGACCCCTCTCACCAGGCCTCTCTGTCCTCAAAGGTACCACGGCTATTGGTACCACCCACTGATCTGCCAATCTCTCCTGTAACATGTGAATACGCTCTCTCGCATGGAGGTATCTAGCCTCTAGTCCCTCCGCTCGTGACTCACAAACATCGCAAATATCTACCTTTGCTGCAAACCCCTTGTTAACCATTTGGCCCGACCCAAGGCCGCACCCAACCACTTGGCCCGACCCAAGGCCACAACCAACCTATTTGGCCCGACCCAAGGCCGCAACCAACCTATTTGGCCCGACCCAAGGCCGCACCCAACCATTTGGCCCGACCCGAGGCCGCAACCAACCTATTTGGCCCGACCCAAGGCCTCACCCCAACCATTTGGCCCGACCCAAGGCCTCACACCACCCATTTGGCCCGACCCAAGGCCTCACCCCAACCATTTGGCCCAACCTAAGGCCGCAACCCAACAATTTGGCCCGACCCAAGGCCTCACCCCAACCATTTGGCCCGACCCAAGGCCGCAACCCAACAACTTGGCCCGACCCACGGCCCTCACTCATCAATCAGCCCTACCCAAGGCCGTACCACTTAACTACCTTGCCCAACATCAACACCATACACTTTTATCCACCCATCCTGTAGTTTTTTGTTCAATCGAGCTCACCTGTTTGTGTTTTAGCATGATTAGGGTTCTTGACTTGATCTGTTGACCAAATTTGCCCAGACCTAGACCATGACGTTTATCTCAACCAAACCAACCATTTGGTGCTGCTGAACATGCCTAAACGTTCCTGTACCTTACCTGTTATATACCCTGGAGCTACTTCCTATGCCTTGGATACCAGGATTATACCACCCTTGTTTGGATAAACTATCGACCTTTGCCTCTGCACTGCTGGTTTGCTCATCAAATCATGTACCCTAGTCGTACTATGGCATTTCAACATGCGTCTGCTTCCTTGGACCTACCCCACCATCTTACCATCCTCTCTACACCATTTACCCTTTATCAACCCTATCCCTGATTTCCCGTTCACTCAATCTGTGATAGATTTGAGGGGGATTACCTATACCCTTAACAGGGAAAACCACTTCATATTATTGTCCACGCAGCTTTACAAAACAAGCTACACGACAATAAGGGGCTAATGTAGACACCAAATTTGTGTCTTACGACCCCTTGTGACCCGCATCTCATCTCGCAATATAACCTCATCACCTAAACCTTACACAATTATTTATTAATTACCTTGTAATTGATAAATCCACATCACCTTACCTACCACCTCATTTTGCCACTTCATCATGACCTAGCCCTAACCCTAAACTAACCTAATTAAGACCCATAACTTGGTCCACACCTACACCCATAACTAATGACCCCTTTCTCGCTTTTAAACCGACCTTCTAGTCATTTGACCAAGCCCGCAACTCGATCTCTCGGAGAAAGCGGGGAAGGTGGGCTATTTTACTAAAAATAGCCTACTTTTTCCTTACCGATGTCGGTTCCTACTCGACCAGCCGTCGGTTACGTAACCGCCATCGGCTCCCTGTAAATGGGCTCCCCGAACCAAAATCAAAGGTGGAAGGATTTTTGAATCAACGGAGATCATTGGGAGTGAAAAAGCAGTCCAGATCCTCACTTGACCGAGCAGAGACGAGTGGAGATACCAGTGTTTACAGCAAAGGAGATCAGCTTGCATCTTCGTCAAAACTAGTAAGTCACATCTTGCATGTCCTCTGCTATAACATTTCTTATGCTTCTTGAATCACAGTCCTCATAAATCCATTTCTGGACTTACTACCTAGCAATATATTACATCTAACTATCATTCATCTACCTCTCATCACCTTATTACGTAATATCACCCATATACAAATTTTACAAATAACACACGACTACCAAACAACACAAACACCCCACAAAAACAACCAACCTACGAGATCCTAAACCCTATCGACATCGGTTACTGGAACTGCAGCGGTATCGGTTACCCGGACTACAAACCAAAATCAGCCTTTCCCTATCTCTTCCAAACGAAGTAATTTGATTGATATTTTACAAGTCTTTTGTGTTAATTCATATTAGCAGGAAACTGACCACCTTCGAAAGGAAGTTTTATATTTCTTGAGCCCAAGGTAGTTTCCTCATTTATTGTCTAATCAAAATCTTGTGGTCTTGTGTTCTTATTTGCGCAGTAGTCCTTCCAAGACAAAAGGATTTCTTCGCATCACTGATCTTCCTCTACGAGTGCGCGCACACCATCTCGACATTCCACAGGTATTCCTCCTAGCCCTAACCCTTATCTATTTCTAAAAGGAATGAAAGGATAGAAGCAACTCTATTCCCAGAAGTCGAAACATTCCGAGTGAAACACATTCTTTTGCAGTAGCTCGCATCTTATATAAGCTCTTTGGAACCAAGATTGGAAGATTTTAATCTTTCATGTTCTTCATTGGAGGAAGAGAAAGGGCAAAAAGGTCCTACCATTGCTTCCACATCACCCACCCAAGAAGGTCTACAAGAAGACTCCATTTTGGAGTTGAAAATTAGGGCAATGGGTATACTCAAAGGACCATACCTTGCCCAATCACGTATCTCGGCTTCATTGGAACCAAAGGAGAAGTCACAATCAATCATGCTTTCTCCTAAGCATGAGGATGAGCTACAAAGAACCAAGGGTCAGCTATCATACCTCTCCAATCCAAATGCGTAACAACTAAAAGAGGTATTGAATTTGCCTTCACCCGATACCTTGATGATTTGGGTGGAAGACCACTTCTTGTTGATTTTCCATTCATCCAATCGGCTATGTTCAATGCCAAATCAGTTACATGGTTGCCAATTTTGAAGAAAGGAAGCTATTTTGCACAACCAGTTGCAGGGTTTGTTTAGCCCACTTTTGCTTCCAGTTAGAGTAGGATAGGTAGTTTTACTTTCAGTAAAAGAAGTGCTTGTGCACACTCTGCATGTTCCATTTTGGAGCATGTATGACCCTTTAGTTTTTTACATTGTTTTTGTGGTGCTGGTTTTGCTCTTGCGTAGTCCATTTCAGTGGGTTTCAAGTGGCTTAGAGAGGAGGTTTTCAAAGTTCGAGATCAGTTTGTAGGCTACAACTCATGACTCCATGCCCAATGGATGCTTCAGAAACCGGTAACCTCATCCAAGTGGCGAGATGACCCCTCTAAGTTGCCAAAATTGTTATCTAAAATGTGCCCCCGCTCATTTTGTGGCTAACTCCTCTCATTCTTCCCTCTCTTGTGCCTCGGTCACAAAATTTTTCTTTTCGTGCACTCAAAACCTTCTCGGAAATGGCACCATTGGATAGAACTCTTTCTTAGCTTTCCGAAAGGTAAAGTTTTCCTCCTAACTCGTGTATTTTTAAAGTTATGTCTTAGTAGAGTTTTGTGGGAAAATTTCCCCTAGAAGGCCCGCAGAC
Organism: Taxus wallichiana var. yunnanensis; assembly: GCA_018340775.1. Taxonomy (NCBI): domain Eukaryota; kingdom Viridiplantae; phylum Streptophyta; class Pinopsida; order Cupressales; family Taxaceae; genus Taxus; species Taxus wallichiana. The sequence continues at coordinate 67,907,332 of CM031235.1, read as the reverse complement.
CAATCGAACTCGCCACGTGTCCAAGCCAAAAATATCAAAGCGACTGATTTGGCCTGTTTTGCCCTAAAACTTCAAATCACCATATCTTTTGATCCAGATCTCGAGTTTTCACGTTCTTTATATCAATGGAAAGATGGTGAAATTATCTACAAGATTATAGGGTCAATTTTGCATGCTTTTGGCACATGGTCATGAACAGAAATGACATTTCAACCACTCGATCTTAATGAAGAATGGCTCGCATTCTCTCCCAAAGATGGTTAAAAATGTTAGGGAATGGAGTGCATCAAGTTGCCCATGCTATTTTGATGGCATTTTGGTCAATGGTTGAATCCCTTCCACGTTTTCCCACGTTTCTCTCTCCTGGGCTTGTCCCTTGCACTGTAAAAGCTAGATTTGGCTCATTTTTCAAAGGGTTGAACATTTTTTGTGTATGGCAAGCTCCCTTTTTCACCTTGGAAGTGATTTAGTGGAATAACAGACCTTTTCTAGAAACTACAACTATATTTTTGCCTTTCAGGTGTTTGAATGCAAGTGATTTTGATGTTAAAATAACAATACAGGCCCTGTGATTAGTTTTTATCCTCTGCTGGTGTTGTTTGCCTAATTTCTAACACTTCATTACAGCTATCAGTTTGTGCATGTTTTTTTGTTGCATTTTATAAAACTGTGTCAATTTTCAAAAGTAAAAATTCTCACCACTCCTTTGGTGCATCACCTATTAGCATTAGTTTTAGTTCTTTCTTTTTGCATTTTCTATCCTTGTCCCTTTGAAATTTAGAGTAGATTTAGGAGTTTAAACCTCTGCAATTGTGCAAGTAAAATAGCTGATCAGAGGAGTTGAGGAACCAGCCTCTAATCTAGATATTTATCTTCCATTTTTGCAAGTCCCACACTTGGGAAGAGGATTCAATGTTGTGCAATCACACTGGATGCTAGTATGATCAAACTAGAAATCTGATCAACATCCAGGGGGTGTTGATGATTTGCAACAACAGAACCTCCAAAAAAATTTATATGGTCATAAGAACAATAATCCACAAGCACCATGCCAAATGTGGCTTCGAACAATAGTCCAATTTATCCCAGATAACAAACATAGGTTCCAAGTTAGATGCGGGTTCAACAACAATCACAGTTTTCGCAAGATGAAATACAAAAACCAAGCCATATATGGTTTTTCCACAGTCCCATTTAACTATGAAATAAAACACAAGCACCATAGAACCGAGAATCTCTCTTTCTGATTATCCCTACCAAAATAATTTTCCAACAGAATCTCGAACTTGCATACAAGTATTCATAAGAACTGGAGTTCTTTACCCACTTTAGATCACAAAACACAACAAGTTCACAAAACAATAATCTCAACAACACAGCAGAACTTAGAGTTCCTTAAAACTCATCAAGCAATTATGGAAACAAAAGTAGTGAAACCAAAAAAAAATTCAACAACCAAAGAAGCTAAACAGAGTTACCAACTTGTTCTCATATGCATAGTTCTTTTGTGCAAAAGACAATACAACATAAGCTTCCAAAATAATCATATAGACTATGGGTACGAAACCTAGGATGCAAGATTTACCAAACCCATCAACCAATTTAACTAGATAGAGTATGCAATGCACAAAACTCAACACAACAGAGTTTCTTTAATGAAAACACTTAGAGGAAAGAAAGAGATTTTAACAATTAGAGCCTATTATGCCTGATAGTGTCTATGTAAAATCAAAGAAGACCTCCACCCGAGATCACTTATTCTCCTCTTCTCCACGAAAGATCAAACAACTAGATACATATTCCATAATGCCTCTTATACATTCCATGAAATGAAAATAGATTTGAAACCTCAAAAATAGCCATGAAGTGTAGTTTAAACTGTTGGTTCAAAAAACCAGAGTGCATGCAGAATGAAAATTGGAGAACATGAAAAATGAAACAACCTAACAAAAATCTGCTAGCATGCCTACCAAGACAGGTTTGGGCTCGTTAACCAAAAACAATTAATTTCATTAACTCCATATCTCCCACCTAATCTTCCTTGCCACCGCCTGCCAAGTCTGGTGATCATCAAATCAAAAATAACATGTATTTCCATTTTTAGTGATACTGCCACCTAAGCCTCCACCAATCCAACTAACCCCTACCAAAGTTGGTAGTCCATATGCATTCACCATCCTTATCAATAACATAAATGCCTTAGGAACCATCACCCAAGTGTATGCGACCACTTAAGTTCCCAATTTATATCCATTATTTTAGGATAATTTGATTGCTTAGGTGAGTTCTTAGGTAGAATTAAAATTTATACCTTAGGATATAACACTAACAACTAACCCCACCTTAGGCCTTAACAATTAGGTTAGATAAACCCTCCTAGGTAAATAACCTTTCTAATTCCATTCGCACCGAGATTAGGTTAGAATCAAAATTCTGTCAAGTGACATAGCTTAGGTAGAAATATATATTTTTACCTAGCTTAGGATCCCATAGGTTAGTCCTCTATAGGATCCTAGATCTCTCTTATGTTGTGAACAAGCTGCAATTCTATTTTCATTAGCAATGACCTGTCATGGTCGATCTCTAATGACCCAAGTAAAACAATCAAATTAATGGAAGTACATTCACACAAAAATCAAAGAACTTGCAACAAAAAGGTCAATCCAGTGTGTTTCTTAACTCATGGAATGTCAATTTTACCATTCATTCAACATAGCAGATTTAAAACATTCCTTGGATCACTGAAATTGATCCAAGGATGAATCAGATAAATAGATAAATTTACAACTCTTAAACCAGATTGTAAATCACCTACCAGAAGTGAAAAATGGATTTAGGGAAGCCATTCCAATTCATTCAAAGGATCTTAAGAGTAGAAAAGACTCATCCATATCAAGCATGATTTCCAATAATTAGAAGAACATATCCTTATGAAGAAAATCACATGTCAACACTTGAATGCAAAGGAGAAAAATAACAATTGTCAAGGGTGTTACATATTTATTGTGAGCTAATGCGGGAAAGAACAATGAAATGAAGTTGATGTTTAAACCCAAATCAAAATATTGAATTCGATGACACAAAAGATGAATAAGAGAAGGGGTGCTCTTTCACTAATGCGATTCTAATGAAAGGAAAGAAATGTTTGTTTCAAAGCACCAAAAGATGATTGTGTTTAGACAATAGAAGAAGAGAAGATTCCAGGGAGAAATTTAATGTGAGAACCTTTTAGAAAGGAAATAAACATGTAGTGTTTCACCTTGAAATGAATAAATTTAAAGAACCCTGAATGGGTCCTACAGAGTGTGCAAAAATGTTTCACCTGATTCTAGAGTGTTTCTTTAAATGTTGACAAAATAGATAAGGGTAGAGGGATAGGAGGAATACCTATTAAAATGTTGGTTTTAGGTTGTTGCGCACGTATGAATTCTTGATCCACAGCTGATCGTGAGAGCTTTCTTTTGGCTAGGAGGAACTACCTAAAATAGAGAACAAGACCACCAAATAAAATTTATACATTATATGTAGTGGACTACCTAGTGTATGCTAGACTGAGAAGTGTGGTACTACCTAGATTGTTGTCAATCCACTTTGTTTAAAATAACTCAACGTTAACAATAAAGGAAATCCTACTGTAGTTAAAATGATTTAGGTATCTCATTTGACTACAATAAGCAAATTTGTTCATAATAGGCTTAGCTATGACTGAATATGAAGATCAACGTTTCACGCTGAGTCTTTGAATCTTGGTGAGGGTCTGATTCTGGGCTATTTTGGGTATTTGGTGGAGGTTTTAAGCTTTGTTCTAGGTCTGAGGGTAAAAACACAGAGACCAAAGTCATTCAGGTATGACCGATGTCGGTTTAGGTTAACCGACAATAGTTGTGGGTAACCGAGCGTTGGTATGGTGGGGTATAGGAAACCCAATAAAAACTTGATTTGAGAGTAGATCTAAGGCTAAATGGAAATGGAAAGGGCAATGAAAAGGTCTATGTAGGTATTAGATGTATTCAGGGATCTCTAAGAACCGGGTATGGGTAGTTCAATGATGTGGGTGAAATAATGGTCAAGTTTGCATGGAGATAAATGGTGGGCAAATGGGAATGGGAGTAAAAACTAATAACAGAAGTAAAAGAGTCTACTAAAATGACAAAAGACAAGTGATGATTAACAAAACACTTGTTGTTGTACGAAACTTAATGTCTAGTTAGATATGGAGGGTGATCAAATGGAAGAAACTTGGTGTGGTGCTCACGCTTCCTGAATTCTCCCATGAAGGAAAATGGCTCTGTGAGTGCTTTAGATTTTGCTATGGATACTCTGCAGTGCGTGTACGAATTCTAGTTTTGCTTACATATAACTCTTGTTTCATCCCTTATTCTCATAAATGTTCCAACCTCGAAATAAGGTTATTTTGGGGATTAAATGGTAATTGACGATGGTTACAGGCTGACCGGTGGTGGTTTAGGGTAACCGGCATCGGTTAGGGTGGGATTTCCTAGGTTTACTAAACTGGGTAGATCCCTTTAATTTTCTTGGATCTCATTCATTTTTTCCCCATGGATTAGAATGGAAGCTTCCTTTCTAACATGTGGGAATGTGGTTAGAGGGAATGTAGGCTTTGATTTTTAGGGTTTAGGTAGGTCTTAGTTAGTTATGGCAACATACTAAGAATAGGTCTTAGTGTGAGGTGGCTATATGTGGGCATTATCTCAATTAGGATATTTAAATAATAGATATTATGAGATAATGAATTAATTTAATTAAATTAATATTAGAGTGGGGGTGAAAGGGGCCATGGTTAGGTGAGTGTGTTCGAGGTGGTTATTTGTCGAGGGACCAAGGGAGTGTGACCTAATTTTGGTGTCTACAAGAGGCATTGCACAAGAAGCCTATGATCACCAAGGAGGATGTTTTTCATGCAAGGTACCCAGTTCCTCCTCATCGAAGGAAGTTTATGAGAAGACCATGTAAGTGCTAACGAATCTTCGAGGGTGAGATACAGTACCTCAAGGAGCAAAAGAAAGCATTGGAGATGGTCCAAACTAATATCAATGATCTATGAGAGGTGTGCAGGATGTTGCACTAGGAGAACATTATTCCACTATTAGGAAGTTGGTTAAAAGGGAACACTCCATGCCCGTGTCTTAAGACTAGACAATAGATTCTACATGAAAATTGTCCCCGATAGCATTGACTATTATAAAGAAATTACTCTAAATGCTGTTGTAGATGGATGGGTGTTGAGAAATATAATGATCGATACGAGGCACGGAGGTAAATTTTCTTACATTAGCAGCATGGGTACAAATGAGGAGGCCTCCTTTGTAGCCATCATCTAATGTGTTGTTTATGGAAAACTAGACTAAGGCCACTCCCATAGGAGTTTTGAAAGATGCATCTATAACTATATAAGGGGCCAAGTTCACTAGGGATTTTGAGGTATTAGCACTTACAAAAGCAAAAAAATTTCCATCCCTGCTTGGATGCCCTTGGTGTTATGTGAATAATGCTGATTTGAGATTCAATAAGGGGTATATCAGCTTTGAAAACAAGGAGGAAATGGTTGTGATACCTTTGATAGATGGAAATTCTACACCATATGTTGAATCTCTAAGTGAGGAGGATTTAAAAAAGTCTATGTAAATGTTATTCAGGGACCCTAAGGTCAATGAGCCATCAAAAGAATACAACCTATAGTGGGAGGATTCTCATTCTATTAGTGATAGTACGAGTATTTCTTGTGACAATTGGGGTCATGGTACAAATGAATTAGTATGACGCGAGGTGAAAAGTGTGGTTACACTTAAGAGTGGACTTTGTTCAATTCAACAGATAGGTAGCACAGTACCTTGGTATACAGGGAAAAAGGTCTTCCTACCTTTTTGAGGGCCATGGAAACACAATGGAAAAATCAAATTAAAAGGAGAGATATGTTAGTATATACACTGCGCGGAGACGAATGCTTAGCACTTGGTGGGGGTAGTCCATAGAGATAATCTTATAAATTGGGAAGAGATTGGAGTCACTTTGTCTACTAGGTTTATAAGGAACAATGCACCTACACAAATCTACACTTATCATGGTGATCAACTTGTTCAGCATCACATTCAACAGTGTGAGAGAATCTGGATAGTAGGACAGGAAGCATTACCACCTTCACTCTAGGTGCATAGATTGTATTCTATGCTACAAGGATGCACATGCACTTGGTATGTATATGCATAACTACATCAAGAAACTGAAAACTGGAAAGATTTGATTGTAGGAATGATCTAGACTTTCAACTACTTCTCGACTAAACCTCCTATAGCAGAGGCATTAAAATTTGTCAAGTGCTTAACTATGGGAGATAGTGCAAAATCTGAGGAGCATATACATGAATTATTTGGTGGGGTAGAATTTGTAGCATGTTTTGAAAAGGAAACAGAAATGGACTCCATACTACTTGAATGTGCTTTCCTTGAGAAAGAGAAAGGAAAGATGGTTTACATTGTGGATGATTGGGAAGTTGAGAACCTCGATATTGAACATTCACATGGGGTACGTGAGGTCTTGAATAGTGTAGAAAAGGATGAGTACTGTAGACACCAAAATTGGGTCTTACGACGCCCTGTACCCCACATATCACCTCGCAACCTAACTATACCTCACCACCTAAACCTTACACACTTAATTATTTATTAATTACCATATAATTAATAAATCCACATCTCCACCCCTGCCACCTCACCTTGCCACCTCATCATGACCTAGCCCTAACCCTAAACCAACCTAATTAAGACCTATGACTTGGTCCAAACTCACACCCATGACTCATCACCCCTCACCCGCATCAAAACAAACCTAATAATAACTTGACCAAGCCCACAACTGATCCCTTGGGAGAAAAGGAGGGAAAGATGGTTGTTTTACTAAAAATAGCCACTTTGACCTAACCGACATCGGTTCCTACTCGACCGCCGTCGGTTACGTAACCACCATCGGTTCCCTGTTAATGACCTCCCCCAACCAAAAAGAAAGGATCCGGAATTCATTTGCAAGACGGAGACAAGTGAAGAAAAGAGAAGAGTTTGCAGAGAAGGACGTCGAGCCCAAGATTGCAACTGAGTAACTGGATCACCTTCACACTCGTCCAAGCATCGGAAAAGTTAGAGGATAGCTTCATCAGCTCACTTTTGATTCTCATATCATCCCACCTAAATCATGATTTTGCAATAAATTCTTTATTACCATTTGCATCAATTTGTATTGAAAAGGGAGCTCACCACCTTCGAAAGGAAGTCTAATATTTCCTAGGCCCAAGGCAGTTCCCTCACTTGTTGTCTAACTAAAATCTAGTGGTTTTGCATTCTTATTTACAGGTAGTCCTTCCCAGAAAAAAGGAGTTCTCCACAATCGGTCTGATCTCTCTACGGTACGCGCACACCTTCCCAACACTCAACAAGTATTCCTCCTAGCCTTAACCCCTTATCTGTTTCTCAAGAGAATGAAAGGATAGAAGTAACTCTATTCAAACAGAAACATTCTCAGTGTGAAACAAGTACACCTACCATGAACCCATGAAGACAAAGAAGGTGAATATAGGTTCGGAGGCTGAGCCTAAGGAGGCCATAATTGGTGATTACTGGTCAAACTTGGAGGTAGAAAAGATCATTGAGTTACTCAGGGATTATCAAGACTTATTCCCTCAAGGATATCATGAACTTAAAGGCATGCATGATTCACTTAGAGAAATTAAGATCAAACTTAAGGGAGGTGTATGACCAGTTGGAAAGAGACATTACAGAATGAATCCTAATTTGCATGAAAAAGTAAAAGAAGAAATTGATAAAATGTTGAAATCTAGAATTATCAAGCCCCTTGATGAGTTAGAATAGGTTAGCCCAATGGTGATTAGTATCAAGAAGGATGGAAAAATTAGGATATGTGTGGACTACAGGGAGTTGAATGTTACATGTGTCACAGATCCATTCCCTACACAATTCACTGAGGAAATATTAGGAGTTGCAGGGTGTGAAATATATTCCTTCATGGATGGATTTTCTAGGTATCATCAGGTTAGGATTTCTCAAGAAGATCAAGAAAAGACAACATTTACTACTGAATGGGGTAGTTTTGCATATACTGTGATGCCCTTTGGATTGAAAAATGTGCTTGCTATATTCTCATGCATAGTTGTTTAGGAATTTAAGGATTTTATTCACAACTTCTTACAAGTATACCTAGATGATTGGATAGTATATGGGCTTGTGAAAGATCATTGTGACAATTTACGCTTAATGTTTAAACGATGCAGACAATTGAGTATCTCTTTAAACATCAAGAAGTGCATATTTGCTATGCCATTTGGGATACTGTTAGGACATATAATTTGTAAGGAAGGTTATTTAGTTGATCCAACTAAGGTTGTAGTCATTTTAGGCACGGAAGTGCCTACCACAAAAGAAGTAAGGTGCATGGTTTTAGGTCATACAGGGTATTATAGAAAATTAATAAAAGGGTATGCCAAAATTTCCACACCCTTGGAAGAATTACTAAAGGGGAAAGGTACATTTTATTGGGGAGAACCGCAATAATGCACATTTGAGATATTAAAAGATAAACTTACTACCACGCCCATTATGTGCTTTCCCTCATGGGATAAACCATTTCATGTGCATGTGGATGCTTCTGGTATGGCCATTGGTGCTATGTTAGCTTAACCTAGTGAAGGTATTATAGATCATCCAATCTATTTTGCTAGTAGGAAGTTGACTCCTACGGAACAGAGTTATACAACTATAGAGTGCAAAGCGTTGTCAGTGATCTATGCATTGTACAAGTTTTGATAGTACTTGTTATCAACACCATTTGTCTTTTATACAGATCACATGGAATTGAAGTACTTGGTAAACAATTCCATATTATAGGGGAACATATGTAGATGGGTACTCTTATTTCAAGAGTTTGACTTCACAGTTGTGGTGAAGCCAAGGAAAAGCAATTCTAGACCAGATCATTTATCTAGAATCAATTCAAGAGAGGATGCATAGACAATTGAAGAAATAATTCGGATGCACAGTTATATAGGTTACAACACGTGCCCATGGAATTAGAAGACATTGTTGTCTTTCTACAAATAGGTATGACACCAAAAGGAATGAAAGCATTAGAAAAGAAGAAGCTTGTTATACGCATGGCACCGTTTATGTTAATCAGTGGTGACCTCTACAAGCTAGGAAGAGATGAAGTATTACGATGATGTGTATTAGAACATGAGTGTAAGGACATCATGCAAGAAGATCATGGTGGTATTGCAAGAGGCCATTATGCATGTGATGCGACTTCTTGAAAGATCCTACTTATTGTATTATAGTGGGAAACATTGTATAAGGACTATAAAGAATATTGTAAGGCATGTGATCATTGTCAATGCCTAGGAAACCCGTGGAAAAGAGATGAGATTCCATTGAGACCAATTAATTATACCAAACCATTTGAGAAATGGGCCATTGATTTTGTAGGACCTATTTTTCCAGCTACGCGTAGGACTAGATCGCACTATATTATTACTTGCATAGATTATCGCACATGGTGGGTAGAAGAAACACCTACTAAGGACTGTATGGCAACTACAATAGCTAGGTTTATGTGGGAGAATGTTCTTATGAGATATGGATGTCCCTTAAGCTTGACAAGTGATCGAGGTACACACTTTTTGAATGAGACAATCAGGATCCTATTAGATGAGTTTATGGTTACACACCATAAAACTACACCTTATCATCCTTAGGCAAATGGAATTGCTAAAGACTTCAATAAGATTTTGAGCCAGAATTTGAAAAAGATTTTTGATGTTGGAAGAAAGGATTGGGATGACAAATTATCAGTTGTTCTTTGGGCATATAGAAAAAATTACAAGAGATTGAACAAAGCAACACCGTTTCAGGTTGTTGTTTAGCACAAAATTTGTTCTCCTATAGAATTTATGTTACCTTCTTTGTGCATGCATGCGCTAGAGGTCTAGTTGATGAACAAGATCTAGAAGAGCATATCGAAAAGATGATTCAACTAGATGAGCACCGAGCCATAGCAAGATGGAGTCAAAAGAAGGAAAAGGCCAAGAAGAAGGCATGACATGACAGAAACATAAGGGATAAGAAATTTGAGATTGGAAAAATGGTACTTCTTTATGACTCAAAGTTTTTGCACCATCTAGGTAAGCTCAAAGTACATTGGTTGGGGCCGTATGTTATCACTTCTATACTTGAATAAGGTGCTTTCTAGTTAGAAGCAATTGATGGAATACAACTACCTAGTTACTTTAATGGGAATAGGCTGAAGCCCTACTATAAATAAGTCTTCTTGGTGTTTGTAATAAGGTATTATTTCCATTTAGTTTAGGTTTTTAATTTTGTATTTCCTTCATTGTCACTATGCTTTGTCAATTTAATTGTTTTTCTTGTGTAATAAGAACACTTGTGTGCGTGAAGCTAATTATTATATGAGGATTGTTTATGCACAAAGGACTGCACATAATTTTAGTGTGGGGTGGTTGTAGGTATCCAAGAAAAATATTGTGGGAATTGAAAGGTGAAAGGAATAAGTTGCTATAGGTGTGCTTTAATTCAAAAGAAGATTACTTCTCAAAAGTGACCAAGGATGGAGATGAATGAAAGAACAACATAACGTGAGGTAAGTGGAGGCCATGATAGCTACTAGGAGAAGGTACAATGCTGAGGTACTTGGGTGCGAGTAGCATGTGCTGAAGAGAAGTCTGTGACAAGAGGGTAGGAAGGCACTTTGTTGTATATTTTTCCCTCCTCGGGTAAATATAGACAAGCAAAAGGATATGGAAACCAAGCAAGAAGGAGATGTTGACATAGAAAAATTTACACCCTAGTGTAGGTTAGAGGCGCATAGCAGGAGGTATTGACACCGAAAAGTTGTGCCACTGGCGCGAGTAAGAGGCGCTCAACAAGGAATGTTGACATGCAAAAGGATGTGCCAAGGCGCAGGTAAAGGCGCTCAACAAGGAATGTCGACATGTAAAAGGATGCACCAAGGCACAGGTAAGAGGTGCTCAACAAGGAATGTCGACATGTAAAAGGATGCGCCAAGGCACAGGTAAGAGGTGCTCAACAAGGAATGTCGACATGCAAAAGGATGCGCCAAGGTGCACGTAAGAGGCACTCAACAAGGAATGTCAACATGTAAAAGGATGCGCCAAGGCGTAGGTAAAGGTGCATGACACATGACGTTTACACAAATAAATTCATGTCTTGGTCCATGTCAGAGGATATCAACACAAATATGGATGCACCTATGGCGCACCTTCAGGAGGCACAACATTCGAGCCAGCGGCGACAGAGCGAGACTCCGACCTAGATATTCAGACGGCCATAACTTTTCACAGGGAGCTCGGATTCATGCAAGGTTGGACTTTTCGGAAAGCTTATGAGGTCCTTTGTCCAAATATGACTAGATATCTTTAATTGGGTGGGAAAAAGTTCTTAAAAATGCAAAATACAGTTTTCCACTTTTTAAGTTTGTTGGGGTTCTCACCTACCACCATAATGAGATAAATTAAATGCAACCTGGAGGTGGTTGGGGTAGATTTGGATTTCCTCTCTCTTCCCTCTCTCATTCTTCCTATAAATTGTAAGGAGGGGCTTCTTTCTAAAGGTTGGAAATTTTTGTTTTGCCCCTCCCTTCTTCTCTTTGGCAGGTGAACTTGTGGAGTTAAAACCTCCCATTTGAAACTGTAATGCAACCTTGCCTCTTGGCATTTTGCAGTGTGTTGTATCAATCTTTGGAGAAAATTAATGCATGTCTGTGGATGATTCTCAACCCTCTCTGTGTTCATTTGCATCCTCCTGATCTTTCACTGTGAATCTGGTTATCTGTGCATGATCTTGCATTACATTTTAATGGTCTGTGTTTATTGGCAAGATAGGTGTTCTTCATTCCTCGGTGCATCACCTTTGTAGTTTAGGTTTTATTTTATGCATTTTCTTACCCTGTCTCCTTGGAAAGTTAGATTAGGTTTTTAGTAAACCCTCTGCATTTTCTACGTGTGCATCTGAACAGAGGAATAGGAACCAGCCTTCATCTGGAGAGCTTTTCCGATTTTGCAAGGTCCCACACTTGGGAAAAGCTCCATGTTATGCAATCGCACTGAGAGTCTCAACCCATCGAGTTGTAGACATTTAGGGGTGCTATGATTCGACATCAACAGTGCACTAGAAGGTTATAGCTGGGCATGAAGATGTACCATGCGAATGAATGGATTTGGTTAATGAATGAGGGGATATTTGGTAGGTAAAGAGCAATAAATGCATCAAAACTTGAATTTTTTTGAAAAATTTATATAAGGATGGGATGTGGATTCATTTTTACCATTGCAACTAAGAGAATTTGAAGAAAGAGCCAAGTGCAAAGAGCCTAGTGATTGAGTTAAGGTGCAAAGGGTGTGAAACCAAGCATGACAACCAAATCTATGTGACAAGAAGCTTGCATCCCCAGTGGTGAAGGGTTTGATCAAGGCAAGGAGACAAAAAGGGTTTGGTTACAAATTTTTCACCTAGGGCATGATTGAATCGAGCTAGGGTTTTATTTACAAATTTACAGAGTTGAAGAGGAAATTTTTTTAAGGTAAACATGGCACCGAAGAAGGAATCTGCAGTAGTAGTAGCAGTAAAAGGAAAGAATTAGGTAGTCATTGAGGAGGAAGAAATTTCACCTAAGATCCATTTTTTAGAGATGTAATATCCAAAAGGAGTCATTGTTGGGAAAGAATGGGATTTTCCCATCAGAAAGAGAAAAGTAAGTAAATATAATCACAGGACATAAGAAAACAAGAAGGATCTTAGTAACTTACTAACTCTTAGAACAAACAAGTGCATGGCAGAGGACATGCCAGTGTATGACGATGCAAGTGAAAATATCTTGAAGAGAATTGGGGTCTACCAGTTATATGAGCTTCCATATTTCATGAAGTATGAGCCCTTTGTATCATTGGATCATGGTCAAGGTGCACAAAGAATTCTTATACTTTACAGGACATGGATGAGCCTAAATTTGATGTGTGTGAAGAGTTGTGCATTTTGAGAAGATCAAGAAGGCAGCTCAAGCTAGACACATCATAGTAAAGCCTACTTTCATGTCAGATGGGCAAGTTAGTAATGCAATGGTGAAAGTTTATGTTGAGGTGGCTAGAAGAAACATGGAAAAATTTGCCACAATCAAAGCATTACTCGAGGAGTTGAGACAAAGGATGTAGAGATAGTGCACATGACACGGAGAGGGACTTTGCACGAAAAAGAATGAAGAATTCATAAGCATCATAGAGGAGATTAGGGACAATGTAATCAAAGAAAGGCCATACTTAGAGGCCAAGGTACCATAGACATTTCCTTCAGTGATACACTATGTGGGAAATTTGGTGGACTTGGTACTTGAAGATAGAAATCTATGTATGAAAGTGCTGGAATGCTCTAAACAAGATAATAAACGAGAGAAAGAATTTATGATGAGAAAAAATGCATCTTATGAAGGGTTGTTGCAAGAATTACGGGAAGAATTAAAGAAAGAAGATGAGGCTTTAAATATATGCACATCTCTAGAGGTTCTTATTAACATCAATACCCTTGAAGAGAATAACGAGGTCTAGAAAGTGATGAAAGATGAGACATTGGGCCACATAGAAATATTTTCAATGGTTAAACAGAAGTGTGAGGCCCTAGCAGCAGCACAAGAGCCACACAAGACTTGGCTAGAAGATCTTGGAAAGCTGATTGCATAGAAGATGGACCTTTTAGAAGGAAGAATGACATCAATGTCCAGTGTTGTGTTGGTTTTGTGAAATGAGAAGGGATAAATTGTGAGGGATGAGTTGGAATCCATTGCTATGGATATCCCAGAAAAAGCAGAGCAAGCACTCACTGACTGGAAGATATTAGAGGCTGAAATAAAGGAAGAGTATCTAGAGTTGATACTGCAAACTGATACAAAAGAGGTTTCCTAATAACCTCATAGAAATTCTTTATTTATCTACATTATTTTATTCTTATTCTTTCCATTCTTCTATTCTTTCCTTCAATTTTGGACATACCCATTGTCGAGATGATAATGAGATTAGTTTGGGGTAATCTTGATCAAAGAATACTTCTTAAAGATAACACAAGGATTACGTGTGGGATAGAAGGCTCAGAACCAAGGCGTGGAAGGACGAAAAAGGACCCACATATGGAAGGTAAGTTTAGATTTTAGGACTTATCTAATTTTGAGCATGAAGACCTATATTTAGAAGATGGCATGCGGGACACATCAACGATGCGAGAGACGTGTGTATTAGGCATCGTCTATCTTTGGAGAAGCATTTCCAAGCATTTATGTATGAAGATGAGCTAATAATAGAATTTACACTTCAATTCATTATAATAGGACTATAGATAGCACACTTGCATGTGTGGATATGATTGTAAACGGTATGTGGCTATCAAGAAGCATGCGGCCTATTTTTGGCATAGATACGTAGTGAAGGGAAATACCCCACTCTATATATATGATGTTAGGTGCATAGGAGGAGGGGATGAGTATGAGATATATAGATATATACAGAGAGAGAGAGAGATCTGGATGTATGAAAGGAGATGTATGTATGTATGTGTAATAGAGAATATATGCATATGATTGAACTACTATATCAGTTCCATATGCACATTGGTATAGATTGAAAATACTATAAGGAGCTTCTGTATTTATTAATAGATGGAAGACATTGGCTGAATCTAAGTGTCATTCTGTGTATAGTTGAGTAGTGCATATTATTAATTCAATCATGATTATTGTTTAATCTTGTTCTTTCATAGATATGAGTGTAGCATGCATTGTGGAATGATGGATTAGTTATGAATATATATGTTACTTCCTTCATCATGTTAACATCCTGTTATAGCAACCCTAAAGAGGGGCACAGGTACCTTTGTGCACTTCAGGTGAGTGCTCAGTCTAGGTTGAGTGATGTGCCAATGTGACTAGGGTGTTATCTGGTAAATTCTAGGCTTCATAAACAAGTAGACATACTTTTGAATACCTTTGACCATTACAAAATTAAAACCACCCCATGGTCTACGAATAAATTTATAGATACCTTGGCCTCGCTTAGCTTCTCGGATACCCACTTCACTGTCGATTCTAAAATCTTTGTCACAATACAAAGGTTACAATCACCCTATTATTTACCTTGTGAGGTCTACTCCGTCGAACCATTTCACCCGACCCATGTGACCTTTGGTATAAGCAATTTTCCAACTATCTTACCCTTTCCATTCTACTGCCGATCTCACTCATAATGGACTACGTGTGTTTCTTAAAATTGTATCTCATTATGTCATCATGGGTGGTCTCCTTTATAATCGTGGATTTGATGGTACTCTCTTATAATGCCTTATGAGTTCTAAAATTCCCTACACCATCACGGAAGTCCACGATGGAATTTTTGGAGGTCACTTTAGTGGTTTAGTCATTTGTAGCACAAAATAGATTCTTTACCTTCGTTATTTTGGCAAAACCTAAACTACGATTGTTGTGACTATTTCAAATGTTGTTGAAACGTCAACAACATGCTAATATTCATCATGCACCCAAGAATGCCTTATAGGTCACACAAGTCCTTTGGACTTTTTATTAATGAGGCTTTGACCTTGTTGGTGAGATCAATCCCCATTCTTCATAACAACATCAATGGATTATAACTACTATTGAATATTACACTAAATGGGTAGAAGCCATTCCCTCATTTCTGCAAAAGCCAAGAAAATATGTGAATTTATCAACCATCACATCAATTTTCAATTTGGTGTTCCTCACCATCTCATCACTGATAATGAAAATAAATTCTAAAACAAAACCCTATGAAATAGTTGTGATGCTTTTGGCATCCAACTTAGTTTCTCATCACCTTATTACTCGTAAACCAATGTCCAAGCAGAATCAACCAATAAAACCTTGAAAAAAATTCTTAAGAAAGTAGTTAATGATATCAAAGGATTGGCATACGCACATTCCTTTTACTTTTTGGCTTACCACACTAGTATTCACACTTTGACTACAACCACACATTTCTCTCTCGGTCTATGGTACCGAGGTTGTCTTGCCTCTATAATTCTAGTCTCCATCTCTCTATATCTCCCTAGAATACATGCTCAATGATGATGACTTTCGCTAGGATCGTTTGGCGCAACTTGAGTTATTAGATGAACGTCATATTGATTCTCTTGACCATCTCCAAATCTACCAAAAACGTATCAAATGTGCCTATGAAAAATGTGTCCATGAATGAACATTTCAGGTTATGAATTTGTCCTGAAGGAAAATCAACATGTAACTAAGGATGAGAAAAGTAAACAGGGAAAATTTTATCCTAATTGGTCTGGACACTATATTGTTACCCATGCCTATGGATCAAGTGCTTATCGTTTGTCTTCACTTGAAGGTAAAATTGAACATGAGCCCCTCAATGCCATGCATCTTCAACCATTTTATTTTTGAAATAAATTCCTATATCACCTCCTTTCTATTCACCACTCATCCCTTGAGCACCATTCACCTTCCATTTTACCTGTTTTGAGGATCAATGCCTAAACAAGAATCGTGTGATTACTCATCACCTTTCAGCCTTATCTTTAATATGAGTACCATGGCTATATTCATGGCATGATTCTCATGGATAATTTTCATCTTTTTCTAGATGGAATCCCATGGTCATTCATCACTTAAAACCTCTTTCATAGTTAACCCCTGTGTACTATGGTGTTGTCTTCTAAACAAGAACCTAATCTTCCTTTATAGTCTTATCCATGAATTAAATGTCCCAAAAACAAAATGGAATTTAACTCCTTGAGTAAAACTTCCAAAAAAAGATGACTCCTAAAAAAGGACATCTCTTATCTCTCCCTCACTACTATAAATAGACTACTCCTTGAAGGACGCTTATATCAAGTCAAGGTGCCAAAATACAATAAAAATATCCGAAGCTTCCTACATTGATTATCTTCATGAATACCTCAAGGGGATAATATACTTATCTGATATAGACTTACCACATTGATCAGTCTATTAAAAACAAGAAAAACGATGAAATTTTCGTCATGCACTTTCCTATTTTTGATCTTGGGTTTCTTGCTAAGAAAAACATGTTGTCATACATGAAGTTACGCTAAACCACCCACTCTCACCTCATCGCCTTTTCATCCTAATTTCCTCTCTACGCAAGGGAATTGCCATAACCATGACATTTCATGATTGTGTGACTTTCTTCACCCTTAGAATAGTCCATTATGCAAGGCCTTTAGGGTCTTACGTGCATAAGTCCATCTGGGGTATGGTTGACTCATTAGGGATCTTATCAATTAAGAAAATCTTTTTCCACCTCTTTCCATTCACTTTCCTCCTTACTTATTGATTATCCTATAAAGGACCAGGACCATCGACACCTATATTTAAAATAACTCAACCATACCTATGATCTAGACTCAACCATGCCTATGACCTACAAATCAATCATGCCTATGACCTAGAATCAAGCATGTCTATGACCTACATTCAACTATGCCTAAAAATTACAAACCCTTTCCCCTAATTCAGCATATCCTTCCCTAGCTTATGGGAGAACTACATCAACCTCATGCCCATTTTCACCAGGGGTATGTAGGAAGCACTTTGAGGGCATGGGGCCCTTGAAGGTTAGCTCGGCCATTCTTCATTATAACCTATTTTACCCTTCATTTTCCTATGAACATCCTACCTTAGTTTATTTCCATTTTATATCAACACTTGGCAATTAAAGAAAACAAGCAAAAAATAAATAAACATTTTTACCACATCATACATTAATCATTTCACATTTCCATGATATCAGATATTTCAGAAATTCACACCATAACATACATATTCCTCATCATTCATTTTTCCATACTACCAATAACTTGGAAATTAAATCATTTATTTCACATAACATATAACCAAAACTCCATCATGCCTATGACTTGAATCCATCATGCCTATAACCTTTGACTCCGTCATGCCTACAACCTAACTCCATCATGCCTATGACATGACTCCACCATGCCTATTGACCTCACTCTACCATGCCTACATAACCTTGACTCAATCATGCCTAATTCACCTAGTTTCCATCACATACACACATAATAATGGAAATTAAAACAAGTACACCATCCATACTATAAATATCATCATATATAAATCAAAAAGTCTGTGTATACATACATATGTACATAGATACAAATAAATACAAATATCTCAAATCACTCAGATACATCCTCACCATCTTCGGCATGTAGGTTGGTATATGATCAAAAATCTCAAAAATCTCATATACAACCTCACTCTCTTCAGCACGTAGGCTGGTATATACCAAAAATACACAAAAAAATGGAAGTATGCATAACTATCAAGCATCCCCCTATTGGATATCCTCCATGCCTATCTCACCTGTCTCCTCCTCCTCCTCTGCTCCTATGTGGTGTCCCACTAGCATCTCACCGCCATCCATGGGCCTCAACCTAACCTCTGCTAATACCTCACCTAGAGCTTGCCTCCGTGCACTAGTGGCCTCACCCTAACCCTATCTTAGGGCTTACCGGCCCCCTGTACTCTCCACACTATGAGTGTAAGACCTGGTCCTCTCACTCGAGGCCTGTTGTGCTCTATACTCTGCATAGGTAGGGACATCTATCCCTGTGGCCATCAGGTGATCTTGATAATATCTCACCTCACCTAGGGCATCCCTAAACCTAGCCATGGGTATTGTCTGCAGTGGTGCCATTGGCCTCTAACCCTATACTTGTCTTTGTGGGACCCTATCCCACCCCTTCCTGTAAAATGGGACCCTATCCCTGAACATGTGTAGGTGCTTGTGCATGTACCTGGGCCTAAAGGGCCACAATATGTGCCTATGTAGTGGCCAAATGGCCCTAAAAACCTACTACATATGCCTGTAGGGTAGCTACTTGTACCCCATCTCCATCCCCACCCTATACGGGAACTGTCCCTGTGCTACCTAGGCCTATAAGGCTACTACATATGCCTGTAGTGTGGCCACCTGTGCCTTTGACCCTATCAGATGCCCCTTCACTATCCTTAACTATGTCATTAGGGCATTCAATCGCCCTATAGGGTGTCCCTCTGAACTGTGATAGTGGCTAAGTTAGGCTGCCCTGGCCTCGGTGGTACTTCTTGTAGCTATGCTGCCCACCACTGTCTGTACCTATCTATAACCCCAACATCATCAATCCATTGGTCTACCACCTACTCCTCCTACCCTATAGGAACCATCAGCTATGGTAGAGGTATAGGCCTCTCCACATCATCCCTTCTATATTGTGGAAATGGTGGAGGTACATCTTGTAAAAACCCAAATTGTCGTCTGACCATGTCAACAGGTATCATCTCGTGCTCTCCTACATGGCATCCCTCTATCAATTGGAGAAATTATAGCTCTTACAACTCATCGGCCATCTTTCTAGATGATGGGAAGCCCACATACGACCTCCAAATGATGTCCACACCAGACAACCCCTCTAGTGCATGCCTATAATACGCTATATTTTGTGTAGCCCCTGACAGCGACTCGATGCTCTCCAACAAGAGGTACCCATCTCTCCTGTAACCTACCCAAGCCATGTCCACCTAAAATGCATCAAGTCGGGCATGCCCACCGGCCACACACACATGATGTTCTCATATTCCCAATAGTGTAGTAGGAATGTACAACACAAATTGAACCTCCGTAGCCTCCCATAGGCCCATAAATCTCTATATAACTACACCAAGAATGTTGATGCTCATGAATTCCTCCATCATGTCGTGTATAACCGCCATCAATTCCCATGGGAATCTCCCACCCTCCACATCTAGCAAGTGTAAAAGAACAAACTACATCCATCAATGAACACCACTAACCTCATCTCCTCCGAGATGGGCCCGATACATATCTCCATAACTCATGCTGGCACTATGGAACCTCAACTCCACTAGCCCCTCACCAAACACTATCAACATCAACTCCTTAGATGCCTCGATAAAATGGAATACACCCGCATCCATATTATCGGTAGCCACATGATCCTATAAGCATCCTCCATGGTGATGGTCATCACACGTGTCGGAAAAAAAATGTGTTGGTCACCAAATCCCATCTATCAATGAGGGTGACCATCAAACTCAGCTCTCGGACTACATGCCGGTAACATCTAACTCCAATCAGAAAACCTCTTCCACATGGTGCCACTCCTCAATTGTCATGGTCCCCTACATCACTAATAATAGGGGTGATACCATATCACTCATTTGTAACTAGTCCCTCTCCTACATCCAACAAACCATAACATCATTAGACCTCGACCATGCTCCACTTCACCCTTGAACCCTAACCTATTCCCCACCCCCACCTACTCGTGACCTATCTTCCCACCCCAACCCTGAAAAATACCATTCCCCCCATCTCAATTTCACACCCCTCGACTCATACCTATTCACACCTCTTACCCAAGATATTTTCTGTCAACAATATCTCTCTATCTCATGACCTATCTCATCCCCTGGCCTATTTTCCCTAATGCTTTGACTAGAATCAGTTTCTCTTAACTAGTATCAGTCTCCCCAAACGGCATCAGTCACCTCATTTGTGACTAATGTCAGCTAACTCCCACTAATGCCGAGATAATGCCCACTTACATTGGTCACTATCTTGATGCAAAATCTACAAAAACCTACTCATTTTTCTCAAAAAATTCACCATTCCTCCCTAACTACCCACCCATTCTTACCCAAATCTCCCCTCCACCCATACCCACCCCCTTAACCTAAATCAACCTTCCTACCCTTCCTATTTCACCCATTTTCTTCTAAATTTCAATTTACTTTTCCCCAAAAAACCCATTTTACCCCGACTGATTTCTACAAATCAATCTTACTAACCACACATGTAACAAATTCAAAATCTTACCTCGTCATGATGCCATCTTTGTGGGGGCACGTCGGGCCGCTACACTAGTGGCCCACCTAAACTCTCTCCCACCTCTTCTATGGGTAAATCACCAAATCCACTCCTCTAATACAACCAATCAAATCGATCCCCCTAAGCTCGTGGACCCGTCTCCCTAGCTCCTCTCACCAACTCGTACTCTCCACCTGTGTTGAGTACAATTATTTGTCCTTATTTCTTAGAAAACATATGAAAATTCAAACAAATCTATTTATTTCTTTAAAGTCACAACACAACAATGATTACATAAAATATGAAATTATTTATTTTATAAACCCAACCGAACATGACCGACAACGGTCATATTTGTGCCCTAGCCAACCGACATCGGTCAACCCTTATCACTATTTGGCCTTGCTAAGATTCCTTTTGCATGCACCCATTACTGATAACACCCCTTTCCTCAGCCCAAACACCTATTGAACCATACCTACAAGCTCAACCTACCCCTACAGTTCCTTTGTTGTGTCTTAGGAGTTGTTATTTTACCTATACCTTGGCCTTACCCATGCCATGACCTATTTACCTAAACCTGGCCTACTTGGTGTGACCATTGACCTTATGTACTTGTTATACCTTGTGATGTTGTTACCCATGTTATTATAGCCTACCAATCATACCTTTCCTATTTTCATTCTATTTATCCCCGACCAAACCTTTGGTGTGCACCGAACATACCTAAACAATCATGCACCTGACCTATGTTGTGTTTCCATACCATATCCTATACCTTGGATACCTAAATCACCACACCCTTGTTTGGATAAACCTATCAACCTTAGAAAATGTAGAGTTTGCAAGCTCTTTAACCTGGTCCTGTGTTGCAATCTATACGTGTGTGTGTATTTCATAGCCATTACCCATGACCCAATTTTGAAAATGACCTACTACCCATTACCGGTGTTGAATGTTACCATTTCCCTCAACACTAAAACCTTTCCCCACCTATCCTATCTTCTTCACCTACAAATTTATCAAACCACTCACTAATTTCATATTTTACATCATTAGTGCCTGGTTTGAGGGGATCACCTTCAACCACACATGGGGCAATCACTTCCTATTTTTGTCAGCATTGCTTACAAATACAAGTGACGCAACAAAAGGGGAAAAATGTAGACACCAAAATTGGGTCACACTCCCCTTGGTCCCCTTTTGAATAACCAACTTAAACACATTCACCTAACCATGACCCTTATACCCCACATTAATATTAATTTAATTATTTACAATTAAATTAATACTCATCCTCACCCCATTTATTAATTTAATTACTTTAATTAAATGGATGCACACCTCACCTAGCCACCTCACCTAGACACCTCACCATAGACCTATTCATAACATGCTTCCATAACTAACTAAGACTTATCCCTACTTACCTTAATGAACTAGGACTTAGTTCAACCCTAAAAATCAATGCCTATTATTCCTCTAACCACATTCCCACCCATTAAAATGATAACGTCCATTTTGATCTAAAAATGGATAAACTTGGCCCAAATGATTGTAAGATCTGTCATTTTTAGTAAACCTAGGGAATCTTGCCTTAACCAACACGATCATCCAAAAACCAATGCTTGTCAACCAAGAACCATCTTGGGTTACCATATAACCATTTTGGTAACCTTGTTTGAGAGGTTTCCCACATTCTCAATTTTTGGAGCAAAAGAGGATCTATATGCAAGAAAGAACTTGAGCTCTTTTACACATCCAAACAAATATAGCCAACATCAAGACAGATCTAGAGGTATCACTCTCATATTAGCATTCAAGGAAGTACCACTATGGCACCAAGCTCCATCCCACCATCAATCATCACCACCATCTAACCATTAGACCTGCAACATCAGTAAGTTTGTTTATCACTTGTGTTATTTCATCCTTTTTTTATTTTAAAGGTTGTTGTCATCTCTATTATCAATTTCTATTAGCATTCCCATTCCCCTAATATTCGTCTTTCTGTAAACTCAACCATTTCTCTACCCACACCATAAAACCACCTATACCTGACTTCCATATATCTCTAAGTGTTCTTAAGATCCCCACATAACTTTTCTTTCCCTCTGTCATCTTTGTCTTACCTTAACTCAAACCCCATAACTAGATCTTATTGAGTTTTTATCACCTGCCTCCACCGACATCGATTACCAATAACCGTTGTTGGTTCTTCCTATACCATGATCAGTCATACCCAACCAACACTTTGGTCTCTCGTATTTAGACACCCTATACATAACAAAACCTAAGAATCTTTATCTAAACAACCTAAGTGACCCAAAACCTGAAATTGATCTATCCCAACAGTTTGACCCCTTACCCTACCTCCAGATCTGATTATAACCTAGCTTTGTTATATTAAATTCTCTTATTGTATTTGAATGAGATACCTAAATCATATCAACTACAGTAGGAATTTTTTATTTAAGTTATTTCTCGCATTAATTTGTATTAAACAGTGGATTGACAACCATCTAGGAAGTATCATACTTCCCAAATCTAGCACTCAGCTAAGGCCCAGTCCTGTCATATATTATTTAACTCTTCTTTTATGGTTTTTTTCTATTTTAGGTAGTTCCTCCTAGCCAAAAGGAATCTCTCATAATCAACATTGGATCAAGAATTGAACACACGCACAACCTTCAAACCAACCATCATAATAGGTATTCCTCCTCACCCCATAACCTTATCTATTTTATCACATTTGAAATGTCAAGAAAATGATGAAACAATACCATTAAACAATATAAGTGAAAGTGATGATGTAACCTATCACGAGATGATGCTAGAAGAAGTGATCCTATAGCATAAAGCATATATCACTAATCCTTGGAATGTTGCATGTGAGAGATTGAATGATGAATATGTAAGGGTGATGAGGTCCATTTGTGATATATACCCTCAATAGTCCAAGATGGACCATGAGACTAGAGTGCGTCATCGGGTATTGATTGCAGCGTATAGAGGAGACTATGCAAAATGTGTAGTGTGCATAGTAAATTGTATAGTATGTAATGCGAGATACAAAGAAAACGTAATATGTGTAGCATAGTATATGTAAGATGTGAGATGTAAAATGTAAGGTGAAAGATGTATAATGTAAGATGACATGTATGTTTCTTGTAATGTGTAGATGATGTAGGATCATGTGATGATATATTGTGCCTAATGTGTAGTGACTACTTTGTGCGAAAGATGTAGGGTTCATGCGTAGAGAATTCCCTCAATAGTCAAGTGTGAATCAAATCACAAGAGTGCCTCATTGGGTAATGATGATGTTAATATGTGATGAATATGTGTAGGCTAAGAGTTTGATATATAATCATGCAAGCGTTAGACATGTGTTTCTAGGTTGGTGTGAATGTAATGCCTCCTAATTGTGTGGTGGGGAGTATGATCATGTAATACTTGTCGAGAATATCATCATTGTCATGATCAAATCCTATTAGAGCAGCATTGGAGACGTGATAAGAAATAGAATGAGGTGGGTCATAAAAATAACCATTGCGACATACGGTGTAGATGCTCATTGCATATTCCTCATCAGTGAAGGGTAATGATGGATAGTAGTGTACATACCAACGAGAAGATTCAAAGCATAAGTAGGAGATGAGTCATTAGTGATGGAGACATTTCTGAATGGCATAGAAAATGTAAGAGAAGTGTGGTTGGTATCTATAGTACCACCAATATAGTCAAGCCAATATTTCCCAAGTTTCAATGAAAAAGCATGAGGGGCACGTTAAAAAAATACCATCAAATGAAACACACAAAGGCAAAAGGAAGCCATAATGTAACAATAACTATGATACAAATGAGGTGAGTGAATTGGTAGTAATATTTCATTAAACATCAAGCCAAGATCAGTTAAGCCATCATGTGAGAAAATAGTATCTAAACAAGTATGATCAACTAAAATGTTATGCCAAAAGGATTTTTTGATTAACAGTGTGCATGTGAAAGGAGGTGGCTGGGATATAGACTATGTAGGAGGAGATGAAACAATGTTTGAAGTCATGACATACCCCAAATAAAGTATCAAAACTCTAAAAATATATGCATATAAGGGGATCAGACTATCCTCAGCAATCACAATGGTGGAATTACTAACACAACACTACACTACATGTCAAACCTAATGTAGTTCTATGTGTGTGTATAACATTTCCTAGGTTGATATTTTTCCAGTTGCACTTTGTGAAGTAGCATACAAATAACGAGATGTCGAATGTAGTAAATGTGTGCATAAAAACAATAGACTCCCTTCCTATGAAGTGTGATGTAGATGAACCAAACCTTGTGTGTCTTGTGATGGAGCTAGATTGATGCAAATGTATCTTTATATGCCTTTGATAGATGCAACTCTAGATGGTGATATTAGATGCTTAGTGCGTATTCCCTCATTATGGTCACATAACTTTATATTTATATGGTTCTCTTGTTCTAAAATTATTAACTAAAATAGAAATATTCTAGTGTAATATAATGATATAGAAGAAGTAAAATGACTAAATAAATGAAATGATAAAATACCAAAATACACCCAAGTAAACTAAGATAGAAAATGTGAAACCCTAATGTGCAAGAAGAGTTAAGAAAATCCTTAGCTAATTCAATGTTGTCGCAAGATTGTTTCATAGTGTAACCCAAGTGAACATGAGGAGGAAACCATTGTACAAAATCCCAAGAAAATGCATATCCTAGTTGTCGACTAGAATGGGGTGTACGAAAAGGTATAGGGGTGTCCATAGGTTCCCTAGTCTATGAAAATGGATAGGAAGCCTCTTCTAGAGTGTTGCTAGATGTTCACCTATGTTTTCTTCCTGTCACACTAATGTCACTAAATTGTTTCAAATATCACTTTGAATAAGAGAAGGAAGATTCACTGTAAGACCCCGGATAAAGCATCAAAACCAGAACAACCACAATGGTGGACTATCCTCAACAACCAAAATGGTGGAATTACAAACTAAGCGTTGCACTACATCCCAAACCCAATGTATTTCTAGGTGTGTGTGTGTGTGTGTGTAATTGTGCCCTAGGTTGCTCTTGTGCCAATCACACTTTGTGAAGTAGCGAGTAAATAACTAGATGTATAATGTAGTAAATGTGTTCATGGAAATAATAGACTCCCCTCCTATGAAGTGTGATGTAGATAAACCAACCTTGTGTGCCTTATGATGGAGCTAGATGGATGTAAATGTAGCTTTATATGCCTTTGATGGATGCAACTCTAGATGGTGATAATAGGTGCTTAGTGCTTGGTCCCTCATCATGGTCACATAACTTTATATTTATATGGTTCTCTTGTTCTAATTTCGTAATCAACCCGAAAAATTCCAACCAACAAAATGATAGAAAGCTCAACAGATAGAAAGTGACTAAAAGGTGATAATTAGGTTCAAAGAGGATCAAGGTGCCAAAAAGGGACCGGGGTGCTTGGGAACCCCATCAAAACTAGGGAAAAGAAAAAATGAAAACAATTACTTTGCAAGTGTAAGTTTAAGATAAAAATACGACAATAAGCAATGTAAAAAATGGCCAAAGATATGTTTTAATTATTACTCTTTTCACTTAAGAACCATATGAATAGTAGTATGGGATGAGACTAAATAATGAATCAAAGTGTGTTATTTTTTATCTACATCTAGTGTCTCCTTGTAGTTTTTATTCTTCAGGTGATTAAGCTAAAATTTAAATACACAAGCCTAATCTGATGTTATAGTAGCAGTAAATGAATAATGCAATGAAACATAGAAATATACCAAATAAAACTAAAAATAAATAATGAAACCCTAATGTGTAAAGAAGGGTAAGACACCTTAGATGATTCACAATTTTTTTGTACATGTACAAGACTAGAAAGCTGGAAAATCCAAATCACTGACCATCACACTGCGGAGCATAAGAAAATGCATATCTAGACAAATAAGTTGGTTTGGGGCACCTTGAGAGGGATAGAGGCACCCACGAGCACCGAGTGCCGATTCAGGTGTATGGGTCTACAACAATACTCAAAAACCTAAATTCTCGGGTCACAATATTCTTGATGATGCTCACATTTTATCATTATGGATTCACACAATGATTGTTGGAGTAATCCAAAACATGCAATGAAGAATAGACTTGTAAAACCCTCAAACAAACATCAAATCCTAAAAAATGAAAGATCCAGAATGAGGGGTCAAGTTGTCCTTAGCCATCATAATGGTGTACTTACAACTAAGCATTACACTACATCTCAGACCCAATATATGTACGTGTGTGTTTTCGAGAATTATGCCCTAGGTTTCTCTTATTTCACACACTTGGATAGTGAGAAAGTAGCTAGATGTAGATAAATATAGTAAATGTGTGTATGGAATAGAATGAATTTCCTCCTATGAAGTATGATGTAGAAAATTAGCCCTTGTGTCTTTTACGATAGAGCTAGATGGATGCAATGGAGCTCTTAGATTCGTTGATGGATACAACCTTAGCTGGAGATAGTTAACACTTAGTTCTTGTTCCTTTATTATGATCACATAAATTTATAATTATATGATTCTCTTGTTTGACTTTTGTAATTAACCCCAAAAATGTCAACCACCAAAAAATATAGGATGGTCAAATGGCTAGAAAGTACCCAAAATGTGAGATTAAATTATAAAGAGGATATGGGCACACAAAGGGGATGAGAGTGCATGACATTGGCATTACTGGCTAGGCACTGGTGTCTAGGATGACAAATGCCAAAGTATAAAAAGACAAACTAAGAAATCAAAATTGTAAGACCAAGAGAAGTCGAAAAAGGAAAGAACGGTGTCTAAATACATGGGTTAATTAGTACCATGTTCTTACTTAGGAATCATATGAATAGTAGTATGTAATCAAGACTAGATAATTACCCAAAGTGTGTGATTTTGTGTCTACATTTTTCCCCACTTTATGTTGGTGAACGGAAAGCTTGGTAACATAAAGTAGATAGAGATGCATACCTACTATCAATGTAGGAAACATGTCAAGGGACTAGAAAAAGCATGGAATGATAAAAATGTGAAGCATGGATGCTAAGGATGAGGAAGTGAAAAATAATTGATGATAAAAATGAACCTAGGGTGGAAACACCCATGTAGATGTTACGAGTGTACCTATTGGTGATATTGAATACCACTTCCTATATGGATAGACTTACAAAAGAGAAATCGACAAGTATTCAAATATGTAAAAGGTGTGTAAGGAAAGTATGTAAAGTGTAAAAATGTGAAAAAGGAACATGTGCATCTAATCCATGATGAGAGAAAGGGTGTAGAAATGATCCTAAAGATGATATAGAAGTGTAATGGAATAAGTGTATGGAGAATTGTTTAGTGTCATTTTCCAACCTTTAACTGCTTCTCGTTGTGTAAAACATCATTACAGATGGTGTGCATTTGCTAAGGACTCTCTACCCTATAAAATCCGTCATGTAAATTCCCAATGTTAAATGAATATATTCCCTCTTAAAAGCCTCTATGACATATCTAAGAACTATTTAATTTCCCCCTGTTATTGGCACTTAGGGAAGGCCATTATGTACTAAGGACCCAAGTCGTATTTTGAACTTTTAGTAACTAATACTATTTTGTACCAGTATCATGTTGTGTATAACTTTGTGGGGTGATTTATTCACCCATATGATGCCCCCTCATTTTGGGTGCATGCGATGTCATTGAAGGAGTATGTGGCCCAAAAGAGGACCAACTGTTGTGTTGAAATGTGCCCTACAAGGGGAAGGGAATGTGCTTAGTAGAAACCAAGGCACACATAAACAAGTGGTTAGAAAAACAAGTGTTAGTATAATCAAAGACAAACACTCATGTATAAGATGAAATGTAAGCTACACAGCAATGTGTAAACATGCAAGAATAAAATGTAGACCATGAAAATTTGGTTACAAACATGGGACATCACTCATGATTTCATAAGACAATCAAGGTCATCATGGCCACAAAGAGACAAGTATGTACACAATACAAAGGGAAATCCCATAAACAATAGAATATAATGACAAGCAATGGAAAACAATGTAATAAACTACCATGGAAGTAAGTACACCGCCATAAAAATGTTAGACATGAAGCACCTATTATCATGTTAGAAAGATAAAAAAGTATGTCAAGGCATGTATAATCTCGGAGACTAGCATGCTATTAAATAAAATGAAACAATCAAACCTATAATGTGTGAAAGTGTATTCTCCTAGGAGCCACTATGAGACTCGGTATGTGGTATTACGCCAAGCATCCATCATGTGTAATGAACCTATATAATATGTGATCACAACTATAAAGGCAAGTGAACACACATGTTTGTATGATAAAGATAATTACATACAAGATATCTACCTAGCACGTGTAATAATATGAATATGTAAAAATAGAATTAAGTAAGAGTAAATACAACCAAGATATGAAGTATGTTATGGATGAGGAAGAATGGAATGAAATGTGAAATATAAGAGTAGCATGTCCCCGAATGGATGGAAATATATTTAATGATATTCATTTAGTTATGCCCGTCGTGATCAAGAATGGACCATAAATGAGAGTGCATCGTCGGAAATGGTCTGAAATGTGTGCAGAAGAAAGATGGTGATTGTAAGTTGTCGTGTGATGTGTAGGATTGAATGTGACAAAGTAAAAGTGATGGGGTGGTAGAATGTGTGATAATTTAGCCTAAAGCATATATCACAAAAGGTATGGATGAAAGGATAGAAAACATGATGATGTAGCATGAAAGGTATGGATAAGATGATAGAAAGGGGTGATGATTTAGCCTAAGAGCATATATCATGACATGTGTGAAGAAGGTGGTGGCTAAAAATGTCACATAATATGATAAAAATATTGGTTAATCAAATGTGTGTATGTGATGAGGTTCATTTGACTGGTAAACCATTAACAGTTGAGTATAGAGCGAGGGACTAAAGTGCATCATTGGGTAATGACCTCATCATGTAGAGATGTAGTGTGAATGTGTGTAATCAATGAGATCCAAATGTAAAGTAGATGTTATGGAGGAAGATGTTGTGTGCAAAATGTGCAGTGTGTAATGGGTGGTGTGTAGTGTGACTAAACAATGCTAGAAGGATGTGGTTGTAAATGTTCCTAAGTGTAAAATGTGTAATGTGGTGAAGTGATGAGAAGGATGTGCTATAAAGGTTTCAAGTGTGTGAGAATGTGCAAAGGTGTGTAGTGTGAAACATGTAATGTACAATGCAAGATGTGGAGATTGTGTAAGTGTGGAGGCACAATGTGTGTATGATGTCGAAGATGAGGATAATGTAAAATGTATAGTAGTGTAGTGATGAATATGTATGAGAAATAAAATGATGTATAATTTGGTGTCTAGCATGTAAGATGTAATAGTTTCTGATGTGCAAAGGTGTGAGGTTCATGTGGATAGGATACCCTAAAAATTACAGTATGAACCATAACACAAGATTTCATCATAGGGAAATGACAATGCAAATGTATTAAGAGGTACGTAGAAAAATTCTTAGATAAGATTAGTAAGAAGTTTCAAGTGCATGTGATGATATTGACATTGGATAGAAATGCAAGGGGGGAGAAGTTATGATGCCCCCAAGTATGTAAGCAATGAAGATCTAGTCAAAAGATGCTAAGTGGATCAATGTAGGGAGTAGTTTCCTTAACAAAATTGATGGGACATTGAGGTGGTAAAGATGTGTGATCAGAATTAGAGTCAACCACATTGCTAGGATTGAGATCAAATGGTTCATTAATTGTAAGATTCATCCAGTCCCAATCATTGACATAGAAATTGTCTAGAATACAAGATGGAATTATAAGTTTAATTATAGGAGGTGGTTCTTGAGCTGTATTTGGAAATATTGTAGATGCCTTTAACCGAGGGGAATTACACCAACCTTGGGAGGAGGTTGCTTATTTTAACTTGATAGCATTGCAGATGAATTAGTAGGAGGAGGTGTTGGAATGAATTTTAATGGATGTTGCTTAGGAGAGGGTCAATTTTATAGAGAAGGAATGTGAGAGGTAATGACATGATGTTCATTATACATAGATGAATCATATTTAGGAATGCATTGGGATGTAACCATAGAATATGAAACAAGAGGTCGTGAAGAGAATGAGATAAAACCTTGACACTCAACATGCTTGATTCTTATTTATAAATAATATAAATCATTTTCATTATGTCTATTGATGTGATAGTAATATAAATATGGATGACCCCGATATGTTTCAAGTCATAAGTAGGATATCCTTGAGTAGATGAAAATTTGATCAATTGATCAAGATAAAATGTAAATACACAATACTAATATGATGTTAGAGTAGAAGTAAATGAATAATACAATGAAATAAAGATATATACCAAAGAAAACTAATAAATAAATAATGAAACCCTAATGTGAAAATAAGGGTAAGATGCCTTAGTTGATTCACAATGTTGTTTCAGTGTACAAGACTAGAAATTGAAAAATTCCAAAGCACTAACCGTCGCACTAGAGAAAAATAAAATTAAGATCTAGACAAAAAAGCTAGATTGGGGTGTCAAGAGAGGGACAGGGGCACCCATGGGTGCCTGGTACTTCTTTTGGGTGCTTATGTCTGTAAAAGTTCTCAAAAACCATAATTATTAGGTTCGAAAGATGCTCATTGATGGTTCCCTTTTGTCTCTACGGATTCACACAATGATCACTGAGTCATCAAACCTATAATAAAGAATAGAATTGTAAAACCCTCAAATAGATATCAAATCCATAGAAAAGAAAGATGAAAAATGAGGGGTCAGATTTTCCTCATCCACCACAATGGTGGATTTACAACTGAGTGATGCACTACATCTTAGAATCAATGTAGTTATGTGTGTGTGTGGAATCATTCCCTAGGTTGCTCTTGTGCTAGTCACACTTGGATAGTGAGAAAGTAGCTAGATGTAAAGAAATGTAGTAAATGTGTGCATTAAATAGAATGAACTTCCCTCCTATGAAGTGTGATGTAGAAAACCATCCCTTTTGTCCCTTGTGATGGATTTAGATGGATGCAATGGAGCTCTTAGATTCTTTGATGGATGCAACCTTAGGTGGAGATAGCTAATGCTTAGTGCTTGGTCCTTTATTATGATCACATAACTTTATATTTATATGATTACCTTTCTTGAATTTCATAATTAACCTCAAAAGGATGACTACCAAAAATATAAGATGTTAAAAAGGTTAGAAAGGATCCAAGAAGTGTGATTACAAAGATGATAGAGGAACCTAGAGGGGATGAGGATGCTTGATGTGCATGTCCTTGTTGGGATTTAGCATCCAGGATGAGAAATGCCAAAGTATAAAAAGACAGACTAACCAAGCATAAGTGTAAGATCTAGAGAAGTGACAAAAAGGAAAGAAAGGTCGCCAAATACATGGGCTAATTAGTACCATTCTTACTTAGGAATCATATGAATAGTAGTATGTAATCAGGACTAGATAATTACCCAAAGTTTGTGATTTTTGTCTACATAAGGCTCTTGTAGTGTTGATTATGCCCGAACATGGTAGGAGGAGCGACACTTTTAGGTACACATTGGTGGTTATATTTCATTTCAGCTAGTCCTTTTTACAATTTAATATCTAATTTTCATTTTGGTGTTATGAATTGTTTCTTTCTATTGACCACCCCATGTTTTGCTATTGAAACATGTAGTTATCAACAATCTGGGGCATATGTATACATCTAATTTTTCACTTTTCATCTTTCATACTTGTTACTAACAATTTTATTTGTGAGATAAGTGTCATTGATGCATCGATTTCTTGAGTGGGTCTCTTAAGGGGCCTGCAAATAATGGGGAATTATTATTCATATAATAATTATGGGTTAGAGATATTATACATAAAGAGTATCACTATGTGGTCCTATCCTCGCTTTTCCTTACACTAGTTATCCTTATCCCTTTATGTGTCATACACACATTGCACTCCCAACATATTGCTTATATTTCACCATTTGGTATTTTTCATCCATTTTCGTTATCTCACGACACTTGTTTTCACTTTGCATGAGACATTATCATCCTCGGATGATGCCAACACCCATGGGTGATGGTTTTGGTGTAAGGTTTTCCTTGGCCACATACCATCACTCGGGGTGATGGAATCAGATATAAACCTACCATATATTGACACTCACGAACGAAGGAAACCTCGAATCTTTGGAATTGTTGTCTATTCTTATCTTTTGTGCCATATTCACATATTCTCTCTCAGCTCTTGGTTCATCTTTCACTTGGATTGGATTGGATTAGACACTCTTCTTCTTGGTTGGATTACTTAGACTATATAGTCATCTATAGAGATTGTAGGATAGAACGATGTTTCCTTTTCGACATAATAGTGATTCTCTTAATGTGCTGCTTATCTAAGGAGATAGATGTAGGAACAACTACCCCACGGGTAAGTGCTCTAATTCTTGTTGTCATTTTCCATATATTAGTTTTTTTCACTTCCTCATTACTCTATGTTTGCTTAGTATTATATGTACATTGGTGTTATTTAACATAGTTCTCTTATTTGATTAGCTCTTTAGCTTTCCATTATTTATTTTTGGTTATATTGTCCATGTTTTCCTTATTAATCATCGATATATACCTCTTATCACTCATTTATTGATATCCTAGTAGGGTACTCTCCTCTATCTTAATTGTGGACCTTATAAACCCTAGATTGACCTAATGTAGGGATTACTTCCCTCTAGATATGGACCTTAACACTTGTTATATCCGCTTTAAATCTTTCCATGGTATGTCGGTTTATATGTGTTTCTTACTTGTTTCCTTGATACCCTTATAGAATGGAAGACCTATGAGTACAAGTTATTATGACACATTATTGGCCTACCATACATGTTTCTCCTATGACTTTGGGTTATTTGGAAAGGTTGTAGGTTTTGTGAGATTTAGGACTAGGGTGAGCTATGGTGAAGGTATTAAGGTGAAGGAGTTAACTCGTAACACCTCTGAATCTGTTGTTACTTTCTCCTAAGCATACAAGTGTTGATATGTGATTTCTTGTAAAAGGATGTGTTCCTCGATTCAGAAATCATGCTTGATATGTACTGAATTTCTTGCAGATTGCAGATCTTGACTGAGTCAAAATATGAATAGACTCTTTTATTTATTTCATTTTGTGTCTGAATATTAATCTGATCACGGAATGAATTATAGAGATATTCATCTATAATATCTAGACTTGGATCAGTGGAATTGATCCAAGTAATGCTTTAAATCTGTTTGTGATAAATTAGATCACAGACCTTGAACAGGTTGCAAGGTATGGAAGCATTGATTAAGCTGGTCAGGAGTATGACTCAGGCTGATCTTGAGAAATGAATTGGTTCCCGATATGGAGGTATATCTGGAAGGTCTCGGTCGTGGACCCAGTAATAATTCTGTCATGTATATTTCTGTAGCCTAACGGCTGTAGAGTAAACCCTGTTCGGAGATGCATGATTTTAGGTCTTTTCCTTGGCATATAAAATGTTATACCTAACAGGAATTATTAATGGTTAGTAACCTTAAACTAAAACCTAACCTAGGGGTTAGATTATTGTTAATCTAACCTAGACCTAGGCTATGTGTTAATATCCTAAGTTAGTATCTATGTGTAAATTGGTTAGTATGGGTATGACCCTAAATTCTAACCTAAGATACTAACCTAACTAATGAGGAGATTATGGAAAAGGGGCCTATGGAAGGGGGTGCGAACCATGGGCGGCGTTTTCTATGGCAATTAATGCTGGGGATAAGGATGAGGGACAGGTCATGGCGGAGGTTTAGGCGACGGCTAACCTGTGCAGACGTGGCAGGTCGCTAAGTTTGGAAATGAGCATGAGTTGTAGTTGGACTGTCGCCAATTCTGGCGGTCGGTGGAAGTTGAGTTTAAGCGGGAAAGTTGGTTTAATGACATTCAATGTTCTAGGGAGACGAGCTCGGAACTCGCGAGAAGGCATGCAAACGGGAAGTTGAAGGTTTGTTTGGTTTGTCGCGATTTTCGGTCTTCTCTCTCTCTCTCTGTTTACTGGTTCTTCGCACCAGTTCTCCTTGAGTTGCATGGCAAGAATGAATTTCTCTGGCTCTTTTCTCTGTCTTGGAAGATATATATGTGATGGAGACAGCGAAATTTTGTTGGTCGCTTTATCGAGGAAAAGAAAAGGAAGTTTGAGCTCTTCCTGTGGTCTGCTTCGGAAATTTTATCAAAATACAGGCATGTTAGGCCCTAACCTTTAAATATCTTGTTGTCTTTCAAGTGCTTTCATTAGAACAACTCTGTTCAAATGTTTTGTGAAAATTAGATGAATTTTCTATGGAGATCTTGTTTGATTTTTGGCACTGTATCTCTTCTGGTTCGATTTTTCAATTTCCTCTTGATGGGTGTTTATTGAAATCGAATTTCGGCTCTATTTGCTTTGAGTATTCATTCTGGCTTATACATGTGAGGTATTTATTTATAAAAGTTTGAGTGTTCGGCCTGTTTGGCGTGAGCCCTTAGAATATACCTGTGTGTAGTATAAGACCACTGTATGTTTTTGATTAGTGGTCGCTTTGTTTCTTGTTATGGAAACTGTATGGAATGATTCTGATGAATACTGTAAGATTGATCAGTATTATTGCTTCTTTGGGAACTCTGTCGTGGGATTTGTTGACAGCGACTAATGATACTTTCGGGTTTCATTTGTTTTCAAATTTTTGGCTTGGAACAGGCAACTGTTGTGTTACCGTAGTCTTTACGACCCAGCGGAAGTGTTTTCCTTGTTATTGTGGAAACGGGATTATTGTTGACTGTGTATAATATTGTTACATCTATACTTTATTATAACGACTCAGTGGAGTCCTTGATTGAATTATATATAGCTATCTACTGTTGTGGATGTAGATTCATCCTTGTGTTTTGTTATTTGATTTCGTGGAAGCCTTATAGAGAAAGGAACAGGCCTTCTGACCACGGTTATTTGCAATAAATAATGAGTATAGATTTCCTGGGTATGTATTGCATTTCTTTGTGAAAGCTGTTTGAAAGTTTCGAAGCGGCTCAGTTGATTTCCTTGCTTGAAATGGGTATTCGATTTGCTTCACTTGTTTCATTCTGAATGTTTGCCATGAATGGCATAGATGGATTTATCAACCAATTTCATAGTACGTTGCTGTAGGGTTCAGTGGTTATGAGTACAAAACCATTAACAGTTTACAGTGTGAATATATAGATTTATACTGTTGTGAATTGGACGACTCTGAGGAGTCGATTGAATGATTCATTTTATTTTTGAGCCGAATAAAGTTAAGTTGTTGGTATTTTATGTGCCGGCGACTTAATGGAATAACATGTATTTCGATCTTGTTATTGCGATTGGAATTCCTTCGTGTTTTAGGGATTTTGAGGTACAGATTCTTAGGTGGACATGTACGTCTTCAACCTGTACAAATTTGTGTAAAAAGGTTGGCAGAGTTCAGTCGGGTTCTTGGTTTGAAATCAGAGATTAATCTGTTCGTCTGATTCTTATTATGCTTCGTTGATGAACAACAGTATGAATTCATATGCATTTGCTTGAATTGTTACCTCCGTTTGAATCAATTAGAATTCTGGAAAGGTAGCTGGTACTTCTGTCTCTTTCTGAACTTGACTTTGGACATTGTCTTTGTCACTGTTGAGATCCTTGAGTATGGATGACTGTTTCGTGTTCCGACCTTGTTTGGGTAAGTCGCGAATATCACACTAAGACTTGCATGCGCCAAGGTAAGGATCGATTGGTTG
Organism: Taxus wallichiana var. yunnanensis; assembly: GCA_018340775.1. NCBI lineage: Eukaryota > Viridiplantae > Streptophyta > Pinopsida > Cupressales > Taxaceae > Taxus > Taxus wallichiana. The sequence goes on along the minus strand of CM031235.1, from coordinate 67,870,475 downwards.
TATTCATTTCTTTTACTTCAGTCTGATTTTGACTGAGCAAGAATAAGTATGCTATGTTCCTTTCCATTTATTCAGTCCGATTTGACTGAGCATGATTTGGAAATACTGTGTGGTCAACATAGCATAGTCCCTAGGAAACCTTAAATTGCTTGATGCAATAAGGTTGTTGTTTTCAGCGATACGCTTGTAGTTTCTTGTTTTCAACTTGTGTCAAAGCCTTACTGTGTAAAAGGAACTAGCATTGGGCTTAGGGTTGATACATGAATTGTTGATGTGTTAGTTGCTGTACAGGAGTTTTGCTGTGTTTCTATTTCTTGATTTAGAACAGCGATCTTGCTTGTGGCTTGTTTAACTTGTTCATTTATATACTGGTTGAATGTTTTTATATGTAAAGACGGTACAGTGATGAACTTATGTGAAAGGAAGTATGAATGGATAGGTTCTTTCTCTTCCTTTATTTAATACTTGTTGATATTTATCTAACAGTGGGAAATTGTTTTGTAACATATTGGTGGAATTCCGAATTGTTATGTTGTTCCCTTTTGGAAGAATGAAACGATCTGACCAATGTTGTGATTTTGGATTCAATGATTGTTGTGTACATTCGTTCCTTGATTCTTTTAATATTTGATGAAATATTAGAAAGTGAATAAGACTATTTGTAACAATGATAGAGTTACATATTTGTAATCATTCTGTATTACAAGGACATAGTCTGAATATGTTTACTTATTTGGATATTTGATCTCATTTAAACAGGGTGTTTAATGAAAACAATTGATGGATTGCAATTGTTTTAAAAGTTAGTGCTTATCATGCTCAGTTCATTGAACTGACTCATGTTGACTATTTTTGCAGATGGTTGCCGTAAGAGGTAAAAGCAATGCAGATCTGACAGGCTGATCAGATTGTTTATTTGATTTATAATAAATTGCATCTTGATTTTATAGATGGACTATATGAGAAAAGATGTTTCTTTTCCGTTAAGCATTGTATCAAGTATGCTGTTGCATAAAATGTAATTGTATAGTTTTGAAAGGAATGGAAATAAGTGTTTGATACACATATGTTGTATTCTATTTCTGAAAGTTGACCTTCTTCGGTTTATGTAACGAAGGGGCATTGTTATCATTGTATAATATGGATGCTTTTGTGATTGACAATGGAAGCTTGCAAGAAAATGAGATTGAATTCTTATGAGTATTTAGAAGTTCTAATCTGTTCTAGTGAAAGCAATATTGGAATTAAATATTTGTCTTTCTAGAAGATAGGTTAAAAGTGAGCCTAAAAGTGAACGATAAACAAACTGGATTAAATTACTAATCCCTAGTCCTAAGTATGACAGGCAATATTAAATTGGATTCTTAATCATTTATATCTTTATACTAAAAAGTATGATATAAATTCGATTAAGAGAACTGATATGCAAACAAATGGAGTTCGAAGGCAATCTCAAGCAAAGGTTATGAGATATTGTCCGATTCTGTTGCTTTAGAAACAAGTGTATTCTAATGACTCCTTGATGAGAACTGACCGTAATACCTCTACCATGTAATGGGTTTTTATAGAGGAGGGTCATCTTAAGACGAAGAATCCAGGGATTTGGAAAGGCTAACCTTAGGGAAAAGTCTTTAAAAGTAATTTAAACCCTAGTGCGTATGTGATACTTGAGTAGAACTTTTCGAGGCGATTTAAAGGTTGACGACATAAGTCAACTGCAGAGTTGTACCTCCGAGAAGATTAGGATCTTCTCGAAGTTACAATAATGAAGATGACTTATGGTGACACCCTTTGCATTGATCGCTAAGATTTACACTTGATTTCGCACGAGTTACCACAGGACCGATTAAGAACGTGGTCATGATATAAGGCTGCCTAGGAGATTTGGGGTATCATGACACACTCGGTTGAACCGCAAGGTTGAACCAAGATGTCATCATATCCCTAATCCTCGTGGCATCCATATAGCATTATCACCTTGTTAATCTACCTCCGAGTGATTCGGTTGTGAAAGGAAGGACTGATGACAAGGAGTCAAGATAAGACATTCTATATAACATATGAATGGGGTGAAGGACGTATTCCGTTTAACGAGTATGCCGTTAAGGAATACGAGACATGAACAAGATGTTTCAAATCTTTGGCCAAACTATCGCAAGTCTGCTGATTTCGTTGTCCTAATTCACCTAGTCTAAGGGATGAGATGCCGATGAATAATGGTAACAATTATTCAGCTTAGATTCCTTGGACAGAGCATTCTAATCCCAGATTAGGGAAGAGAACCGCAAGAGTAATGTGTTAAATGAAAACACCGACTCTTATTACTCATGAATAGATCGGTAGATTACCGAGTCATTCATGAATAGACGCATATGGTTGTCAAAATGCATATGTTATATATAAATGGTTATTTGAATTGTGAGTTCTAAATTATGTATTTAGAACCAGTATGCAATTATCAAAAAAAAAAAAAAATTGACTTGTTCTATTGTCTAAAATGAGGATGTTACATCTTGGTATCAGAGCTGAAGGTTGCAGCTCTTGGACCTATTGAGTCCATAATCTGATAAAAACCTGAATTTTTCTTGTAACAGAAAATGGTTAGAACAAGGGGGAACGTTGCGAGTAATGCTCCACCTGAAGGAGGAGCGGCAACAACCCAGAAACTTGATGAGATCCTTGCTGCCCTGTTGGACACAAGAGATCGCTTAGCTGTGCTTGAACAGCAGGTGACGGGAAATGAGGAGGATGAAGAGGCTGATAATAATAATCAGCAACCTCCTGAGGACAACCCCGAAATGGGTGTTGATGTTAATGCTGGAAATGCACCTGTCCAACCAGAAAACAAAAAGGCCAGATTGGCAGCAGAACTCACTAATGATATAAAAAGGATAAGTCCACCTAAGTATGATGGCACCACATTAGGAGATGGAGCTGAGAACTGGCTCAGCGAAATGGAGAAGTACTTTGCTATAAGGAACTTCTCAGAGGAAACCAAAGCTATTTGGGGAGCCTATCAGCTTTCTCACGAAGCGTCTTCGTGGTGGGATAGCCGAAAAGCTGAGCTAAACATTGATGAGACCAACATTACTTGGGATCAATTTAAAGGCTATTTTAGGCAACGGTGGCTGCCACAACTTTTCTATGATCAGAAAATGACAGAATTCCAGAACTTAGTTCAAGGGAAGCTAACGGTAACTGAATTCTGGGAGCGGTTTACAAAACTCCTCAAGTATGTACCGCAGTATCAAACTGACGAAAAGTTCAGGATACGAAAATTCATCATGGGATTGAATCCTGTGATAGGGGGAGAGGTCGATGTTCACAGTCCAACCACTATGGAAGGAGTTGTTGAAAAGGCCATAAGGCAAGAACAGAAATTAAAGGCTATTTCTGCTCATAAGGAGGAAGTGCGGAAGAAGACTGCAAACCCTTCTTCAACCTCTCTAGCACCCAGAAAAGGACCGTGGAAAAAGTTTGGAAACAAGGGTAAGTTTCCAGGAGATAACAATAAGAAAGCAGCAGTAAATAAGCCTGCTGGAAATATAAGGGATAATTTTGTTAAAAATTATAATAATGGACAGAAGTCCTATGGAGGACAGCGTGACAATTACAAGGCTGGAGGTAATGCTGAGCCTAAGAAGGGACCTGTAGGAGGCTGCTACACTTGTGGTAAAGATCATTACGCAAATCAATGTCCTTTAAAGAAGGATGATCGTAATCAAGAAAGATAAGATACATGCTTTGCAAAAGAGCATGTGCATAAGCAAGTCAAAAGCAAGCAACACCTATAGAAGTTCCGGGTAAGTTATTCGGCATACCTGTCACTATTCTTTTTGATACAGGAGCTACTGAATGTTTTATTTCTAATAAACTTGCTTCTAAACTTAAAAGAAAAGCTGGGAAAATGGATAAATCTTGGACTGTAGAGTATGGTAATAATTCTGTTCATACAGTGAGTATGTGTCTCTTTGGAGCAGTCCTTGATTTACCTAATTTCTCCACGGAAGTTGATCTCTATGTTGCACCTTTGGGATCGTATGACATTATTATTGGTGTCAATTGGTTAGCTGACCATAAAGCAAAGGTAGATTGCTATGAAAAGAACATAAAATGTTTAGATGATCAGCTGGAATCAGCAGAGATTCAAGGTGTGAAACGAGAAATTTCAGTTAGAAAACTGTCAGCTATGCAACTTAAAAAGGCTAAGAATAAAGGATGTACTCTTTATGCAGTAAAGATATCTGAATCTTCAGAAGAAGATGGTGATTACATGAAGCAAATTCCACTGTTACAAAGTTTCAGGGATGTTTTTCCTGAGGAATTACCAGGGTTACCACCCAAGAGAGAATTTGATTTTACCATTGAAATCAAGCCTGGAACTGAACCTATTTCCAAGGCACCTTATCGGATGACTACTACTGAGTTAGTCGAGCTTAAGGCACAATTACAAGAGCTTTTGTCTAAAGGATTGATTAGACCAAGTGTTTCACCTTGGGGAGCACCTGTGATATTTGTGAAAAAGAAGGATGGAACACTAAGGCTGTGTATTGATTATCGGATGTTGAACAAAGCAACAATCAAGAACCGATATCCACTTCCTAGGATCGATGATCTGTTTGATCAGATGCATGGAGCAGCGGTTTATTCTAAGATAGACCTTCGATCTGGTTATCATCAGTTAAGGATTAAAGAGGAAGATATTCATAAAACAACTTTCCGAACAAGGTACGGACATTATGAATTTACAGTTCTACCCTTTGGGTTAACTAATGCACCCGCAGCCTTTATGAATTTAATGAACAATATTTTTCAAGAATACCTGGACAAGTTTGTACTTGTATTCTTGGACGATATTCTCATTTATTCTAAAAGTGTTGAAGAGCACAATGAGCATCTGAAGATAGTTTTGGGAATTTTGAGAAAGAGAAAGTTGTATGGTAAGTTATCCAAATGTTCTTTCTTTGATTCAGAAGTTCACTATTTGGGTCATGTCATAAGTAAAGAAGGAATCACTGTAGATCCTTCAAAAATAGTGGCAATAACTGAGTGGCCTGCACCAAAGAATGTGCACGAAGTAAGAAGCTTCATGGGTCTTGCAGGTTACTATAGAAAATTTGTAAAGGATTTTTCTAAGGTAGCTGCACCAATAACTTCATTGCAGAAGAAGGATAAGAAATTCATGTGGAATGACAAGTGCGAAGCGGCTTTCAAAAGTCTGAAAGACCAATTGACTTCTGCACCTATATTGGCTGTACCAGACCCTAATGGGAATTTTACTGTTGTAACGGATGCTTCTGGGGAAGGCCTTGGAGGTGTTTTGTTACAAAATGATCAGGTCATAGCTTATGAAAGTAGAAAACTTAAGTTACATGAGCTGAATTATGCCCCTCATGATTTGGAACTTGCTGCCATTATTCATGCGCTTCAAGTCTGGAGACACTATTTACTTGGAAAACCTTTTGAGTTGAAAATCGATCACTGGGACTGAAATATATTTTTACTCACCAATCAATGCCGATAAAGAAGGTGGTTAGAATTTTTATCACAATATGACTTTGATATTAGCTATATCAAAGGGAAGGAGAATAGAGTAGCTGATGCTCTAAGTCGTAGGAGGCACATTTCTGCTCTTATAACATTGAGAACTCAGTTTAAAGACGAGGTAAAAAGTGCCTCAGAATCAGATGCATACTTCCAGCAAGTAAAAGCAGCGCTTGCTGCAGAACCTAAGGATAAAAGGTATGAAGGTTTTCATTTTGATAATGAAGGAATCTTGCGTTATGAAAATAGGGTATATGTACCTGTGCTGAATGATTTGAGAAAGAAGTTGTTAGTTGAATTTCATAATTCACCTTTCTCTGGACACCCAGGTATCACAAAAATGCTAGCTGATTTGAAACAGCAATACTTCTGGAAAGGTATGAAAAAGGATGTGATAAATTTTGTGACTCATTGCCTGGAATGTCAGCGGGTGAAGGCAGAGCATATGCACCCTGCTGGACTGTTATATCCTCATAGCATACCGCAGTACAAATGGCAAGTAATAACCATGGATTTTGTACAAGGACTACCTATGTCCAGGAATAAGCATGATGTTATCCTGGTAGTTGTAGACAAACTGACTAAGGTAGCTCATTTCATCGCTGGAAATCTAAAGGATGATTCACCAGTGCTGGCCAAGAGGTTCGTACACGAAATTTTCAGATTGCATGGTGTGCCAGAATTGATTATATCTGACAGGGATCCTAGAATGACGTCAAGGTTTTGGCAAACACTTAACGCAGCCCTAGGAACAAAACTGAACTTCAGTTCTGCATATCATCCAGAAACGGATGGACAAACTGAGAGGGTAAATCAAGTGTTGGAGGACATGTTGCGAATGTATTGCATGGATCAACAGTATAAATGGGAAGAATATCTTCCATTAGTTGAGTTCGCATATAACAACACTTATCACTCATCTCTAAAGATGGCACCATTTGAAGCACTTTATGGAAGAAAGTGCAGAACCCCTGTAAGTTGGGACAGTGTTGAGGATAGAGTGGTAATTGGACCGAGATTCTCACGAAATGGAACAAGAAGTTAAGCTGATTCGTGAACGATTAAAGGAAGCAATGCCGATGTACGGAAGAGCTATGCTTGACCTTAAGCGGGTTGATAGAAAGTTTGAGCTTGGTGATAAGGTTTTCCCGCGTGTTAAACCCGTAAAGAGTTCTATAACTTTTGGCAAGGCTGCCAAGTTGTCACCACGATTTGTGGGACCTTTCGAAATTATCGAAATAATCAATCTGTAGCGTATCGTTTAGCATCGCCACCGCTTTATCTCGCATGCATGATGTTTTCCATATTTCTTTGCTTAAGAAGTATGTTTCAGATCTATCACATGTTTTAAATTGGAATTCCTTGCAGGTCCAAGAACCAGAATAATCGTGGTTAAACCCACACGAGTACCGAAACTCGCCAACCGCACTTGAGAAATCGTGATATTCAGCAATGTAAGGTCCAAAGGGGGACCAGCTTTAACGAAGAAAGTGCAACTTGGGAAAACCTCGAAGAGATCAAAATTGCTTTTCCTTCTCTTTTTGCAATGAATGAAAACTGTTGACAAAGATATACTTTTATGAACTAATTGTTTTAAGTATTTATGAAAGCCGATTAAGCGTACTTTATTCAAAGTTGAATAAATGTGTTGTGACATTGATTTCAAACTATTTAATATGGAAGTAGTCACATTGTTTGTGTACTAATAAATTGATTGACCAAGGTTAATTTAATATGAAATTCATCGGGACGATGAATCTTTTTAGAGGGAAGCATGTAACACCCCGAATCACAGTTACTTTCTCCTAAGCATACAAGTGTTGATATGTGATTTCTTATAAAAGGATGTGTTCCTCGATTCGAAATCATGCTTGATATGTACTTGAATTTCTTGCAGATTGCAGATCTTGGACCGAGTCAAAATATGAATAGACTCTTTTATTTATTTCATTTTGTGTCCGAATATTAATCGATCACGGAATGAATTATAGAGATATTCATCTATAATATCTAGACTTGGATCAAGTGGAATTGATCCAAGTAATGCTTTAAATCATTTGTGATAAATTAGATCACGCACTTGAAAAGGTCAGCAAGGTATGGAAGCATTGATTAAGCTGGTCGAGTATGACTCAGCTGATCTTGAGAAATGAATTGGTTCCCGATATGGAGGTATATCTCGGAAGGTCTCGGTCGTGGACCCGGTGTAATAATTCCGTCATGTATATTTCTCGCCCTAACGGTTGTAGAGAGTAAACCCCGCTCGGAGATGCATGATTTTAGGTCTTTTCCTTGGCATATAAAATGTTATACCTAACAAGAATTATTAATGGTTAGTAACCTTAAACTAAAATCCTAACCTAGGGGTTAGATTATCATTAATCTAACCTAGACCTAGGCTATGTGTTAATATCCTAAGTTAGTATCTATGTGTAAATTGGTTAGTATGGGTATGACCCTAAATTCTAACCTAAGATACTAACCTAACTAATGAGGAGATTATGGAAAATGGGCCTATGGAAGGGGTGTGAACCATGGGTGGCGTTTTCTATGGCAATTAATGCTCATAAGGATGAGGGACAGGTCATGGCGGAGGTTTAGGCGACGGCTAACTCGCGACGCGGCAGTGTCGCTAAGTTTGGAAATGAGCATGAGTTGTAGTTGACCTGCCGCCACCTCGCGGTCGGGGAAGTTGAGTTTAAGCGGGAAAGTTGGTTTAATGACATTCAATGTTCTAGGAGACGAGCTCGAACTCGCGAGAAGGCATGCAAACGGAAGTTGAAGGTTTGTTTGGTTTGTCACGATTTTCGGTCTTCTCTCTCTCTCTCTCTGCTTGTTTACTGGTTCTTCGCACCAGTTCTCCTTGAGTTGCATGGCAAGAATGAATTTCTCTGGCTCTTTTCTCTATCTTGGAAGATATATATGTGATGGAGACAGCGAAATTTTGTTGGTCGCTTTATCGAGGAAAAGAAAAGGAAGTTTGAGCTCTTCCTGTGGTCTGCTTCGGAAATTTTATCAAAATACAGGCATGTTAGGCCCTAACCTTTAAATATCTTGCTGTCTTTCAAGTGCTTTCATTAGAACAACTCTGTTCAAATGTTTTGTGAAAATTAGATGAATTTTCTATGGAGATCTTGTTTGATTTTTGGCACTGTATCTCTTCTGGTTCGATTTTTCAATTTCCTCTTGATGGGTGTTTATTGAAATCGAATTTCGGCTCTATTTGCTTTGAGTATTCATTCTGGCTTATACATGTGAGGTATTTATTTATAAAAGTTTGAGTGTTCGGCCTGTTTGGCGTGAGCCCTTAGAATATACCTGTGTGTAGTATAAGACCACTGTATGTTTTTGATTAGTGGTCGCTGTTTCTTGTTATGGAAACTGTATGGAATGATTCTGATGAATACTGTAAGATTGATCAGTATTATTGCTTCTTTGGGAACTCTGTCGTGGGATTTGTTGACAGCGACTAATGATACTTTCGGGTTTCATTTGTTTTCAAATTTTTGGCTTGGAACAGGCAACTGTTGTGTTACCGTAGTCTTTACGACCCAGCGGAAGTGTTTTCCTTGTTATTGTGGAAACGGGATTATTGTTGACTGTGTATAATATTGTTACATCTATACTTTATTATAACGACTCAGTGGAGTCCTTGATTGAATTATATATAGCTATCTACTGTTGTGGATGTAGATTCATCCTTGTGTTTTGTTATTTGATTTCGTGGAAGCCTTATAGAGAAAGGAACAGGCCTTCTGACCACGGTTATTTGTAATAAATAAGGAGTATAGATTTCTTGGGTATGCATTGCATTTCTTTTTGAAAGTTGTTTGAAAGTTTTAAGGCGGCTCAGTTGATTTCCTTGCTCGAAAAGGGTATTTGATTTGCTTCACTTGTTTCATTCGGAATGTTTGCCATGAATGGCATAGATGGATTTATCAACCAATTTCATAGTACGTTCTTGTAGGGTTCAGTGGTTATGAGTACAAAACCATTAACAGTTTACAGGTGAATATATAGATTTATACTATTGTGAATTGGATGACTCTGAGGAGTCGATTGAATGATTCTTTTTATTTTTGAGCCGAGTAAAGTTAAGTTGTTGGTATTTTATGTGCTTGGCGACTTAATGGAATAACATGTTTTTCGATCTTGTTATTGCGATTGGAATTCCTTCGTGTTTTAGGGATTTTGAGGCACGATTCTTAGGTGGACATGTACGTCTTCAACCTGTACAAATTTGTGTAAAAAGGTTGGCAGAGTTCAGTCGGGTTCTTGGTTTGAAATCAGAGATTAATCTGTTCGTCTGATTCTTATTATGCTTCGTTGATGAACAACAGTATGAATTCATATGCATTTGCTTGAATTGTTACCTCCGTTTGAATCAATTAGAATTCTGGAAAGGTAGCTGGTACTTCTGTCTCTTTCTGAACTTGACTTTGGACATTGTCTTTGTCACTGTTGAGATCCTTGAGTATGGATGACTGTTTCGTGTTCCGACCTTGTTTGGGTAAGTCGCGAATATCACACTAAGACTTGCATGCGCCAAGGTAAGGATCGATTGGTTGTATTCATTTCTTTTACTTCAGTCCGATTTTGACTGAGCAAGAATAAGTATGCTATGTTCCTTTCCATTTATTCAGTCCGATTTGACTGAGCATGATTTGGAAATACTGTGTGGTCAACATAGCATAGTTCCTTGGAAACCTTAAATTGCTTGATGCAATAAGGTTGTTGTTTTCAGCGATACGCTTGTAGTTTCTTGTTTTCAACTTGTGTCAAAGCCTTACTGTGTAAAAGGAACTAGCATTGGGCTTAGGGTTGATACATGAATTGTTGATGTGTTAGTTGCTGTACAGGAGTTTTGCTGTGTTTCTATTTCTTGATTTAGAACAGCGATCTTGCTTGTGGCTTGTTTAACCTGTTCATTTATATGCTGGTTGAATGTTTTTATATCTAAGGACGGTACAGTGATGAACTTATGTGAAAGGAAGTATGAATGGATAGGTTCTTTCTCTTCCTTTATTTAATACTTGTTGATATTTATCTAACAGTGGGAAATTGTTTTGTAACATATTGGTGGAATTCCGAATTGTTATGTTGTTCCCTTTTGGAAGAATGAAACGATCTGACCAATGTTGTGATTTTGGATTCAATGATTGTTGTGTACATTCGTTCCTTGATTCTTTTAATATTTGATGAAATATTAGAAAGTGAATAAGACTATTTGTAACAATGATAGAGTTACATATTTGTAATCATTCTGTATTACAAGGACATAGTCTGAATATGTTTACTTATTTGGATATTTGATCTCATTTAAACAGGGTGTTTAATGAAAACAATTGATGGATTGCAATTGTTTTAAAAGTTAGTGCTTATCATGCTCAGTTCATTGAACTGACTCATGTTGACTATTTTTGCAGATGGTTGCCGTAAGAGGTAAAAGCAATGCAGATCTGACAAGCTGATCAGATTGTTTATTTGATTTATAATAAATTGCATCTTGATTTTATAGATGGACTATATGAGAAAAGATGTTTCTTTTCCGTTAAGCATTGTATCAAGTATGCTGTTGCATAAAATGTAATTGTATAGTTTTGAAAGGAATGGAAATAAGTGTTTGATACACATATGTTGTATTCTATTTCTGAAAGTTGACCTTCTTCGGTTTATGTAACGAAGGGGCATTGTTATCATTGTATAATATGGATGCTTTTGTGATTGACAATGGAAGCTTGCAAGAAAATGAGATTGAATTCTTATGAGTATTTAGAAGTTCTAATCTGTTCTAGCGAAAGCAATATTGGAATTAAATATTTGTCTTTCTAGAAGATAGGTTAAAAGTGAGCCTAAAAGTGAACGATAAACAAACTGGATTAAATTACTAATCCCTAGTCCTAAGTATGACAGGGCAATATTAAATTGGATTCTTAATCATTTATATCTTTATACTAAAAAGTATGATATAAATTCAGTTAAGAGAACTGATATGCAAACAAATGGAGTTCAGAAGGCAATCTCAAGCAAAGGTTATGAGATATTGTCCGATTCTGTTGCTTTAGAAACAAGTGTATTCTAATGACTCCTTGATGAGAACTGACCGTAATACCTCTACCATGTAATGGGTTTTATAGAGGAGGGTCGTCTTAAGACGAAGAATCCAGGGATTTGGAAAGGCTAACCTTAGGGAAAAGTCTTTAAAAGTAATTTAAACCCTAGTGCGTAACGCTGGATACTGAGTAGATCTTTTCGAGGCGGATTTAAAGGTTGACGACATAAGTCAACTGCAGAGTTGTACCTCCGAGAAGATTAGGATCTTCTCGAAGTTACAATAATGCAGATGACTTATGGCGACACCCTTTGCATTGATCGCTAAGATTTACACTTGATTTCGCACGAGTTACCCTGGGACCGATTAAGAACGTGGTCATGATATAAGGCTGCCTAGGAGATTTGGGGTATCATGACACACTGGTTGAACTGCAAGGTTGAACCAGTATGTCATCATATCCCTAATCCTCGTGGGCATCCATATAGCATTATCACCTTGTTAATCTGCCTCCGAGTGATTCAGTTGTGAAAGGAAGGACTGACAGTAGTCAGTATAAGACATTCTATATAACATATGAATGGGGTGAAGGACGTATTCCAGATTGACGAGTATGTCGTTAAGGAATACGAGACATGAACATTATGTTTCAAATCTTTGGCCAAAGTATCGCAAGATGCTTGATTGCGTTGTCCTAATTCACCTAGTCTAAGGGATGAGATGCCGATGAATAATGGTAATAATTATTCAGTTAGATTCCTTGGACAGAGCATTCTGAATCCCAGATTAGGGAAGAGAACCGCAAGAGTAATGTGTTAAATGAAAACACCGACTCTTATTACTCATGAATAGATCGGTAGATTACCGAGTCATGGAATGAATAGATCGGAGGTACTCCGAGTCATTACAGCTGCATATGGTTGTCTGTTATATAAATGGTTATTTTAATTGTGAGTTCTAAATTATGTATTTAGAACCCGTATGCAATTATCAAAAAAAAAAAAATTGACTTGTTCTATTGTCTAAAATGAGGATGTTACATTAACACCAAGTTGCGAGTGTGACTCAATGAGGATAGGTGAGTGAGGGATTTCACATGACGAGTAGGTAATTTGGTGTTAGGTGAGGTGTCAAAAAAATGGGTTGAGGAGTGGAGATGTGTAGAGGTATGTTACACCAAGTTGAGAGGGGGAGGGAAGTTGAGTTCAAGGTGAGGGAGCTAAGTGCGGGGGTAACTTGGCAGTGAAACAAAGGATGCTTCTTAAATAAGACTCAAAGTAGGAGGAAGTGAGGTAGGGGAGATAGGGTTGAGTTTCATAAGATACTTGGTTGTGGAAAGATGGATAGTGGGGAAAGGCTACGTGAGTGAACAAAATTGTTTTGTGAGATAAATTATCTAAGGGGTGCAAGGGGAGAGTCACACATGTGAATCAAGTTAGAAGTGAGTTGATCAGTAACACAAATTAGAGGGGAAGAGACCAAGTGAATAGGGAGGAGGAGTGATAGTCAAGGGGAACCAAGGGAAGATTGATTCATGTAAGCAACTCATGATAATATTAGTGATTAGAGAAAGTTTACAACCTGGACACGATGTTGGTGAAATCATTGGGAAAGGGGCAAGTTGGTGAACTTCTATGAGCGAGAGGAATGTGTAACAAGGTGGTGGTGATTCACTCATGTGACTTGGGGGAAATGTGCAGGGGTCCAAGGGTAGACAAAGGAGTTTAAGGGTGGAGGAGTTGAGTCAAGAACATCTAAGTCACCGGTGTAACTTGTAGACACCTAAAATCCACTTACACATTTTTAATGCAAAAGTGGTACCAATTATCCTCTATCTCATCATTTCCATTATAATTAGTGCTTTTCCGCTAATTAACTAATGTTTCCCTCTATTTTGAACAATTAATGACACTTCATTAATTATATAATCTTTACTTCATTCCATATGCCAATTAACAACACTTTGTTAGTTATAATCCTCTTCTGATCGAATGATTAGATATTTGTAGTTCATTAAGCCTATTTAACCTTGTATTTAATCATTAAATACTTTTATTATTTAAAACCCCTCTTCCAACCATTCAAAATCAACCCCCAATCACTTCAAATAGCCTAAAAAGCTTATTCTATCCTATTAATTAGTCTTATTTGATTAATTAATACCATTTCCAACTCCCGTGAGTTGTACATCCTTTGTTAATTCTTCTTAACAACCTTATCCTTTGTATTTCTACTTTGGGCTTTGTCCCGCATGTACCAATTTTCAAGCTTCTCCCAAATGGGAAAGTTATAAAACGGATCAAGCTCCTTCCTTCACACCTTACACCATACTTTTTTTACTATTCTCATAAATCATATGATTAAGAGCCTTCTCCATTGATTTGGAATAGATTTTTCATCTCTTACATCCATTCCTTTATGCTTGGTTAGTAAAGGAAGATCTAAAAATGGATTTGTAACCATTTCTTAGAGAGATCCTTTCACCATCTTGAAGCAACAACACAAAGTTGATTGCTTGTGATCTTCATAGGTCCATTTTAAAGGAAATCATACATACTAAGTAGGAATGTTTGTAATTAGATAAGTAATTTCATGTTTAATTCATTAAAGAATTCTAATAAGCTATGATCATGATGGTTCTATGTTATATTTTAGCTTAGATATTTAGAATACTAGGTGTTAGTCTATTTCCATCATATTCTATCAAATCACCTCTAATAGGTACTTAGGGAATGTGCCAAACAACCTCTAGTGTAATGGTCATCTCGACAAGTAGGTAATCTAAAGAATCATCTCTCACAATGCCATCTATATGCTAAGGTAGTGAGTAATTCATGATCTAATTAGATTTGTGGCATATGCGCTACATAGTCTAGGCATGCATCTTACAAAACGACAATCATCCCTTGTTTCTTATGTCATCCGAAAGTTTTCTCGAAGGCTCTAAGCCACCAAAACCACTCGTGTGTATCCAAACCTCGCGATCTTCTAAACACATCTTCCTAAGGTGTTCTACTTGCTTCTATAATCTTTTATTCATTCCTAAATTTTTTACTAAGGTCAATTTTTTTGGGATTTTCTTCTAATATTGTCCTAAGGTTAAAACATTCACATTAACACAATCCTACTTACACTAGCATGTATAATTTAGTAGTGGAGAAAATTTCATGCTAGATGTCACCTTTAGTGCCTACGTCCTCACTTACCACTTACGTGAATGTGCGCATACATGCCTTTTTGTACACACTAGATTATTTTTTTGTATGCACATCCCCCACGCACCTAGTCTTAACTTTATGTCAACACACCTAGTTTAGTGTATGCGTGCCTAACATTCACACCAATGTGAACCCTCACACCAAGTGCACCCTAGGGCTCACGCTACCAAGAGACCACAATTTTTTCCTAGCTAAAAAATGCATTAAATGTACTTAAAATACAAAGTTTTAGGTTTACGTAGTGGTGTAGGGTCTGTGCTAGGTCTCTGGAACTCTTAGACTCGGTCTACGTGATGTGTGTGGTTCTAAAACTGCACCATTTCTCTCCAAGGTTAGATCAAATCTCTCACAAATCTCAATAGGGGTAAATAACAAATAACTAGCCCCGATGGTTTTTACCTCCGTGGCTTAGTATTTATAGCCATTTTTACCCCACTTGTCATTTTTCACACCCTTGATGGGCTAGGTGATCATCATGAATCTTATGAATTCTTCTAGAACTCCTCGTGCTGATTATTTTTAATAAATAATAATTTTTTGCATGTTTTTTCTATGTTGGGGCATGTTTTTGCTTCTCGGTGACCCTTTTCTGCTACCTAGGGCATTTTTTGCTTTCCAACATTTTTGACAATGTCACATGAATTATTCATTTAATCTAAAAAAAATTCTTCTCAAGAATATTAAAAATAGGTTAAAACATTTAATTAAAATAAATAAATCACAAAATTCATAAAAATCCAAAAATAGTAAAATTCAAAGTTTTTCAAAATCGGTAAAAAGCATGCACGCAATCAAGCCTGCTTTTGGACGCACTTTCATCGAACATCAATTTTTACCTAAAAAAATATTTCTTGGGTTCTCACATGTTCGTGTCATAATAAATCATGTATCATTTTGATCTACCCTCATTTACAAAGTTGGTTTGCTTGTTATCTCTCAGTACTATCTTGCACAACGAGTTGTTTAGAACTACTTCATAAAGACGTGAATTATTTTTCATAGGACCCATGTGTCCTTTGTGTATTCCTCTCACATGTATCCTATCTTGGGGAATCATTTTTAACCCTTGTCGCTTAACATGAACAATCGAGAACTAAAGCTTAATAACAAAAACATTGGTGTAACTGCCTTAAACATTGGTTATTTGAGTATATATGCTTATACTTGTTTCCTGTTAGGCTAGCTTGTTTACTTTATCATATTTCATTGCATTATGTATGTTGCAGTATGGAATTAAGCATTTTAAGAATGAAAAAATGTTAGTATAATAGCTTTACATGTTGTTTTACACTTTTATTGTATGCGTACATTTTAGTAAGGGTCGATGACGTTGATCATTTAAGAAAGGTGATGAAACAAAGTTGTTTATTGAATGAGATAGATGAAAATATATATTTCCATTCTCATATATCAATTCTCGTTACTAATAGATTTTCCTCCAAATAGATTCTTCTATATGTTTCCTTCATACTTTTTATCTTCGATTGACTTCTTCTATCACCTTGTCCACACTCAAGGGGAATTCATTATTATACTAATTTTCTTCAGAAAATTACTTGTTTATGCTTGTCTACTATCTTTGAATTGTAATTTCTCACACCACTCTAAATAGGGGAAAATGTTGACTCCTAAAATCTGCTTACACAATTTTAATGCAAAAGTGGTACCAATTATCCTCTATCTCATCATTTCTGTTATAAGTAGTGCTTTTTTGATAATTAACTAACATTTCCCTCTATTTTGAACAATTAACAACACTTCATTAATTATATAATCTTTATGTCATTCCATATGCTAATTAACGACACTTCATTAGTTATAATCCTCTTCGATTAAATAATTAGCTATTTATAGTTAATTAAGCCTATTTACCCTTGTATTTAATTAATAAACCCTTTTATTGGTTAAAAGCCCCTCTTCCAAACCATTCAAAATTACCCCAATCACTTCAAATAGCCTAAAAATATTATTCTAGCCTATTAATTAGTCTTATTTGATTAATTAATACCATTTCCAACTCCCCTAAGTTGTACATCCTTTATTAATTCTTTTTAACAAGCATATCCTTTGTATTTCTACTCTAGGATTTGTCACACATACACCAAGTTTCAAGCTTCTCCCAAATGGGAAAATTATAAAAATGACCAAGATCCTTCCTTCACACCTTACACCATACTTTTGTTAGTATTATCATGTTGGTTGGATATTTTGTCAATCCAAAATATGAGGTTCAACCACAGTACATGGGATTAAATCCCTCCTCAAAGACAGGTGAGGCTGCCTATTTATTACTAATCTAAAACATAGCAGAAACAATATATACAGTATTCACACTAATCTAACCATTGGGGTTGGGATAGAATCCCGAAATCCATATCCACACGTTGGGAAGATGTCGTTTTTCTAAATGGACAGGGTCAAGAATTATTACAATGGAAGAAACACAATGGAAAGGAAATGAGAGAAACGTATTTTCTTTCGAGTAAACACAGAGCACGAAATAATCATACGAGCTTTAGATCACAAATATAATGTTTGAAATTATTAGGATCGTCAAGATGCTAAACAAAGAATAGCCTAAGATCATGAACATAAGAACAATATCTTAAGAAAAACACATCTCACAACACAAAGTTTGCGAAAATAGTATCAACTTCTATTCCTCGAATGATTAAAAGAAAACACAAAATTTTTCTTTTCACAATAGCTCCCAATGTTCCAAAAATCTCAACCCCTTGGAATGTACACACATCCCTAATTTATAATAGAAAAGAGTAGAGAGAAAATAGGATAAATCCTAGAAAATAGTCTTTTAACGAGAGTCCTATTTTGCTTGACTCTCACGCAGGAGACCAAGTCAAAATTTGCTTCCTATGTGACGAAACAGAAATGAAAAAGACATGTCAATTTCAAGATGGAAATGACACGTCACATCGGGACTTAATCTGAATCATCATCTTTTTCTTCTTCATCTTTCTCTTCCTCCAGCTAAGCCTGTTTGTTCTGAAATTCTTGGAACTTCCGGATTATGCCTTGCATTTCATTTTCATTAGAAGCAGTGGAATGATCACTCAAAACTTTGTAGGTTTCATGAGTGTCACTGACACTACCAGGAAGTTTCCTCAATATTTTGCTGAGTCTTATCAAGGCCTCCAAAGAATGTTTAATCTTTACAAACTTGTCAATGATTTCAATACCAAATCCATGAGTTGGTTTATGCTAAACAGACTCTTGGAATTGTTTGAAAAGATTGTCAGCTGATAGGATGCCCGAATTTCCAACTGACACTTTTGCACAAATATTTAACAATTCTTCTTCCAAGTCACTTTTTCCATAAATCAATTGATCCTTGATTCTCTCAATTTACCACAGCTTCGTTGATAATCTTTACCCTGAACCTGATGGATTTGGTCAGCTGGAAATGCTTATCCACATGTGGGATGATGCCTTCTTCTACCAAGAGGTGTGATGGTATTTTCTTTAATGCCTAGAGAGATTCGAAAGTCAAATCAAGATGTCTAATTTCTTGGGAGAAATCATCATCCATATTTTCTCCATCACTCTGAATATTCCCCAAAGATTGATAGACTTCCATGACATCTTGAATCACTTCCTTCCCCTGTTGGAGCAGCCTTTGGATCCATTCATCGACCACCCTTCCTTTTTTATTAATCTTCTCAATTATAGGCACTGATGAGAAATCGAATCCGACAGGAACAGAGGAAGATGGTATGGATTCAAGGGGTTTTGAGAGCTTAAGAAATACCTCAGTCAACTACTCCAACTTTCCTTTAAGCTCATCTCTGCTGTCTTTTATTTCCTTCAACTTCTGGCACAACACGTTTGTAGCATCCCGTGCATCCTGTTGTGCCCCTTCTGTTGTCACTTTTCCTAGAGCCACCCTGGTTATCTGATAGTTAGAGGCTGTTATGTCCTCTTTGGTTTTGTCGATCCACAGGAGTGGCGATCTCTACCAACTTATGCCCCAAGCACCCACCAAAGCCCTTGAAACTATTTTGGGTTTCTTGGCTGATTTAGCGATAAGAGAGCCTTGAGTGAGCTAAAATCAAAGGCTGGTATGGGTACAATCACCTTCCTCTTCCTCGAGTTTGCTCGAGTAGCCATTGAGGTGTTTCAGAGGGAGTTTCCACTATTGTAGAATTTGGTATCATACTTTCAAGAGGAGAGGGATCCAATGGCGAAGTGGGGACAGTTACCAATGTGGCAGCAGATTCAATAAAAAGAGGCACAGGAGGGGGCATGTTGGTGATTACTTTGGTACCAACAGAGAGAGGTGAGAGTCTAGAGAAAATGTTGGCCATGATTGAAGAAGTCAATGGGCAATGAGGAGGTAGAAGTGGTTGTGAGGGAGGAAATGTAGATCCAGACTCCAAGGCTTGGGATGCAAGAGATAAGGTCTCTTCAGTTGGGTAGTCAACAAATGGTGAAACCAGAGGCTGGCTTCCTTCTCCTTCCAAAGAAATTTCTCCTATTTCTGGTGGTGTTGGTGATTCTGGCACATTCACCGTTTCAACTAGAGAAACAATTGAAGAGATTTCTCTTTCTCTTCTCTTCTTGACAAACTTGACCTTTATAGGCCCCTTAGAAGATATTTTGTCTTTTCCCTTTTTGGAGGGCCCCGCCTCTGAAGCAACCAAATTTGAAAAATTATCATCTTTAAAACTCATTCCCCAAGAGGTGAGCCATGCTTTGGTGTGTGCAAGAATCAGGGCTGACCTATCTGTAATGGAGGCTTTTTCACTGATAGACCAATCAATAGGTGGGAAAACATATTGATCTTCATTCAGTCCATCATAGGAAGGGTCCAGAACACTTTCATTATCGCTAGTACCTTCTGGTAAGTTAGCGAGCTCAAGTGTTTGAATCTCAGCAAGTGTCAATCTACTATGATCTTTTCTTCGGACAGCAACCTCATCACGTAAATCAATCCAAACATCTTCTACGCTTGGCACATGCGGGTAGAGAGTTCCATACGCCCTGAGGACTCCTCGAATATCAAACCCATCTCGGGGCTTCATGTGCTTCTTCAATTTATCTTGAAGCTCATGGAAAACGTTCTTGGCTTTCACCACCGTTGAACAAGTATACCTTCCAATAGAAATTGGGAAAGATACAGCGGCCTTGTGTTTACTCTATTGGAACTTGTGAAAATCCAACAATTGCCTGACCAACTCCATCAAGATTAGTTTGTCCCCTAGATATCTGGGCAAATGGAAAGGATCCCCTGAGTACATGACTACTCGAAGATATGTGAACTTCTTAAATTGCAAGAAGACACAACCCCATTTTGAAACTTCAGCCCATGCTTCATCAGATACTCTCATTTTCCTCAGTTCGGGACTTAACCTGTAGATGTTCTCATAAAAGAAGGCATCGTTTACCCTTCTGAATTGGTCTTCAGACCCTTTTCTTGTCAGCTGAGGGAAATACTGATAAACATGCTCCACTGTCTTGTTCCCCTTGGTGTCCAACCCGGGATAGTTCCTCATGTTGGCCGCTCGCATAGGTGACATACGAGGACATATAAAACTTTCCCATAGATAGATCATTGTCATTTGAGAATCTATCTCATTACTGATAAGAGTACCCCAATCAATTCCCTGTTGATTCTTCTTAATAGTGATCATGAACTAGTACATCCATCCTTGGAAAACATTTGATTCGGGGAAACCAAAAACCCAACTCAACAGAGTAATGATATCATTGATTTCCTGAATGAAATCACTTCTGGGAACAAGTCTTGGGAACCTGGAAATAGTTGGTTTGGCTTTGATTAGGAACTTCTTATTCACGTGTTTGATGTAATCCTCCGATCATTGTCCTAAGATTTTGGGCTGATTTGAGATCCACATCTCCATATTCCTTAAAATTGGGCAGCTTGATAAGGTCATCAAAGTAACCTCCATCTAATTTAATTACAACTTCTCCCGCCCGGATTTTCACGAACGCAGAAGCAGAGTCATAATTTGAAGCACAAGCCAAGATGAACTTGGGGGCGAGCGGACATAGGGAAGCCTCACAGTAAGAGGTAGGCCACTGCCAACTATTGATTTCATCCATGGAGTTTGAGAAGGGCTCTTGACCCTATTCCAGAAATCCTCCATATCTACGTTTCCGAGCTCTATATCTCGGATGTCAAAATTACAACAACGTAGGAGGAGACTCCACCTTCCTGAATTTGTATTTCATCCTCCCTAACTTTTTAGTCTTATCTTGTGATGGACCGGGTCCGACATGAGGAATTTCAAAGGAGGAGAGTGTCAGAGATCAGAAGATGTTGAACATCGTGAAAAAACCGACACACTGGAGATGTCGGAAAGGTGGAAAAACTCGACACACTGAGGAGGATGTCGAGGAGTTTGGAAAACCCGACACACTGAAAAGGATGCCAGAGAATTCAAAAACTCGACACACCAAGAGGATGTCGGAGAGTTTGGAAAACTGAAACTTGAGATTTTCTCGATATACTACGGTTTTGAACACTGCAAAACAGCGATGCGAAACCCGAGAAGAGGGAATAGGGTAATTGTTGAGTTGAAACATGCAGGTTTCCTTCACCATTTATATCCCAAACATATTTTTAATTATAACAACATTCTCGGGGAATAAAACAAAGTGATAATTCCAAAGGGTAAACCCTAAAACATAAACCTGATTTAGAAAACAACCCCCAAAATGGAAAAGATAAAAACCCCAAAACAACCCTGATAAGAAACTTGGAAGAATTCCTTACACAATTAATCCACAAAAACCACAAACAAAGAATGAAGAAAAATACCTTCAACTAGGACAAGGAATGATAAAAAATGAGCAATGCAATCGGGCACAGAGGTGAGTTTCGGGTTTCGGGGTCGAAGATGCATGCGTGAAAATCCACGAGGTAAAAAGTACGTCTGGTAAAAATGACGTGGAAATCTGAATATATAAGAAAATTCACATTTAATACACTTCAGTTGACACGTGCCAACTACCCGACAACTCGGCATTAATGCCATGTCAGCATGCTTAGGATATCTGAAACCCGACACAAAGGTTTTTAGAGTAATTCAGGTTTCGGGTTGTGGGAAACAATCGACATGAAGCATGATGCTTGATGGCCCAGAAACCCGAAAACAAAGGAGTAAATCGGGCTTCGGGGATCGGAAGACATGCGACATGAAGCATGTTTTGACTAAGGCATGTTCTGATGCTCGAGAAGGTCCAAAACCCTGACTCACCTTACTTAATGTGGGTTTCGGGTTTCAGGGAACACACGACATGAAGCATCCAAAACACGTGTTGTCTTGCTTGTGAAACCCGAAAACCCGATTATCTCTCTGAAAGGTAATATTTAGAAAACCAGCTCAAAATTTTCTTAGGGTTATCTGATTTTTTTATTTTTTTTTAGCGTAAACTCAAAAATTAGAAAACATTTCATAAAGCATATGATTAAGAGCCTTCTCCATTGATTTGGAATAGCTTGTTCATCTCTTGCATCCATTCCTTCATGCTTGGTTAGTAAAGGAAGATCTAAACATGGCCTTATAGCCATTTCTTAGAGAGATCCTTTCACCATCTTGAAGAAACAACACAAAATTTGATTTCTTGTGATCTTCATAGGTCCATTTTAAAAGCAATCATACATACTAAGTAGGAATGTTTGTAATTAGATAAGTAATTTCATGTTTAATTCATTTGAGCATTCCAATAAGCTATGATCATGATGGTTCTATGTTAGATTTTAGCTTAGCTATTTAGACTATCCGGTGTTAGTTTATTTACATTATCTTTGAAATTTTAATATGAACACACATTTTGGTGGGATAGGAGCAGTTATGGAAGTGGTTGTGGTGATGGTGGTTCGGTGAGTCATGATTACAACTCATCAAGGTAAATTGTTTATTTTGTAAGAGAATTAGAATGGGTAGGGTCCGAGATGAGGAGTAGGGTCTTGGGTGATGAAATGGAGAGTGATAAGAATATAAATAGTGAGGTGAGGAGTGAGGTGAGGTAAAATCTTGGTTAGGATGGGTAAGGTATTAAGGTAGGAGAAAAGTGCTTAGGAAAGCTAGGTAGGAGTCAAGATGATTTTAGGGCCATGAAGAGGATGGGTAAGTGTGAGGGAAGTAAGAATGGGGTAGGGTTGTGCTAGAGTGACTCACCGAACAAGTTGCAAGGTGAGGAGGAAAGGTTAATGGGTGGGGTGAGAAGTAGTAGAGGGCAAGGTTGATGACCTAACTCGGTGTGGACATGGCCTTGTAGATTGCTTTGGGTGTGATGATTGCAATGGAGGAAGGGTGAGGATGAGAAAATGGATGCAATATGAATGAAATGAAAGATAAAATAATGATTGCAATGTAAATGACATTTAAATTGGTGATTGTGTAATGTAAATGGCATGAAAAATGAAAAATAATGTGTTGAAGGCAAGAAATGCCCATCGATGTTCATTCCAATATGCAATGGAGCATAAGCATAAAAATGACATGGTTGCTGAACAAGAGTGTATTTGTATAAACAATGTGTTAAACCATATTATTTTGTGAACTTGTGATGAACCCGAAGGCACTAGTCATAAGAAAATAAGTGATCAAAAACAAGATCTTGAACAAGGTCTCAACATTACAAGGTGCCATACTAGCCCTACACCTCAATGATATCTTGTGTGCTGTGTGTTAAAATTAATTACTACTTGAAATGAACACTTAGAAGATAATGAGCTGAAACAAAAGCCAATTTTTAGGTTTTATTGAAACATACCATTGGTGAGAGATGGAATGGAAGGTAATTGTAATTTGTGCATTGCTCCGATATCAACTAGGTGCCCATATCCCCAAAAAAGATACATTTGGTTCTACTTGTAGTATTTCTCTACTACTAACCAAGCATCCATAGCCTCGGTAGAGATATTGGAAAGACATTTGAGAGAGAGTGTTTGATATTACTCTTGTTTTATTTTTATTTTCTTGTAAATGAATTTTGATTTTGATTTTTTAATTTATTTTTAACATGATATTCAACTATCTCATTTTTCTAAGGATTTTAAAACTAGTAGTGGCTTAATGGAGGAAATGGGAGTGACAATGGATATGATAGTTGGAAAGCATTAACAATTAATGTCATGGGGTCTTGAAGATAAGCTATTAAGTGTGTAAGCATGCATGGATCTCAAAGAGGAACACCATTCTTAATTTACCATGTAAGGAGATACCAAGTTCAAGAAACTATAGTAGAGACTATTGATTACAAAATGTGACAACAAGATGATCCATACTTCACCAAAACATGTGAAACAAACCAAGATGTGGAATGTGAAATAAATGTAAAAATAATGTGTAGTATTGAACTAATAAGTGGAATAAAACATGAATGAATGGATAAATGGTGAAAGAACATCCGTAGGCAATGTTGTTTATTGAAATTTTGAAATATATAGATATTTTTAGTTTTACAAGATGCTTAGCTATGTGGATGTGTGCGTTTTTATGTTTTTGGAAATGGTGATAGAAAAATATGTAGAGAATCAGGGTGTGTTTCAAATCTAGTCCAGATGAAGAGAAGTGGAATGTAAGGAGCATGCAAAATGTGGTAGTGAAGAAAAATGAAAGTCCCCTAGTCTGCATAAGGACTAGGTGAGTGAGAGACATGATGTATAAAAATAAGTGATAAATGAGATAAATGATGAGTGAAGATGAGTGAAGAATGCCAAATAGAAGCCATAGAATGGTGATACATGAGGGTCATGAGTATGGGAATGAAGTAAAACATGGGGAGTGTGCGCTAGTGTCAAGTGGACGAGGACATGAAAATATATCAAATGTAGAATATGAAGTGATATGAGGCAGTATGTGAGTGATGATGACATGTACATGAGGAGTTGATAACATAGGGATGTCTGGAAGAAGCATATGATGTAAGGGTGTGGTCTTAAGATGAATGGGTGTGATGATATTATGATGACATGGCATGTGAAAAGGCTTGTAAGAGGGAATGTCAAACAAATGAAAATGTGGGAGAAAATTGAAATGATATGGGGTGTGTAATCGGATGTGGAGAAAAATTGTAGTACATGTGTAAAACCAAAAGGTTATGTGATTTTGATAGATGATGTGAACAAAGGAGGACGATCCGATAATAAAAATAGTGCCTAAATTAGCTATGACAGAGGCAAGAAGGTGTATGTGGAAAAATGCTCCAGAATACATGAAGAAATGGGAGCAAGTGGAGGTGACTTGTGAGAAGGAGATGAAAGAATGTGCATAAATGAATGAGAGGGAATAGATGCAAGTGGAGTGTAAATGACCTTAATAGATGATATATGATGTCATAGAGGCACCGTAAAAAAGGGTTCTTTGATGAGTGATGGGGAAGGTAGTGAGATGCATGTGGAAGAGAGAACTGAAATAAATGAAATGATGAGTGAATTGAGATGTCATGAATATCATAATATAGGTGTGGGAACAAGATGTGTGAGAAGTGGATTGTATATGATCGAGACAAGTAATGAGTTAGATGATGATTTCAGAAGGATATAATCACATAGTGATAGGGATGATGTAAATGTGGAGAACTTTAGGAAAGAGGATGATGAGACCACATCAAAAGTGGAAGGATAGGATTGTGGAGATTGAGAAGGGTATGATGTAGATGGTGGGAAACTAGGGAAGCATGATAATGTAGAGTATAAAGTGGAAACATGTGATGATGTGGGTTGTGAAGTGGATGAAGAGACACAAGGTGCACATGATGTTTGGGTGGTAGTGGGAAATGATGAGTCTAAAGAATAAGGCATGCCACATGGAGAAGAAGTGGGAATAGTATTGTGTGAAGTGATTATATTTTTGTTAGTAGGTGATATCGGAGGATATGAATGCTCAACTATAATGTCCCCCTTATCAAGAATATCTTGAATGATATTGTGAAGTTGAGGACATGAGTCAGTGGAGTGACCATCAGTACAATGGTAGGAACACATCTCCTAGGAGGAACACCATAATGGCGGGGTGGCATGGGGAGGAGATTGATGATATTAGCATCAAGAAACTTGTGAAGAATAGAGGAAAGGGAATCAGTCAACAAAATGAATTTTTGAGGGGATTGGATGAAGAAATGAAATTTAGTAGAATGTGACAAATGTGAAGATGTGGGTGTAGAATTTTTTGATATGTGAGGATGATCCAATTGGAGGAAATTGTAAACATAAAAGGGTAATGATGTAGTATGTGGGGAGAAATAGAAACATGTGGAAAATAAGGAGGATGACCAAAATGAACATCCTTAAGGCATTTTTCCATGTGCATGGCCTCATCAAATGTGCATAGTGGATGATTTTATAAGTGGTGAGATATGTGAGGGACATAAATTTTGGAAAATAGATCAATTAGGCTTGGATTGTGGGAGGAAATGAAAGGGGATGAATGATATCATGCCAATGCACAATAAAGTCAATGATGGATTATCTATAAAATTTCCAAAGCATGTGAAGGTCAACTAAGGGTTATTTAAGTGTGATATTGATGGAGAAGTGAGATAATAATGTGTCAATGAGTTGTATGAATGTGTAAATGTTACGTTGTACAAGACCAAAGTACCAATCAAGTGCTTGAATAACAAGTGAAATTGGAAAAGTGTAGAGAAGGAGAGAATCATCATGTTGAATAAGGTGGCATGCATAACATAATAGATGGAAGTTGTTTTGAGGATCCTTGGTGCCATCACAATTTTCAAAATTTGGAAATTTGAAATGCACTAGGTAGGGACGATGTAGTACCATGGGATGGATAGGATCATTATAAATATAATGATAAGTTGGTGGGGGTGGAAGTCCCCCAAGTATTATAACTCAAGCTTTACAATTCAGTTAAGAAGTTGTTGGTGAAGTAAATTAGGGTGGATATGAGCATGAATATTACTATAATCCATGAAGAATGATAGTCCTACCCATGATGAGGATTGTGAAACATGAGTGGAAAAAGTGAGAAATAAAAATCATAGGGAAGTTGAAATTACAAATGAGCATGGGAAAATATGATATGAAGAACAAAGGGTAGAAATGGATGAACTATGGATTTAGAAGGTTACAAGTCGATCCACGATTCTGATTAGCTTTGGGATAAATCAAGAATAAATAAATAATGTAAAATGAATGATTAAGAAATTTATAATTCATTCACATTTGTAACTTATTATGGAAAACATTTGGGATGGTGAATTACATCACGGTCATAGTTATGACCGAGATTGGGAAAAATCGGGACTCATAAGGACTAATAGAAACATATGTGGTAGTATGAGAAAGGTTTGTAAAGAATAGAAATAGTCATAGGTGGGACTCAATAATAATGGATTTTGATGAATGTAGTGATTTTTGTTTGTCTTAAGGTGGAATATGGGCCTAGTTTGTTTATCTTCCTATAAAAGGATCTCTCTAAATACCAAGGGTTATCTCAACAAGCTCTGTACACTAGAAAATTTCTAGTTGCAGGCTTTACTTTACCCCCTTGATTAACCAAGATGATTTTTACCTCACTCAATCAATCAAACTAGGGCCATCACTAATTATAACCTTATCTCTACCTCATGGGTGAACTAGTCTATCGGGTTGGGTGACCATTTTCTGTGGTGACTCCTCTCAATGTGTTAAGGACTTAAGGGTTCCTATAGTACTCCTGAAAATGATTTTTAGGGCTTCTTCCCAAGAAATTCCCACAGTTGTGTGGATGGGTATTTACCCTTATCCATACCTATATTTAGTGTGTGTTAATTCCCGATTCATTCCCTTAAGAATAAACAAGTATTTTAAATATTTTTTTATAGAAAAAATTTACAACACGATCATGATTGTGACTACTCCGATTTAGTATAAATTTAATTAAATATATATTTTTGAGTAACTACTATAATGAATGATATAAAAGTGATAAAATATAGTATATGGATAAGAAAAAAACATGAAATTATATGAAACCCCGAACAAGAGGAAGGGGTAGAGTGACTTATCTAATTTTGAGAAAACTAGAAGTGATCCGGAAGGTAAATAGCTTGAATAGACTAGAAAGAGTGATGTCAATGCTCACTAGATGTTTTGTAACTCATAATTATTCATGATAGGAATTCCCATGGGAGGACAAGAGTTCTGGGTGCTTAGTGTCTGTGAGGAATATTACGATATATCTTCTATGTAGGAGGATCTTTTTGTTAGTTTCATTTTTTCACTCTAGATTTTTTCTAATGTCACTGATTATATGTATAACCTATAAAATAATTATAGCAAGTTTTTATTAAGGTGTGGTAAAATTTTCAAGTGCTGGTTTGAAAATTTCAGCAAGATATTGCATTTTTACTCCTACCTGAATTCCTAGAAGTGAGATTTTGATCTTGAACTAGACATTTTGATGTTTTTCGCACATATAACGTATGTGTGGTAGGATAATATCTTCATGGTATCTAGGGAAGGGTCTTAAAATGAATTTATGGGAATTAGTTTAGAGATTAAGAGCGAAATATTTATAAACAATCATTAATAAACTAAGGAGGTTTTAAACCCTCTTAAAACCCTAGTTCTAAAGTGATGGAGAAGAAATTGATTATAAATGCCAATAATTTATTTTTTTTCTCAAGTTTTATGATTTGAGGTTATAGATGAATCCTCCATATTTCTCCAAGTGCAAGTTAGGTGTCTTGGATGTGTGTGGACCCCACTCAAAAAGGTAAGTTTTGAATAATTTGATATTTCTCTCGGGTTTTGCATTAGATAAGGTGAATAAAATGATTTTAGAGGAATTATGGTATACATAATTATTTTCTAGAGATTATTAAAAACAAGTTTGAGCCCTTCGGAGGTTTGTTGAAGTCCATTTTTGCAAGACTAGTCTTTGGGGCAAAAATGGCGCTTTAGTGACCAGTTTACAAAAGAATTTTTATGGTGTTTCAATATAATTTGTGGCATGGTTAGCATTAGGTGATGACCCCACAGTGATGATATTTCCATTGTTATATCACACTTTTATTTAAATATATTTTATGAGGTTTTGGATTTAATCTTTGAAGATTATTTTATAGGTCTTAGACTTAGTAAGGTTGGTTGATCCAAATAGTGGTGTATTTTCATATTGTGATGATTTAGAGTTTTAGAAGTAGGTTGGTGTTTACTTAAAAGGATTAAAAACATGTATAACTTGTTTCCATGGTTTGGTGATGGTTTTTTTTTCTTAATAACAATCATATTTGGCAAGTGGGTTATTAGAGTGTATTAGGGCTTCTTATGTCCTAATGAAGGATTTGGGCATGAAGATGGTAATGCCAACCTATATAGTCCACTTGTGTCATATTTCTAGGATGTTATTGTATTTATTTAAGTTAAATTTTACAATTATGGCTGACCTAGATGAGTTATAATCACAAGTCATGTATAAAAGCAAGTTGTATTGTTAATTTGATCCACTTGAGAGTGTAAGGAAAGTGTGAGCTAGAGGGGTGTTTCTAGAAGTGAAAGAGGTATTTGTGACCATAAAGAGAGGGGAAAAGTGTTTGGAGATGTTATATATAGTGTATTTATTGGAGATGTAGGTAATTATGCCTAATCAACTTGGTGAAGAAGCCCATGAGCGAGTTGACCTAGAGAGAAGATTTGAAGAAGAAGGAAAGAGAGCTTCATAGTGTCATCATCAGTTATTGGTGCAACATTTCAGAGGCAAAAACACATTAGGTGACTTTAGTTAATGCTAAGTCATCTAGGGGTTTGGTACATCCTTGTAGGGTTGGTATCTTATTGAATATATGGTTTGGTGCTCCTTTTTGAGTTTGTGATAAACTAAACTTGATTCATTGATGTAATAAAGCTTTGTTTCAGTGGGTTTTATTCCCTTGAGGGTTTCCCACTTATATTTTTTTCATGTGTTCTCCTTTTCTCATGTTTGGTTATGTTTCTTGAATGCATGATTAATGGTTAATGAATGACTAAATTAAATGTGAAAGAATATTTTAATGCCCATTAATTCACCCCCTCGGTGGTTGTGTTTCTAGCACTTTTCCTTTACTCAAGGTTTTTGATTATGCTTGGATGTTATCTTGCTCCATGAAGAAATTTGTGACACATAGTGTAGTCAATTGTCATAAAAATAAATGAAATCTAACTCAACTTTGAAAATATGTTTGTAACCTAAAAATTAAATTTATAGCTAGTAAAATAATGGAATGAGTAGAAATATTTGTTTTTCTAAGGGAGAATGTCTTGAATTTTTTTTAGTTGGAGATATGGATTGTAATTGAACCACTAAAGGATTGGGGTAATCATTTGAATGTTTTGGTTAAAGGAAAAGTTGGATCCAAATGAGGAATCAAGTGTCACTTTAACAAAAACAAAAAGGAAGGTTCCATAGGATTTTTGGTTATCCCACGAACCTTTAATAAGAGAAAGGGTGTCACATGATGTTTAGCCATCTCAAAGACCCTCCCAAGATAGTGAGAAGAATATCACCACATATATTTTTAGTCACCAAAAAGTCTTCTATTTGTTGACCTTTTTAGTAACCATTGTTTTTGTCATTAGGTATGTTTAAGTTCATAATGAATTTCAAGTTCTTGTAATCCATTCATTAGTCTCAATATGCCTAGTGAAGTCACATTGATATTTTCCCTTAGTCTAGGAGACTAATTACAAAAGTTAAACATTTATTATGATCTTATTATATTTTAAGACTCTTTTACAAAAGTTAAGGTATTTTTGTAAAAATTAAGGTTGATTTTGCAATAATATCTCCCGTGCATGTATTCCATAGAGAGTATTAGTTATTAATTTTTGGTCTTCACAACCACTTCTTGGTTGATCATTTTAAACTTCTAAAGCATGTCAAGGCATGGATGAAATAAATCAAAGGAAAATTTTAAGTTAATTAAGAATGAGAAATATTTGGAGGTGGAGAATATATTTCATGCCCTATTTAGGGGTTTAGAGATGACATGCATGCATCTAAAATAGATTTGAAAATCTTTTGGTACTCCAATGCATACGCAAGGATGTATGGGAAATTTTTATGCATTTTCAAAGGGAAAAAATAATATTATTATAATTTTTCACGTAGGTAAAATATGATGGATGTATTTATATGCTTCCTAAATATTTCTTGAAAATTATCTAGCTATTAAGGACTCAAACAATGCTTGCAATACACTAAGACAACTCAAATCTCTCTCAAAATTGATTTTTCAAGCTTAAATTGTAGCCAAATCCAACATGGTATCTTGGTGGATAGGTTTTATGAATTATAATGGTTTATAGGAAGGTTTAAGAGGTTTTTATAATCCCATTTTATGGTTTCTAGTCTCAACAATAAGGTTAGAGCTTTATGAACAATTGTTAAGAAGAAAAATTTCTCCAAAACATTTCAAAACCCTATCAAGAGAGAATGAACATTGAAAATTTGAAAATTTGAAATTATAAAATGATTTGAGAATTTATAAATATTCAAGAATTATATTTATTCCTTCCCCATGATATCAAGAAACTTTCAAATAGGTTACATGCATCAACTAAAGTGAGAATGCAACTTGCGTATGTCGAATGTGCAAACAAGACAAGTCTGCATATCGAAAATTATAAGTTTGGGTGAATTGTGGGATTGGACCTACCCAAATAGATATTGGAATTTTTATAGGGGATCAATAAAGTACCAAGAAACAAAATGAGCTCTTAAAACCATCCAACTCAAAATATGAAATTTTTACTAATCAAACATGTTTTTGCCCTATAAGTTCCTAATTGTGCAAAAATGACATAGTTTGAGTTTTAGACCGCCAAAACTTGTGAAATTTCGACTAAAGGTATATTTAGACATTTCAAAACTTTTGGTGGTGGTTTAATTTTCATAAATTTCCAAAGGAGACATAAAACTCAAATTTACATACCCACATATGTAAACTATTGAAAACTAGATATCAATAAGGCTAAAAGTTCTAGAATTCATGTTATATTAATTCGAATGCCTTGAAAATTTGTATGTTGATGATAAAAGGTTACATAAATGTAATAAATTAGTTTTAAAACTTTGGAGGACATTTATGAAGTTTTTAACTCATAAGGTTTAAGAAGGTTTTATTGAGAAGCCTAAATGGGCTACTATAGAGATTGTCTAGAGAATGTCAATCCTTTGAGTTTGTATGTAAGATGTAAACCTTGTTGTAGATCACTAGGAGCTTGATAACATGAATAATGAAGGAATTTAAGAATCCAAGAAGGAAATGATAGATGATGTATGTGGTGAAATGAAGAAGATATATCTCTCTCAAGAGATTTTCAAGCACTAGTGGAACTCACACCTATAAATTAGAATTAAGTCATCCTTAAGATCTATGAAGTACATTACGAAAAAGCCTCAATGTTGTTGATTTAATGTATATATTTCATGATGTAACTTTTACTTAGATGTTTTTAGGTCTTAAGTCATGCTCATGTAACTTTTAATGTAAGATAAAAGATGAACATAGTCAAAAAGACCATCGAATGAGGAGTTGAGATGAACATTTTTCATGTTGCAAATTTTGTATGTTAATGATAAAAGGTTATATAAATGTAATAAAAAAATTTCAAAATTTGGAGGAAATTTATGAATGGTTTATAACTAATAAGGTTTAATAAGGTTTTATTAAGAATCCTAATTGGGCTATCATGGAGATTGTCCCGAGAATGCAAATCCTTTGAGTTTGCATGTAAGATGTAAACCTTGTTGTAGATCACTAGGAGCTTGAGAAAATGAAGAATGAAGGAATTTAAGCATAAAAGAATGAAAATATATAAGATGTATGTGGTGAAATGAATAAGATATATCTCTCTTAAGATCTTCTTAAGCACTAGTGGAGCTCACACCTACAAATTTTAACTAAGCCATCCTTAATAGTCATGAAGGATAGTATGAGAAGAATCAATGTAGATGATTTCAAGTATATATTTCATGATGTAAATTTTAATTGGAGTGTTTTATGTCTTAAATAATGCTCATGGAACTGTTAATGTAACATAAGAGGGTGATCATAGTCAAGAAGATCATCGAATGAGGAGTTAAGATTGAGTTGAGATGAACATTTTTGTGTTGAAAAGTTTGTATGTTGATGATAAAAGGTTG
The DNA here is from genome assembly GCA_018340775.1 of Taxus wallichiana var. yunnanensis. Taxonomy (NCBI): domain Eukaryota; kingdom Viridiplantae; phylum Streptophyta; class Pinopsida; order Cupressales; family Taxaceae; genus Taxus; species Taxus wallichiana. The sequence goes on along the minus strand of CM031235.1, from coordinate 67,837,542 downwards.
TATCAATGTAATAAATTTGTTTTAAAAATTTGGAGGACATTTATGAAGGATTTAAAACTTATAAGGTTTAGGAATGTTTTATTGAGAAGCCAAATTGGGCTATCATTGAGATTTTCTTGAGAATATCAATCCTTTGAATTTTTATGTAAGCTATAAACATTGTTGTAGATTACTAGGAGCTTGAGAAAATGAAGAATAATGGAATTGAAACATCGAATAAGGAAAAGATAGAGGATTTATGTGGTGAAATGAAGAAAAGGGATCTCTCTCAATATTTTCTCAAGCATCGTGTGGAACTCACACCTACAAATTTCAACTAAGTCATCCTCAAGAGAAATAAACAACATTATGAGAAGCCTCAATGTAGTAGATTTCAAGTATAAATTTCATGATGTAACTTTTACTTGGAATTTTTATAGTCTTTAAGAATGGGAAGATAACTTTTAATGTAATATAAGAGGATGAACATAGTTAATAAGATCATCAAATGAGGAGTTGATATTGAGCTAAGATGAATATTTTCATGTTACAAATTGTGTGTTTCCAACAATGCTCATGAGGCTCAACCCCTCCTTCTTTTCTATGGTGAGTCTCCCATTATTGAATGTAAAATAAGAGTTATGGGGTGGCCAATAGGCTAGGGATCACACAAGAACACTTCACTAAACCTTTGGCAAAGTGATTGTATAAAGGTACAAGGGAGGAATTTACAGAGATGGTGGATAATGGAGAGAAAATAGGAAAGAGAAAGTTATTGTTTTGAGTAGGAACTAGCAGATCTCACACACAATAACTGGAGTAGTTCCAAATTTAATTAGAGGAAAGAAAAAATGTAGGTAATTATCAATACTAACAAACCATAAAGACACCATTCTTTATATTAATTAATTGAGGAAACTAAGTTCATTCTCAGTTATTCAAGACCACTATGTTTGTAAAGTTGTAGAATAGAGAGAGAAGAGAGGAAAAATAAACAAAGAAAATTGTAGTCATTTTTACACCCACTAAAGAACAAGAGAATCCCATGCGCATTGGCCTTTCACCAAGCGAGTGCTGGGTGCTCACCCGAGGCATGCGTGGGTGCCAAGTCTCTCTTTTATGTGATTTAAGTGGGAAATCATTGTCTATGTCAGAACTTAATGAATAAAGGTGAAAATGAGACATACAATCATCATAGGGCTCAGAACAGCCTCTGAGACAGGTCATATTCATTCCAAATAGAGGATAATTATAGATAATAGATAGAACTAAAACAGAAAGGAAAATACATAAGGATTTAAATCTATTCCATAACATCCACAAACATAAATGAAAAATATAGATATGAACCAAATCAATTACATTCATACTCATTCATATTTGTAACCTCATTACATTCAATGGATCCATTAGACTACCATAGCTTGATCGATCAAGTCATACATCATAGTAGGGATCATGTCCTTCATCCATACAAAGAAAAATTTATATCCCATCCCCTTAATACATTACTCCCTTATATAGCCTCTACCCAATCCCACAGAGTTCTCACAGTATTTCTACAGAGCTCTACTCTCTATATTCTCCTCTACGTATATCCGATCTTCTCTTGCTCTCCTTTTTCTTCTATGGGCACTTGTATTTATAGGCATCCTAGAGTGCCAACTCATCCTTTTGCAGCCTCAGATCTGGTGCCAAGTGTCTGAATGTGGTCCTCCATGGGAGCATGCTCCATCAGATCCGAGCTCTCCACTCCTTGTAATGATGGTCTTCTAGAATCCTCTATCACTAAGCATATTCCTTTCATGGGCATCATGTTGTCGTGGTGGAACCTTATTCACTCCTCAATCACTTTTAGGTAACACTTTTCTTGTGTCCCACTGATACAAAAATTATGGCCAAGTCCCGAGACCTTGTCTTTCGGACGCAACACGGCCTTTCTAAAACCCTTCTAGAACCTTGCCTTGTGCACCCATCTTCAACCTAGGCCTTATGCGCCCATGCACCTTTGTGTACTTAGCCAATATTTTAGGGGCCCAACATCACCCCACACTTCGCCTGTTCTCCACCCTTAGAAACATATTTTCAAGAGTAAAGATTTACAATATGTTCTAGAAGAATGAAAGAATTTGGGAAGAGTAAGAATAAGGGGATGAAGGAATGGGAAAGAATAAAAGAATGGAAGGGTAATTATTTCTACAAAAGGAGTGGGAAGTCCCTTTTTAGGTCAGCCTCTAGCTTGTTCCAGAATCTACTTCACTCTACACTCTCTGGCAGAGGTCACCGACTAAGGTGCTCACTTCCTTAAAGCTTAACCCATCTCCCTAGGTATTCATAGTCTCAACTACCCCTTCCAATTGTTTTCCCATGTCCTCAAGTGCATCCATTCTTCTTGTGATTTACGGGTATAGTTCCTTCAACCAGTTTTTGATTGAACCCCTTAAGGTTTCAATGGCCTCATTTATTTTCGACCTTGACAAGGATTATGTCCCTTTCTACCCTATTTCCCTTATTCTTCTCTTGAAACTCCTTCAGCTCTACTTCGTGAGTGGCGACCAAGATGCTCGCCACTCTATCCTTGTCTATGCAATTATCATACGTGGCCTCAACAGATTGGGTAGCAATCTTGACATCCACAAGTACCTTGCTATACTCAACAATGATTGCTACCACTTTCAATTTGTCCTCCCTCACCAAGCATGTTGCCACTTCTTCCGTGGACTCCAGGGCCAACAGTTATCTCTCCATGGTGAGGATGCATGTCATATCTTCTAAGCATTCAAGAGTGGATCCATACTTCTACGTAGGCGGCGTTAGGTCTAGATGCTTCAACATAATGGTGCTTGTGATAGACTCCATATTTTTGTATACTTCATGCACCTTTTCCTTCTCATCCCTTAGTTCGTGCTTTAGCTATGCGCTGATCAACTCTTCTTATTTCAAGCCCTTAGTCTTCTCAGCCAGCTCCTCTTCCTTCTTTCTAGCTCTCCCTCTAACTCTGTCATTTATTCCAAAGAGCTTAGCCTTAGCCTCGACCCGTAATCTTGTTGATCGCATTACATAACTACTCATCTGAGATTTGTTAGGCATTTACCAAGGGGTTGACTCCTTTAGACTTCAATACACGGCATGATTTCTTCTTGGTATACTTCAAACTCGCTCAAATATGGGACTCAAACACCCAAGAGAGCATCTTCCTTTTCCCGGAGTACATTCCCTCCTCTTTGAATAATGCCATAGCTAGAATTTTTTCCATGGGTATAGTGATCTTGAAGCGTGCGCGTAACACCTTCCTTAGGTCAATAACATAACCCATGACCTATCCTCATTCTATATCAAGGATCTTCCTTCCTAAGCACATGGCTTTGGAAAAACTCACCGTTATACTAGGACCTCCTCCCACACTGACTTGTTCTTTCTCAATGCTTTCCTCCTTATCCTCTTCCATTACTATGTCAGCACTGCACTCTAATTCTTGTTCTACCAAAGCCTTAATTATTATTTTTGCTTCTCTTTACGCCACATCGTTTGCTTCTCACTGCATAAGGCTCAAATTTTTCGATCCTGCATGCCAACCTCCTCCCTTCTTCCCATTTCTTGGGAACCTTCCTCCTCCTGGCTACCCTTACACCACACGAAAAGGAACTCATGTTCTTCTTCTCTGCCCTCTTCTTCTGAACCATGCATGCTGAAAACAAGTGGTTCTTGGTCCTCTTCAGAATCATCTTCTTCATCGTCATCATCCTTTTCACCTATGTAGGCCTCTAGGCTCTCAGTCTCTTCCGATTTGGCCTCCTCTACTATCCTCTACTTCTTTCTGAGAGGTGACTCTTCCACAGGGATCTAACCTTCTTTGCTTGCTTCCTCTGGTGATTTATCCTCTCCGATGAGATTTTCCCGTGCTAGTGCCTTCTCTTTGGTCCGAGGACCTCATCCTTCAAGTGTAAGTACTTTTTCTAGAACTTGTTCTTGGGGTGCCTACCACCTGAGTATCTTGGGCACTTTGTGCCTTTTTCTACATTTCTTTTTCTTTCTATCTGGGTATGGGCTTCTTCCTATCTGTAAGGTCCTAAGGTATAGTTATCTCATTATCAAGATAAACACCCTTCTCAAAGTTGGGCCTTATCCGAAGGTATACATGCATTATAGACCTATCTGTAATAGATAGATTTAGGGGTTTTACCATTTAGAATTCATGTGACATGTAATTTTCCACATATGTGCACTTGTTAGGGTAGGCCAACATTCTCATGCATCTCCCTGTGGTCCCGGTCTAAACTTCTAAGGTCAAGCTTTAAATTTTTGGACTCCTTGAATCTATTAACTCCCGTCTGGAATTATTGAGCTGTGAAGGTGAATGGGAGCTTACACCATGGGATCATGTTTTCATTAGTCAAATTGAACCTACCAATACAAAAGTGTTGGTATACATCAAACTTAGCTTCTCCTACTATAAACGCTGGCATTGTTCTGGTATTCTCCATTATACCCCGGATGCATTCCTTAAGCATGTATACCACTTTTCAAGACATGCCTTATGAATGGGAATCATGCTATCACAAGTGTATTTGTAAAATATTTTTACAGGTGAGGGTCTTCCTCTGGGTACTCCCAAACAAACTTGTTTTTGCATTTGGTACCCCAATTTCTAAGAACACAATGGTTAAGAGGACATTACCAAAGAGAATCTTGTCTCCTTCCTATGCACTAGTGATAATTTCATTTGCAATGTATGCAGACAAATTGTAGATGGTGCCCTCTGATATTCTTCTATAAACATTCAACCAAGAATTGTTTACCTGTGTCCATCTTTCTTATGCATTGAGTTTTGTTACCAGTGCACAACCATTCTCATTACTGGGTCTTGGATATCCCCAATATCAAAATACATTGAGCCATTTTTATATGCATATGCAACCACCGTGTCCTTAATTACTTCCTTGTGGCACATGTCATCCTTTATATCCTCTCCTTCACAGATAAGGCCTGTGAATTTTAAAATTAGCTAAGGGGTTATGCACATCTTGCACCCCACAAAGTGAAAGTGGTCTTCATGTATGCATGACATCAGCTACTGATAGAGGTGCTTGGGATTTCCAAATTAGGGAAACTCATAGAGTTGTAATAACCCTATCTTCTCTAACTTCACTTTTACCTCATCACTATAGATGGGAAAACCCTCTGGTGTCCTTTTGTTCATTGGGAGCACTAACTCTAGTGCCATTTCCTTCTCTGTTGTGTTTGTGTGATGGTTATAATCACTCACCACCATATTTCTCAAATGGGATTCCCACTCCTTCCCAAGAAAAACTCCATCCGGGTATTACATTTCTGCATACCACTCCTCATTGGTACTTGTGGTAGTCTCTTGTTATTTTCCCTTGCCCTTGCCCTTCTTAGTTGTTATTTCTAGTTTTTTGGGTGCTATTTTGTAGGTTAGCACTACACTTCAACGTCTCATCCTAGCTCTGCTCTTCTTGTCTTTTTCAAGTTCAAATATCAAACTTGTGAAGAAACTCCTTTCCAACCCATGCCCTAGCTACCAAACCCTAATTGGAATATCTTTCCACAAGATGGTGCTTATCTACAAATTTCCCCATGCTCGTGAATTACTTCCCACCAAATTGTAGATCCCAAACTAGTCACTCACGCTTAAATTCAACTCTGAAACCCTATTTTTCAAAATCTCTTCCTTCTTTGTATTCGCAAAGTAAATAATGAAGTTCCCAACCTTCTATTTATAGTTTTTCCTACTTCTTAACATTAAATGTTACCTTACCTACCACCGTACTTTAACACTTAATGTGGATTTTTCACCAAATTCGACTTTAGAGCTTTAACTCACACACCAAATCTTGCGTGGATAATTCCCCAACGTTAGGTGTGCAACCAATCCATCTTGACAGGAGACTCTTACGTGCATGTAACCAACACCGAAGGCACTTCTTCTGTCATGATTTTTTCTCTTACCTACCTCATGTTGCTTTTGCGCTTCTTCCTCTCTTATATGTGGATCCCCAATGTAGCCTTATCCTGACACCAACCATCCTTTTTCACCTTTCTTTGCATGTACTTCCTTCACAGGGCCATTCAATCAAGGCTTTCCAATGCAATCCTTCCTAGCGCTTCACACTTCAATTTCTTCCACCTTACTCCACCCCACACTAAAATGATGTGCGAGTCCTCTACACAGTTCTGAACCTTCAAAAAGTAATGAGATTATTGGCACCCAAGGTACAACAAAAAACAAAAATGAGAAAGGGAAACATAAGAAAATAAAAAATAAAAAAATTCATTAAAGGAAATCCCAAACTAACTGGCAGCACTACCTTATTTACAAACACCAAGAAGACTTACTTATAGTAGGGCTTCAGCCTACTCCCATTAAAGTGTCTTGGCAATCTCATCCCATCCAAAACTTTGTAACTAGCATGTTCCCGAATCAAGTATGTACAATATGGTGTAGGGACCTAACCAATGGACTTTTAACTTCCCATGATGGTGTAGAAACTTAGAATCATATAGTAATACCATATGACCAACCTCAAACTTCTTGTTCTTAATATGGTGATCATTCCATGCTTTTTACTTTGATTTTTCTGTTGTTTGGCTCCATTTGGCCAATGATCGCCTTTCATCTAGCTTCATTAATTTATCAATCCTTTCTTCTAGCACTTTCTCATCAGCCAACCCTCCTACGTGTGCTATTCACAGAGAAGGTAACATGAACTCAACCAAAGAAATCTGACCTCCGTGCCAAACACCAATTGAAATGGTGTGGCTTTGTTCAGCCTTTTATAAGTTTTCCTATAATCCCATAATATGGCTAATAACTTGTCATCCCAATATTGTCTTTTGACATAAAAATCTTAGTTAGGGTATGCCTTAGTATTTTGTTAAATGTTTCCACAGCTCCTATTTATTTTGGGTGATAGGTGTAGTTTTTTGATGAACCACCATGAACTCTGCTAATAGGATCCTCACGGTCTCATTCAAGAAATGTGTACCCCTATCATTGGTTAAACTTAAAGGGCATCCATACCTTGTGATAATGTTCTCCCACAAAAATCTTACTATTGTAGCTATTGTATAGTCTTTAGTTGGGGCTGCCTTTTCCCACCTTGTCAAATAGTCCATGCAAGTGATTACATAGCATGATCCAATCCTATGTGTTGTTAGTGCAATAGGTCCTACAAAGTCTATTTCCCATTTCTCAAAAGGTTCAACGCTAGGGATAGGGTGCAAAGGAATTTCATCTCTTCGTCTGGCTTGCCAACGTGCTAAAAATGGTCACACGCTTTACAATACTCCTTGCAATCCTTATATAAAGTTTCCCACCACAATCTTGCCATTAATATTTTACGTGTGGTGGCGTCACCTGCATAATGTCCACTTGCACTTCCTTTGTTTGCTTCCTCTATGATGGTGAGATGATCATGCTCTAGGACACACCTACTCAAAACTTCATCATGCCCTAGTTTGTATAAGTCTCCATTGATCAACATGTAGGGTGTGGTGCGTATGGCTAGTTTCTTTTTCTCTAGTGTCTTCATCCCTTCTAGTGCCATACCCATTTTAAGGAACACAACAATATCCTCTAAGTATGAGGGCACACGCCGCAACCTAAATAGTTATACATCTGGCATGGTATCTTCAATGCTTTGTGTATCCTCCCCTGAAAAAATTCTAGACAAATGGTTAGGTTTGGAATTACTCTTGCCTAGTTAGACAACTACGGTGAGATTGAACTCTTGGAACAATAGTACCCACCGACATATGCACCCTTTTAGAAAGGGGTTGTTCACCAAGTATTTCAATGCCATATGGTCAGTGTAAAATATAAAAGGGGTTGCCAACAAATACTACCTGAATTTATGAAGTGCGTAGATCATCGACAATGCATCACTCTCAATTATAGTATAATTCTACTCTCTTGGTGTCAATTTACTACTTGTAAAGCATCAAAGGTGGTCAAAAATTCCCTCACCAAAGCTATGCAATCACTTCCCCAATGTTTATTCTAGAGGCATCCACATGAACATGGAAGGGCTTATCCCAAGAGGGGAAACATAATATAGGTGCGGTGACAAGCCTATCCTTCAATGTGTCGAATGCCTTCTACTGCGCCTCTCCCCAATGAAAGGCACTTTTATGTTTGAGAAAATATTCTAAGGGCATGGTGATCTTGGCATATCCCTTAATGAACTTCCTGTAGTACCCCATATGCCCAAGAAATCCACGCACCATGCTTTGACTATTAGGTTCCTTCAATCCCATAATCACTACAATTTTGGCAGGATCCACCAGTAAGCCTTCTTTGCATATGATGTGTCCCAACAAGGTCCTGAACGGGGTAGAAAATACACACTTCTTGATGTTGAGGGATATCCTCAACTACCGACATCTTTCAAACATCAATCTCAGATTGTCACAATGGTCTTTGACCAATCCATACATAGTCCAATCATCAAGGTACACCTAGAGAAACTTGTGGATGATGTCCCTGGAAGACTTGCAATATAATGCATGAGAACACAACAGTGTGATCTTTAACCCAAAAGTCATGAACATATCGTAAAAAACTTCCCCACTTGGTGGCAAAGGTTTTCTTTCTTTGGTCTTCCTTTGTAATCCTCACTTGATGATATCTTGAGAACCCATCCATGAATAAGTAGACTTTGTGCCCTGCTACTCCTTTTAAGATTTCTTTAGTGAATGGAGTTAGGAAGGGATCAATGAAACTAACTTCATTTAGATCCCTATAATCAATACATATCCTTATGCTTCCATCCTTATTCATACTAATCACTATTGGACTTATCCATTCAAAATATTCAATAGCTTCAATAATCCCTGATGCTATCATTTTATCTATTTCCTCCTTAACCTTCACGTATAGGTTAGGATTCATTTGGTATGGTCTCTTTCGGACCAGGAATGCACCCTCCTTTAACCTAATTCTCATCTTCCCCAAGGAATGGTGAATGTCTTTAAGCTCATGATACCTATGTGAGAATAAATCCTCAAACTCGCGTAAAAGATCAATGATCTTAAAGACTTCCTTCTCGACCGTTAGTCTCCAATGATAGCTTCTTTAGGATATTTTTCTCGAGCCAATGTTAACCTTCTTTTTCTCAAAGGTTCATGATAGGCACACGCCCATTCATCAAAACTTCCTAACACCTCACGCGTCCCTACTTGAATGGTCAACACCTATGTTTTCTGTTTCTTCCCCATCAATAACATACATCACTTCCCTTTTTATTTTTCCATACATGTGCACTCAAATTATATTTCTTTTGTTTCTTCTTCCTCAAAGCACGCCTCCAGGCCAGGTTCACCTTACTAGTCTAGTAGCCTATCTTGTGTCCTGTGTGCTATCTCTAATGGTAAGGCACTCGAAAACTTACAACGCCTTATCCACCAAGGGATTTTTACTCTAATACTCAAATTTTTGAATTATATTTGTCGCTAACTCCTACCAATTCGATTTATGGTAGTGTGTCTTACCATGGATGTACCATGCGCATGCATTGCAATATAACTAGTGAACCCATAATGAAGGTGGCAACGCTTCGTGCTTCCCATCCGTGATGTCTCACATGCTTGGATATGTAAAACCTTACAAAGAAGCAAATTCTTACCTCAAACCATTCCAAGAGATTATCCCAATGTGTTGCCCACTAACATGCGGTATTTCCGAGTAGGATGTAACCGAACATCTCTCTTCTTTCATTCTCCTTCTTCCACCGAGATTCCATCTTCTAAAAAGCACCTCGGGAAGCCTCCTCTTGAGTACTTAGGTAGCTCCTTTCCCCTAGGTTCCAAACTATACGCACCTTTTTCACCTTCGTTGTTTATCCTCTCAAATGCCTTCGATTAACTCATAGGTACCATGCACCCAATTATCACATGCTAGACTAGTGGTGTCACTTACCGACTGAGCATCCTCAAACTAGATAACTCCATCGGTAGGATGGATTATCTCTGGGTCTCAAATAGAACGCACATAAATCTGATCAAGGACCTCTTCTCCTAAGGGCTTTGTGTATGGTGTCGACTTCCCATCTACAAGGGGAATGATAACCCTTTCTTCCTCATTCTCAAAGCTGATGTACCCCTTATTGAACCACAGGTCAACATTATTCTTATAACACCATGGGCACCCAAGTAGTGCTGGGAAATTGTCTACCTTAGCGAGTGCCAAGACTTCAAAGTCCCCAGTAAACTTGGCCCCGAATGGTGATAACTACATCCTTTAAGACCCCAATGGGCATTGCCTTCATTTTTTCCATATACAACACATTTGAAGATGTTTATAATGCAAGCCTTCCCATCTGATGTCATGCATCCAAGGTGAGAACATTGACCTCCACACCTATGTCAATGAGGATATTACTAAGGAGCTACACATCCACAACTGCATTCAATGTGATCTCCCTATCATAATCAAGGTTGTGAGGGGAAGGTTTACATGCAAGACCTACCTCTCACACTCTTCTCCAGTGCATGGTACCTTCTCTCTCAACCATGCTCCTAGAAAGGGAATAATATTCTCTTGCCTTATCATTTTCATACTTCCTTAACCTCATCCATGTCCTTCTGCAGAGCCTCAACACTTCTCCTATGCTCCTGCTACCTAGACTACTCCTTAAGACACTAGATTTCTCCCTGTAAGCTCCTTATAACATCCATAGTTTCCTGGTATACCTCCTTCTGATGGGTAGGGTCTAGGTACTTCCCATGCACAACTTCCTCTCTTGAAACTAAGGTTCTTTACCTTGGTATTTCCTTTGCGTGTGTGGCCTCTACTCTTGTTGTTACCATAATAGATTATAAACCTACATCATGGGTCAAACATGGCATCTATTATATGTCAACCTTCTTGATGCACATCATTACGGTGACCTTGTATTTTTAGTGCTTCCGATTCATATGCTCAAACAACTCGGGGCACTACTCATACTTATCCTTCTTCCCGCACCATGAGCATTGTAATAAGTCCGGCACTCACGCTTATAGTAGTTTGTACACCCACAATTAAAATAGGTTCCACGTGGGAACTCAATTCTTCTTCCTCTATGGCTATTATGACCATAGAATCCCCCATGAAAACCCCTTCCACATGCTCCTCCATCTATGCATTCTTCATAATGGCGGTCATCCTCCTTGGAGCTACTAGCAATGCTAGTCTGGCACACACCATGATCAATGGCCTCATGGATTTGGTCAATCAGTCTGTAGTCCTTAGTATCATGGGTTGTAGAGGTGCAAGATCTTATAGTATAAGGACATATTCTTCTGAATTATGCATTGTAATAAGGGACATCTACTTGCATCATGGTCCCCATGAAAATTTTCACGATCTACTACTACGATGCATGCATACCGTCCTCTGGGGGAAACTATCCTTAACATGCCCCTTTCTTTCATAATATGTCCACCATATACCATTATGAGTCTCATGATCTGATTTCACAAGATAACTTCTCTAGCTTCTTAGCCATAGCAGTGATTTTAGCCTCCAAAAATAGACTAACACTAATATCAACACTTCCAACGACTTTACGTAATAGATCTTCTAACGCCTCACTCGGGTCTATGAAATTTTTATGAGATAGAGCTCTTCTAAATGGAGTTATCAAACCTCCAACAAACCATTGAGCATGATCTGAAGGGTGAATTTCATCTAATAATTTTGAGAGGAGAGTCTTAAACCGCATGTCATACTCTCGCACACTCTCCGCCATTCCTTGTTGAATCTCCTTTAGGGTGTTGATGCTCTTCTGTTCAAACTTAGGGATGTGGAATTCTACCAAGAAGGCATTCTTTAAAGTATTATAATCCACCACCATTTGATAAGGGTCATATTTCCTATACATGTAACATTCCCATTTTAAGACTTTAGAAACAACGGAAAAAAATTCTTTACATAATGTTCACCATTCTAAATAAAACATTATTTAGAAAACACATTCCATACCAATCAATCTCATAACAAATAACAATATGCAGCTATAAATTACTCGGTTACCTACCAATCTATTCATGTTTAACTTTAAGTATAGAATACTTATTGTATACTTGGTGTTTCCTACCCTTAATCGGGTATTGGGTGATCTTGTTTAAAGAACATATCTGAATATTTTTTACCAATATTCATTTGATATCACGTTGCTTTAAACTTGGTGACATAAGACAACACAACCAATAGCTTGCGATACTTTGGCCAAATATTTACAACATACTATGTATGTCACTATTCCTAGATGACATACTCATCATTTTGGAATACGTCCTTCACCTCACTCCTTTATTATCATGAATGGTCTTTACTGACTACTGTCAGTCCACTTGCCCAAAGTTTAACCCTAGTCCCGGTTATAAACGTAAATCATTATAGGAAGATGCTTATAATGACTTAGGGTATATGGGCATACTCAGTTGACCTAAGTCAACTGGGTGTGCCAAGGTACCCTAAGCCATTGAGAGATACAACCTATCCCAAACATGCCACTAACTTGACCTAGAGAGAAACTAAGTTACAGTCCTTATTGTGATTATATCTAGATAATCAATGCAGAAGGGTGTTGCCACATGTCAATTACAATGTTGTATCCTTGAGAAGACCCAAATATTCTCAAAGGTACAGCCCTGTAATTAGCATGTGCCAAAGATCCTACGAAACAAGCTCATCAAGATGTACATACCCCAAGGAGGTTATTAATGTTTAATTAATTTGGATTAAGAAACAGATTGCAACATCTATGCTAGCCCTAATCAACCACTCCTTAAGTCCTTGTTCTATACTTGACTATATTAAGCATTAAAGAACATCCTTTATCTCATGATTTCTTTTAATGTTTGTTTATTTAGTTTAACAATCGACCAAAATAGGACAACAATATCATAAGTTCCATTAAATATAACTCAATCATTCAATGAAGGTGTAGAACCAAATATTTTCAACTAGAGTAGACTTTCTAGTGAAATGAAGTCTAATGATTTACAATCATATCACCCTTCTTTAGATTACATTCATTTTTGCGAGGAAGAACCTTCCTCTAATTGATTAAGTGTTAGGGTTGTCAAACCCTTCTTATCCTTCACAAGATATATAGTTTTATCACATATTCATTACACATTCCAATACTATATTAGGATTGTTTAGATAAGATTGTTAACTTATGCAACTTAACAAGCTGCATCTTATTAAGGGAGATTAAACTAGTTCCCTTTTATCTAACTTATCAAGTTTATCCAAATTAAGCATATAATAGATATGAATAATATCATCAAGATAGGAATTCCATCTTCTTCATAAATATAAGATAGTTTACACAACCAATACAAGTAAATCTCCAACATTCAATTCCTCATTAAAAACTTATTCATTTACAAGACTATGTATTTTAGGCATGTTGTATAACAAACAACCTTCATTCCAAAAAGAATAAAAATTTTCTTTTTCAATACAATTCAAGAATGAATCAAAACTCTTTACATAAGGTTCAAAATTAAATAACCCAATACAACATGAAATTTCTTGTCTTCTTTAATCACTTACGATGTCCATCTGTAAAATCGCTAGCATGGGTCAGTTCAATGAACTGAGCATGATAAACACTAAGCATTAAAGTGCATTCCACTAATTTCTTCATTAAACAACTTTGATTTCATGAAACAATTGAAAAACATCATGCAAATAATCATAAGTAATAACATCTAGAAAGAAGTACAATTAAGAAATCTGAATTTACTTTTAAGAAAGGAACATATTATAATCAAATGTCGAATTATCCCATAAGACTTAATTGATCCTATCAATAACTATTAGATAGTCAACAAGTCTTGCCATTGAAACACTTCATAAATTCATAAGGATATAAGGGCACATTTAACTTTTCACAATCTACAAGGAGTTAGTTACAACATAACTGATATTCATAAGTTTCATCCCTCCATATAGAAAAAGAAGAGAATCAAATAATGAGAAGTTCAATCAATAAAATTATCAGTCAACAGAAAAAGGATCTCAAACCAACAAGGACCCCAAACCATATTTCATTTCATTTATACTATGAAATGAAGTCCATCATCTATTACAAACTTAGAAATTCTTAAGCTAGTTCCAAAAGAGAACTCAAAACCGAATGCACAACAAAGCCCACATACTTCCAATTTCCATACAACCTTCCTAGGAAGACCTATTCTCATTCACCTAGCTCAAATCCAATATCAAATCTCAGAAGAAATACACAGTACAGTCCCAAACTATAGAATGCCCCCAAGAGAGTATAATTCTTTCTCTTTAATACAAGGTGGTTCAACAAGGATATAATAGTGGAGTAAAAGCTCTCCAATAAAAAAGATTGAAAAGTCACAACAACTCTCAACTCAAAGACTGAATTCCCAATACAAACATTAATAAAAACTATAATAAGAAAAGCTTCAAAATCCCTAGCAAGAGCCACATTATCAACATCCATATAAGTGATACTGTAACTTTTCGAACCACATACAGAATAACAGGTCTAAAATTAAGCATTCTATAAAACCCACAACTCAGATGGAGGTAAGTAGTTAAGTAATTCAATAAGACAAGTTTTGTCCTACCTTCTTCCAACTTGACTGAACAAAGTAACCACAAACCTCTCTAGTTCCTTTTAAAATCGTAAGACAGGTAGGGTTCGTTCAACATAAAAGACAGAAAGGAAGTAAGTAATTCATTCCCTGAACCTCTACAACTGATACGACTGTCCCATAATAGAACACAGTTCTAGTTCCAATTATTTCTAAGAACAAAGTAGTCAAGTTTTCCCACAAGACACGGGTACGCTCAGAGAAGATATGAATAGAATACACTCCTTAATTCACATGCCCCGTCAAGTTCAAAAACATAGTGCAGTCTAAAAGGTAGAAGTAAAACAACCATTCCTTCTCAAAATCAAAACAAAGGAGGCCACAAAGAAGTTACATGGTCTACTTCGACCAAACAAACTCACAAGACCCCTTCCATCAGACAGTAATAAAAGAGACTAAAGTTTTCAATTCATAATACTTATAAATATACAACACATCGATTTCCAGATATAGAATCAAAACAACCAACAATGGATTACCTGCACTATGTCAAATACGTGCATCGATCACAAGTTAAAACAACACAAGCTCAAATACAAGTTTAAAATGGAATCCCATGGCCTAATAAAATCTCATAATAAACACCAACACCCTATTATGGGTTCAAGCCTTTTGTTTCCCTAAGGAATAATAAAACCTCAGTTAAGAGCTTAAGTATAGGGCACAATGCAACAACTCAACAATGAATTCAGTATTCATAAGAACTGTATACAAGTTCAGTTGTTTGAATACAAAGATTTGACCAAGGTTCAAAAATTCAATAAGTTCAAACACAGTCCAAACAAACACATGGTCCCCATAAAGCTAAAAAGAATCTCGGGGTTCAATACAAGTTTAGAACCCTAAGAATTTCCACTTGTAGCTCACGAAATACAAGTCTAAAAGGATATTTGGAACCCAACAAGCAAGAAGCCAACTCTTTCCACATTATTTTTGAATGCAAGAAAACAAAGCTTCAAATAAAAGCTACAAGCTTCAAATACAATTAACAAAACTACTAGTTCAAGTTACAGAGTTCAATAGAGCTTCAAGTACAGGTTACAAAGTTCCAAAACAAATCGCATGCAAACCTCTATCAACCAGTATAGAGAAAGTTCCCAAAAACTATCAATAACAAAAAAGGATTCACATTCCAAAACCCACATAATTTCCAAGAATACATGCAAGTGAATAACCACATACATCATGCAAATATAAAATTTCTAGTGAGCAAAATTATTTTAATGAATCATTTAGAAGAAAGCAAGAAATCTTAATGGGTAGAGCCTATCATGCTTGATAGTGCCTCTACCGATTCGAAGAAGACTTCCAGCTGAGTTTCCAAGACCTCTTCTTCTCCAAGCAAGATCAAACAACAGTAATATTTTTCCACAGTGCCTCTTATACATTCCTCGAACCAAAAATAGATCAAAGAATTCAAAAATAGCCACTAAGTGTAGATCAAACTGTTGGTTCAATAAACCACCAGCTCCATGCGAGTAAAAATTGTGAAGCATGGAAAGTAAAACAACCCCAACAAATCCACTAGTATGCCTTCCAAGATGGCTTACTGCTTTATGCAAAGAATGCTTCCGTTCTGGAATAGAGTTGCTTCCATCCTTTCATTCCTTTGAGAAACATATAAGGGTTAGGGCTAGGAGGAATACCTGTTAAATGTTGAGAGGGCGTGTGCATACCGTAGAGAGAGATCGATCGATTGCAAAGAACTCCTTTTTGTTTGGGAAGGACTACCTGCAAGTAAGAATACAAGACCACCAGATTCTAATTAGACAATAAATGAGGGAACTGCCTTGGGCCCAGGAAGTATTAAACTTCCTTTCGAAGGTGGTCAGTTCCCCTGCTAATATGAATTAACACAAATTATTGCAAAATTACAATTTAATTACCTTGTTAAAACAATAGAGGAAAGGGCTAGTTTTGGTTTTGAATCACAGTGACCGATGCCGGTCACTATCACCGGTACCGGTTTCTGCTAACCGATATCGGTAGGGGCAGTGGTTTAGGGGCTTTTAGTGAAGGTTGGCTATAAGGTGGCTATGGTGTTTATAAGGCTAGTAAATGATTGGGGATAGGTAATGGGGTGATGGAGAAGGCTCAGAGGGTATGGGAGTTGTTCTTGGGGTAGTGTAGGGGTAGAGGAATGATAGTTAGATGGAGGGTGTTACCGGGTAGTAGATCTAGGAATAGACTTGTAATTACTATGATTCAGAAATCCAAGAAATGTTATTAAAAGAATGTATAAGACACTACTTACTAGTTCCTGATGAAGATACAGGTCCAAGGACTATGATGACAAAGGCAGGATTCAGGTAGGATGATTTGACAATCCAAGATGAGCTATCTTCGCTCCCAATGCTTGGATGAGTGTCACTGGCTCACAGTTACTTAGTTGCGAGTCTTGGGCTTGATGTCCTTCTCTACAAACTCCTCTCTTTCCTTCACTTGTCTCTACTCAGCCAAGTGAATTCCCGATCCTTCCAATGAATTCCTAGGTTCTAGATCCTTTGTTTTTGGTTTGGGGAGGTCATTTATAGGGAACCGATGGCGGTTACATAACCGACGGTGGTCGAGTAGGAACCGATATCGGTTAAGTCAAAGTGAGCTATTTTTAGTAAAATAGCCAACTTTCCCTCCTTTTCTTCCGAGGAATTAGTTGTGGGCTTGGTCAAGTCATTATTAGGTTGATTTTGGTGTGGGTGTGGATATAGACCAAGTTATAGGTCTTAATTAGGTTAGTTTAGGGTTAGGACTAGGTCATGATGAGGTGGCAAAATGAGGTGGCAGGTTTGGAGATGTGGATTTATTAATTATAAGGTATTTAATAAATAATTGTGTAAGGTTTAGGTGATGAGGCTAGGTTGCGAAATGAGATGTGGGGCACGGGGGGTCATAAGACACAAATTTGGTGTCTACATTTTCCCCTTATTATCGTGTAGCTTGTCTTGTAAAGTCAGTACTAACAATAATAAGAAGTGGTTACTCCCGTTAAGGGTATAGGTAATCCCCTTCAAATCTATCATAGATTGAGGTAACGTGAAATCAGGGATAGGGTTGATAAAGGGTAAATGGTGTTGAGATGATGGTAAGATGGTGGGGTAAGTTCAAGGAAGCAAACGCACGTTGAAATGCAGTAGTGCGACCAGGGTACATGATTTGAAGAGAAAACAAGCAATTCATAGGCAAAGGTCGATAGTTTATCCAAACAAGGGTGATATAATCCTAGTATCCAAGGCATAGGAAGTAGCTCCAGGGGATATAACAAGTAAGGTACAGGAACGTTTAGGCATGTTCGGCAGTACCAAATGGTTGGTTTGGTTGAGATAAAGGTCACGATCTCGGTCCAGGCAAAGTTGGTCGACCGATCAAGTCAAGTACCCTAATCATGCTGAAACACGAACAAGTGAGCTTGATTGAACAAAAGGTTACATGATGTGTGGATAAAATTGTAATTTGTTGGTTTTGGACGAGGTATTTAATTGGTGTGGCCTTGGGTCGGGCCGATTGATTAGTGAGGGCCATGGGTCGGGCCTAATTGGTTGGTTACGGCCTTGGGTTGGGCCAAATGGTTGGTTGTGGCCTTGGGTCGGGCCAAATTGGTTGGTTGTGGCCTTGGTCGGGCCTGATGGTTGGTTGTGGCCTTGGGTCGGGCCAAATGGTTGGTTGCGGCCTTGGGTTGGGCCAAATGGTTGGTTGCGGCCTTGGGTTGGGCCTGATTGGTTGGTTGCGGCCTTGGGTCGGGCCAAATGGTTGGTTGTAGCCTTGGGTCGGGCCAAATGGTTGGTTGCGGCCTTGGGTCGGGCCTGGTTGGTTGGGTGCGGCCGTGAATGTGGCCAATGAAGTCAAAAAAGGCTATTTAGCAAAGGAGGGTATAGGTGATGTGGTGAGAAAGGGAGATTGGTGAATAAGGGCAGAAATTTTGGTAAAATAGGGATTAAACCGATATCGGTTAGCTATGACCGGTATCGGCTAGATGACCGATATCGGTATTTTTAGGGCACAATATAACCGATATCGGTTATAGGTCAAAAACCTATAAAAAGAAAAATACGGCCTGTCATTGTCACATTGTCAATTTGAAAACCAAATTTAGTTGTCTGAGGTGTTTTAGTGATATTGTTGAGTTTTTCGGTGAGGTGGCATTATTTGAGTGGAGAAGTGAGTGGTTGGTAGACCCAAAGAGTAGGAGGTAGAATTTGATTGGTGGAGAACCCATCTCGAGGAGATTTGGAGCCATGGCATAGCCGGGAGCAGGAGGTGTTGGACCACCTGGACCACCACCACTATCCCACCACGACAACGTGTAGTCGCACCGGTGAGCTCTAGCTCTTACCGTGTTGTGAATTTAATGAGTTTAAGCTAGATGTGGGTTTTGGGTAGGAATCCAAGTTTTGAATAAAATAATGAATAAATTGAGGTTATTTGAAAAATGGAGTGGGTAGGTAGGTTAGTTAGGTCAAGGCGGCAGGGTGGGTAGGTTTTTAGGGTTTTTCAAGGGGTAAAAGGGTAGAAATAGGCAAAAATGGGTTTTTGGGGGCCGCGTCAGGTTTGGCTCTTGCCGTGGACAGTGATTGATGTCGGTCCCTAGGCGACCGACATCGGTCACAAAATTTTTAGGCAAAGTGGGTGTGGGTAGACTAGCGTCGGTCATCATCCGTCGATCGGCACCGGTATATCAAGTGTTATAGGGGACCGGTGCTTGGTCAAGGTGACCGATGCATGGTCATTAGTTAGGTTTATTTTTGTTTTATTTCATTGTTGGTGTTTGTGTTTTGTTGTTTGGTTTTGTTTAGGGTGAAGAGGGAGGGGGTAGAGTTGATAGGAAAGGTGATTGGGAAGGGGGGAAATGGGGTGGTTGTGTTGTTGGTTCGGTTAGGATAGATTAAGTGTTGCGTATGAATTAGGAGGTGTTAAATTGGTAGGGGCATAGTTAGATGATAAGAGTAGATCCGGGTGATTGGTAGGGTGTGATATAAGGAAAGGGGATATCGTAGATGTTTTAGGGTAAGATAGGTAGGTGTAGATGTGTGTTATAGAGTCCGGGTGTGGTCGGGAGGGTAAAAGGGGCTATATAGGGTTAAAGGAGTTATTTTTGTAAAGGGTAGGTCTAATGAAGTGGGTTGTTTTTGTAGGCACGTCAGCAGCTTACGATGCGGGATCGGATGCCCCCGCTATTGAGATGGATGCGGCCACATGTGTCCTCGTAGTGTAGTGGGCCATTATGCACGAGGTGGGACTCGGCCAAGTCCAGCGGTATAGATAGGCTATGGATAGGGAACACAATCTTATGGTTGCCCTCATCAAGAGATGGGATCCAACAACCAATACTTTCCATCTCCCTACTTTGGAGAGATGACTATTACCCTGGAGGATGTGTATCGCATCCTGAGACTGCCGATCGTAGGGGACGTAGTATTCCAGGTAGATGCGAGAGATGGCTATAGACAAAATTCTTCAGGTATTTGGGGATGCAGCCGCATTATTGACTTATCACAAATGAGAATTTCCTATGGCAATATGTATCGCGCACACCGATATGAGACACATCTTTCCATGTTGATGATGATAGGCATCACATACTTCACCCTCCCGGACTCGAGGGAGGTCGTTTCCCACGGGCTTTGATGGGGGTCTTTGCGACGAGATGGTGGAGGAGCATACGTGCTTATGCCCGGCACCAAGATATCCAGTGCAAACATCTGCAGAGCCGTGGGGTTATCGCCGGATGAGGTGATTTGATATTTGCTCCACATTTTTGTTACATTGCTAGGCATATGAGCACATCATATGTATACGACCGATAGGGCTACCCCAAAGAGCTGTGGGCCACGGTTATATACAAGTATGGCTTTCGAGGTGGTTGGGGTTGTGGGCTAGCCATGAGCGGTGCTTGTAGGACAGATGTAGCTTACTACCGTCATATGCTAGAGGGCTTGACCACACTGGACATTGTATGGAGGCCCTACAGAGGCCATCAGCCCCGAGGAGGAGCCCGAGCACAGATGCGCTGGATCTAGTATACTTTCTAGATAGCAGGATGGAGGCCTGGAGAGCATGAGCGGATACCCCTAGAGAGGGTACAACGATAGTTGGGGCTGCGACAGGATGAGCCGCCTCCCTTCCCTCAGTACCAGAGGGATGATGTAGAGGCCCCACTACCTGCACCATAGCCCGTGGACCCAGATTGGGTAGCAGAGAGACCGGCGGATGATACAGTGGATGATGCCGGAGTGACAGGTGCTTTTTTGGTTTGGTGGGCGGAGTCGAGAGCAAATTTAGGATAGCACACGGCATGCCTGCATGTACCCATTTGGTGGTCACATAAAGAGAGAGGGACCACCTCCTAGGACAGGTGCAGTTATTACAGGGGTAGCTTGCTGCTACACAGGCACAGATCGGGGTATTACAGGCGCTTGCCTGAGCACGAGCTCGAGCACATCCCTAGGCACCAAGATGACCACAAGCACTAGTGCGGCCACAGTGCACCGGCACAGGCACTCGCATACCACATTCACAAAGCGCAGTATAGGTGCCACCATACACATAGGGTGTACCGGTAGGGCAGGGGCCACTGCTATTAGGAGTCGGGGACCAGCCCCAGCAGCCATGGTGGCACGGGTCATTATATGGAGGTGAGAGCGGAGGCCTAGTATTATCAGGATGTCTTTGATGGTATCGAGGCTGACTATCAGCCATATGCGGCACACCAAGCCGAGACCTCTCGGAGCCAAAGATCCTAGGGGGGCGCAGCCACAGCCGGTGGGTCGGTGACAGGGAGGAGGCGGGAGCCAGCACAGGGACCAGCAGGGAGAGGAGCTGAGGTGGTGGGGAGAGCTGAGACATCCCTGGAGCGGAGATGGGTGTTTTGTTTGTATATTGGATATAGGCACCGGCTACTGAACTGGTTATTTATATAGAGGCCTGCGTGCCCACATATGATTCATTTATTCATTCTTGTTGTATATACCAGCCTGTGAGCCGAGTACAGGTTGTAGAGTTGATACCGACCTACGAGCCGAGTATATTTTTGACATGAGAGACCGACCTGCAAGCTGAGTCGAGATTTTGACAGGGATAGCGTCTGCGTGCCGGCTTTGTATTATTTTGAGATCACAGAGGCCCCCATGCAGGGCAAGTTGTATATTTGAAACATTGATATATATAGAGATGATGATTTTGATCCATATGTTGTGTATAGAATGTTTTATGTATTTTGTCGATGGTTTTTGAAATTTAATGTGTATAGATGATGAGTTAGATCCAAATGGTGTATATACTGATGGGTTTGATGTAGATATTGCAATGTCGTACGTATTTTGTTGATGGTTGTTTTATTGTAACTAGATGATGTTGATGAAATTGTGATGATATATTGATGTGATTTTGATGACAAATATTGATAATGGTGTCGTTTTGTAGGAAAAAGAGGTGGGTGCCACAAAAATTTGCAAAAAATAAAGAAAAGGCCCAGGTTTAAGAAAAAGGAGGCATGTGACCGATATCGGTTAGGTAACCGACGTCGGTAGATTGTGGACCGATATCGGTTATATAACCGATACCAGTTATGCCAAAACGAGCTTTTCTAAAAATAGAAAAGCTTGGGTGGCAATTTAAGGTCTTATTTTTAGAGTTCTTATTTTTAGAGTCATGCAACAAGTTAAATACATGAATGCGATGCTGTTTGACGACTGATACAGGTAATTACATGAAAGAATTGAGTGATAAGGAGGAAAGAGACAGGTAAAGTGAGTGTGGGCTGAGATTAAGAAGGTAGAAAGGTAAGTTATATTTGAAGAGGGTGATGAACATGGCTGGACGAGGAGAAACATCTAGCAGTAGGGACGAGAGGGAAGACAAGTTCCACCCCAAGCTGTTGCATCCCGAGAGGTAAACTGTTTGGTTGTATTTTAATTCTTGCATGTTTTGATGAATAGGCTGAGAGAAGGTAAGAGGGTAGAGATGAGAAAAAAAAGGTGATAGGCAAGGGTTTGGGATAGAGTGAGTGTTATGGGGTAGGTAAGCAGGGTGTTCACGTATGTTTATAGGTAGAGAGAGGAGTAAACGAGAAAAATAATTATCGTAGGTGGTGGTTTTAAGCAGGGTGTATAGGATTGACAGTGACCGATATCATTTAGAGATAACCGGTATCGGTTATCTATAACCGATACCGGTTATTGTAGGAATTTCTAGAATGTGAGAAAAAACACTTGGGGATTTGATTTATTGAATGGTTGTGTGTCGTTTTGATGTATGCAGGTAGAGGCAGGGTTGAGGATGAATGATAGTGTGCCAGATTTGTTGTCACGAATCCGAGCGGATGTAACACCAACTGAATGGGCATTGATAAACCATGTGGGGTTAAGTGGAATCCGCTATTATTCACGAATCACATGCAATCATGCTATGTTGTAGGCGTTGATTGAGAGGTGGAATCCGGAAAAGAATACCTTCTATCTGCTAATAGGGGAGATGACAGTGATGTTGGAAGATGTGTTTAGAATTTTGAGGCTCCCAATTATAGGAAGACCAGTGTATCAGGTGTTGCCTAGCACAGGGTGGGGAGTGATAATAGCAGTATTTGGTTCAGCTGCACGAGATTTGACACAGTGAGGTTTGACATTCACTTATGGTACAATGTATGCAACACACCCTGAGGAAACAAAGTTGGTAGTGGTATTAATGATAGCGGTGGGGTATTATACATTACCGAGGGCAGAGGGGGGAAGATTTCCAAAAGCATTGGTGAGTGTTATTTGGGAAATGATAGAAAGGAGCGTGACTTTCGCATGGGCACCCGCATATCTGGCAGAGTTATACAGGGGTTTATGGGCCTACAGGTGAAAACACAGGACGACACTGGATTGTTCATACTTATTACATTGTTGGGCCTATGAGCACATTATTTGTGTGTGACTAATAGGCCGACCCATCCAAATCGGGAGACAGGAGTGTAGAGGTTGGGATTCAGACGATGGGTCCGGACAGAACAAGAGGCGAGATCCCAGGCTATGATAGATGACATCGAGTATTATAGGTAGGTATGGGAGATGGTGACAATTGTAGATATTTGTTGGAGACCTTACAGGAATTATATGGTGACAGAGCACATAGCTGAGGAGTTGAGGGGTGTAGAGCGATTGAGGTGGATCGCAGGGCACAGGCCAGGTGAGTACGAGAGGATTCCTCTAGATCGCGTGCGGTGATAATTTGGATTTGTTTAGGATATACCTATGGCTTATAGACCATACATGATTTGGGAGGAGGCGCAAGGGTCTAAGTGAATTTCATAAAAGTATAAGAATAAATAAGGATGTCGACACAGTGCGTGTCGATGATAGAGAAGATGTATTTGTTTAACATCTAAATAAAACTAAATATGTATGTTGATTTGAGTTATGATAATAATAAGAATGGTTGTGTTTTGAATGTTTTGTTTTGAAAAAGGATAAAGATGAATGTGAGCAAATAGAAATACACAAATAGATTTATATATACCACACATGATAGGTTATGGTAGGGGATGGTCGAGCTAACCTTGGGAGACCCCATGTCTCCTAAGTGCTGCCTACATAGCCCATTGCACAAAGCAAGGAGGGGCCTCAGACCGATGTAGTTCTCCCTTAGGACCAGGGAGAGGTGAATTCAGGCAATTTGTTTGTGGTTAGGCAATTTGTTGGCTAGTAAAAATATTGATATTGGTAGGGTAACGTTGTCGGTGTTAGTAAGGGACTGGCGATGTTGGTGTAGGTATAGGTGAAACGAAAGTTAGCTTACCCAAGTAGTAGGGAATCGTGTCCTGATTAAGGTCAACACACAATCCTAGAGTCGAGTAAAAGAGGCAAAATGTCCCGTAGTTGAGAAGAGCTAAACAAACCACATATTAACATAGGAGGGGCTTGAATCCCTAGGTGCCTTGCATAGGCGAGAAGTCGATAGGTGAAAAGAGTCGTATTATCACAATATATCGGATATACGTCATGTCCCTTGAGTTTTGTTGTGTTGACGAATGGTGAGGTGAGGTGGCTGGTATAGCTGGGGTGCAGAGAACTTATTAGAAGGTGATTATTCTGACGAAAGAGAACCAAACCTAAATAGACAAGTCCATGACTCAAAAGTGCTTTGGAATACTACTTTTTACTTTTCTAGATATAGACTGATCAATGTGGGAAGTCCATAGGGGATATGTATTTTGTTGTTCTTGAGGTCTTCACGAAGCTGATTAATGCGAGAAGCTTCTGATAAAGGTTGACTTTGTATAGCTGTCCTTTATGGGAGTAGTCTATTTATAGTAGCAGATGTAGTTTTTGTGTATAGCCGTCCTTCGGGGAGCAAGGTCTATTTATAATATTAGAAGTGACTTTGCACATAGCTATCCTTTGAGGGAGTAGTCTATGTATAATTTAGAGGTCTAGATGTCCATTTGGCATGAAGCATCTAGTTTTGTAGGAAGTTTGACTCAAGAATGTTCCATAAGTGTACAATTGAGAACATGTTATTTCGATACTTTTAAGTCGTGGACCAAACTAAAAAGGGGAAGGCATATTTTAAGAGGAGGTAATGACCAAACCACGTGAGCTTAATTCTATTTTGAGATGCATGGAATAAAAGTGTATGAGGTAGTAAATGAGCTCAAGGGATGAGCACAAGGTAGATAAGAAGTGATATAACACTAAATTCAATAGTAGAATGGTCGAAGATGCAAGGCACTAAGGGGTTCAGGCTCAGGTTTACCATTAAGTGAAGCTAAACGGTAAGTGCCTGATCTATAAGTATGAGTGATAATATAGGGCCCAAACCAATTAGGAGCAAATTTTCCACGTTTGCTCTTTTCTAGTTTGGTTACATACTGATTCTCTTTGAGGACAAGATCACCAACCTTAAAGGTATGCTCATGGAGTCACTTATCATAAGCATGCTTGATGTGTTTTTGATAGATTCGAAGATGGTCAAGAGCTGTAAGACGACGCTCATCAAGAAGCTCCAATTGGGCTAACCTCTCTTGGCGGAAATCATCATTGGTGAGAATATCCTGAAGAGATATTCTTAGGGAGGGTATTTGTATTTCGAGAGGAAAGACAGCCTTGGTACCATATACCAAAGAGAATGGGGTGGCATTAGTGGAGGTGTAAATGCTAGTCCGATAAGCCCAAAGGGCAAAGGGGATGTGATCAGGCCAATTGCTTCCAGAATCGTTAACAACTTTCATGAGGATTTTGGTTAGGGTTTTATTAGAAGATTTGGCTTGACCATTTTCTTGTGGATAGTAAGGTGATGAGAAGCTAAGTTTGATACCAAAGTTGTCACAAAGGTCTTGTAACAACTTATTTTTGAAAGATTTTCCATTATCTGTTATTAGGCGATGAGGAACACCAAAATGACAAATAATGTGATGGTTAATGAATTCGATGATTTTCTCTTTTTTGGTTGAAATGAGTGGAATGGCTTCCACCCATTTAGTGTAATATTCAGTTGCTGTGATTATCCAATGGTGACGTTGCGAAGATGGTGGGTGAATCTCACCAATAAGGTCTAAACCCCATTGTGAGAAAGGCCAAAGATCTCGTGCGACCTGTAGCGGATGGCTAGGAGTATGTTGAAGGTTGGCATGTTGTTGACACATAACACAACACTTAACATATTCGTAGCAGTCGTTATTAAGAGTAGGCCAATAATAGCCTAGGTGAAGGATTCATTTGGCCACGGCAAGGCCACTAAAATGTCCACCACAAATACCGTCATGGACTTGTTGGATGGTATAGGTGACCTCCGCACTGGTTAGACATCGAAGGAGGATGCCATCAAAGCCACATTTATAGAGGAGTCCCCCCATGACGACATAACAAGAAACACTTTTAAGAAAATCACGTTTGTCATTACTAGTAAGGTCGGTGTGGAGAACAAGTTGTAAGGTAGTCGTGAAATTGGTGATACCAGGTATCCTGCGAATTAGCAGACACATTATTTATCATACAAACATCTCGGGGCTGAGTAAGATGGGGCAAAGAGTTGTTGGACCAAGATGAATATGTTAGAGTCAGTTGGTGAGGCAGGAATTTGTGAGGCTAAGCAAGCCATAGTATCCGTAAATTTTTAGTGGAGTGGGGAATGGTTTGGATAGAATAATGAGTAACTAAGGTCAAAAGTGAATCCACATAATGTTTGTACTTTTTAAGTTCCTCATTTTTACACTGGTAGATGCCCATAACTTGATTGACTACCAATTGAGAGTCGATGAAAATATTGATAGATTTGACACCTAAGTGTAACACAACCTGGAGACCTAAAAAAAGGGCCTCGTATTCCTCTGTATTATTAGTGCAGGGGAAATCAAGCCGGAAGGAAAGAGGCATAGGCTCAACATCAAGAGGAATGAGAAAAATTTTGGCTCCTCCGCCGCGCTAGCATTTGGATCCATCGAAGAAGAGGGTCATTGGATACGACTCCTCATTGAGTGAAAGAGTGGCGATGAGTTCGTTGGGGAAATTAAAATTGGTAAATTGTTCCCCAGGTGAAGGGGCTTCCGCGAGTTGGTCTGCAATAGTTTGTCCTTTTATTGATTTCTGGTGTATAAATTCAAGGTCAAGGTCGGAAGGATCATAAGCCATCGGGTGATGCATTGGTTTAGATGTGGTTTGGCGCGTACATATAATGAATGGGGTCCGCGTTGGTGATGATAAAAGTTTTGTGATTCAAGAGGTAGTGTCGAATTTTGGTGGTTACGAATGATAGGGCTAGGCACAACTTTTCTATATGTGTATACCTAGTCTTGTAATCCACGAGAGTACAACTTATGTAATAAACGGCTTGTTCTCGATGCTCGGAGTCAGTATGTGCGAGCATGGCTCCTACAACATGGTCGGTGGCAAAAGGTAAAGGTAGAAAGGGCGATCGTCCTGAGGTGGGATAAGCACAGGTGGCTGCAAGAGATAGGCTTTGAGAGCCTCAAAGGCTTGGTGGCACTCTTCGCTCCATTGAAAGACAATGTCCTTTTTAAGGAGGTGATGGAAAGGTTGACATCGATCCGAGAGTTGGGAGATGAAACGCTGGATAGATTGGAGTTTACCTTGCAAACTACGTAATTGTTTGAGGTTAGTAGGTGGGGGCATTTCTAGGATAGCTTTGACTTTAGCTGGATCAACCTTGATGCCATACAAAGATATGTAAAACTAAGAATTTTTCCCGAAAGGACACCAAAGACACATTTCTTTGGTTGAAGACAAACACAATATTGTAATAGGTGATCGAAAATAATGGTTAAAACATCGAGATGTTCACTGTGATGTTTAGATTTGCCAAGAAGATCATCGACATAATCCTCAAGGATAGTGTGCATAATGTCATGAAATATGTAGGTAATAGCCCGCTGGTAGGTCGTGTTGTCTACTAAAAATTTCTCACTGTGATAAGAGTAAAATTTCAAAATTTTGAGTTTAAGTGTTTTCCTCTGAAAATGCCTAAGTCGTGAAATTGAAAAAATTTGTGTTTTGGGTCATTTTGTGTGATTTTCGGGCCTGTCGGAACTTTTTGTCCCATCTGTCCCAAGTACGAAAGTGCACTCTGTTCCCCGATCGGCCGAAATCCCCGAAGATGTCCCATTTTCGGGCTGTCAGAGAGTTTTGTCCCAAGTGTCCCAAAACTTGTTTTGCATGTTGTTCAATTTAGCCGAATCATCCTTCCCGCGTACTTCGCACTTTCCTGTCCCAAATGTCCCAAAGTTAAAAAGTGCGAGCTTTCCCATTTTCGGCCGATTTGCCCGAACCGCGTCCTTCGCGCAATTTTGTCCCAACTGCCCCATTTTAAAAAGTGCGAGCTTTCCCAATTTCGGCCGAGCCGGTCAAGTCACGTACTTCGGAACTTTTTGTCCCAAATGTCCCAAGTCCAAACGGGCCCTTTGTTCCAATTTCGGCCGAAACACCCGAATCGCGTACTTCGCACATTTTCGTCCCATTTGTCCCAAATGCATTTGTGCGTCCTCTCCCTGTTTCGCCCGAACCGGCCGAGCCGCGTGTTTCGCGCATTCGCGTCTCACCTGTCCCAAGCGTACCTAGTATCATTCACACTTAGTTTTTCCCGCTCGCTCCAAGTATGATGCTTTTCAAATTGGTGGTTGTGTATTCAATGCGCATTAAAGTCATTTCTCTCTCCAAACGGCTATATAACGAGCATTCCCCTTTGCATTTTTGCATTGCTTCCATGCTATCTTTTGCTCGAACCCTCGCCATTTGAAAACCTGCGCGATCCCCTCCATTTGCAAATTCCTTCCAGAAGTCTAGGTTGCAGCTCCGAGACTATCACTATGAAGATCAAGTTCCAGGGACAGGAGCAAATTTCTCCGCTTGAATCTGCCGTTAGCAATATAGGGGACAGCGAAGCTCGTCATCTCGACTTCGGCGATTTTTGGGCAAGAATGACAGATGCAAACCCTACACCAATGGCACAGATGATTAATGATAGTGGTTTAGCTTTTGCCGGAGGATTCCCAATCTCGACAGGTGTCTTTCCATAAGTGCTTTCATGTGGAGCTCACTTTGACCCCGATTCGAGTGAATTGACAAATGTACATGGGGAACTCATTGCTGTCCGGACGCTGCGCCATCAAGGCGCTTGCTCGAGGATTTCGGAGATGGACAATGCTATAGTCGTCTCCCGGGATCAAGCACAGAGCTATGTTCGACCAAGACAGTGACAAATACAAGGCGTGAGTGGTGAAGTCTTGGTTGAAGAACCCTAAGAAAGGTGCTTCGCCTAACCAAAACCATCTTCTCGAGCAGATTTCAACGAAGAACTGTCAGACTTCATAATCCTGCTGGCTCGGGTTATGGGTTTGCCCTCCACCAATGAGTTTCATTTCTGGATGTGCCCGCTCATCAGCATGGTGTGCGAGGGAACACAAAATATCAACTGGGCAGAGATCATCGGTATGAATTTGGCTGAGCAGCTATCCAACGTCTAGCAAAAAAAGAAGTTCTATATGACTTCATATCTGATGTATACCCTAGCAAAGATCCGGGCAAAGGTTTGGTTTCTCCTATATAGATGCACACAAAGATGATCCAGTGTATGCCTATTTCCCGCAGTTCACCTTGGAGACCAGCAATCGGAATTTCAGAAGGGTCAATGATGCTTTCACCATGTACGTGGTCAGATTGCTCGAAGGTGATACTGCAAGAAGGTTTTCAGATGAAGCCATGAACCTGATATCGCAGATATGGAGCCTATTTCATTCAATTCAGAAATTTTCCTATATCGCTTCACGGCTATGAAAACACTCCTCTACGGCTTCCCATGTTCTCGTAATGATAAAATGTCTTTGATTGAATATATGCAGCAACTAGACAAGTTGCACAAAACTTACAAAGACAAGAAGATTTCTCGCTTGCACTTTCCCATCTCTCTCGGGAAAATACACATGCAAAACACTCTGGATGCTCAACATAGAAAGAGCCCTGGTCCCTATCATCGTTTCATTTCTTCAAGCCAAGAACCTGCTTTGACTTGAAGAAGTTCATCGAATGCAACATCAAAATAGTCTATCATCATAGGGCATATAAAAGACTACCGGGTTGGTCTGTGTATGATTTTGAAGCCGAAGAAGGCATTGTGGCAGGTTCTCCTCAACCGATCCAAGAACTCGGTGCAGTACCAAGTTCCCGAAGGTCTCTAGATGACAATTCCCGAGCTATACTCTTATGAGTATGAAAATGTGATTAAGCACACCCCTCTGGAGGACCTGGATTGGAACAAGAAAGAGAGAGATGATCTGGCTGAGATTCTTGCTCCAGTCTTAATCAGGACTAGGGTCTGGTTCAGTAAGAAGATCCGAGAATTCAAGAGGCACTCAGGAGAATCTAGCTCCAAGGATGATTCGACACCCATAAGAGAGGCATCAGTTCCAGAGTCTGGAACACCAGTGAAAACCCCTCCTACCTCAACAGTCGGGACCTATAGAATCTACTCCTTCTCCATCTACCTGTATACAGAAGAAACTCAAAGAGGTAAAGAAGGAACCTACAGAGAATGCTCCTCCAAGAAAACAGGCAGAGTTGCCTATAGGGCTAGAGAACATCATTGTTCTCAGTGAAAGTGAAGAAAGCGAGATGCCAACTCCTGCAAATGTTCCTGAAGATCCAGTAGATAAGGACAAAGAGGTCCAGAGCACTGAACTTCCGGGTGCCATTGATTCTTCTACTGCCATTACCTCCAGTGCTCTACTCACATCTCAGCTTGAGTCAACAAATGCGCACCTCCGAGTGTCATGAGCTCCCTGTCTCTGGGTCCCCTTGCTTCTCCTACAGACTCTTCTTCCTCTTTCGCTTGGGTGCAACCTTTGGTTGACAAAAGGAAGAGGAAATCCTCCTCTCAAAGCTTGGGACCAAATTTTGATGCTGTAGCAGCCTTGTTGGGCACCACTCCTTCTCGTGCCAAGAAAGCCAGAACCACCTCCAGAATTGTGTCTGATGCCCAAGGTCAGCAATTCTTGGAGATTGCTAAGCCTACAGTAGACAAATCAGAATCAGACTTGCTGACATCTGACTTAGAGCTTTCAAGGATCCCTATGGGAGAATCTACTCCTGAAGGTGAAATTCACAACCTCCAGGAAACAGTCACAAGAGTCATTGGAAGGGTAGAGAAAGGGCAGCAGACTATTGAACAGCTGGAAGAACAAGCCCAAGTTCTCACAAGTTTTATCAAGTCACTCTTGTCTAAGGACAAAGTTTTGGACCCTACCCCCTTGACTGCTCTACCGCCTCCTGTAATTCTAAGCCAAGATGAAGTGCAAAGTATTAAAGATATGCACAAGTATTCTGTCTATGGCAGAGCTATTGAAGCCATGGTGGATGACATGCTTGTTGCTGGGCTAAACTTCATCGATGAAGCTTTTAAACTACATGGAAAGGTAGACAATTTGCAACAGAAGCTATCCTCTACTATTGGGGTTATGGATAAAGAACTTAAACTCTGGAGCAGTTGCATTGTAGACCTTCACCTCATGGGACAGACAGACGAGAACGTCTTACTGGCGAATAAGATTTTCGATGATGCCAAAGATAATCTATCAAAATCCTGGGTCTACAGCGTAGAGTGGAAAATCAAAGTCCTGGAGGAAGCTGTGGGAGAAATGAAGAACAGCTTGGCAGAAGGGAGAAGCTTTCAAGACACTGGCAGCTGCTGCTTTCAAAGATATGCATTGTCATCTTCAAGATGAAAACTCGGTGCTTCCTTGTCCTTTCAAGAAATCAAAGCTCGAGTTCAGAGCTTTTGTCAAAGATCATCTATTCAAGGAAAGTTCCATCTCTAAGGAAAAGATGAAGGAAATTTGTTCTCTTCGACTGCCATTGAAGAAGCAAACAAAGATTATCATACTCACGTCGAGTTTGATAAAGAGATGGAGAAATGTCTGGGATTTTGACTCGACCTGCAGCCAGCCAACACGGTCCCTCATGGTAGGGAGGGATATAGCCGAGTCATTGAAGAAATTCAGTAGCGGATTCTCAAGACAAGGGGTCCCTCCCAAGAACGCCACCTGCCTCCCTTCTCCTTTCTTTCCTCTTCTTCCCTTTCTTTTCGTATTCTTTGTAATCGCTTAAGGTATCAGTAATCGGCGGTCCTTAACTATTCTTTAGTTAAAAGAAATGGTTACGAATAGTAACGACTTGTAGAGCTATATAATGGCCTTTCCACGCCATTTTTACAGGAGGAAGAACTTGGAATATTTGCTGAAAGTGTAAATAGATCTTAAAGAAATCACAAAAGGGCTTTTCATTCTTTGTCTATCTAATTCTTGTTATCTCTGTGTCTTCCTTTAATATTGTGGAGATCATTTTGTTCCTAACTTTTAGTCTCTCCGATTGCATACTGTCTGGGCTTTTGCAAATACAAGTGATCTTGTACAACCAAGAAGGAACTTTGTGTCCTTGATTAATAAATCAAGAAGGTTATTTATGGAACTTTGTGTCTTTAAATTTAATCTCATTCAGCCATCGCGAATGATCTTGTCTTAAATTCTTTGAAGCTTCGCATACAGAGGAATTATTCTCGATATCTATAATTCTCAATGTTGCTATTCTACTCATCTTCTTATTCCCTTTCCTCGACCCTTGTGTGATTGATGATCCTTGTGGAAAACACTTTCGTAAAATCCAAGTTTGACCATAAAACAATGTTCTCAGTACATTTGTAAATAAGTTCGTTTCGAATAAGGAACCTCTCCCATTAAAGAGGAGGGACTTCTTGTCCCCCGACTTGCTCTTCTAAAAAGTCCTATCTCGACGACCAACAGTTTTTGGCGACTCCTCTGGGGAAAATCACATTCCAGTACTGTAATTTTTCGATCATCCTTTGATCTGGCGACTCCGCGTTTCACTCGAGGGAGAAGGACCCTTGGTATCGAAGATTCTTAGTTTCAACTTTTGGAGCAACAGGGTTTTCCTTTCCCTTCAAATAGAAGAACTCGTTCGACGAGCACTCCGCCTGTTCAAGATAGAAGTCCTACGGGTGGTATTCCTCCAGAGCCTGGCTAGTCCCAATCTACGAGCTTTGATCCTTGCTGGTGTTAAAGTTCCCTCCAAGCCGTATTTCCAAGAATGGCGGCACAATTGCCATGGGGTCAACGTGTCGGGCCCCTGGCCCTTACGCAGCCTTTGCATGAGTTACCTAGAGGTAACCGAAAGAACTTCCCAAGTTCGGAGGAGATGGCAAAGTACACTCTCGATGAACACATTGCGGCCTTCATAGTTGCATGTGGAGTCTTGGGAGTTGAACATGAAGACGCTCGGTAAGGTTGTTCGTTGAGACGTTACAGATAATGCCGTGATCTGTTCTATCACCTTCCACCGGTGCCATCACCGACTCGGAATACAATGAGAACTCAGTTCGAAAGCCGTTTCAAGCCGGCAGAAGATGTGCATGCACTGCTTGCCCAAATTTCTCAGATAAAGAAAGATCCATCAGAACCCATGAGAGAATTTGTGGCTCGGTTCAATAGAATGATCAACAAAATTCTGTAAATACTCGACCGTTAATCAAATCCAAAAATGTTTCTTTCTAAATGCTCAAATGCCCAAAGTCAGCTTATGCTCTAAGAAGGGATAATCTTGGAACGTTAATTCGGATCAAGAACCGGTCATTAGTGTCGAGGATGACCTGATCATGTCGTGGAAGTCAAGAGAGATCCTCCCAAATCTAAATCTGCTGCTTCTTCCTCTTCCACCTCTCGACCCAATATCGATCCATTAGTCCGTAAACTTGCAAATGATCTAGTAGCTATAAAGAAACAATTGGCCCAAAGATGCCCCGTACGTAGATGTTCCAAGAAGAAATTTCCAGCCCGTAAATCGCTTTGCCGCTCCTCACACAAGACTAGCACTTGAAGGTCCTCCCACAAAGTTCCCGTGAATGCAACTCGTGAAGTTGAAGAGCCCGATGATGATGTGGATGATGAAGCTCGTGAGGAATTCCTGGAGGAATTTGATGATGAGGCGGAGAACTCAAGGATCTCGGGTTAATTTCTTTACCACCGAAGGCACTGATGACGGAGATAACTATGATGAAGTGGTAGCAGATATGAACAGTGAATCATTTGCTGTCATGACTCGAGAACAGACGAGGTAGAAGGAGAAAGTAACACAGCCCATGAAGAAATCTAAGGAGCAGCCAACAACTATTC
Source organism: Taxus wallichiana var. yunnanensis (assembly GCA_018340775.1). Classification (NCBI taxonomy): domain Eukaryota; kingdom Viridiplantae; phylum Streptophyta; class Pinopsida; order Cupressales; family Taxaceae; genus Taxus; species Taxus wallichiana. Next base: position 67,803,257 of record CM031235.1, on the reverse strand, counting down.
CTGTAATTGCCAGAAGAGGATCTCCTATCCCTACCTCATCTGCACCAAAGGTAAGTACTGTCAATCCTGCTACCAAAGTTGCTTCTTCTTCTTTTTCTCCTAAGGTTGATAAGCCTAGAATTTCAAATGATGATGGCCCATCCACCTCTGGATCCTTTGATATTGTGGATCACCTAAAAAGGACCAAGGTTCAAATTTCAGAAGCTGAATACTACCAAACCCATCCCAAAGCTTTTGCCAAGATGATCCAATTTGTAAATTCCCATTCCAAGACCACCTCTAAAGGCCTTTTGCCCACTCCTCCTTCTATACCACAGCCTAGTCTGGTAGCTGCTGTCACCTCGCCTGGTGACAAAATCAAGCCTTTTTATGTAACACTTCTTATAGCTGGCCATAGGCTCAGTAACTGTGTCATAGATTCTGGAGCCTCAGATAATGTGATGCCTGCTAAGGTAGCTCATGCTTTAGGCTTGACCCTTACTCGTACTTATGGATCTTGCTACTCCATGGAAAGTAAGGAAGTACCTTTGGTTGGAAGGATTAAAGATGCACAAGTGGCTTTTGCTGCTTTACCTGAAAAGAAAGTCTTGGCTACCATCCTAGTAGCAGACATTCCTCCTTCTTATGGAATGTTGCTAAGTAGGAACTTCTGTAAAGATGTGGGTGGGGAGATTCAAATGGATTGGTCACACGCCCTCATACCTGTCAATGGACAAATGAAGAAGTTACTCCCTGAGAAATAGTCTGAGAGTATATTGTGCAGAAAAAAGGATGATCCTAAGGCACAAATACTCTATGAAGACATAGGTCATGGTAATTACATGATTCTGTCCCCTGATGAAATCCAACCCTCCAAAGTATCACCCAAAGATCCCAATGGTGTTTGGATTTTAGAATTTGATGGAAGTTGTTCCTCGGCTGGTTCTGGAGCTGGCGTCCTGCTAGTGTCACCTGAAGGCTGCCTACACCCTTTTTCATTTAAGTTGCAGTTCGAAAACACTAACAATACAAAGCAGTATGAGGCTCTCATTCTTGACCGCAAGTGGCCAAAGAACAAGGTGTAAAAAATCTTCTGGCTCGTGGTGATGCAGAGCTGATTGTGAAGCAAGTCAGAAGCCTTTTTCAGGTAAAAAATGGGAGGCTGAAGCATTACCGGAATCAGGTTTGGGATTCAATTGAATTCCTTGACGCTTTCTCTATTGAAGCAATACCCAGAGAAAAGAACAGCAGGGCTGATTCACTGGCTGTCTCAGGGTCATTACTGATTCCCCATCCTGAATTCTCTCAGGATAAGTTCACTATTGAAATGGTCCACCGGCCTAGTGTTCCTGACAATACTAATAACTGGCAAGTTTTCAACGATGACCAGCATTTGCTTTCCTTCCTGGAACTCAAGGGGAATTTCGAACAACTATATTTTGAGGGAAGTGACAACCTGCCTCGTGAGAGTGTGTCCTCTGATCAAGCTGTCACCCAAGGAGAAGAAACAGATCAGGAAGGATGCATTAAACTCAAAGGAAACAAGATTCCCAAAGGTTTGGTGAGTTTGGAGGAGTTGTTTGACAAACATGACAGATATGTGAAATCTAAAGCTTCTACTGGACCTCAGCAATCAGCTGAGTATGATAAGATTGATATAGGGAGTTCTACTGATCCCAAGCTGGTAAATATTGGGAAATTTTGCACAACCGATGATAGGAGAAGAGAAATTGATCTTCTAAGGAAGTATAAGGATGTTCTTGCATATTCTTATGAGGATCTAAAAGCCTTCAAGCCAAAAGACATGCAGCACTCTATCCCTCTCAAACCAGGAATCAAGCCTTTCAAGCAGAAACAAAGGCAGTATAATCCCAAAATAGCTGACACTATATTTCAGGAGATTCAGAAATTGTTGAAGGCTAAAATCATTTTTCCCATTCACCATTCAACATGGATTGCAAACATTGTGCCTGTTAGGAAGAAGAATGGTGAGATCCACATCTGTGTTGATTTCAGGAACCTGAATCAGGCTTCTCTGAAAGATAACTACCCTCTGCCTATGATGGATCAAATATTGCAAGCAGTAACAGGATCTGAAATGTTATCTATGCTTGATGGATTCTCGGGATACAATCAGGTAGAGGTTGATACTGCAGATCAACACAAGACAGCCTTCACCACTCCTTGGGGTACCTTCGCCTACAAGAGAATGCCTTTTGGGCTGATTAATGCTGGTGCCACTTTCCAGAGAGCTATGGATTTGGCTTTTGGAAGCTTGAAAGGGAAATGTATCATCATATACCTTGATGACCTGACAGTGTTTTCAAAGACAAGAGCAGATCACTTCGACCACCTGGAAACAGTTCTGCAGAGATGCCGAGAGCATGGGATTTCTTTAAATCCTAAAAAATCTGTCTTCTGTGTTACAGAAGGAAAACTATTAGGGCACATTGTATCCAAGGATGGTATTAAGATTGATCCTGAACGAGTTCAAGCCATCCAAAGAGATCCTCTCCCAACCAAAAAAAAGGCGTGCATTCCTTCTTCTAAAGATCAATTTTTAAGAAGATTCATCCCCGATTTTGCTGAATTAACTTTGAATATTTCTCAAATGATGAAAGGGAAGCAAGCATTTGGTTGGTCTTCTGAAGGAAAGGAATCCTTTGAGGGTATCAAGAAAGCTATTGCTAAAACTCCGCTTTGGCCTCATCCTCATTTCAAAAAGATTTCATCATCTATTGCTATGCTATGCATAATACCTCGGCCGTTGTCTTAACCCAAGAAGACTCTGATGGACATGAGCTACCAATTGCCTTCATGAGCTATATCCTGAAGAATCATGAGCTGAAATACACCATGATGGAGAAGCATGTGTTTGCACGGTAGTCAAAGTTGTCAAGGAGTTCCGTTTATATCCTCAACTCTCACTCTATAGTGTTGGTTCCAGATACGATCACAAGTCAATTCTTACACAGCAAGAATTTGGGTCCAAGAGAGGAAACTGGGTGGCTAAAGTCCAGGAGTATGACATTGATATCAAACCAACCAAGCTGGTTCGTGGAAGGGGTCTTTGTGAGCTCATTGCTGAAGGAGCCAAACATGAGTTGCTGGAGGAGAAAGCTGACATTCCTACTGTTCTATTCCTTAGTTCGATCCGATGAATGGTATTCTGACATTGCCCATTTTCTCACCTATGGGGAATGCCCCTCTCATTTAACTGCCAAGGAAAAGAGGACTGTTAAATTGAGATCAGCACAATATGTACTATGGGAAAATGCCTTGTTCAAGCGTGGTTTAGATGGGAGATTTCTGAAGTGTGTGGACAAGGAGCAGCAGAGAAAGTTGCTCTCAGCTTTCCATGATCAGGCATGTGGAGGGCACTATTCATCAATAGTCACAGCTCACAAGATACTCCGGGGAGGATATTACTGGCCTTCTTTGTTCAGAGATGCATCCAAGTGGGTGGATAAATGTGAAGCTTGTCAGACCTTTGTGGGAAGACCTAAATTGGCATCTTTACCTCTCAAGCCAGTTGTGATCGAGGAACCATTTCAACAATGGGGTCTAGACTTCATTGGTGCACTGAACCCTGTTTCTAGTGCTGGTCACACGCATGTGCTAACTGCCACTGACTACTTCACCAAATGGGTGGAAGCTATTCCAGTCAAGAGCACTACTTCTGAAGTTGTATGCAACTTCATCAAAGAGAACATCTTGGTAAGGTATGGTGTACCTAACAAGATTGTAACAGATAATGCTTCGAACTTCTCCTCAACTGAGATAATGGATTTCTGCTACGGGTATGGCATCTCTCTGGCTCATTCTTCAGATTATTACCCCCAGGGAAATGGACAAGCAGAATCCACCAACAAAAATCTGGTGACTATCATAAGGAAGTTGGTCAATGAGTCTCAGCGAAACTGGCATAAGAAGCTTTATGACGCTCTTTGGGCAGACAGGATCACACCTAAAAGAGCCATTGGAATGTCTCCTTTTCAAGTGGTGTATGGAGTGGAAGCTCAATTGCCAGTGACAGTGGAACTGCCAGCCTTGCACCTGATGAAGGCCATTGAGGATACTAGTTTCAGTGATGCTCTGGATAAAAGAATCATGTACCTGCACAAACTGAATGAGGATAGATTGGAGGTTCTGCCGACAGGATATCTACTCACCAAAGGAAGGTAAAGGTTCTGCTTTGACAGAAAGCTAAGTCCAGGGAGTTCCAAGTTGGAGATACCATGTCATTATGGGACAAAAGACATGAACCTCGTGGCAGCCATGGAAAATTTGATTCACTGTGGCTCGGACCATTCAAGATAAGACACTTTGCTTTGGTAAGAACTCTTTCTATCTTCATTACATGGATGGTTCCCCCTCCCACTTCCTTATAGTGGGCGATTTTGAAGTTGTTCAAGTCCTAGGTGACTAGGAGTCCCTTTGTATATTCCGTATAGTGTTTTTACTTTTCTCGCTTCTGTGTTTCCCTTCTGTTGTTGTGTGTTGCCCTCTCTCGTGTTGGTTTGTTTTTACTCCTTTGCCCAATGGATAAGGCAAAGGGTCCGCTTCACCAAGTTATCTAAGTTCTTGCCTTGTCTCATTCCATGAATTTATACCAAGTCATCCCCAGAAGGAGCCAGCTGTTGTCTACTCAAAATTTCCCGCTCTGATAAGAGTAAAATTTCAAAATTTTGAGTTTAAGTGTTTTCCTCTGAAAATGCCTAAGTCGTGAAATTGAAAAAATCTGTGTTTTGGGTCATTTTGTGTGATTTTCGGGCCTGTCGGAACTTTTTGTCCCATCTGTCCCAAGTACGAAAGTGCACTCTATTCCCGATCGGCCGAAATCCCCGAAGCTGTCCCATTTTCAGGCCCGTCGGAGAGTTTTGTCCCAAGTGTCCCAAAACTTGTTTTGCATGTTGTTCCAATTTCGGCCGAATCATCCTTCCCGCGTACTTCGCACTTTCCTGTCCCAAATGTCCCAAAGTTAAAAAGTGCGAGCTTTCCCATTTTCGGCCGATTTGCCCAAACCAAGCGTCCTTCTTCGCGCAATTTTGTCCCAACTGCCCCATTTTAAAAAGTGCGAGCTTTCCCAATTTCGGCCGAGCTGGTCAAGTCGCGTACTTCGGAACTTTTTGTCCCGAATGTCCCAAGTCCAAACGGGCCCTTTGTTCCAATTTCGGCCGAAACACCCGAATCACGTACTTCGCACATTTTCGTCCCATTTGTCCCAAATGCATTTGTGCGTCCCTCTCTCATTTTCGCCCGAATCGGCCAAGCCGCGAGTTTCGCGCATTCACGTCTCACCTGTCCCAAGCGTACCTAGTATCATTCACACTTAGTTTTTCCCGCTCGCTCCAAGTATGATGCTTTTCAAATTGGTGGTTGTGTATTCAATGCGCATTAAAGTCATTTCTCTCTCCAAACGGCTATATAACGAGAATTCCCCTTTGAATTTTCGCATTGCTTCCATGCTATCTTTTGCTCGAACCCTCGCCATTTGAAAACCTGTGCGATCCCCCCTCCATTTGCAAATTCCTTCCAGAAGTCTAGGTTGTAGCTCCGAGACTATCACTATGAAGATCAAGTTCCAGGGACAGGAGCAAATTTCTCCGCTTGAATCTGCCGTTAGCAATATAGGGGACAGCGAAGCTCGTCATCTCGACTTCGGCAATTTTTGGGCAAGAATGACAGATGCAAACCCTACACCAATGGCACAGATGATTAATGATAGTGGTTTAGCTTTTTCCGGAGGATTCCCAATCTCAGTACAGTGTGCTGATACAGTGCTTTCATGTGGAGCTCACTTCGACCCCGATTCGAGTGAATTGACAAATGTACATGGGGAACTCATTGCCAAGCTGGACGCTACCGCCATTGGCGCTGCTCTGAGGATTCCGGAGATGGACAATGCTATAGTCGTCTCCCGGGATCAAGCACAGGCTATGTTCGACCAAGACAGTGACAAATACAAGGCGCGAGTGGCGAAGTCTTGGTTGAAGAACCCTAAGAAAGGTGCTTCTCGCCTAACCAAAACCCTCTTCCGAGTAGATTTCAACGAAGAACTGTCAGACTTCATAATCCTGCTGGCTCGGGTTATGGGTTTGCCCTCCACCAATGAGTTTCATTTCTGGATGTGCCCGCTCATCAGCATGGTGTGCGAGGGAACACAAAATATCAACTGGGCAGAGATCATCAGTATGAATTTGGCTGAGCAGCTATCCAACGTCCAGCAAACAAAGAAGTTCTATATGACTTCATATCTGATGTATACCCTAGCAGCATCCAGGCAGTGGTTTGGTTTCTCCTATATAGATGCACACAAAGATGATCCAGTGTATGCCTATTGCCCGCAGTTCACCTTGGAGACCAGCAATCGGAATTTCAGAAGGGTCAATGATGCTTTCACCATGTACGTGGTCAGATTGCTCGAAGGTGATACTGCAAGAAGGTTTTCAGATGAAGCCATGAACCTGATATCGCAGTATGGAGCCTATTTCATTCAATTCAGGAAATTTTCCTATATCAGGCTTGCTGGCTATGAAAACACTCCTCTACGGCTTCCCATGTTCTGTAATGATAAAATGGCTTTGATTGAAATATGCAGGCAACTAGACAAGTTGCACAGAACTTGCAGAGACAAGAAGATTTCTGGCTTGCACTTTCCCATCTCTCTGGGAAACTACACATGCAAAACAGCTCTGGATGCTCAGAACATAGAAAGAGCCCTGGTCCCTATCACTGTTCATTTCTTCAAGCCAAGAACCTGTTTTGACTTGAAGAAGTTCATTGAACAGAACATCAAAATAGTCTATCATCATAGGGCAGATACAGAAGACTACTGGGCTGACTGTGCAGATGATTTTGAAGCCAGAAGAAGGCATTGTGGCAGGTTCTCCCTGCAATTGATCCAAGAACTCAGTCTGTACCAAGTTCCTGAAGGTCTCCAGGATGACAATTCTGAGCTATACTCTTATGAGTATGAAAATGTGATTAAGCACACCCCTCTGGAGGACCTGGATTGGAACAAGAAAGAGAGAGATGATCTGGCTGAGATTCTTGCTCCAGTCTTAATCAGGACTAGGTCTGTTCGGTAAGATCCGATAATTCAAGAGGCACTCAGGAGAATCTAGCTCCAAGGATGATTCGACACCCATAAGAGAGGCTTCAGTTCCAGAGTCTGGAACACCAGTGAAAACCCCTCCTACCTCAACAGCTCGGGGACCTGTAGAATCTACTCCTTCTCCATCTACCCAGGTATACAGGAAGAAACTCAAAGAGGTAAAGAAGGAACCTGCAGAGAATGATCCTCCAAGAAAACAGTCAGAGTTGCCTATAGGGCCAGAGAACATCATTGTTCTCAGTGAAAGTGAAGAAAGCGAGATGCCAACTCCTGCAAATGTTCCTAAAGATCCAGTAGATAAGGACAAAGAGGTCCAGAGCACTGAACTTCCGGGTGCCATTGATTCTTCTACTGCCATCGTCTCCAAAGTGCTTTCACTCACGTCCTCGGCTTGAGTCAACAAATGCACGCACTCCGAGTGTCATGAGCTCCTGTCTCTCGGGTCCCTTGCTTCTCCTACGACTCTTCTTCCTCTTTCACTTGGGTGCAACCTCTGGTTGACAAAAGTAAGAGGAAATCCTCCTCTCAAAGCTTGGGACCAAATTTTGATGCTGTAGCAGCCTTGTTGGACACCACTCCTTCTCGTGCCAAGAAAGCCAGAACCACCTCCAGAATTGTGTCTGATGCCCAAGGTCAGCAATTCTTGGAGATTGCTAAGCCTATAGTAGACAAGTCAGAATCAGATTTGCTGACATCTGACTTAGAGCTTTCAAGGATCCCTATAGGAGAATCTACTCCTGAAGGTGAAATTCACAACCTCCAGGAAACAGTCACAAGAGTCATTGGAAGGGTAGAGAAAGGGCAGCAGACTATCGAACAGCTGGAAGAACAAGCCCAAGTTCTCACAAGTTTTATCAAGTCACTCTTGTCTAAGGACAAAGTTTTGGACCCTACCCCCTTGACTGCTCTACCGCCTCCTGTAATTCTAAGCCAAGATGAAGTGCAAAGTATTAAAGATATGCACAAGTATTCTGTCTATGGCAGAGCTATTGAAGCCATGGTGGATGACATGCTTGTTGCTGGGCTAAACTTCATCGATGAAGCTTTTAAACTACATGGAAAGGTAGATAATTTGCAATAGAAGCTATCCTCTACTATTGGGGTTATGGATAAAGAACTTAAACTCTGGAGCAGTTGCATTGTAGACCTTCGCCTCATGGGACAGACAGACGAGAACGTCTTACTGGCGAATAAGATTTTTGATGATGCCAAAGATAATCTATCAAAATCCTGGGTCTACAGCGTAGAGTGGAAAATCAAAGTCCTGGAGGAAGCTGTGGGAGAAATGAAGAACAATGGCAGAAGGGAGAAGCTTTCAAGACACTGGCAGCTGCTGCTTTCAAAGATATGCATTGTCATCTTCAAGATGAAAACTCTGGTGCTTCCTTGTCCTTGCAAGAAATCAAAGCTCAGTTCAGAGCTTTTGTCAAAGATCATCTATTCAAGGAAAGCTCCATCTCTAAGGAAAAGATGAAGGAAATTTGTTCTCTTCTATCATTATCAAGAAGCAAACAAAGATTATCATACTCACGTCGAGTTTGATAAAGAGATGGAGAAATGTCTGGGATTTTGGACTCAGTCTGCAGCCAACACGTCAGTCCCTCGTGGCAGAGATATAGCTGAGTCATTGAAGAAATTTAGGTAGTGGATTCTGAAGACAGTGGGTCCCTCCCAGTAACCGGCCACCTGTCTCCTTCTCCTTTCTTTCCTCTTCTTCCCTTTCTTTTCGTATTCTTTGTAATCAGTTAAGGTATTGTAACCGGCGGTCCTTAACTATTCTTTAGTTAAAAGAAACGGTTACGAAGAGTAACTGACTTGTAAGCTATATAATGGCCTTTCCACGCCATTTTGAAAGGAGGAAGAACTTGGAATATTTGCTGAAAGTGTAAATAGATCTTAAAGAAATCAATACAAAAGGGCTTTTCGTTCTTTGTCTATCTAATTCTTGTTATCTCTGTGTTTTCCTTTAATATTGTGGAGATCATTTTGTTCCTAACTCGTTAGTCTCTCTGATTGCATACTGTTTAGTTTTGCAAATACAGTGATCTTGTACAACCAAGAAGGAACTTTGTGTCCTTGATTAATAAATCAAGAAGGTTATTTATGGAACTTTGTGTCTTTAAATTTAATCTCATTCACCATCGCGAATGATCTTGTCTTAAATTCTTTGAAGCTTCGCATACACAGAGGAATTATTCGATATCTATAATTCTAATGTTGCTATTCGCTCATCTCCTTTTTCCCTTTCCTCAGTCCTTGTGTGATTGATGATCCTTGTGGAAAACACTTTCGTAAAATCCAAGTTTGACCATAAAACAATGTTCTGTACATTTGTAAATAAGTTCGTTTCTGAATAAGGGAACCTCTCCCATTAAAGAGGAGGGACTTCTTGTCCCCCGATCATTGCTCTTCTAAAAGTCCTATCCGACGACCAACAAGTCGCACTAGCATTCTTAAGTTCAAATGGCATGACATGATAATAGAAGGTTCCCAAGGAGTTATGAAGGTAGTTTTATGTTGATCTCGCCGGGCTACCAAAATTTGATTGTATCCGAGAATCCATCCATGAGAGAAAGCATCTCATGGCTCGTAGTGAGATCAACAAGTTGATCAATACTTGGGAGGGGGAAATCATCCTTCATGCAAGCGAGGTTAAGATCCCGGAAATCCATACATATCCGAAGTCCCCCATTGCTTTAGTAATGTGTATGATGTTAGAGATCCATTGAGGATAGTCAATAGATAAGATGAAGGAAACAGAAAGGATTCATTGAAGCTCTTCTTTGACTAAGAGGGAAATGCGTGGATGCATTTTTCTTAGTTTCCGCTTAACTGGTTTGGCATTGGGTTTTAGGGTAATGTTATGGACAGCAATGTCAGGATCAATTCCTGGCATGTCAGCGTAGGACCAAGTGAAAGCTTGGTTGTGGGCACAGAGAAAGGTAGTAAAGGCAGCTTGTTCGATATGTTAAGAGATTGTCCGATCTTCACAATGTGAGGATCATCCTCTCGTGTGGATGTTGACTTCTAGTAGTTGACTCATTCAACATGGTTTGAGTTTCGATGGTAAGGCGTATTGAATATAAGAGTCATCCGCACCAAGTTAAGTGAGGATGGAGTCATCATCCTAGCACTCAACAACATTAATCGAAGGCAAATCCTCTTCGATCATGTCTGGATATAGAAGGGGAAGAGAAGATGGGTCCCCATTATCACGTTGATAAGTGAGAGGACCCAAGAAGATAGCGTTTATGAAAAAAAAAAGTTAGGAGGGATAGATTCAGGGTCTATCGACTCTGTGGGTGACAAAGGAAAAATGGGTGATGATGGTTCGGTAAAGGTGTGTTGGTTGGATATTTTGTCAAACCAAAATATGAGGTTCAACCACAGTATATGGGATAAAATCCCTCCTCAAAGACAGGTGAGGCTGCCTGCTTATTGCTAATCTAAAACACAGTAAACAATATATACAGTATTCACACTAATCTAACCATTGGGGGTTGGAATGAAATCCCGAAATCCACATTCACAGATTCAAGGGTATTTCTTTCGTAAATGAACTGGGTTAGAAACTATTACAATGAAAGAAGCACGATAGAAAGGAAATGAGAGAAACGTATTTTCTTTCGAGTAAACACAGAGCATGAAATAATCATACGAGTTTTAGATCACAAATATAATGTCCGAAATAATCAGAAACACTAAGATGCTATGCAAAGAATAGCTTAAGATCATGAACATAAGAACACTGTCTTAAGTAAGATATATTCCACAACACAAAGTCTGTAAAACGATATCGATTCCTATTCTTAAAAATGATTGAATGAAAACACAAAGTTTTTCTTCTTTCCAATAGCCCCTAAATATTCCAAAAAAAAATTCGACCTTTTGGAATGTAAAAGCATCCCTTATTTATAACAAAAATAAGTAGAGATAAAATAGGGCAGATCCTAAAAAGTAGCAATTTAACTAGAGTTCAGTTTTGCATGATTCTCACGCAGGAGATCAAGTCAAAACATTGATTCAAAAATGTGACGAAACAGAAATGAAAAAGACATGTCAATTTCAAGATTGAAATGACATGAAACGTTGGGACTTAGTCTGAATCGTCATCCTTTGCTACTTCCTCTTTTTCTTCCTCCAACTGAGACTGTTTGCTCTGAAATTCCTGGAACTTCCGAATTATGCCTTGCATTTCATTCTCATCAAGCGCAGTGGAATGATCATTCCAAATTTCACAGGTCTCATGAATGTCGCTGGCATTACCGGGAAGCTTTTTCAATCCTTTGCTGAGTTTCCTTAAGGCCTCCAAAGTATGCTCAACCCTTACAAAACGATCGATGATTTCAAGACCAAATCCTTGTATTGATCCTCACGAATGACTCTCGAATTTGGTTGAAGAGATCATCTACTCATAAGATACCCGAGTTCCCAACTAACACCTTTGGACAAATCTTCAACAACTCTTCTTCCGCATCACTTTTCCCATCGATCAATTTATCCCTTGATTCTCTCAACTTGTTGCAGTGCTTCATTGAGAATCTTTATTCTCGAATCGATGGCCTTGGTCAGTGGAAATGCTTATCTCGTATGTGGAAGAACACCTTCTTCTACCAAGAGATGTGCTAGGATTTGCTTTATTACATGGAGAGCTTCAAAATTCAAATCAAGCTGTCCAATCTCCTGAGAGAATTCATCATCCATCTTCTCTCCCTCCTTCGAATGTCCCCTAAAGACTCGATGAACTTTCACCACGTCTTGAATCACTTCCTTCCCGTTGGAGCAACCTTTGATCCATTCATCAACCGCCCTTCCTTGTTTGGCAATCTTTTCAATTGTGGCACCGATGAGAAATCAAATCCAACAGAAATAGAAGAAGGTGGTATGGATTCAAGGGGTTGTGAGAGTTTAATCAAAACCTCTGTTAATTGCTCCACTTTTCTCTTAAGCTCATCTCTGCTGTCCTTTGTTTCTTTCAACTTTTGACACAAAGACGTTTATGGAATCCCGTGCATCTTGTTGTACCCTTCTTCTCCATCACTTTCCCTAGAGCCACCCTAGTTATCCGATAATCGAGGTCACATCCTCTCTAGTTTTGTCACCGAGGGAGTGGCAATCTCTGTGAATTTATCTCCTGAAGCATCCACCAAAACCCTTGAAACTGTTTTGGGTTTCTTGGCTGATTTCATAGTAGAAGCCTTGAGTGAGCTGAAATCAAAGGCTGGTAGGGGTACAATCACCTTCCTCTTCCTCGGAGTTTTCTTGAGTAGCCATTGTGGTGTATCAGAGGAAATTGCCCATGTTGTAGTAACTGGTATTCTACTCTCAAGAGGAGAAGATTCTACTATTGAAGGGGGAACAGTTGTTAATGTGGTAGTAGATTCAATAAAGAGAGGCACAGGTTGTGGGGGAGTGTTGGTGATCACTTGGGTTCCAGCAGAGAGGGGTGAGAGTCCAGAGAAAATACCGGCCATGCTTGAAGAAGTGGATGGAGAATGAGGAGGTAGGAGTGGTTGTTGAGGGGGAGGCACAGATTCAGATTCCAAAGCCTGAGATGTAAGAGACAAGGTCTCTTCGGTTTGATAATCTCTTAAAACTAAGGATGAGGAAGAAGAAGAGATGCGAGACATGGCCAAAGAATCAACCTTGTCATTATAATCTCTTAAAACTTCCTTGATAGAAAATGCATCAAAGCATTCTATACTATCCCAAAATTTATTCCGGTAATGTTTCAACCGATCATTTTTCACTGATATATACCCCGACTGATTGACAATCAGTTCCCGCATCTCCCGAACCTTGATATTTCGATTCCCTTCTGTCTCAAGCTAATTCTAATCCTAATAACAGGCTTCATATTCGGCCATGTTGTTAGTATTATCAAATTGCAACTTGTAAGCTGATGGGAAAATCTCGGAGCTAGGAGATATAAGGACAACACCAGCACCTGATCCAGAGGTTGAGAAGCTACCATCAAATTCGAGCATCCAAATAGCATTGGGATCTTCTTCTTCAACATCTACAATGGGTATCTCTGAAGTCATGAAATAATTCCCAAAGCTAGCATCTTCGAAAAGGATCTGAGCCTTTGGATCATCTGATTTGGTCACCAAATACTTCGCCTGTGGTTCAGGATGAAGAACCTGATGAACCCCATTGACTGGGATCTTAGCTTTGGTCCAATCCATATTAATTTCTCCTCCGACGTCTTTACAAAATCCTCTACCCAAGAGGATACCGTAGGCTGCAGGAATGTCGGCAACCAGAATAGTCATTTTCACTCTCTTCTCAGGGAAAGCAACAAATGCAAACTGTGCATCCTTGATTTGACCAATCAGAGGGACTTGTTTAGTTTCCATGGAATAGCACCATCCATATGACTTAGTCAAAGTAAGCCCAAGGGCATGAGCCACTTTTGCGGGCATAACATTATCAGAGGCCCCTGAGTCAATGATGCAATTGCTGAGTTTGAACCCATTTATAAGTAGAGACAAATAAAATGGTTCAATCTTTCCTGAGGAAGAAGCAGAGGTCAGATTATTCTGAGGTGGGAGTTGAGTAGGATTTGGAAGGAGACCTTTAGAAGGTGACGGAACAGCCACTTTACTTCTGATGAACTTAGCCAGCTTTTCAAATTGTTCAGGATTCGACTGAAGGTATTCTGCTTCTGACATTTGAATCTTGGTTCTCTTTGCATGATCAATAATGTCAAAAGTAGTATAAGAAGGAATGATGGTAGGCTCAGTTCTAATTACATGAGCTTGTGCTGAGGCACTGATCTTAGGAGAAGCAGAATAAGGAGCAGCTGCCTTTTTAGTAACCTCTCTTTCAGTCTGCGCCGAAATAGGAGTACCCCTCTTAACTATTGATATGGGAGGTTCCTTATTTTTCTCCTTAGTGTTTTCAAGAGTTTTCCTGGGATTCTGAGATTGGGACCGAGTGAACACAGCAAATGACTGACCATCTGGCTCACATTCATCTTCATCATATTCCAAATACCCAATGCTGGAGTCGCCAGCTGACTCGTCATAAGACTCATCAGCATATCCTGAAGCTTCGAAAGCCTCACGGGAATCTTGTTCTTCTGGTTCTTCGTCTTCTTCAATTAGTTCTACTGCTGCATTGACGGGAGGAGCTTCAATTGCTAGTCTTGGTTGAGCAGGAGTTAACCGTGGCCTATCTCTGGCAGGAGCACCATTGTTGTTATTAAAATTCCGTCTAGGGATATCCCGATACGGAACGTTGTTCACCTGCTGGGACATTTGCTTCTTCAAAGCAATCAAATCATTAGCCATTTTTTGAAACATAGGATCAGTGTTACCTTGAGAAGAACCTTGATTTTTGAGTTTAGGCACGTCTTTCTTGATCCTTCCAGCCAAGATGAGATCATCCTCTATTTCAGTAGCCGTTGACTGAGCAGTAGCCAAATCTGGGATAACCGACCTTCTTAATAAAAATCTTATATCAGGAGGTTGAGCATTGATAAAGAATCATTTTTTGTTTTCTAGAGTAGGAACAGCTATTTCCGGAATCTTCCGGATCAGCTTGTTGAACTTTGCCACGAATTCCCGCATAGGTTCATGTGACTCCTTCTTCATATGCGTGAGCTGAGCTAACAAAGCATGAGAATCTTCAGCTGGTTTGAAACGTGCTTCGAACTTAGTCCGCATGGTAGCCCAGTTTGGGATGCATGCATTCGGGAGGTGATAAAACCATTCAGCTGCTGCTCCCTGCAACGTTTCGACGAAGAGTCGAACGGAGACATCCTCGTGGGCTACTCCGAGGACACCGCATGCAACAAAGAAAGATGCAATGTGCTCATCAGGATGCTGTTTCCCATCCCCATTGAACTTGGGAATGTTTTTACGAGATCCACGTGGTAACTCATTCAATGGAGGAGTCAAGGAAAGAGGACCAATAACTGCACCCCAAGGCACAGGTTGAACCGCCATCCTTCTGAAAAGAGTGCGTATAGGGATCCGAGTATCAGACAAGAGTAGTGCACGACAAGTTGCAGATGCTTCCCATTCCTCAGGGATCCGGTTTCTCCGAACAGGCGAAGAACTTCTGGTTCGGTTAGAGACAATGCTGTTGGGAGAAAGACTGAAATTGTGTTGTTGCAGTAACTCAAAGAGTGGATCAATTTCACCTTGAGCTCGGCGAGACCGAGTGAAGATCTTCCTGGCCAGCTTGAACTGAAAGGGGATCTTATTGAAAATAAGGAAAATATGGAGTCGCCAGACACCGAGAGGATAAGCTTTATACTATTGATCAGTATTCCCCAGCGGAGTCACCAAAAACTGTTGGTTGGATATTTTGTCAAACCAAAATATGAGGTTCAACCACAGTATATGGGATAAAATCCCTCCTCAAAGACAGGTGAGGCTGCCTGCTTATTGCTAATCTAAAACACAGTAAACAATATATACAGTATTCACACTAATCTAACCATTGGGGGTTGGAATGAAATCCCAAAATCCACATTCACAGATTCAAGGGTATTTCTTTTGTAAATGAACTCAAGTTAGAAACTCACATTCTGATGAAAGAAGCATGATAGAAAGGAAATGAGAGAAACGTATTTTCTTTCGAGTAAACACAGAGCACGAAAAATCATATGAGTTTTAGATCATAAATATAATGTCCGAGATAATCAGAAACACTAAGATTCTATGCAAAGAATAGCTTAAGATCATGAACATAAGAACACTGTCTTAAGTAAGATATATTCCACAACACAAAGTCTGCCAAATAATATCAAATCCTATTCTTCAAAATGATTGAAAGAAAACACAAAGTTTTTCTCCTTTCCAATAGCCCCTAAATATTCCAAAAATTCTCGACCCTTTGGAATGCAAAAGCATCCCTTATTTATAACAAAAAGAAGTAGAGATAAAATAGGGCAGATCCTAAAAAGTAGCAATTTAACTAGAGTTCAGTTTTGCATGATTCTCACGCAGGAGATCAAGTCAAAATATTGATTCAAAAATGTGACGAAACAGAAATGAAAAAGACATGTCAATTTCAAGATTGAAATGACATGAAACGTTGGGACTTAGTCTGAATCGTCATCCTTTGCTACTTCCTCTTTTTCTTCCTCCAGCTGAGACTGTTTGCTCTGAAATTCCTGGAACTTCCGAATTATGCCTTGCATTTCATTCTCATCAGGCGCAGTGGAATGATCATTCCAAATTTTGCAGGTCTCATGAATGTCGCTGGCATTACCGGGAAGCTTTTTCAATCCTTTGCTGAGTTTCCTTAAGGCCTCCAAAGTATGCTCAACCCTTACAAAACGATCGATGATTTCAAGACCAAATCCTTGTATTGATCCCTGCTGAACAGACTCTCGAATTTGGTTGAAGAGATCATCTACTGATAGGATACCTGAGTTCCCAACTAACACCTTTGGACAAATCTTCAACAACTCTTCTTCCAGATCACTTTTCCCATCGATCAATTTATCCCTTGATTCTCTCAACTTGCTGCAGGCTTCATTGAGAATCTTTATTCTGAATCTGATGGCCTTGGTCAGCTGGAAATGCTTATCTGTATGTGGAAGAACACCTTCTTCTACCAAGAGATGTGCTGGGATTTGCTTTAATACATGGAGAGCTTCAAAAGTCAAATCAAGCTGTCCAATCTCCTGAGAGAATTCATCATCCATCTTCTCTCCCTCCTTCTGAATGTCCCCTAAAGACTGATGAACTTTCACCACGTCTTGAATCACTTCCTTCCCCTGTTGGAGCAACCTTTGGATCCATTCATCAACCGCCCTTCCTTGTTTGGCAATCTTTTCAATTGTGGGCACTGATGAGAAATCGAATCCAACAGAAACAGAAGAAGGTGGTATGGATTCAAGGGGTTGTGAGAGTTTAATCAAAACCTCTTTAATTGCTCCACTTTTCTCTTAAGCTCATCTCTGCTGTCCTTTGTTTCTTTCAACTTTTGGCACAGCACGTTTATGGAATCCCGTGCATCTTGTTGCACCCCTTCTGCTGTCACTTTCCCTAGAGCCACCCTGGTTATCTGATAATCAGAGGCTGTTACATCCTCTCTAGTTTTGTCAGCCGAGGGAGTGGCAATCTCTGCGAATTTATCTCCTGAAGCATCCACCAAAACCCTTGAAACTGTTTTGGGTTTCTTGGCTGATTTCGCAGTAGAAGCCTTGAGTGAGCTGAAATCAAAGGCTGGTAGGGGTACAATCACCTTCCTCTTCCTCGGAGTTTTCTCGAGTAGCCATTGTGGCGTATCAGAGGAAATTGCCCATGTTGTAGTAACTGGTATTCTACTCTCAAGAGGAGAAGATTCTACTATTGAAGGGGGAACAGTTGTTAATGTGGTAGTAGATTCAATAAAGAGAGGCACAGGTTGTGGGGGAGTGTTGGTGATCACTTGGGTTCCAGCAGAGAGGGGTGAGAGTCCAGAGAAAATACCGGCCATGCTTGAAGAAGTGGATGGAGAATGAGGAGGTAGGAGTGGTTGTTGAGGGGGAGGCACAGATTCAGATTCCAAAGCCTGAGATGTAAGAGACAAGGTCTCTTCGGTTTGATAATCAACAAATGATGAAACCAGAAGTTGGCTTCCTCCTTCTTCCAAATTAATTTCTCCTATTTCTGGTGGTGTTGGTGATTCTGGCACATCCACCGTTTCAGCTGGAGAAATAATTGAAGAGATTTGTCTTTCTTTCCTCTTCTTGACAATCTTGACTTTTATAGGCGCCCTAAAAGATCTCTTGTCCTTTTCCTTTTTGGAGGGCCCCGCCTCTGAAGTAGCCAACTTTGAAAACTCATCATCTTTAAAATTCATTCCCCAAGAGGAAAGCCATGCTTTGGTACGAGCAAGGATTAGAGCTGACCTATCTGTAATAGAGGCCTTCTCGCTGGCTGACCAATCAATAGATGGGAAAACATATTGGTCTTCATTTAGTCCATCATAGGAAGGATCCAAAACACTTTCATTGTCACTCGTTCCTTCTGGAAAATCAGAAAGCTCCAGTGTTTGAATCTCAGCAATAGTTAATCTGCTATTATCTTTCCTGCGAACAGCAACCTCGTTACGCAGATCAACCCAAATATCCTCTATGTTTGGCCTATGCAGATGCTGGGTTCCATATGCTCTGAGCACTCCTCGGACGTCAAAACCATCTCGAGGCTTCATATGCTTTTTCAATTTGTCCTGAAGTTCGCATTCAACATTTTTGGCCTTTATTACTGTTGAGCAAGTATATCTCCCAATAGAAATTGGGAAGGACACAACGGCCTTATGTTTGCTTTGTTGGAATTTATGAAAATCCAACAGCTGCCTAACCAATTCTATTAATATCAGTCTATCCCCTGGATAGCGGGGCAGTGAAAAGGTTCCCCCGAGTACATGACTGTCCGAAGATATGTAAACTTCTTGAATTGTAAGAAGATACATCCCCATTTAGAAACTTCGGCCCAAGCCTCGTCTGAGACTCTTGTCTTCCTCAGCTCTGGGTTGATCCTGCAGATATTTTCATAGAAGAAGGCATCATTTACCCTTCTGAAATGTTCTTTAGACCCCTTTTTGGTCAATTGAGGGAAATATTTATAAACCGGGTTCACCGTTCTGCTTCCCTTAGTATCCAGCCCGGGATAGTTCCTCATCCCGGCTGCTGCGTATGCGACATATGAAAGCATATAAAACTTCCCAGTTGACAAGACCGTTGTCATTTGGGAATCAATCTCATTGCTGATGAGAGTGCCCCAGTCAATCCCTTGCTGATTTTTCTTGATGGTGACCATAAATTGATACATCCATCCATGAAATACATTCGATTCGGGCAAGCCAAAAACCCGACTCAGCAGGGTGATAATATCATTGATTTCTTGGATGAAATCACTCCTGGGGATAGTCCTTGGAAATCTAGAGACCGCCGGTTTGGCCTTGATCAGGAACTTTTTGTTTACATCCTTGATGCAGTCTTCCTGATTGCTGTCCCAGGCCTTCTGAGCTGACTTGATGTTCAACTCCCCATATTCTTCAAAATTAGGCAATTTTAGGAGATCATCAAAGTAAACTCCATCCAGTCTGATTACTACCTCACCAGACTGACTCTTCACAGAACGAGAAGCCGAGTCATAACTGGATGCACAAGCTAAAATGAATTCCAGGACATTGGGCGGACATGGGAAAACCCGCTGCGAGAGGCAAGCCACTGTCAGCTATAGCTTTCATCCATGGAGTTTGGGAGGAACTCCTCACCCTACTCCAAAAATCTTCCATGTCTATATTTCCGAGTTCAGTGTCTCTGATGTCATAGTTGCAATCAATGTATGATGGAGATTCTGGCTTCTTGAACTTGTATTTCATTCTGCCAGACTTCTCAGCCTTTTCCTGAGATGGACCAGGGTCCGACATGAAGGACGTTGAACGAAGAAAGGTTCGAAGCTCAGGAGATGTTGGCCACACTGAAAATCCCGATCTGCTGAATATGCCGGAAGAACAAAAGAGTCCGACACGCTGAGGAGGATGTCGGAATATCCTGAAAGTCTGATGTGTCGGAACTTCTGAAAAACCCGACACACTTGGTAATGCCGAAACTTTGGGAAAGCCCGGCACGTTTGATACTTTCAGAACTCAGGGAAAACCCGACGCTTGCGTTGATGACGGGAACTCTGGGAAAACCCACACTCACTATGGAGATCGAACTTTGAGAAACCTCGACACCCCAAACTTTTGATACACTTCGTGTCTTCGACTCGCAAAGCAATCTAACCCGAGAAGAAAAACAGGGTTTTTCATTGAATTCCAAAACATGCAATCTCCTTTTTTGTCATTCATGTTCCATGCATATAATAAAACTTGGAAGAAATAGCACCAAGTGGTAGTCTCAGAAGAGATAAACCCTAGAACCTAAAACCCTTTTCAAAATAACTCCAGAAAGAAGAAGGAAGGAAAACCCTCAAAACCCGGCGAGAAATTGAGAAGAAACCGTGCAATCGATCCGTAAAAACCAAGAACAAAGAAGGGAGAAAGAAATACCTTCAATCAGAGAAATGGAAAATCGAAAACAGGCGATTCAATCGGGCAAGGCGAGCTGTCGGGTTTCGAAATCGGAAGAGCATGCGCGAAAAATCCACGAATTAAAAATAAGTCCGGTAACAATGACGTGGAAATCCACGTATTTATAAGAAAATTGGCAATTAATACACTTGGGCTCGGCACGTGCCAATTCACCGACAACTCGGCATGAATGCCATGTCAGCATGTTTGAGAGGTCCGAAAACCCGACACGAGGGGACTTAGTGCAATTCGGGTTTCGGGTATCGGAAAGCATGAGGCACAAAACATGAGGTG
The DNA here is from genome assembly GCA_018340775.1 of Taxus wallichiana var. yunnanensis. Lineage (NCBI taxonomy): Eukaryota > Viridiplantae > Streptophyta > Pinopsida > Cupressales > Taxaceae > Taxus > Taxus wallichiana. The sequence goes on along the minus strand of CM031235.1, from coordinate 67,782,841 downwards.
TTTAGATGTTACATAGCTCCGAAAACCCGATACAAAGGACTAAGCGGACTTCGGGTATCGGAAAGCATGAGGCGTAAAACATGTTTTAGGTAAGGCATGTTCCGATGCACCGGAGGTCCGAAAACCTGATTTTCACAATAGGAAGCGGGTTTCGGGTTTCGGAAGACACAAGACATAAAGCATGTTAAAACTCATGTCGAACTGTTGGTAAAACCCGAAAACCCGAAATTCGCTAAAAGAGGCCATAATGCAAAATCAACTTCAAAAATTTCGTATGGGTTATCTAATCGTTTTGTCGTAAACTCAAAACGGAGATAACAAGGTGACATCGTCATCTTCCGAGATACAACTTACACGAAGTTTCTACAAAGTGTAAGTGTTTCAAGAAATCCAAGACCACTACGATCTTTGTTTTTACGTGTAGTCACGGGAAGGATTGTATGTTGCCCTTGTTCATAAAGACCAAAACCAAAACCTTTCCAAGCACAGCTGAGTCAAGAAGGTGAGGGTGAAACGATGATTTGTCAGGTATTGAAAATCAGATTGGAAGGGAACCACACCAAGGGGAGGTTTAGGGGTAACAGAGGATGTGTCGACACCCCCATACGTTAGGTTGGTGCGGCAATTAGGTGGTCCATAGGAGATTACCTCCCCCACATGACGGTCGTAGGTAGGATGCACATGTAGCTGTCTGTACTCCTGTGGGGTATGGAAAGAGCTAATGTTATATAGGTGATACTCCCCCAACGTAAGGCATTGAAAAACATCTACTAAGGGGTCTGAGGTTGGGATGTTGTCCACGAGAAAGGAAGTGGTATTTGCGATGGCGGTTTCATTGGTTGAAGGTGTAGGTGCGGTTGAGGTGTGGTTGAAGTGGATGGTTGGGTTGGATGAATGGGTGTCTTGACTAGTACAAGCACATCATTAGGGCGATATAACATATTGCAGGTTTTGAAGGGGGGAGGATCATCTTTTACGGTATAGGACTTCCCCTCGTACTCAAATTTTATGCATCTATGTAAGGTGGAGGGAACGCATCCCATAGCCCAGATCCAAGGGCGGCCTAACAGCATGTTATATTGGAATTCTCCCTTAAGGACATAGAAGAGTTCATGTAAGGTACATGGCCCTACACGAATGTTAAGGATCACAGTGCCTAAGGTAGAAGTAATAGCATCGTTGAATGAACGCAGCATGGTGGGGTTGGCACACATGCAGCTAGAGGGGATATTCATTTGTTGAAAGGCTTTGGAAGAGATGATATTTAGGCTAGCACCCCTTCAATCATAACACAATGCACCCGAATGTCCCAGGGCGTAAAGCTGAGATGAAAAGAGTAGGCTCGTGGATCTTCTGCACCAAAGTCAACAATTTCATCTTCAGAGAAACCGATAAAGAATGGTTTCTTTGCACGCAGGGACGGAAGTGGTAGATTGTTTTGTGAGAGAGGTAACGTGGTTAGGTGTTAAGATGGAGGTAACCGGTAAGGTTTCGTTAGGTAAGACCTCTATCCCTTGAAGGATTTCAACAAGCGCTTGGCGATGAGATTCAGAGGTCTGAATGAGATCATATAGTGTCATTTTTACAGGTGATTGGTGAAGCTATTTGATCATGGTTCGGTGGGCAACTCCATTAGAGATGGGGTAGATAGGTCCACGAATAACCACTTTAGGTGGTGGTGTGATCGGGATGGTGGACGGAGAAAGAGAGGCCGCAAGTGTGCTTTCTTTAGCTTTCCCATTGTTTTTCTGCCCTCGAGTAGCAACACTAATCATGTTGATCTCGTGAACACGAGAGGAGGAAGACGGTAGGGATAAGTCATGGTCTTCGAGCGGTGGGGTTATAATAATGATAGATCTTGGTGAGGCGGGGACAGATGGTATAGGAGAGGGGATTGAAGCTAAAGGTCTCTCCCTTTGTAATTTGTTTTTCTTAACCTTTCTATCCGAGAGAGGTGACTGATGAAGTATGGATTTCAAAGATTTGCATCCCTCTACATCATGTCCTAGTGTGCAGTGGTAAGTGCAGATTTTAGACTCATCATAACCTATAGGTCGAGGTTTAGATGGATCATAGGGTCTAAGTGGGGGTAGGGAAATGGTCGCATTCTCCACCAACATAGCAAGGATTTTGGCGTAAGACCCTTTGAGTGGGTCAAAGTCAGAGGAAGATGAGGCTATTGACTGGGTAGGTTTTGGTAATGACTGGGTATGGTTGATTTGTACGGGTGGCGGCTTAGCCAAGGGGTTTTGATAATTGGATTTAACTACATGTGACTTCTTCGACGTAGAAGTTATGTTTAGTTGGTCGATGACGTGGTAGCGAAAAATAACCACAAAGAAAGAGGAGTGACAGTAAACAAATCCTTTGATGATGGAGTTTGTTTAGGGTTGATAGGTGGACAAGATACTTGGGGTGATGGTGTTGATATACCCTTGGATCTTTGTATGGGTGTAGAAGGTGTAGGTCATTTTAAAGAAAATGTAGGAGGTATGATGTATTGATGCAAGGTGGAGGGATGAGGTCCCAATATAGAAGGTAGGTGTGATGGTGATGGTTTTAGTTGTGATAGAGACATAGGTTGGATTTGAGGAGATTGGGTCTGTCTCCTAAGTGGACGGATGGCTTTACTTTTGGATAAATCTAACCATTTAGGTGGGTGTGTTAGACTGGGTATTGGTGAGGTCCCAAGCGTAGGGGAAGGTTTGGTTAGGTCAATAGAGGTGGATGAGGTATTTGGTAGAGATGAGGGGGGTGAAGATGAGGACATAGGCATTTTAAGCTTTTGTAAACACTTCGGGTATATGGTAGAGGCATCTAGATCGGTCATCTGCATTTGAGTAGAATATGGTGTACTCAAATGTTCCCATAGGACTTGTCTATCTTCTGAGGGGTGACAATCCTCACGTGTAAATAGGAACTTTTGTATGGAAGAAAGGTGGGTTGTGATTCCAGTCCACTGTGGGTGTGATACAGGGGGTAAATGAGGTACTATATCAATGGGCGTTAAGAGGTCAACCGGTCACTGAAAAGATTTAGGCGATGAAGAACTAATAGGTAGGAGGGCATGTTTGAGAGGATCCGTCATGATTAAAGAATTTGGTGATGTCGGTTCAAGGGGTTTCTCGTCTAAGGATGACAAAAGAAGTGGCGAGCCTTCCTCTTGTACGGAAAGAGTGGTAGAAGGAGATGTTTGGGAAATAGATAAGTTAGATAACATCCGCTCACAGTCTTACAAGGATGCGGTGTAAGAAGGCTCATCTGTGAGAAGAGAACTCTGGGCGGTTAATTCCTTTATGGGTAAAGGAATGGCAAGGATTTTGTCTTGTATTAATGGTGGTGAAGGGGGTTCGGGTTCCTGTGTTAGTGAAGAGGCTTGATTTAGAATTTTCTCGATAGAGGCTTTTGGCTAGGAGTCAAAGACTACATGGATTTCATGAACACTCTCCTCAGCTAAGATATCCTGGTTTATGTTACTATTAGATGAGTGGTTCGGGAATGGTTTGTTGAATATTTTCAAATTTTTGTTAGCAGGGGCATTAGGATTATCGAGGGCTATATCCCCTACATCAACCATTTCCTGCACTATGTTTTTCAACATCTTGCAGTTTTCATGACTGTGTCCCTTCACGCAGTGGAAGTTACAGAAGTCATTTTCTTTGTACCAAGAAGGTATAGCGTGTGTGGAATCAAACCCGGAGTGAGGTTTAATAGAAGGTAAGGTAATAGCTCCTACTTTGAGCAATTTTTCCAATATCACACCATAAGTTTCTCCCAAGGGAGTGTAATTGATGGGCTCAGCTTTATACTTATAGGTGGTTTTTGGCGGGGTATTAGATGGTGCTTGGGATTTGACCATCACCACATGGACAGCTCCTTTTGATTTCAAAGTAGTCGATGCATGAGAATTGGTGGTGTTAGGTTTGTTGGTGGAGTCTTGGGTTCGGAAATTGGGGTTTTTGTTGCGCAACCACAATTTCTCTTCCTCTAAGGCTCGAATTTCTAGTTTTCGAGCCATAGTAAAGGCCTCGTCAAATGTGTGGAAAGTTTGAATTTGGAGGGTAGGAGAAATGTGCTTAGCGCAGGCCCGCGTAAAGAGTTCGATAAGTTCGGCCTGAGGCAAGGCATAAGTAAGTTGGTTGATAAGGCCCCGCCATCATCCAACGAAATCTATGATAGATTCGTCTTCAAATTGTCGGATGGCATAGAGGTCGGTGATAGATACTTTCTTAGCAATGTTAATGGAGAAATGATCCAAGAAAGATTGGGCTAATTGGTTAAAAGAGAAGATTGAGTGCTAGGTTAAAGCACTGTACCACTCCAAGGCGGGTCCTGATAAGGACATGGGAAAGGTGTGGAGTAGTAAGGCATCATCATGAGCAATCAGATAGTAGGCATGTCTAAATGATCGCAAATGTTGTTGAGGATCCTCCTTACTATTAAAACGAGTGAATTTTGGTAATTCCCATTGAGGAGGATATGAATGAAGGGGGACAGAAGGATGAATAGGCTCCCAACAAACTTGCTCGTATGTCAGGGTGCTACGGCTTCCTAAAACAGAAGCCTCCAGATTTTGCATTTTGTCCATCATTTGTTTGATTAAATCAGTGGTTGGATGAGATGATGGTGCAGTTGCCGTAAACGGAGGGGGATTGGGCCAAGGGCCACCACTAGACAACGGTGGGGTTAAATGTTGATAAGGTATTGAGGATGAATATGTTGAGGCAACCGAATAGGGATGTCCTATATAAGATGTTGAAGTCACTGGATACATGTGTGGAAATGAAAAGGTGGGTGGAGCTTGAGAAGGAAAGCTTGTGTGAATAGGTGGCAGAGAGCAAGTTATGAAAGGAGCAGTCTGCGAGAGAGACGAGGTAGGAGTAGTCAGCGGTAATGATATGTGGGGCCCCAGATTAACAAAAGGAAAGCCAATCTGTGCCGTAAGAACCTCTGAAGTCACTGAGTTGGGTGACGGGGCTAAGGATGAAGAAGGCAAGGCAGAATTATCAGGTGGAGAGGGAGCTAAATGAGCGGCTATACTAATAGGCATACCAACAAGGAGTTGACCGTCGGGTGTATGGTTAGGGGCATGAGAGAAATAGTATTGCAGATGCTGCTAGGATTAGCGTCCAAAAATTTTACAAATTCCTTATCTCCTACAAGGATTTTGGGAACCTCGCTAGTGTCCGTAGGATTCCCCATAGGATGTGAAGGAGGTGATTTAGGCAAAGGCATGGAGCAGGCATGAGAAACCATGGCTACAGCTTGTTTCTGAGTGATAATAACCATGGACAAGAGTACACAGCAGGGATGCAATCTATCAAGAATGTAGCAACAACAAAGTGTTGGAATTGGTGGGTTGCTTTGGTTTTGGAAATCGTGAAAGATGCAAATCGATATCGGTCCGATAACCGATGTCGGTCAAAGTCAGTAGCTGGTTTCGTAAGTTAACCGATGTCGATATAATAGGACCAAGTGTAAAAAGATATAGGAAGTTACTGATTTGGGGTTAACAGTGCTTAGTATGCCTACCAAACTATTCTGAAGTGATCACAAAAATAGTGTATGACAGAGAAACAGAACAAAAAAACAAGCAAGATGCACAAGCAAATTAACAGACTAAACCTAGGATTAGTTTTAATCACTTTGGGCTTATGCCTTAGATGCAAGATGATGTCAATCCTAAATAGAAGACTTAGGGAAATGTCAAGTTTGTTTTAGCTTTTAAAGTTACCTCAATCGAGTGGAGAAATACCGTGGAAAAGGGGGAATGTTTGAGTTGTTGTGTTAATTATGATGTGATTCGGTATGTGTTGTGCAGTGAAAGTAAGATTAATTTCTTGTCAATACCGTGGATATCACCCCCACGTGTATGACCTGTTACTTAATCTATGTTCACTAGAATTGAAAATAGCAAGCAAGAATGTGATGCACGTGTTTTAAACCCAAATCGAAAATGATATTCGATGAAGCAAAGAAGATGACTTTCACTAATGCAAAGATGTGAAAGCAAGACAAATTCTTTTACCAAATAACAAAATATCTTGTGAATATTTTAGAAGAAGAAAATAGCAAGTGTGCTCCCTATATGAAAGCAAGCAAGAAAGAAAGAAACCCAAAATGGGTCCCACCGGGCATGCCAAAATGTTTCACACAGAATGCTTCCGTTCCTGGAATAGAGTTGCTTCTATCCTTTCATTCCTTTGAGAAACAGATAAGGGTTAGGGCTAGGAGGAATACCTATTGAATGTTGAGAGGGTGTGCGCATACCATAGAGAGAGATCAGATCGATTGCAAAGAACTCCTTTTTGTCTGGGAAGGACTACCTGCAAGTAAGAATACAAGACCACCAGATTCTAATTAGACAATAAATGAGGGAACTGCCTTGGGCCCAGGAAGTATTAAACTTCCTTTCGAAGGTGGTCAGTTCCCCTGCTAATATGAATTAACACAAATTATTGCAAATTACAATTTAATTACCTTGTTAAAACAATAGAGGAAAGGGCTAGTTTTGGTTTTGAATCACAGTGACCGATGCCAGTCACCAAGATCTGTTCTCGCTAACCGATATCGGTAGGGGCGTGGTTTAGGGCAAAGTGGTTTAGGGGCTTTTAGTGAAGGTTGTCTATAAGGTGGATATGGTGTTTATAAGGCTAGTAAATGATTAGGGATAGGTAATGGGGTGATGGAGAAGGCTCAGAGGGTATGGGAGCTATTCTTGGGGAGTGTAGGGGTAGAGGAATGATAGTTAGATGGAGGGTGTTACTGGGTAGTAGATCTAGGAATAGACTTGTAATTACTGTGATTCAAAAATCTAAGAAATGTTATTAAAAGAACATATAAGACACTACTTACTAGTTCCTAATGAAGATACAGGTCCAAGGACTGTGATGACGAAGGCAGGATTCAGGTAGGATGATCTAACAATCCAAGATGAGTTATCTTCACTCCCAATGCTTGGATGAGTGTCACTGGCTCAAAGTTACTCATTGTAGTCTTGGACTTGATGTCCTTCTCTGCAAACTCCTCTCTTTCCTTCACTTGTCTCTGCTCGGCCAAGTGAATTCCCAATCCTTCCAATGAATTCCCAGGTTCCAGATCCTTTGTTTTTGGTTGGGGGAGGTCATTTACAGGGAACCGATGGCGGTTACGTAACCGATGGCGGTCGAGTAGGAACCGATATCGGTTAAGTCAAAGTGAGCTATTTTTAGTAAAATAGCCAACTTTCCCTCCTTTTCTCTTGAGGAATTAGTTGTGGGCTTGGTCATGTCATTATTAGGTTGATTTTGGTGCAGGTGAGGAGTAATTAGTCGTGGGTGTGGATATAGACCAAGTTATAGGTCTTAATTAGGTTAGTTTAGGGTTAGGACTAGGTCATGATGAGGTGGCAAAATGAGGTGGCAGGTTTGGAGATGTGGATTTATTAATTATAAGGTAATTAATAAATAATTGTGTAAGGTTTAGGTGATGAGGCTAGGTTGCGAAATGAGATGTGTGGCACGAGGGGTCGTAAGACACAAATTTGGTGTCTACACTTACTCACCAAACTTGAGGCATATTAATGCCATTAAATTCAATTTTCCTACTTATCTTTCCTTACCACCGACATCCATAGTTGGCAAGATTTAATTGCACTTCATAATGCATTTCCAAACTTAGAGATGCCTCCACATAGGTTCCTCTAAACTTTCACTAACCCCTGCCACATTGGCAGTACTTTCATGCATTTAAAACCAAATCAAAATTAAATTCCAATAAAATCTTAGGAACCACCGCTTAGTTCCCCAACTTTCCAATGGCCCTTAGGTCCCCTTTCATATCTCATTAGCTTAGTATAGATAAAATTTAGCTTAGGTTAGATCTTAGGTTAGTTTAAATATATAACCTTAGGATATAACCTCCAACAATAAATTGCCACCTTAGGATATGATGTAGATTTAACCACAAACAATAGGCTTAGAAATAACTTAACATCCCCTAGGTTATTTCCTTTCAAGCTAACAACATAGGTTAGAATGTCATCCCACGTAAAGTGGTGTAGTATTAGTTAGGTAAATTAACTCGAGTATCCGATAGGGTAGCCCATATAGGTAAAGGGTACATAATAATTTCTTTATCTCAAGAATCCAAAAGCAGGGTTTCTATTTCCCTTAACGCCATTAAGCATTCTGCAAGGGTCAATTAAGAAGAGTCGAGAACAACACAAAACAGAATGTAAGCACTATTTTCAAGATGATAAATAATTTGTAATAACTACAAGTTTAGACCATTAAGTCTATTAATTGATGAATGTCATTTTTTCATTCAGTTTTGATAAGAATATTTAAAACATACCTTGGATCAATGGAATTGATCCAAGGATGAGTCCAATTGCAGAGGATAAGTTGCAACCATTCAAACTAGATTACAACTTTACTCATAAGAAGTGAAATAGATTATTGCAAGCAACAACATACCAACCCTACAATCAAAGAGCATAAATGATTTATCCATATCAAGCATGATCTTCAGTAGTCAAAAGAACACATCTTTATCAATAAAATCACATGTCAACACTTGAAATGCAAAGGAGGAATATAACCATGTCGAGGGTGTTACATGCTTCCCTCCTAAAAAGAATCATCATCCTGATGATTACCTCATTTTAGTCATTGCATTTAGGATAATCAATTTTTATTCACTTTCTTAACATATGTTTGCAACAATATCCAAATTTTAAGTTTCAAAAATTAGCATTAAATAGTTGTTTATTCAAAACAAATAAATATCTACCCAAAACTGGCATACTTATTGTATTATAAAGATAAAATCACATTTTTTTATTAGTCAACAGAATCAATTTTGTTCAAATAGATATGGAAAATTAGTTTTCATATCGTCTATGTTTTCCTAGGTTGCACTTTCTTCATTAAATTGGTCCCATTAGACCTTGCATTGACTTATATCACGATTTCTCAAATGCAATCAAGAGTTTCAAGTACTCGTATGGGTTTAACCACAATTATTCCTAGGTCTTAGACCTGCAAGGAATTCCAATTTAACACATGTGATAAATCTAAAATGTATTTCTTAAGCAAAGAAATATGGAAAACATCATGCATTCATGATAAAGCAGGAGGTAATGCTAAGCGGTAAGCTACAAGGTTGATTACTTCAACTATCTCAAAAGGTCCCACATAACGAGGTGATAACTTGGAAGCCTTGCCAAAAGTTATAGAGCTCTTTTTTGAGTTTGACTGAAGAAATACTTTCTCACCAAGTTCAAATTTCCTGTCTACCCGCTTCAAATCAGCATAACTCTTTTGTCTATCTACTACTTCTTTCAAGCATTCACGAATCAATTTAACTTGTTGTTCCATTTCAGTAAGGATTTCAGGTCCAATTACCTCTCTATCCTCCATGTTGTCCCAACTAACAGGGGTTCTACATTTTCTTCCATATAATGCTTCAAAAGGTGTCATCTTAAGAGAGGCATGATATGTATTATTATATGCAAACTCAACTAGTGGAAGGTACTCTTCCCACTTGTATTGTTGATCCATACAATACATTCGTAACATATCCTCTAAAACTTGATTAACTCTTTCAATCTGTCCATCCGTTTCGGATGATATGCAAAACTGAAATTTATCTTAGTTCCTAAAGCTACATTAAGTGTTTTCCAAAATCTTGACATCATTCTAGGATCTCTATCTGAAATGATTAATTTAGGTACTCCATGTAATCTAAAAATTTCATGTACAAATATTTTAGCTAACACAGGAGAATCATCCTTCATATTTCCAACAATAAAATGTGTTACCTTTGTTAGTTTATCCACAACTACTAAAATAACATCATGTTTATTTCTTGACATAGGCAACCCTTGTACAAATTCCATGCTTATCACTTGCCATTTGTATTGCGGTATGCTATGAGGATATAATAAACCAGCTAGGTGCATATGTTCTCGCTTTAACATGTTGACATTCAAGGCAATGTGTCACAAAATCTATAACATCCTTTTTCATTCCCTTCCAAAAATATTGTTGTTTTATATCAATAAGCATTTTTGTAATACCAGGGTGTCCAGAAAAAGGTGAATTGTGGAATTATGCTAACAATTTCTTCCTTAAATCATTTAGCAAAGGTACATATACTATGTTTTCAAATCGTAAAATTCCTTCATTATCAAAGTGAAAACCTTTATACCTCAAATCATTTGGATCTACGAAAAGCGCTATCTTTACTTTATGAAAATAAGAATCGATTCCATAATACTTTTTACTTCATCCTTAAATTGAGTTCTTAATGTTCTACAGAGTAGAAATGTGCTTCCTACAAATTAGGGCATCACCACTCTATTTTCTTTACCCTTAATATAATTGATGTCAAAATTATATTGAGACAAAAAATCTAACCACGTTCATTGTTTTGCATTAAGGTTTGGCTGAGTGAAGATATACTTTAGTCCAAGATGATCAATTTTCAGTTCAAAAAGGTTTACTAAGCGGTAATGCCTCCAAACTTGCAATGCATGAACAATGGTAGCTAGCTATAAATCATGTGGAGCATAATTCAACTCATGTAACTTAAGTTTTCTACTTTCGTAAGCTATGACATGACCATTTTGTAACAAAATAGCTCCTAGAACTTTACCACATGCATCGCTTACTACAATAAAATCTCCATTAGGATTTGAGTACTTTGTAAGAATAGGTGCTGAAGTTAACTGTTCCTTCAAAGTTTTGAATGTAATTTCACATTTCTCATTCCAAATAAACTTTTTATCCTTCTTCTGTAAAGAAGTTATTGGTGTAGCCACCTTAGAGAAGTCTTTTACAAATTTTCTATATTAACTTGCAAGTCCCATGATGCTTCTAACTTCATGTCTATTATTTGGTGCAGGCCACTTAGTTATAGCTACAATATTTGAAGGATCTACAAAAATTCCATTCTTACTTATTACATGTCCCAAATAGTGTACTTTTGTGTCATAGAAAGAATATTTAGATAGCTTACCAAATAACCATCTCTTTCTTAATATTTCCAAAACTATCTTCAAATGCTCATGGTGTTCCTCAATACTTCTAGAATATATGATAATGTCATCCAATAATACAAGTACAAATTTGTCCAAGTATTCTTGAAAGATATTATTCATTAAATTCATAAATGATGCAGGTGCATTAGTTAATCCAAAATGTAAAACGGTGAACTCATAATGTTCATACCTTGTTCTAAAAGTTGTTTTATGTATATCCTCATCCTTAATTCATAATTAATGATATCCAGATCAAAGATATATCTTAGAATATACCGATGCTCCATACATCTGATTAAATAAATCATAAATCCTAGGAAGTTTCTATCTATTCTTGATTGTTGCTTTGTTTAACATTCTCGTAATCAATGCACAATCTAAGTGTTCCATCCTTTTTTTCACAAAAATTACAGTGCTCCCCAAGGTGAAACACTTAGTCTAATTAAACCTTTAGACAAAAGTTCCTACAACTGAGCCTTAAGATCTACTAATTTTGTAGTAGTGATTCAATATGGTGCTTTAGAAATAGGTTCGGTTCCAGTGCTTGATCTCAATCGTGAAATCAAACTCCCTTTGGATGGAAGACTGCAATTCTTCTCGAAATACGTCACTCAAGTCTCGTAATAAAGTGGATATCATTCTATAACATATCTGTTCTCTTTAGGATTTTTTTGTAATTTTCGCTGCATATAAGGTACATCCTTTGTTTTTAGCCTTTTTAAGTTGCATAGCCGAGTTTTCTAACGAAAATCTCACGTTTCATACCCTAAATCTTTGTTATTTTCTACATGTCATCTAAACAACTAATGTTTTTTTTTCAAAACAATCCACTTTAGCCTTATGTTCTACTAACCAATTAACACCTATGATTACATCATAAGACCCCAAAGGTGCAACATAAAGATCAAATTTAGTGGAAAAGTTAGGTAAATCAAGGACTGCTCCAAAAAGACACATACTAACTGTATGAACAACATTGTTTCCATACGATATAGTCCATGTTTTATCCATATTTCCATCTTTTATTTTAAATTTTTCTGCTATTTTATTAGAAATAAAACATTCAAGAGCTCCAGTATAAAAAATAATAGTTACGGGAAACCAAATAACTTACTTGGAACTTCTATAGGCGTGGCCTCTTTCTTAGCCTACTTGTCAGCTACTGCAGCGTGTATCTTGTGTTGCTGATTATGATTGTCCTTTTTTAAAAGGCATTGATTTTCATAATGATCTTTTCCACAATTATAACAGCCTCCTACAGGGCCCTTCCTAGGCTCAGGTTTATTTCCAACCTTAGAGTTATCGTTCTAGCCCCTATAAGACTTTTTTCCGTTATTATTGTTCTTAGCAAAGTTGTTCCGCATTACCAACAAACTTGTCTCTTGCCACATTCTTATTAATATCGGATGAAATATTACTTTTCATTCCAAATTTCTTCCATGGTCCTTTGTTAGGTACAAGAGATGATGAAGAGGAGTTGGTATTTTTCTTCCTTACTTCCTCCTTATGAGTAGAAATTGCCTTTGATTTCTGTTCCTTCCTTATGGCCTTTTCAAAACCCCTTCCATCATGGTTAAGATATGAACATCCACCTCTCCTCCTATAATGGGATTCAATCCCATGATGAATTTTTTTATCCTAAACTTCTCATTAGTTTTTTACTGAGGTACATACTTAGGGAGTTTTGTAAACCGCTCCCAGTGCACTCGATTACATCGTTATCTTCCCTTGAGATAAGTTTTGAAATTCAATCATTTTATGATCATAGTAAAGTTACGAGTAGCTAATGTTGCCTAAAGTAACCTTTAAATTGATCCCAGGTGATATTAGTTTCATGAATGTTTAACTCAACCTTTCAACTGTCCCACCATGAAGATGCTTCATGAGAAAGCCGATATGCTCCCCATATCGCCTTTGTTTCTTCTGAGAAATTTCTTATTGCAAAATATTTCTCCATTTCACTGAGTCAGTTCTCAGCTCCATCTCCTAATGTGGTGCCATCAAACTTAGGTGGACTTATCCTTTTTATATCATTAGTGAGTTCAACTACTAGCCTAGCCTTTTTGTTTTTAGGATGAACAAGTATGTTCGCATTGTTATTATCAACACCTACATTAGTGTTGTCCCTAGGAGGTGGCTGATTGTTGTTGTCAGCATCTTCCTCCTCATTGCCCATTACTTGTTGTTTAACTAAAACATAATGATCTCTTGTATCTAACAGGGCAGCAAGGATCTCACCTAGTTTCGGGAAGTTGCTACTCCTTCCTCAAGCGAGAGGGTTATTTGCAACATTTCCTATTGTTCTAACCATTTTTTGTTATAAGAAAATTTAAGTTTCATCATATTATGGACAAAATAGGTCCAAGAGCTACAACCTTCAACTCTGATACCAATATGTAACATTCTCATTTTAAGACTTTAGAAACAAGGGAAAAAAATTCTTTACATAATGTTCACCATTCTAAATAAAACATTATTTAGAAAACACATTCCATACCAATCAATCTCATAATAGATAACCATATGCAGTGTAAATGACTCGGTGTTACACCGATCTATTCATTCCATGACTCGGTTACCTACCAATCTATTCATGTTTAACTTTAAGTGTAAAATACTTATTACATACTTGGTTTTTCCTACCCTTAACCTCAGTAACGGTGATCTTGTTTAAAGAACATATTTGAATATTTGTTACTAATATTCATCTGATATCATATTGCTTTAAACTTGATGACATAAGACAACACAACAAACATCTTGTGATACTTTGGCCAAATATTTACAACATACTGTGTATGTCACTATTCCTAGATGGCATACTCGTCATTTTGGAATATGTCCTTCACCTCACTCCTCTATTATCATGAATGGTATTTAATGACTACCGTGAGTCCACATGCCCAAAGTTTAACCCTAATCCTAGTTAGAAACATAAATCATTATAGGAAGATGCTCACAATTACTTAGGGTATATGGGCATACTTGGTTGACCTAAGTCAACTAGGTGTGCCAAGGTACCCTGAGCCATTGAGAGCTACCACCTATCCTAAAAATGCCACAAACTTGACCTAGAGAGAAACTAAGTTCAAGTCCTTATTGTGTGTAGATCTAGATGATCAATGCAGAAGGGTGTTGCCACATGTCAACTGCAATGATGTATCCTTGAGAAGACCCAAGCCTTCTCAAAGGTACAGCCCTATAGTTGGCGTGTGCCAGAATCCTACAAAACCACCTCATCACGATGTACATACCCCAAGGAGGTTATTAATGTTTAATTAATTTGGATTAAGAAACAAATTGCAGCATCTATGCTAGCCCTAATCCAACACTCCTTAAGTCCTTGTTCTATGCTTGAATTGATTAAGCATTAAAGAACTTCCTTTAACTCATGATTGCTTTTAATGTTGATTTATTTAGTTTAACAACAGTTAACCAAAATAGGACAAAGCAATATCATAAGTTCCATTAAATATAACTCAATCATTCAATGAAGGTGTAGCAACCAAATAGGTTCAACTAGAGTAGACTTTCTAGGGAAATGAAGTCTAATGATTTACAATCATATCACCATTCTTTAGATTACATTCCTTTTAGTGAGGAAGAACCTTCCTCTACTTGATTAAGTGTTAGGGTTTGTCAAACCCTTCTTATCCTTCACAAGCTCTATAGTTTTATCACATATTCATTACACATTCCAATACTATATTAGGATTGTTTAGATAAGATTGTTAACTTATGCAACTTAACAAGCTGCATCTTATTAAGGGAGATTAAACTAGTTCCCTTTTATCTAACTTATCAAGTTTATCCTAATTAAGCATATAACAAAGAATGAATAATATCATCTAGATATGAATTCCGAGGATACAATGAGTGGAGTAAAAGCTCTCTAATTGAAAAATATTGAAAAGTCACAACTCTCAACTTGAAGACTAGATACCTAATACAAACATTAACAACAAACCGCAATAAGAAGGCAATTCGAAATCCCAAGCAAGAGCCACATTATCAACATCCATATAAGTGATAGTGTAAATTTTTGAACCATGTACGGAATAACAGGTCTAAAATTAAGCATTCTAAAAACCCCACGACTCGGATGGAGGTAAGTAGTTACGTAACCGATAAGACAAATTTTTCATACCTTCTTCCAACTGGACTAAACAAAGTAATTATTAGGATAAAATATTATTATCCTAATTAATTATGCATAGTATAATTATTTAATTAATTTTATTAATTAAATAATAATGGTTATAATATAAACCATATTTTGTTATGTATTGTTATATGGTTCATAAACCATATTTGTCTTTCATAGATGTTGTTATATTGTTTTAAATAGTATATTTGTTTTTATTCAATTGTTGCTTCCCGGATGTAATATTGGAAGCTAATGTACTGATTGTTGTATTGTTACAACTTATATTTTGTTTGTATTCAGCTGTACAATACCTATAAGTATTGCAGCTCTTTCCTGTGTAAATGGTTGATTGAGATTAATAAAACTAATCAGGCTTCCGCCCTTGTTTCTCAATCTACATTTGGTACCAGAGTGAGAATCTAGACCTGTGAAGGTGTGGAAGAGAGAGCAGCAAAGATAGAGGAGATTTGAGAAGAGTATACAGTAGTAGACAACTTGTGTAGCCTCTTGCAACCTCCCACCCTCATCCCCGCCTCCCCACATCCCCGGTTTGTTCCGTGTGTTTGGAATGTAATTTTTTTACACTGGGTGCACCCAAAGACTGGAAAACTTTACTTTGCAAGTTGAAGACCGAGCTACTTATATAGACATTGTCGACTTAGATCAAAGCCAACCACGAGCTGAATGGTTGAAACCAGGGTGTTGAACCAACAAAGCAGGGGAGCTCCTCCTCTCAGTGAACCTGCAAACCTGCACATTCAAAGCAAAATGACCAAAGCAAAAAAAAAAAAGAAAAAAAATAGTGAAGCAACCTGCTCCAATTCCAGCGACCCCTGCTCCACGTACAACTACCAAGCTTTTCCATTTGGAATGGCCTCCTCCCAGCTGTACATGATATCCTATAAAGGAAAAAGTAGAGGCATCTTTATTCTCTCCAAAATAGCCATGAACCTGCAGCAAAAGAAAGCATTAAGCAAATGAAAAGAAAATAAGTGGCTATACATGGCGTGTAAATCCAAAAAGGAGTAGAACAAAATAAAAAGTGGCATCCAAATCGTTGGAAAATGCGACTCCCTCCATGCACAAGCGGCCTACACAAAACAAGGTTAAAAAAAAAAAAAAGGTGAAGAAACAACAAAAGACAGAGTTAAGCAAATCAATTTGCAAAAAAACGGTGGAGATCATTTATGCGGCTGAGCAAAATCAAAAATCAAAGGAGATATTAAAAAAACAAGGCATCGGCTAAGGAATAAAGAATGCTTCAAATCCGTATTTGGAGAAAAAGAAACCCTAAGGCGCATTCTTCTCATGTGCAGCCATGTGGATCCTTCATGCAAATCATTTTTTTAAGAGGTTAGTCATTTTTCATTTGTTTAAATACAAACTACTATGTTTTACATTCAAACATGCCTAAGTGCCAACGTGGATAGACTAAACACCTTATAAGTGGGAGGTGCATGGTTCAAATCCCACCCCAACTTGCCATTTCGAATTTGGCAGATTTTTAGTGGAACTAGCAAATTTAGCAGAACTTTTGAATTTAGTTATAACTAACTAAATTTAGCAGAGAAAACCCTAATTTAGGATTAAAAAATTCTCCCATTCAAATTTAGTTTTTCATTTCAAACATTTTTTGCAAAAGGAGACCTATCTAAAAATTGCATTTTCAGCTACTTTTTGCAATTTTTAGCATTTTGGGTCGTATTGGGCTCAGGAGGCCACCAGGGCCCGCGAAACAAATTTTTTTTACCTGCCATTCAAATTTTCCAGTTTTTTGAATGTAAATTATATATTCTTTGTATATTGTACTAATTTGTAGGTTTCCATAGTCAATCGCAATCTTTTAATCGCTTAAAAACTCGGCATGTAATTGTAATCAAAAGCAATAAAAATTGGTTCTGTAACACTCACGAGATCCTAGATCTCATTCGCAGCGTTTGGTATATACGGTGCCTCTAGGAAGCACTTACGGGTAAAGTCATCATGACTACTACTACACTTAACACCTAATATAGCTACAACAACATCGTCTAGGCATCGTCCCTATAAATTGACGGGGAGTAATAAGGTCACAAAGGCACACACTATGAACCATCCCATTCATCTGTGAACGATTGAACAACATAAATCCGGAATGAGAAATTGTCCAAGTATATAGTGAAGTTACGTGTGCATATGAGGATATTTCTTTGAGCCGGTGTCAAAAATCACACAGACCCCATCAATACTGTCTTGGTACCACGTATTGAATTCTTTCACATATGTTAATGCCTCTTTCACGTACCACTGGGTATATAGAAAGGGTGAACTTCTTCCACATATTGATGGGTATATTAGAAGGGCACATATATAGAAAGGTTTGGTATATCGACTGACGGTATATAGATTGGGAGACCTAATACCTGGAGTGATAAGAGCCAAACCCTGTCAGTGATCTCTGTAAAATGGGCACCAATGCCCCCAAATTTTTTCTTCTGGATTCACAATTACTTAGAGGAAGCAACTATGTTGCATGGAAGACAAAAATAAAGACACAACTTGAGTTTTAAGAGATCTGGTCTGTTGTGAATGGTACTCTAACTAGATCAGCCACTGATACAACACAACAATGGCAGTTTGATAAAGCAAATCAGAAGGCCAAACTCATCATCTTATTTGGAGTGTTTGATGATGTGTAACCCCACATTCGAGATTCCAAAACAACAAAAGAACCATGGGATAAATTAAGCACAGTATACGAGGCCAAGAACAATAATGTCATACTGAATTTGTAGAGTCAATTACATACACTGAAGTTCAAGTAGAATGAAAAAATTGAAGCTTTCTTAAGAAGAGTTGTAGAATTGAGGGCTTCACTTCTATCCCTAGGAGAACCAGTCACAGATGATGCTCTTGTTCCCATTGTTCTGAGAGCACTCCCCTCTTCTTACCACATTTTTGTCACAACACTAAACATGTCAGATACGACAGTTGGTTTTGACAAACTGGTGAACTTATTGCAACAAGAGGAAGCAATGTACAATAAGGATGATGAAGAGGAGTGGGAACTGTCTTCACATCAAAATGGAAAGGAAAAGGTAAAGTAAAACCTAATTCCTATCAAGTCCTAACATTAGAATCGGTATCACGGGGATAATCAACGAAGAAGCAATGTCTTATTTGTAAAAGAGGACATGACTTAAAAGATTGTTGGCATAAAACTTATAAGAAAGGTTCATCAAGCAACTCTAGACCACAACAACAACAATCTTACGAGGGACATTCTAACAACTATCATGGGTAGAAAAAGGGGAACTAGAAAAGAAGACCCCACCAACAAGGTAATATTGTTAAGCAACAAGAACAATCAGACAATGAAGACTTCTTGTTCACTGCTTGATCAAGTGAACCATCCACGTCATCTAGTGATGTTTGGTATGTTGATTTGGGAGCCACTCGACACATGACCAACCATAGATATTGGTTTATTTCAATGAGGGACATGCCATTGAAAAATCATGTTTCATTGGGAGATGATTCTTCATATATAGTTCAAGGGATTGGAAACATTTCTCTACCCCTTGGTTCATGCAAATGCAGACTATTAGATGTCCTATATGTCCCTAGGTTGACAAAGAATCTTCTTTCAGTTAGTCAACTCCTAGATCACAACCTAAAAATTGACTTTGATAGTCAATCCAAAGAAGAAAACATGTTTGATTTGAGATAAATCAAGAGGCTCGAAAATAATTGCAAAATCCTCCAATGTGGGACACATGTTCCAACTTGATTTTGTTCACAAATATGATCAAGCACTTGTGGCTAAAAAATCCACCTCAACACAGTTGTGGCATCAGATATTTGGTCATGTAAGTTTCAAATATCTCAAAACACTTCACCGGTGTAATATGGTACATGGGCTACCATCTCTTTAGAAGGATACAAACAAGTGTCCTCATTGCCTAACAGGAAAAAAACATAGATCTTCATTCCAGAAGAGTACATTTCGATCTCATGGTAAACTTGACTTGGTTCATACCGATCTTTGTGATCCGATGGAGCCAAGTCATTCTAGGTTCCAGTACTTCATGCTTTGTGTTTATTACTATTCGAGTAAAATGTGGATTTTCTATCTTCACAAGAAAAGTGAAGCATTTGAAACCTTCAAAAAGTTCAAAGTAGCAGTTGGGAAAGAAACTGGTCATCACATCGAACTCTTTGCTCAAATCAAGGGGGAATTCGGTAGTGATGAGTTCGAGACTACCTATAAACTCACGGGATTTTTCGATAAATGCCTCCTCCACACACACCACAAAAAATGGCGTTGTTGAGGGAAGAAATCGTACTATCATGGAAATAGTGTGATGCATGATCAATGATTCTAAACTTGTAAAGACATTTTGGGAAGAAGCAGCAAAGACAACAGTGTATTTGTTGAATAGAGCACCCACAACTACTCTTGATGGAATTACATCACAAGAAGCATGGTTAAAAAGAAACCATCCATTGCACACCTCAGAGTATTCAGGTGCAAAGAAAGAATGCACATACCAAAACAAAATAGAAATAAATTGGACATGAAGTCATAAAAATCATCTTCATTGGGTACAAGAAGAGACTCTTGGGTATAAATTGATGGATCCTAAGACTAGAAAAGTCTACACCAACAGAGATGTTGAGTTTTTCAAGAAGAAGGAAGAAGAGATTCCTCCTCCCGACTCACAAGATGTAGATTGTTTAGCTCTTGTAAAATTGAAGCTAATGTTCCATAAGAAGATGAAAGTGATGATGGGGATGATGGTGTTCATCAGATAGAACCACAACCCATGGGAATAGTTCAGCATATGCCTAAATGGTGTACAAGTACATTACGAGATGCAAGATTGGATGCTCCACCGGATACATCCACCCTTGGACTATGGACTCATAGTAAAACAAGAGAAGAAGTTAACTTTTCTTTGATGAGTAGATTTATTAAATCAAATGAGCCCTCTACAGTCTAGGAATCCCTACAGTAAAAAGCTTGGAAAGATGTCATGGATTCTAAATATCAATTAGTGATAAAGAATAACACTTGGCAGCTTGTTGATCTTCCACCAAGGAAGAAACCCATTGGATGCAGATGGATATTCAAAACTAAGTACAAAGAATATGGGACATTGGAAAAGTACAAAACAAGACTTATAGCAAAGGGGTACACACAAAAAGAAGCCATTGACTATGAGGAGACATTTTCTCCCACAGCTAAGATCAAAACGATCAGGATGATCTTTGTTATAGCTGCTCAGTTTGGATGGAAAGTTCACCAAATGGATGTAAAAAGTGCCTTCCTAAATGGAGATTTACAATAAGTCTACATGACTCAACCTGATGGATATGTAGTACCTGGTCAAGAAGCAAAGGTATGCAGACTCAGGAAATCTCTGTATGGGCTCAAATAGGCACCCCGAGCATGGTACATCAAGATTTATGAGCATCTCGTATAACATGGATTTGTTAGAAATCCATACGATCCCAATCTCTACCTCAAAAAGAAAGGGGGAGATGGTGATTGTTTTTGTCTATGTCAACAGTCTAGTCATCACTGGAAGTTCAGTGAGGATGATCGATACAACAAAGAAAGATCTTAATCGATCGTTCGACATGACCGATCTCGGGCTAATGCACTATTATCTTGGATTGGAAGTGTGGTAGAAAGAGAATCATATTTTTGTTTCTCAGATGAAATATACCAAGAATATACTTGAGAAGTTTAGGATGATGGATTGCATTCCAATTGCTACACCCATGGAGAATAGATTACGATTGTCTCATTCAAATCCATCTCCTAAGGTAAGTTCCACTCTCTATCGGTGATCGAGTCTCATTTACCCTGACCTACACTATACTAGTTATCACTTTACAAAGTGAGCTATATATCCAAGTTCATGTAGGAACCCAAACTTTGTCATTAGAAAGCAACAACACACATTTTGAGATATCTCAAAGATTCAATGGATCTTGGTCTAGAATACAAGAAGAACGAAAATTCTTCTTGACTGGATATTCGGATTCAATTCATGCAGGTAACATTGATGATAGAAAATCCACTTCTAGATTTGTATTCTTTATGGGATCTAGACCAATATCATGGGGAAGTAAGAAACAACACTTTGTTTCTCACTCTTTCATAGAAGCTGAGTATCGTTCTACAGGAGAAGCTGTCTGTGAAGTGATTTGGCTATGTCGCATACTGGAAGGACTTGGAATACCATAAGACAAACCAACCACCATATATGTTGAAAATGAAGGTGTTCTCAAACTTTTTCACAATCCAGTGTTTCATGAGAGAACAAAGCACATTGAGGTTCAAGTTCATTTCATACGTGAACATGTGTTGAAGCACAACATCTAGCTTTAATTTTGTCCAACTGCTAAACAACGAGCAAATATTTTCACAAAGTCACTTGCATGTGACAAGTTCGAGTTGTTCAGAGAGTTCCTCTCCTCATCTCTTCAGACAATGCACAATTAAGGGGGGGAATGTTAGGATAAAATATTATTATCCTAATTAATTATGCATAGTATAATTATTTAATTAATTTTATTAATTAAATAATAATGGTTCTAATATAAACCATATTTTGTTATGTATTGTTATATGGTTCATAAACCATATTTGTCTTTCATAGATGTTGTTATATTGTTTTAAATAGTATATTTCTTTTTATTCAATTGTTGCTTCCCAGATATAATATTGGAAGCTAATGTACTAATTGTTGTATTGTTACAACTTATATTTTGTTTGTATTTAGTTGTACAATACCTATAAGTATTGTAGCTCTTTCCTGTGTAAATGGCTGATTGAGATTAATAAAACTAATAAGGCTTCCGCCCTATTTCTCAAAGATATCTAATAACCACAAACCTCTCTATTTCCTTTTAAAATTGAAGATAGGTAGGGTTCATTTAACATAAAAGATAGAAAGGAAGTAAGTAATTCATTCCCTGAACCTCTACAACTGATACGACTATCCCATAATAGAACATAGTTCTAGTTCCAATTATTTCTAAGAACAAAGCAGTCAAGTTTTCCCATAAGACACAGGTATGCTCAAAGTAGATATGAATAGAATACACTCTTTAATTCACATGCCCCTGTCAAGTTCAAAAAAATAGTGCAGTCTAAAAGGTAGAAGTAAAACAACCATTCCTTCTCAAAGTCAGAATAAAGGAGGCCACAAAGAAGTTACATGGTCTACTTCAACCAAAAAAACTCACAAGACACCTTCCACTAGACAGTAATAAAAGAAACTAAAGTTTTCAATTTATAATACCTATAAACATTCAACACATTGATTTTCGGATACATAATCAAAACAACCAACAATAGATTACCTGCACTACGTCAAATACGTGCATCGATCACAAGTTCAAACAACACAAGCTCAAATACAAGTTTAAAATGGAATCCCATGGCCCTAATAAAAGCTCAGAATAAACACCAACACCCTATTATGGGTTCAAGCCTTCCATTTCCCTAAGGAAGAATAAAACCTCAGTTAAGAGCTTAAGTACAGGGCACAATGCAACAACTCAACAATGAATTCAATATTCATAAGAACTGTATACAAGTTCAGTTGTTTAATACGAAGATTCAACCAAGGTTCAAAACTTCAATAACTTCAAAAAATTCCAAACAAACACACGGTCCCCATAAAGCTAAAACAAATCTCAGGCTTCAATACAAGTTTAGAACCCCTATGAAGTTCCACTTCCAGCTCATGAAACGCATGTCTAAATGAAGATTTAGAACCCAACAAGCAACAAGCCAGCTCTTTCCACGGTATTTTCAATGCAAGAATTTTTTTTTGAATACAAGCTACAAGCTTCAAATACAATTAACGAACTACTAGTTCAAGTTCTGAGTTCAATAGAGCTTCAAGTACAGGTTACAGAGTTCCAAAACAAATCACATGCAAACCTCTATCAACCAATATAGAGAAAGTTCCCAAAATTATCAATAATAGAAAACGATTCACATTCCAAAACCCACATAATTTCACAAAATACATGCAAGTGAATAACCACATACATCATGCAAATATAAAATTTCTAGTGAGTAAAATTGTTTTAATGAATCATTTAGAAGAAATTAAGAAATCTTAATGGGTAGAGCCTATCATGCCCGATCTTGCCTTTGATGATTCAAGAAGACTTCTAGTGGAGTTTCTAAGACCTCTTCTTCTCCAAACAAGATCAAACAATAGTAATATTTTTCCACAGTGCCTCTTATACATTCCTCAAACCAAAAATAGATCAAAGAATTCAAAAATAGCCACTAAGTGTAGATCAAACTGCTGGTTTGAAAAACTAGCTAGCTCCATGTAGAGTAAAAATTGTGAAGCATGCAAAGAAAAAAAAACCCCAACATATCCACCAAAGCATGCCTTCCAAGACCGCTTGCTTGCCAAACTTGAGGCATATTAATGCCATTAAAAACAATTTTCCCACTTATCTTTCCTTGCCACCACCATCCATAGTTGGCGAGACCTAATTGCACTTCATAATGCATTTCCAAACTTAGAGATGCCTCCATGTAGGTTCCTCTAAAATTTCACTAACCCCTACCACACTGGCAGTACTTTCATGCATTTAAAACCAAATCAAAATCAAATCCCAATAAAAGCTTAGGAACCACCACTTAGTTCCCCAACTTGCCAATGGCCCTTAGGTCCCCTTTCATATCCCATTAGCTTAGGATAGATAGAATTTATCTTAGGTTATATCTTAGGTTAGTTTAAATATATAACCTTAGGATATAACCCCCAACAATAAATTTCCACCTTAGGATAGGATGTAGATTTAACCAAAAACAATAGGTTTAGAAATAACTTAGCATCCCCTAGGTTATTTCCTTTCAAGCTAATAACTTAGGTTAGAATGCCATCCCATGTAAAGTGGTGTAGTAGTAGTTAGGTAAATTACTTGAGTCCTCGTATCTATTAGGGTAGACCGTATAGGTAAAGGGTACATAATAATTTCTTTTTCTCAAGAATCTAGAAGCAGGGTTTCTATTTCCCTTAATGCCATTAAGCGTTCTGCAAGGGTCGATCAAGAAGAGCTGAGCACAACACAAAATAGAATGCAAGCACTGTTTTCAAGATGATAAAGAATTTTCAATAACTACAAGTTTAGTTTGTTAAGTCTCTTAATCGATGAATGTCAATTTTTCATTCAGTTTTGATAAGAAGATTTAAAACATACCTTGGATCAATGGAATTGATCCAACGACAAGTCCAATTACAAAGGATAAGTCACAACCATTCAAACCAAATTACAACTTTACTCATAAGAAGTGAAATAGATTATTGCAAGCAACAACATACTAGCCCTACAATCAAAGAGCGTAAATGATTTATCCATATCAAGCATGATCCTCAACAGTGAAAAGAACACATCTTTATCCAAAAATCACATATCAACACTTTAAATGAAAAGGAGGAATATAACCATTGTCGAGGGTGTTATAATACCAGCTATGGGCCACCCCTGCTCAATGTCATTGCAAATGACTAGCCTTCCATCCCAAATTTTTGATCCCCTTCGCATGCAATAACAACTCACACTTATGAACATGCTCTGCAGATCTTCAATACCCCTATAATCTAGATAATGTAAAGACATCTCAAAGAAGACTTGAGGAGGTGGTTTGTGCCCTTGTCCTTATCAGCTAGAGCCTTGGTTTCCTCTTTTCTTTCCTCCACCACCGAATCCACTAGATCCACTAGGTCTTATGCCTCCTGAGCCAACATATCCACCAGATCCTTTGGTCATGTTCCTCCCGACCCGTCGATCCACCATGTCCACCAACTCCTGTAGTGGTCATGCCAAGGGTCCCTAAATTTCCACTAAACTATATGCCAATGGTCTGTGATAATTCCTCACTACCACTAGTGTACCTCGCACCACTCTTAGATGCGAGACCGAAGGCTTGTGTACTTGCTCCTTGTATAAAAATTCCTCTGAATATTGGAATAGTATGTGTATCTATAGAAGTGGGAAATGAAAAATTGTATCTCTTGGGCATAGATATGTCACTTCTACTGATACCAACTAGGTCAACGATACTCCTTCCTTGATCCGGAACATAATGCGCTAGGGTCTAGTCATTAGGTGGGTTCATATGTGTGCTAAGGAATATTCTCTCTCCACATGACAAACTCTCATTAGAAGCCAAAGGGTTCTCTCTTATGCACTTTCCAAGATGGGGTAGCATAGATTGCTCAAGTTCCATGTCCTCTATGTGAACCTCAACTCCATCCCGTAATGTCTACCTCCATAGATCCATCAGACCTGTAACCTCACATTGTCTAGCAATCTCCCTTTCACATGCTTCACTATACTTGAGTCATCTCTCCTCCCTTTCTTTCTCCATCGTAATATCTGCCATCTTCCTCCACCCTAGCTTCATCACCCAATGCTCGAACGGTTAGCCGCCATCGGAAATACTTCTAAACCCAAGGTAACAATCAAGATCTTCATTACTAGAGGAATAACATGTAGAAATGACCCTCTCAACTCCTATAAAACTCAAACTCAAAAATTTTGGAAAATAATATGTGGAATTAGTATACTCCAGAGTGTAGTTGGCCAACACTCTCTTCCACCACTAATCAACAACACGTGTCTAGGTCAGATCTGCATCTTGTAACTTCTGATAGTCCTCTTATGTCCACACGCATGCTCTATAGAACCAAATTTCTCTAGATGCATATGCTGAGAGCCATTCATACATCTCTACCGAGAACAATAGAAAAAAGTTTCATACAGTTCATGGTAGAGATTCTCTTCCACCCACCTCTATGCATCAAACTCGGGCCCAATGATTGAATCTCTGAGAAAACTCATCCTCTGTGCTCCTAAACCAAGATTCAACACTCTCCAAAGTTAGACATTTTTTCATTACTCATTATCTAGACCATGATGCATGCCATTTCCCACTACAACTTTGAAAAGAGGTCCTAGAAACGGAACCAAGATGTAGTCATTTTTACACCCACCAAAGAACAAGGGAATCCCATGTGCATCGGCCTTTCACGCAATGGGTCTTTGGGTGCTCACCCGAGGAACTCTCAAGTGTTGAGTCTCTCTTTTATGTGAGTTAAGTGGGAAACCATCATCTATGTTAGGAACTTAATGAATAAAGGTGGAAATGAGACATATAATCATCATAGGGCTCAGAATGGCCTCTAGAAAAATGTATTCATTCCAAATAGAGGGTACTTATAGATAACAAATAGAACTACAACAGAAAGGAAAATACATAAGGATTTACATCTATTCCATAACATCCATGAATAGAAATGAAAATATATAGATATGAACTGAATCAATTACATTCATACTCATTCATATTTATAACCTCATTACATTCAATGGATCCATTAGACTACAATAGCTTGATCAGACAAGTCATACATCATAGCAGGGATCATGTCCTTCATCCATACAAAGAAAAATTTATATCCCAGCCCCTTAATACATTACTCCCTTATATAGCCTCTACCCAATCCCACAAATTTCTCGTAGTATTTCTATAGAGCTCCGCTCTCTATATTCTCCTCTACGTATATCTGATCTTCTCTTGCTCTCCTTTTTCTTCTATGGGTGCTTGTATTTATAAGCATCCTAGAGTGCCAATTCATCCTTCTGTGGCCTCAGATCTAGTGCCAAGTGTCTAAATGTGGTCTTCCATGGGAGCATGCTCCATTAGATCCAAGCTCTCCACTCCTTGTAATGATGGTCTTCTAGAATCCTCTATCGCTAAGCATATTCCTTTCGTGGGCATCACATTGCCAGGTTGGCACCTTATCCACTCCTCATTCACTGTGTTTGGGTCACATTTTTCTCACATCCTACTTGATACACCAAATATGGCTAAGTCCCGAGACCTTGTCTTCCAGCGTTCAACATGGCGTTTCTAAAACCCTCTTAGAACATTTCCTTGCACACCTTCTCCTTGCACACCCATCTTCAACCTAGGCCTTGCATGCCCATGCGCCTTTGTGTACTTAGCCTATATTTTAGGGGCCCAACAAAAATGGAAGAAATGTATCTTTAATTTCTTTTATATTGGGATACTAAGCTCAACAACTTACAATAATCCATGATTTCTACTGAAAAACTTTTCGAGATCGTTTGGAATGGAAGATCCATTCAAATTTAAAACATTGCAAATTTTCTTCTCATCTTCCCCCCACATGAAAATTCATGTTCCTATTCCACTTGTGGCCTTTCAATTTCCCTTAAAAGAGAAAAATAAAGTACCTCTCTTATCATTTGAGAGAGTACTTTTACATTTTACAAATATTTTATTGTCACTTAAGTGAATAGGACAAAATAGCAAAAAGTACATTCTCAATTGAAAA
Source organism: Taxus wallichiana var. yunnanensis (assembly GCA_018340775.1). Lineage (NCBI taxonomy): Eukaryota > Viridiplantae > Streptophyta > Pinopsida > Cupressales > Taxaceae > Taxus > Taxus wallichiana. Next base: position 67,755,282 of record CM031235.1, on the reverse strand, counting down.
TTAGAATATGGAGAGAGAGAAGAGGGAAAGAAAAGGGATTGAATAATCTAAAGATGATGAATAACTTATTGATTTGAGGCATGGTTACAACAATCTCCTCCTTCTACAAGATGTAGGGACACTTTAGACTATCGAATGAGTGTTTACAAACACTATTGTGAGACCTACCAATGTGATCATAAGATGACTACATTAATCACTCATGGTGATTCCTTTATTGATCTCACACCGAGACTGAGGATCACTCTCTTACTCCTTACGTTTTCACAATTAACATTAGTGATCAAAACTAGCTCCATGATGCTTGAACCTCTACATGTCTTTCCTTCACTTAAGGTGATAGGCCTTCATATGCGGGTGAAAGGGATGCCCCTGAATGGAATTCTTGAGAAGTGGCCATCAACTAGAATGACATGAAAATATGGAAATGACCATGCTATAAGGTTTGAGGTGAGTGTTTAGAAATTCTTCTAGGTAGATGGAATAGAGCTGATTGCTCATTCTTATGACTATGGTGCTTTGAACAAAGATCATACCTTTTCCTTTCTTAGCTCAAATACTTCTTAAATGAGATCAACTCATACACCTCATGTCACCATGTTTCTCATGGAAGTAGATGATATTTATTGATATAAATATTGATCCTGGATGGAACTTGAAGGAATGAATGAGAATGAGTCCCATGTTATTGTCCCGCACAAAGGCACTAAAACACTATAAAATCTACCTTCCCTTAACACACAAGATGTGAGATCCTCATCAAGCACAAATCAATAGTTTAGAAAAAAATTCTTGAGCTAATAATTTATTGAGGTAACATCCATATTCACTTACAATGATCTTATCACAACAAGCTCATGACTATCATCCACTTGAAGACTTAGACTTAAAAATGTCTCAGACCTCATGATGTTACCTTCATAGATAACTTTTATCAAAGTGAATTATTTCTTGTTTAGACCATGATAAAACTAACCAACCTTACGATGAAACAAAAAAGCAACAATATAAGAAAAATTGGAGTTTCCACAAATTTCTAGACTGAAATTGGAAACTTCCTATTTTTAGCAGGTCCTAACCAAGACTACTATTTTTGGCAATTTTTCCTTGTTTTCTCTCGCTGATGTTTCTTACTTTTTGAAGGACAAAATATGTCAAAAATAATATTATTTGACCACTTACTATTTTTAGTCATGCCCCACTATGACCACATGCTATTTTCTAGTAAGTACACTCTAGGTGTCATATCGTAACAAAAGTGGGATTGAAATTCAGGGTTTTATTCTAAGATTCCCCAATCCAAATTTTTATGATTCCTTCATATGAAAAATTAGGAAAATTAATTTTTCATCGAGGGGAAGAATACTTATAAAAACTTAGTCCTCCATATCTCAAAAAATTAGCAACTCTATCGTATGAAAATTAGTTTAAATAAAATTAGATTTTTGAAGATCCTTCGCTCCGAGTTTTAGATGATTTTTCTAACCAGATCTTCTCCGGGAATTAAAAAAATATTTGAGGATATAATACTAATTAAACATAAAATATTCAATATCCCTAAAGATAGGTGTTGACATAAATCATTAGTGGAGAAACCTTCGAGAATCGTAGTAAACCTTAGGTTAGTGGGATGTGCGCCTAAGGTGACCTCCAGATTTTAAAGAAGTTGTCTCTTCTCTTTGGTATGAGCTGAGGGTTAGAGAAAATGAACTAAAATTTAAACTTAATGGGGGCAATGTGCTGAAAAATGAAAGAGTTAATTCATAATACAATTGGCTGAAATAGAGAAAAAGGTGGGCAATGAAAAGGGTGGACAAGATGCACCATAGACCAGAGATGATCCACACAGAACACTACTCCAAACTATCCAAGCACAACTTCTAAAGATAGAAATAGCACCAAAACGTGCATAATTATCTACGTCAAAATAAAGGCTATCAGAGATAATACATATTATGCAAAGGATGGACGAATTACATCATAGGGCATATTATATTACTCCAAACAATGTGCACAATATTACAATAGATAAGAGGCAAAATGCCATTACAAATCTTAGAAAGAAGGCTAAAGCTCCAGCCTCCTGCCTTTTACAGAAGAAGAACTGAGATAGAAGAAGAAACTAACTCCAGAAGTGTCTCTTTATTTTGAAGCCTTTGGTTTCAATATATAGGAGGAGAAGGGTGTGAGAGACCCTTCTCAAACTCTTTTAATTATGATAAATGGTGCAAAGTGACAGAAATAGATTTTTTGATATCTTTGTCACACTTTCCCATTATCTTTTCTTTAAAGAGTGAGAGCCATGCCTATTTAATGCATCTCTTAACTATTTTGCAACCAACTCCCTTGGAGCGGACTTATTCTTCCAAATCATTATTACATATTTGGATCTTTAATTGCTTATGCATTGGGTCCTGAGCTCATGATTCAAGTGGCACCTATCCATGCTATTTTTATGAGAATGACACTTTGAATGCAAGTGAACAAATTAAGTATTCCCAGGTTCGCACTCTTCACACGGAACTATGCATTAACTTCATCCCTGAAAAGACAAGTTGAATGACCCCTTGCCTTTGATATTTTCAAAATATCTAAACATTTAAACTTTTAGATAGGCTCCATAATTGCCCCTACATGGATTTTGGCTTATCACCAATCTTTTAGCAATCTACCTTGAACTCGGAGCTGATTTATTATGAAATCCACATGGAGGTCAAGTGCTTCTCTAGGGTCTCTACTTCTATTATAGCTTTTGGGAGTGTATTGGGCTGACACTTGGCATTATTTGTGATTGGGCCACTTTCCTTTGGGTAAGTAATGAGCCAGCTACATATCACTATGAATACTTTTACTTTGGGTGGGTCATCTACAATTGACTCCACGTGTAAGCCCCATGGGGCTTCGAGGATTCCACTTCCTTTTCTTTCTGGAACTCATGCCAAGTTGACATTTGGCACTGTCTGTGAGATTGTTTCTTCCTTTTGAGTTTGTCTTGTCCCAATCTTGGCTTTAATCGTGGATTTGGTTGTATTTCCAAAGGCTTGACTCCTGGTGGGTTTTGAAACTGTGGGAACCTCGATTGAGTAGGAATCTTCTTATTATCTAATCTTAGCGGATAGTGAAAATTAGATAACAATAATTACTTCATGGTAAGAAAAATAGCTCACATGAAAATATATTTTTTGGGGATTGTTTCTCCAATTTGACAACTATATTTTTATCCAATTGGAAACAATGATATTAACTTGTGTTTGCTTCACACAAGCATCTCGTACTTCAATTTTCAGATGGAGAACTGTGTGCAACACTTAGTCTTCATAGTCATGGATATTCTATAATGTGTTGGGAAGCATGAAAAGTTTTTTTTTCATGTATTTTCAGGTTTCATAGCTTTATTAATTGAGGAAAGGTATAACTATGTGAAGAAAAGAAGTTGAAAGCAAGTTATTTAGGTTATAAGCTACGGCGATTGAGCTTACATTTTTCTCACGGATGATGAAGAAACATGTGTTTTGAAGTTAGAGTTTTGAAAGCTTAAGAATGGGGTGAATTTTGTGTCCCCTATATCCCCTTGGGAATGGGGGAAATGGGGAAAATAAAATTCACCTCAAAAAAATGATGACAAGTGTCATTGCATGTTGCAAGGTGGGAGAGATGGAGAAAGACATGTCTTTGGACCTAGGAACCGAGTCTAGGTCGTAAGGATAACCTGAGGAGGGGATAGGATGGGGTGAATTTTTGTGTTCCCTTTCTCCCCTTAGGAATTAGGACAACAGGGATAAGAAAAGGTACCTCAACCATATCATTCCACTTGTCACTACGTGGTGCAAGGAGATGGAGATGGGTTTAGCTTGACAAGCACTTCGTTGGGTTGAGTTAGGTCACATAAGGGACCAAAGGGAAGGGAATAGATGGGATTTTTTTTTGTCCCATCTATCACCATGGGAAATGGAAAATAAATTAAAAAAATTCCATGAACCCGATGGATACCTGTGTCACTTAAAAATTTGGTTAAGTATGAGAAGCATGCCCGTACTGTGAGAGAACTTGAAGAAACGATTCTCGGAGCTCCATATGGTGTTTTCAGGTTAAATTTTATATTAATTTGACTTATAAGATAATTTTAATAACAATGGTATATGTTTAAGACTTCAAATATTCTTGAATATTCAAAAACATTCCCCTTTTTTGTTCTATAAAATAAGGTGTGTTTGCCAAAATTGAGCTTCTTTGAGAATCCATTAGGTCTTGGGAAATAAGTGATGATTAAAAAATGTATATAATTCCTTCATATTTTAAATGAATATTTTATTTCCTCTGAAATCCTTATGGATCTCCCAAAATCATTCGGTGAAGCTCAAGATCTAGTTTTGACTACTTACTCCTTACAGCTCGAAAACCCGTTGTTGCATAGTTTGACCCTAAAACTCCAAATATTTCCTATATCTTCCTAAATCACTTATAATACCATAATGGATATCCAATATATCCTATAAATGAATATGGTATTTCAAAAACTTCTCATGGGATGCACACTTTCCTTGAGAAGGTCAAAATGAGCCTTTTTGAGCCCGTCAAAGAGCTAGTCTTTAGTTGCTCTTCATTGAATGGAAATGTTGATAGTTTCAAACGATTTAAAACACCTGATCATAATTTTTCATCATATAAAAAGTACTTACAATGTCAAATATGATCATGACATAGAAGAAAATATCATCGGAGAGGGATTCAATAAGACTCATGAGAAAAATTTCAAATTTGGTTTAATTGTCAAGCTTGAAAGTTTGATTTTTGAGCTAATGAAAATGAATGAAATGGCTCTATCCTAGGGAATTTTTATAGATCTACTACAATGAGGAAATAACAAGAAGGATCTCCACAATCTCAAGACACTATGTGGACTAGTGATTTATCCATTGGGCTTACATAGAGTCACTAAAGAGATACGCAAAGAAAGAACACACACACATAACAAGAAACAAAAACACAATAGGAAAAGGAAACACAAAACAATAATGGAAACACATAACATAAGGAAAACATCCTAAATTACCTATGTACATATGGGGGACAACCACATTTCATTGAAGCAATAATTCAAACTGAGTGTTTACTCATATACGGGTATCACTAAATTCCTTTCTTCTCTAATTCCATTGATAGGATCATTGATATACAAATATTTCCTCATTTTTTTGAGAAATTTATAATGATTTTTACCGCACGTAATGATGTAGTCATTTGTGCACCCCACTAAGAACAAGGGAACCTCATGCACATCAGCCTATCACCCAACGGGTAATAGTCACTCACCCGAGGCCCGTGAGAGGGAGTCAAGTCTCTCTTTAATGTTAGTTCAGTGGAAGACATAATTCATGATTCTAACTTAGTGATTTAACAAACATGAAGAAGCTATAGAGCTCAAGATGGCTTCTACACCCCTTCAGTCCTAACAAAAACAAAGCATGTAACAGGAATAATAGAACCAAGAAGTTGTAAATCCACAAATATACTTAATCATTCAAGTAAGGTCCATGATTATACAAGATCAAAAGTAGAGTAAAAACATGCAGATAATACATAAGGAGATCTTAATGTAAACATGATGGTAACCTTATCATATTCATTCATAGTCTTACTACAAAGTATCATAGAGAGGAAGACCATACTCATGTGCCATGTCTGGATTCATACATGTATTCTCATAAGACAAAAATTTGATTCCCCATTACATCCTTGCTGGAATCCTATACCCAATTTCATCCCATAGTTCTCGCAGTAATTCTTCGAGCTCTACTACCTCTCTTTCTTCTCCTTGCCTTTGCCAAGGGCACGCGTATACATAGGCATATGAGTTCTAATAAACTTCTCTACAACCTCGAGATCTGACCCCAAGTGTGAAGGTGTGGGTCACCCCAGGCGCATGCCTCTCCATGTCATGATTAAATTTTTGGATCTTCCTATCGCAAGGTATATTCCTTCTAGGACACCCTATCACCAGGCTAGAACCTTATCCAAATGAAACACATTCTTCTCATGTTCTCGCCCAAAATGCCAAAAGTGGCTAAGTCTTGAATTGTTCTTTGCATGGCGTGCACTTCCTTGGTTCTCCAAGAATCCTTTTGAACTCGCCTTACATGCCTTCACTTGTGCACTTCCTCCGCCATGCGTTCCTATGTGGCTTTAACATTTGGAAGCTATATTAAGGGCCCAACATTACCCCACACTTCACTTGTTCTCCACCCTCGGAACCTTCTCAAAGAATGTAGTACAAAAAGAATGCAAGGCCTTGCCTTGGAAAAGAATGGGGGGAAAGAATAAAGAAAGGGGGAGAGAAAGAATAGGGGAAAATTTCCTAAAGAAGAAGGGGAAATTTTTTCCGTAGCTCAACCTCTAGTGTGCTCCCAAAGACCGACTTCCTCCTGTGCTTTAGTCCAGATATCACCAACCAAGGTGCTCACCTCATCAAAGGTTAACCCTTCCCCTTGTGTGGTAATGGTTTCCACCACAGTCTCCAGTTCCTTAGCGTGATCTTCTAGGGCATCCATCTTCCTCATGATGACCTTGTAGAGCTCTTTTAGCTGGGTTTTGATTAAGACTCACCGGTTCTCAATGGCTTCAGATTTCTTTTCCACTTCAGCTATGATCCTTTCTCACTCAGCTCTATTGCCCTTATTCTTTTCCCTAAATTCCTTCAACTTGGCCTTGTCATCACGACAAGCAATATGTTGTCACTTTATCTTGATTTGCGTAATGGTCATAAGCAACTCCGATAGTTTATGCAGCTACTCTTATGTCAACGAACACCTTGTTGTATTCAGCCATGAGTGTGATGACCTTCAACTTGTCTTCCTTCTCTAAGTGCACCGCTACCTCCTCTACCAACTCCAATGCCAAAGGCTACCTTTCCATGGTGAGGATCCGAGTCAAGTCCTCTAGACACTCCAGGGAGGATCTATACTTTTGTGTGGGAGGGTTAAGGTCCGAGTGATTTGTGATAATCACTTGGGAGATGAGCTCCACCTTCTTAGAAACTTCACGTACCCTGGCCTTTTCCTCCTAAAGCTCCCTCTATAGTTGAGTGCTAATTAATTTCTCAAGGCTGAGATCCTTTGTTAGCTTCACTACTTCTTCCTTCCTCTTCTCCAACAGGTCCTCCAAGACTCTAACCCTATCATTCCTACCAAAGAGCCTAGCCTCGATTTCCATGGAGACTTTGTTGAGCACGTTACACACTTGCTCATCCGATAGTTGTTGTGTTTACAATGGGGTTGTCCCCTTTCCTTCGATAGTGTTAATACCGCTCCTTGGTTAATCTCAAACTCAGGCTCATTGAGGTGGGAGTCGAATGCCCATGATAGCATCTTCCTTGTTCACGGGTATCCACCCTCGGGATCGAGGACTCCATGGTAGTGAACTCCTTGGTGGGTACGGTACTTTGGAAATGCGTTCGCAAAACTTTGTTGGGGTCATTAATGTAACCCATCGTTATTCTTCCCCCTTCCGCACGTTTACTTCCCGTGTGCATGCCCTTGGGAATAGTTACCGAAAGATTTGGGCCTTTTGTGCTACCCACACTCTTCTCCCTCTACTCTTCTTTTAATTTGCTGAGTACTAGCTCCACACTGCACTCCAACTCCTCTTCGACCAGGGTATTGATTATCTTCTCTACCTCCCTTGTTGCCTTCTCATTCACCTCCTCCTAAGTGAGCTTGGGCATATCTAGCTCCTTGGTACTAGCCCCTTCACTCCTCTCTTCACTCTGCACACCTTCCTCCCTTTGGGTGCCCTTCCTCCTTACAAAGATGAAAGCATCATTTGTATCCTCTGCTTCCTCTCCCTCTGAATCATGGACATCAATTGGATATTCTCCTCCATCATCATCCTTTTCTCCTATATAGGCATTTGGGTCATCTGTATCTTCAGACCCTTGTTCCTCCATCCCTTGTTCTTCTTCCCTTGCAGAAAACTCTAGAGTCGAATGCTATCTTTTCTTCATCTGAAGGTTCTTCAGGGGATGGTGGCTTTGCAAGCTTCGGGGTCTTCTCCCTAACCACCGTTCTCCTCTTCTTCCGGACGTAGGTACTTGGCCTCGTGGTACCTACATCCTGCCTTTCCACCACCCCTTGTTCTTCCTCTTCTTCTTCTTTCTCCTTGTGCTTTGGCGTTGGCTTCTTCCTTCCCATGGGGTCATCTCGAGATGGATATTTCATTCTCCACATACGTTCCCTTCTCAAACTTTTTCCTTATGCATAGGTAGATCCTAGTAGTAGCGCTCTTAGTAATTGGTAAGGTCAGTTGCCTTATGATGTGCATGTCTTGTGACATGTACCTTTTAATGTATGCACACTTCCCTAGGTAGACTAGCTTCTTTCTCATTTCTCTGTGTTCACTGTCAAGGGTGGACAGGTCAAGTTTTAATTTCTTCAACTCCTTATACCTATTCACTCCCACCTAGAAAAATTGGGTAGTAAATGAGAAGGGGAGTTTGCACCAGGGACTCCAACTACCATCCACCAAGATGAATCTACCAATGTAGAAGTGCTGGTATACCAAAACTCTACTTCTCCTTCAATCACCATGGGGAGTTGCTCAGAATCCGCCATTCAGCCCCGAATGCATTCCTAAGGCACGTGTACCATTTGTCTAAGTGTGCCTTGTGCACCCCTATCATTGAATCACATGTGTATTTCTGGAATCTGTCTGTGGGTGAGGGATCTTCATGGGGTACTCCCATACAAATTTATCGGATGCATCTGGCACCCCGATTTCTAAGAACACAATGGTTAACAGGATGTTTCCAAACAAGATCTTTCCTCCATTCTCTGTGCTACTTATGATTTCATCTCATTATGTATTAGGAGATGTTGTACATGGTGCCTTCCGCGACCTTTCTACAAACATTCAACCAAGGCTTGCTCACCTGGGTCCACCTCTCTTATCCATTCAGCTTGGAGACAAGGTGCGCGGCCATCTTCATCACTAGATCACTGATATCTGAGACGTCATAGTATCTTGATCCCTTCTTATAATCCTAGGATGTAATGGTTTCTTTGATTGCCTCCTCATCCTAGAGGTCATCTATGAGCACGTCCCCTTTACAGCTTAGGCCTGTAAAGTGTGAGATTAACTAGGGAGTTATGTGTATTTTACACCCTGCGAAGCAGAAGAAATCTTCATGTATGCACATCATTAACCATTAGTACAGCCCTCGGGCTTCCTAAAGTATGGCAACTTGAAAAGATGGAGAAGCCCTACCTTCTCCATTTTCACCTTGACTACGTCATTGTAGATTGGCATCCCGTCAGGTGTTCATTTGTTTATGGGGTGCACTAGCTCCAGTGCCATTTCCTTTGCAATTATACTTGACCGGTGATTGTAGTTGATCATGGTCATCTATCTTATGTGGGACTCCCACTCTTGCCCTAGCAAAACCCCATCCGGGTATTGCATTTCTGAGTACCATTCCTCATTGGTATCCAAGGGGATTTCTTCTTCTTTCTTCTTTCCTTTTCCCTTACCCTTTCCCTTCTTGGATTGTACTGCAAGCTTATCAACTGGTTTTGTGGCCATCATTTTACCCTTTTCTTTCATTCCCTGGTTACTTTTGAGTTGTCTGAGATTTTTCTTCACACACCCCGTGCCCTAGAGCACAAACCCTAATTTTTGATTTTCCTCCTTCAATCACGATGCTCTTTCACAATGTTCCTCACACCCGTGAATCACTTCTACTCTAGTTTGTAGATCTAACGACTGATTGTGCATAATTTTTTGAGGTTTTCCTTCACACGAGTCAAAGACTCAAAACCATAGCTTTTGAAAGAAAATGGTTCTCCTTGTTTTCGCAAAAGTAAAATAATGAACTACCCATCCTTGCATTTATAGCTTTTCCCACTTTTTTGCATTAAAGTCTAGGCTACCTACCACCGTATTTGACAATATTTAATACAGAATTTTTCAAACAAACCCGACTTCAGCGCTTTTCCTTACGTGTCCAATCCTTGCGTGAAACATTTTTCACCTATGCCCTATCCTTGCAAAAACATTTTCCAACCTTCTAGTGTGTAGATAATCCATCTTGAGAAGACTCTTATATGTGTGTTACCAGCACAACAAAAGGAACCTCTTCCATCCTCATGATTCTTGCTTTCGTCTACCTTGTGTTTTTAGCACTTTTTCCCTTTTGTACGTGGATTTCCAATGTAACCTTATCTTGTCATCCATATGCCTTATTTTCCTCCTAATGCATGTTTTCAATGGGGCCAATTCAAATGGTCCACCAACCCAATCCTCTTGCAGAATAACTTCATGCCTCTCTTTATCACCTCACCCCACACTAAAATCGATGTATGGTCCTCTGCGCATTCATAAGTTAAAAAGTAATAAGGTTACCAGTGCCCAAGGTGCAAAACAAGACAACAATGCGAAAGGGAAAAACAAGAAAGGAAAAGCATAAAAGGAAATTCTAAACTAACTAGTAGAACTACCTTATTTACAAACACCAAGAAGCATTATTTATAGTAGGGCTTTAGCCTACTCCCATTGAAGTGTCCAGGTAATTTTGTTCCATCTAGTGCTTGTAACTGGCACGTGCCCAAATCAAGGATGTATGAAATTACATAAGGACCCAACCAATGCACCTTTAACTTTCTAGGATGGCATAGGAATTTTGAATCATATAACAATACCATCTCACCAACCTCAAACTATTTTTTCTTAATGTGGTGGTCATGCCATGCCTTTTTCTTAGCTTTTCAGTTTTTGGATCCATTTTACTAGTGAGTGCCTTTCATCCAACTTTATCAATTCATTAATTCTTTCTTCCAAGGTGCTTTTTCATCATCCAACCCCCTGCATGCGCTATACGCAACGATGGTAGCATGAATTCAACTGGTAAAAAAACCTCTCGCACCAAACACCAGTTGAAATGGTGTGGACTTTTTTAACCTTTTATACATTGTTCAAGTATGCCCAAAGAACTACGATACCTTGTCATCCCAATCCCGCCTACCCACATCACATATCTTAGTCAATGTGTGACTAAGGATTTTGTTAAATGCCTCTGTAGCTCCATTTGCCTGACGGTGATAAGGGGTAGTATTGTGATGGGCTACCATGAATTCTACCAATAGAATCTTGATTGTTTCATTTAAGAAGTGAGTGCCCCTATCACTTCTTAAACTTAATGTGCACCCATACCTACTGATAACATTCTCCCATAAAAATCTAGTAGTCGTGGCTACGGCGCAATCCTTAGTGGGTGTGGCCTTTGCCCACCTTGTCGGATAATCGGTGCAGTAATGATATACCACAAGTTAGTCGTTTGTACAATTTGGGTGAGATTGGTCGACAAAATTTGTTACCTACTTTTCAAAAGGTTCTGCACTAGTGATGGGGTGCAAGGGAATCTCATCCCTTTTTCAAGGTTTTCCAACGCTACCGGCAAAGGGTCACAGCCTTGAAAAAATCAATACAATCCCGATTAATTATCTCCCACCATAGTCTAGCAACTAGGATCTTGCACACGCTTACATTCCCGCATAGTGTCCTCCGTAAATCCCACCACGGGATTCTTCTATTATAGTTATGCGCTCATGTTCTAATACACACCCATGTAAACATCGCGCCCATTTTTTACAAATCCCCATTGATCAACATGAAGGGCATGGTGCGTATGGCTAACCTTTTCCTCTCTAGAGCATTCATCCCTTTGGGTGCCACACCTTCCTTGAGAAAATGACAATGTCTTCTAATTTTGAGGGCACGCGCCACAACCTAAATAGTTGTGTGTCCGACATGGTTTCCTCAATACTTTGCACATCCTCTCCGAATCAATCCTTGATAAATGATCTGGCCCACAATTGTTCTTTCCCGGTTTTACCACCACTTTGAATTCAAATTCCTGAAATAAAAGTACCCAACGACATATGCGCCTTATAACACTTTGCTTTGTTTCTAGGTACTTCAAAGCCATATGGCCATCTATAATATGAAGGAGTTGTCGGTAGATATTTTCTAAATTTTTGGAGTGTGTAGATCATTGACAATGCCTCGCGCTTAGTCATTGTATAATTCTATTCTACTAGTGTCAAATTTCTACTTGCAAAACACAAGGGATGATCAACAATCCCCTCTCTTAGTTGAGCAAGGATGGGTCCCATTGCTATACCAGAGGCATCCACATGGACATGGAAAGGTTTATCCCATGATGGGAATCATAGAATAGGTGGGGTGATAAGCCTTTATTTTAGAGTGTCAAATTCCATCTACTGCACCTCTCCCCACTGAAAGGAACTCTTGTGTCTGAGCAACATTTCCAAAGGCATGGTGATCTTGGCATATCCCTTAATAAACTTTCTATAGTACCCAGTGTGTCTAAGAAATCCACACATGGTGCTTTGGTTGGTAGGCTCCCCTAACCCCACAATAATTGCACCTTTCATGGGATCCACCAAGAAGCTCTCTTTGCATATTATATTCCCTAACAACGTTCCAAAAGGAGTTGTAAAGATACATTTCTTGATGTTGAGGGAGATCCTCAACTACCGACATCTTTCAAACATTGACCTCAAGTTATCACAATGGTCCCTGACCAATCCATACACTGTCCAATCATCTAAATATACTTGAAGGAACTTTTGGATGAAGTCCTTAAATGCTTGTACCACTATGCATGAAAATACAATGGGTGCATTCTTCATCCCAAAGGGCATGACCGTGTATGCAAAGCTTCCCCACTCGGTGGCAAAAGTTGTCTTTTCTTGGTCTTCCTTGGCAATCCTTACTTGGTGATATCCCGAGAATCCATCCATAAAGGAATAGACCTCATGTCCAAGTAACTCCTTCCAAAATCTCTTCAGTAAAGGGGGTGGGAAAAGGATCTATGATGCAAACAGTGTTCAATTCTCTATAATCCATGCATATCCTAATCCACCCATCCTTCTTTATGCTAATCACCATTGGACTTATCCATTCTAATTCCTCCACAACCTCAATGATACCAGATGCTATCATCTTGTCTAGCTCTTCTTTAACCCTTATGCACATGTTGGGATTCATCCTGTAAGGCCTCTTCCTGACCAGGCGTGCGCCATCTTTCAAATTTATCCACATTTCCCCCAGTGAATGGTGGATGTTTTTCAACTCATGGTATCCGCATGGGAATAAATCCTCAAATTCATGCAAGAGATCGATTATATTTGATACTTCCTTATCTCCCGGTAGTCCCCAATGATAGCTTCCTTGGGCTCCTTCTTCGAGCCGATGTTAATTTTCTTGGTTTTGAGTGGTTCATGATATGTGCACACACATGCATCCACACTATCAACTACTTCACGTGCTCCAACCAAATGGTCAACATTCAGGATCTCCATCTCCTCTCCATCAACAATGTATACCATCTTTCCTTTCTCCTTTTCAGCACACGCGTGCTCGAATTGTATGTCTTCTAGTTCCTCTTCGAACCACGCTTCTAAGCTAGGTCCACCAAGTAATTTTACTAATCTATCTTCCACCATGGCACAATCCCCTAGAGTGAGGTGCTTGATAGTCTGCAATTCCTCATCAACTAGTTGCTTGGTACTTCGTACTTAAATGTGTGAACCAAGTTAGCCGCTAACTCCTTCCAATTTCCTATTTGGTGGCATGTTTTAGAATGGATGTACCAAGTGCACGCACATCCTTATAGTGTTGAATACAGCTTGTGCACCCAAAGGGAGGGTGGTAAAGCTTCCGTGATTTCTCACTGCACCCTCTCACATGCTTGGATGTGGGAAGAGGTGGGTCCATTACCATTGTAATCCTTGATAGTAGTGGGTATGTTTCTTTTCGAGAATCGACATAGTGAGCGCAATTCTAACTTCACGCCACTCCAACAAGTTTTCACTATGCATGGCCCACCACCTTGCTGTTGTGCCTATCAAAACATAACCTAGCATACTTCGTCACTCGTCCTCCCTCCATTGAGCTTCCATTTCTCTTAAAAATACCTTAGGGTATGCATCCCCATAATACTTGGTTATTTCCTTTCCTCCTAGGCACCAAACTATATACGCCATTATTACCTTGGTTACTGATCCTTTCAGATGTCACCCAATCAATTCATAAGTCCCATGCACCTAATTATCACATGTTATACTAGTAGTATCACTCATAGATTGAGCATCATCAAACTGGATGACTCCTTGTGTAGGATGGATGGTGTTTGAATCTCTTATTGAGTGCACATATATTCGGTCTAGGAATTCCTCCCCAAAGGGTTCAGTATAGGGGTGGTGTTCCCATCAACCAGTGGTATAACTACCCGCTCTTCCTTGTTTTCAAATCTTATGTACCCCTTGTTAAACCGGAGATCTGCATTATTCTTATAACACCACAGGTGCCCAAGTAGAGATGGGAAATTATCTTCCTCGGCAAGCGCCAAGACTTCAAAATCCCTAGTGAACCTAGTCCCCTAAATGGTAATGGTTGCATCCTTCAAGACACCTATGGGCATTTCCTTTGTCTTATTTTCCATATACAACACATTTGAAGATGGCTATAATGCAGGTCTTCCCATTTGATGCCAGGCATCTAGAGTGAGAACATTAACCTCCATGCCTGTGTTAATGAGGATGTTGCTAAGCAACCATCCATCCACTACTATGTTCAAGGTAATCTCTTTATCATAATCAAGGTTGTGAGGTGGGAGGTTTACATGCAGGATCTGCCTTTCATGTTCTCCCCTAGCGCGTGGCACCTTTTCTCTTAACCATGCCCCTATCAAGGGAATAATATTTTGCTGCCTCGCAGTTTACACACCTCCTTAACCTCATCCACATCATCCCTTGGTGCTTCTACTGGTCTCCTTTTCTCATATTTTCTAGTCTGCGCTTTTTTAGAATTGGATCTCCCTTGTAAGCTTCAGATTATGTCCATGGTTTCCTAATAGACTTATTTTTGGTGAGCTAGGTTTGGATACTTCTCATGTACTACTTCTTCTCTCAAAACCAGAGGTCTCTGCCTAGGTGCTTCCCTTGTGCACATGGATTCCACCCTTGTTGTTACCATAAAATGCTCTAGTTTTGATTCGCGTATTACTCACAAAAGCCATTGCACGTCGACTTCTTAATACTCACCATGGCATCACCCTTATCCTTCCTTCTTCTACTGACTCATATGTTCATATAAATCTGGGCACTCTTCATACTTATGTTTTTCCCACATGAGGAGCATTGTAGAAGATCTGGACATTTGTTCTTATAATGGTCTGTGGCTCCACAATTAAAACATGTCCCATGCGGGAACTCACTTCTTCCTCTGCGGTTACCATGACCACGAAATCCTCTACAAAACCCTCTTCCATGCACATCTCCATCTCTATGCTCTTTATACTTGACGTTCATCCCCTTTGGAACTACTGGTAATGCCACCGATGCACACCAAGATCAATTACCTCATGAATCGTCAATCAATCTACAATCCTTGGTGTCATGTGTGATTGAGGTACATATCTTGCAATAACAAGATACATTTTTTTGGATCATGTGATGCAACAGGGGGCACCAACTTACATCAAGGTCCTCGTGACATATTTTGCAGTCCACCACTATGGTGCGTACCACCTTCCGAGTACATATATCCAAACATTATCCTTTATGTGCCCTTCTACGTTACAATCTATGCACCACATCCCTCTATGAATCTCTCGGAACTATGTGGGCGAGATAATTTCTCCAATTTATTAGCCATGGCGATAATTTGAGCCTTTAGAAATGGGCTAACACCGTATCAACACTACCAATGGCCTCAATGCACAAAGTAGCTTCCAACGCTTCACGCGGGTCCATGAATGTTTTATGAGACAAAGACCTCCTAAAGGTTATGATCAACCCTCCGAAAACCACCGACATGTTGTGAAGGGTGGATATCATAAGATAGTTTAGACAGAAGAAGAGTTTTACAGTGTGCATCATATTGCCGCACACTCTCTACCATGCCCCTGTTGGATTTCTTTGAGAGAGCTAATGCTCTTCTGTTCAAACTCAGGTATGTGGAATTCTACCAAGAATGCATTTCTTAGCACGGTATAATCCACAACAATCTGATGAGGGTCATACTTTCTATACCAACTATGCACGCATCCTTACAAGGTCATCATAAATTGACTGGCCTTTCAATCCTAGGTTGTGATCCCCATCACATGCCATAGCAGCTTGTACTTATGCACATCCTCCATGGCATCTTCTATCCCACTGTAATATGGTAAGTGTAGAGACATCTTGAAAAAGACTTGAGGAGGTGGTTAAGGCCCTTGCCCTCCCAATCCAGTCCCTTGGTTTCCTCCAGTGTTTCCTCCTCTACCGGACCCACTAGATCTTGAGCCACCAGCTCCACCACTTCCACCTCTAGATCCTCCTGTGTTAGGTACAAGGCCTATATTTGTCGTGTCGAATGCTCTCGTCATCCCAATGAATTATGCATTGACATTTTGTGAACTAGTCCCACTCCCGCTGTATTTCCTCCACCACTTCCTAATGCACTTCCAAAACCAACTGTATATGTGCCTTGTCCAAACATTCCACCAAATACTAGAATAGTGTGTGAAGCCATAAAAGTCCCAAATGAGAAGTTGTATCTTCTAGGCACCGATCAATTGCTTCCACTAATATATAATGGATCAATTGTACTTTTACCTCATTCAAAAAAACCAAGTGCCAAGGTTTGGTCGCTAGGTGGGGTCAGATGCACGCAAAAACTCTTCTTTCTCTACGTGATAGACTCTCATCAAAAGTCACAAGGTTTTCTCTCTTGCGCTTACCAAAATGGGGTACCACAAATTGTTCAGGTTCCACATCCTCTGTGTGAACCTCAAATCCTTTCCACCATGTCTGGCTCCATAACCCACTTGTAATCTCACACTTTCTATCGATCTCCTTTTTACACACTTCATTATACTTGAGCCATATTTCCTCCCTTTCCTATTAAGTTGTCAGATCAACCATCTTTCCCTAACCTGGATTCCTCACCTAGCGCTCAGGGTGGTTTATCCGGCCATAGGAAATGCCTCTAAACCCATGGTTACCATCAAGATTTTGATCGCAAGGGGAATAGCACACAGAAATGATCCCCTAGGCTCTCACAAGAACTCAAACTCAACAACTTCTAGACAGAATACGTGGAAATGGCATATTCCAGAGTGTAGCTAGTCAATACTCCCTTCCACCAATGATCTATAGCACAGTCCATGTTAGATCAACATCTTGCAAGTTCTGATATGTTTCTTGGGTCCAAGGGTGTGACTTATAATACCACCTTGATCTAGATGTATAAGCCGAGAGCCATTTGAATAACTCTACTGGGAAACAATAGAAGAAGGTTTCGTACAACTCATGATAAAGAGTGTCTTCCACCCATCTTCACGTATCAAACCCAAATCTGGTACTAAATCTCTGAGTGAATTCATCCTCTATGCTTTTAAACCAATCTTCAACACCTTCAAGTGTTAAGCACTTTACCATCACTTTTTGCATAGATCATGATATATGCCATGTTCCACTATAACTTTGAAAAGAGGTCCCGACAATAGAACCAAGATGTAGTTATTTTTTCTCCCCACTAAGAACAAGGGAACCTCATGCATACTAGCCTATCACCCAGCAGGTGTTGGGCGCTCACCCAGTGTGCGCAAGAGGGAGCCGAATCTCTCTTTTTATGTGATTTTAGTGGAAGACATAATTCATGATACTTGACTTAGTGAGTTAATAGACATGAAGAAGCTATAGAGCTCAGGATGGATTCTACACCCCTTCAGTCATAACAAAAACAAAGCACGCAATAGAAATAATAGAACCAAGAAGTTGTAAATCCAAAAATATACTTAATCATTCAAGTAAGGTCCATGATTATACAAGATCAAAAGTAGAGTAAAAACATGCAGATAATATAGAAGGAGATCTTAATGTAAACATGATGGTAACCTTATCATATTCATTCATAGTCTTGCTACAAAGTATCATAGAGAGGTAGACCATAGTCATGTGCCATGTCTGGATTCATACATGTATTCTCATAAAACAAAAATTTCATTCCCCATTTCCCCATTACATCCTTACTGGAATCCTTTACCCATTTTCATCCCATAGTTCTCGCAGTAATTCTATAGAGCTCCGTTACCTCTCTTTTTTCTCCCGGTATTTGCCAAGGGTGTGCGTATATCCGAGTTCTAACAAACTTCTCTGCAACCTCATATCTGGCCCCAAGTGTCAAGGTGTGGGTCACCCTAGGTGCATGCCTCTCCATGTCATGATTAACTTTTTGGATCTTCCTATTGCAAGGTATATTCCTTCTAGGACACCTTGTCACCAGGCTGGAACCTTATCCAAATGGAACATGTTCTTCATGTGTTCTGCCCAAAAGGCCAAAAGTGGCTAAGTCCCAAATTGTTCTCCATGCGGTGTGTGCATCCTTGTACTCCAAGAATCCTTTTGAACTCTTCCTTGCATGCCTTCACTTGTGCACTTCCTCCAGCCATGCACGCCTACGCGCCTTTAAGATTTGGAAGCTATATTAGGGGCCCAATAGATGACCTAATTATTTAGTTCATTTCCTATGTTTCTTTGACACATTCTTTCTATTTTCTCATTGATTCCCAAGTTCACTCCGCTTTATAATTTTCTATCATTGCTGCTGTGAAGAGTATTGATCACCCTTGGCTTATCATTTTTATACTAAGTCCTACGTAATTTGATAGAAAAAATTCTTCATTTTTATCTTATTCAAGGCCACCACTTCCATGAGTTGATTCTCGTAGATGCTTTGGAAAATTTGACATTATCACCGCCTCTTGATGTTCTTTATTTCGGTCTAAGCAATCTTCTTTCACATACTCCGAATCTTTCACAACATGCTGCCCTATATAGTGTGGCATGTACATTTATAAAATAATGAGCTCAAGGTTAGGCACACAACATGGAAACTATCATCTTATTCATATTTTACATTTTGAGCTTTGAAATCAATTTTCATGGTGAAATCATCCTTCTTTTGAGTAGAGTGAACACTGAAATATTGAATCCTATTAAGAATATTTTCATTTTGAAAAAATAGGTTATGATCAAGCACCATTTCATCTCTCCATTTTTGTTGAGAATTTCTCTATCTTCATGAAAAGGGAATGAACACAACATTGGAGCTGAAATATTTACATTATCATTTTCCCAATCTTGATCACTCGAGAACCAGAAGTCCATTTCTATGATGAAATCATCATCTCCTTGAATAGGTTCAGATTCAAGAGGCTGAAACATCTTGTCATTCTCATATCTCTTATCATCCTCTCCCAACGAGAAAGAGAAGTTTTCAAATTCACAAACACACTCATTGAATGGAACTTCATGCTAAACATTGAGGACATTTTATGAAACATTGAATTCACCTAACAAGGAGTTACTGGAAATCACTCCTTCTTGATCCACATTTCTCACCACTTAAATATTTATTTGTTACAAGTCAATATTATCATGGACATAATCAACATTTAATGAAGAAACTACATTCATGCTCACATTCCATGGGAAGTACATGATTTCAAATTATGATTCCATCAAGTCACCATTATGATCTCTGATCAGATCTGTGATGCTTGGATATTCTTCCACCAATATGGGAAGCTTGACATCTTCCTAAAAATTCATGAAATTTTTTTAAGACTTTTAATTTTGACACGAGATATCTACCATTGGTTCATCTGGTTTTGAACAATGTACTTCATTTTCCTGATGGGAATAAAATTTTTCACTTTACCATTTACTATAATAGTGGCATGTGACCAATCCAACTGTATATCTCAACCAACATCTTGATAGAATCTTTGACCCAACAACATACCATATGAGGCAAGTATGTCTGCTATAAGTATTCTCATTGTGATCTTTTTACAAGGGAAATATGCCAATACCATCTGATAATCCTTCATATGGCTAACAAGAGATACTTCTTTCATTTCCATGGAGAGGAAATGGCCAGAGGTAGGAGAGAGAGAGAGAGAGAGAGAGAGAGAGAGAGAGAGTGAGAGTTTTAGCCACTTTTACGGATGTGACCTATTGGAAGAAAAAACACTGAGAGGGGGGTGAATCAGTGTTTAATAAAACTTACATTCATTTTAACATTCAAATCCATCAACCATCTAATTGAAATTAATCTTTAATCATGCATACTTTAGAAACATAACCATTTAGATGATAAAATTATAACACAACACATGGACACAAGATATAAGTGGGAATCAGTCAAGGGGAAGAAAAAACACTAAAAAAACTTTATTATAGCCATATTTCAAATTTAGTTGAGAAAAAAACCCAAAAAGGAGAACCAAATGCTAGATTTAGAGAGGCTCTAACCTCATAAGGATCACCTACCCCTATTTTAGTAGAGCACCAACCTTACAGGAGGCACCAAACCCCTAGATGACTTAACACCAAAAAAATCCATCTGAAATGAATGCCATCTCTAAAATTTTCATCAAACAACTGATGATGACTCAATGAAGCTAAATATTCTCCTCTATCTTCCTCAAAACTACTTTCTATCCTCCATGCCCAAAAATTCTCCCTTCAAGATGATTTCCACATCTTCCTAGCTCACCAAAACCTGATAAATCTCTAAAAATCATCATAATATCATCCCAATCTCATAAAGGTCACAAGTACCTCCATCACCTTATTTAAATAACCCTCTAGGTCTTACTTTTCCTCCACACACACAGCTAGCTCAACCGATCTTTCTAATTTTATCTTATACTTGTTTTATCAATACAATTCACCTATGTCACCATCATAGACAAAAATTTGGCCATTGAGTGGTTATGCTATCATTCATGTAAACCTTATTAATTTAAAATGGTGTCATAGTATGTTATGATTCCCATGTGATGTTAGTCTAAATTCAAGCATGAAGGTTGATTGGTAGTGTGAAGTTTGGAGGTGTTCTATGAGCTCCTAGTGCTTGGTTTGCTTGGAAAAATCATGGTTTGATATCTCTTAAGGTGAATGGTTTATTTCATGAGTTCAAATATTATCCACATGATATTTCATTAGTGTATATGATACTGCAATGAGTCATCATGGTAATTTTATGGGTTGGCATGGTTGAGTCAAGTCATTCAAGGCTTGATTTTAGCTCTGAAACATGTAGAATGAGGTTGAGATGTGAGATTTGGATCTTTTTTCTTGTTGGATCATTTTTAATCATGGTTTTAGTGTACCTAAGGAGTGTGATGAGTTTTTGTTCATAATTTAGAGGTTTGGTGCTTCTATGAGGTCCTTGGGAAGTAAACAATGAGAAAAAGACATGTAAACACATGCAAATGAGATTGGCTAGAGAATTTGAGAAATATTTGGGTTATGTGGTGATTATGTAAAGTTGGATGATGTTTTCATGGTGCTTCATGCCAAATTTTAGGTCATTTTGCTGAAGAAATTTGAATATATGTAAGTTTTGGTGAAACCAGATAAGTTACAGTGTGATTTTCAAGCAAAGTTGGACCTTTGGATGCTCATTGTGGACTGTATGCTTTGCATGGGTACCTGATATTCTTTTAATATCTTATAAGGTTAATTATTAATGTTTCACAAAAATAATGAGGTGGTTTTATCATCAAATTTTTATAAACGATCGTTAAGAAGGTAAAGTGGTTTGAAACCCTAACTAGGAGTAGCTTGCAAATAAGTGAGTATATTGAGCCTGTTTTGATTGATTATGAAAAATTTATGATTGAATTTTTATAGGACTCTTCCATATTTATATAAATGTATGATAGAGCATGTGGTGATATGTGGGCCCCACACTGAAAAGGCTTATTGTTAAATAGTTATAGTTTATGAAAAAGTTGTCCAAATTAGGTATGAATTAAATTTCAATTATATGATGGACGAGAGTTTCTATTTATGTAGAAAGATGTTTCAAGTCATGGTCATGATGAGAAATTTTCAAGAATGTTTCATTTAGGGTGACTTGTCAAAGGGTAGTTTTGAGATAAGACAAAGCATTCTTCATGAAATAGACATAAAAGGGGCTACAAGTGTAGTTAGAAGGTGATTAAAGTTGTTTTGGAGATACAATTAAGAGATAAGTTTAGTTATCTAATTTTTTCTTCACGATGATGAGTTATGTTATGGTTTCTAGGTCAATTTGTGGATAAGAATATTTTTTCCTATCCATGTAAACCGATTTTTTTAAAGAATGGAGTTACTTGTAGCATGACATGGATTGATGCTTTCTATCACCTATAATGTGAAGAGTGATGAATTTTGAATCTAATAAATCCATTCGAGAGGTCCTGAAAGTGTCATTAAGGGTGTTAACCAATTGATGTTTTAAAATAGCTCTTTTGGAAACATAATTCCGTGAAGACAAAAGTTGATGTAGTTTGAACTAGTGGTTGTTTCAAGACTTATAAATTGATTAGAAGTGTTATAAAATTATTGTAATTTCCATAGAGTTTTCACATTCCATAGTTGATGTGTTTGTTGGTGGTATTGAGGCCCAAAGGTGATATAAGGTTGTTGGAAACATATTTTTGAGAAGGTAAAGAGCTAGTTGGCCCATTAAATAAAATAATGTGATTTCTTAATGTAAATTATGACTATGGTTAATGTTTAAATGATATAGTACTCATGTTTTATGAATATGGGAGATTTACTAAGCATGGTTTTGGAATGAGGGTATTTTTCTCATTCAAATGGAAAGGATTTAAGAATTATTGGTGCATGAAAAGTGGTTTCTGGCTAGGCCAACCTACTTAGGTCACTTATAATTGTTGTGATAAATTTATGAGATTTTTAATGATTAAATGGAATAAAAATGGTGTAAAACGTACCCTATTTGGGCTATAAGAAAGAAAATCATATAATAGTGATGTTTTTGGTTCATTTTTTAAATAGTGCTCTTGGAGGGAAAATGTTACCTAGAGGAGAGTGATTTGTAGGTATGTGTGGATGATTTAAATGCTTAGGAATATCATGGAATGTTGAATATTTATTGATTACATGAGAGCAATATATTAGATCAAATACAAGTGAAGAAAAAATTAATATTATGAGAGATTGAAGACCTAGGGTATGAGCTAGGGTTTAGGAGTTGAATATGTGATCTTCATCAGTTGTGGTAGAAAAAAATCGAGATCAAATATAATATGGCGGCTAGGTTATTTCTTGGTCATCCTAAGGTGTTTTAGCCTCCTTTTAGATTTGGTGATTTGCAAAATTATGGGTTAGTGATCATTTTATGGTTGGTGCTCTACTAAATTAGGGGTTGGTCCTCCTTATAGGGTTAGTGATGTACTAAATTAGGGGTTGGTGCTTCACTAAATTCCTTTTTTTTTTGTAAATTCATAAAAAAAAAAAAGTTAGTGGGTTTTCTTCTGTTGAGTGTTTCCCACATACATTTGGTGTTCATGTGTTTTCTTCTTTGTTTCATGTTGTTGTGAATTCTTAATACACATCTAATAATAACATATAGTTAATTATGTTTAATGTCTTGGTATCCGAATTAATCTCCTTCACAACTTGAACAACATCATGAATCTACACAAGACACTCAAGGATAGATAGATATTTTGTATGTCATTTGTAGCAGGGGAGAACACCTAACTAATTGTTTACATTCAAGGTTTGAGGGAGTGGATAACACCTTCATAATGGTTTTTATCTAACACTCACTATTTTAGGTTGTGCTATCAACCACGACAAGAGAATCAGTATTGCAGCCCCTATATGGTAAGGAGATGAAGATATCCTTGTGTTTTGCATATGATGTGGAGGAGGCTTTGTGAAAACATGATAAGATATCCAATATCCAAACTCAAAGGAGTTTCCACTACTAACTGATGGATATGTTCTCAAAACAAAGCTAGAGCTGCTAAAGACATGATAAAACCCTTATCAAATTTGTGCATTTTTGTGAAAGGATTGGATTCTTTTATGGACACACAATGCAGATGTAGGGGTATTGTAGGTAGGATGAGTTAGTTTAAAGTAAAATTCAGATGAGAGATATTGGGACAAGAGTAGTTAATATTCATCACCTTCTTTGGGAAACCTTGCAAAAGAATTACAACACCTAAACAACAGAGATATTTCAATGAATTTGCAGTGCTCTTTCAACCAGGATGTGTGCATATATGGATGCCCAAATATGCACTATTCCATACAAAATTTGATAACCTACCACAAAGGCTTGAAGCAAAATATCAATAAAGCATTCAGAACCTTTTGTTAGATCATGACCTAAGGTACACCCAAAGGTTTACAAACACCCTTAATTTACAAGGAAGGTAAGATGAATATAAATCTTTTTATCTCCACTCAAATGAATGCTCTTCTAAATGGAAGATGGTAGATACCTTCAAACCCTCTATAATAAATGAGACCATGCATGAACAATAAATATCCAAAACACAATATTGCAACATGAGCATGAAACACAAATTGAAAACATACTGAAATATAAGTGTGTGCAAGCTTTGCCAAGAGATAAAACCAGTTAATCCAAGAATTTGATCAAATATATCAGCAAGGGAATGTTATTTAGACAATCTCAAATCTTTTGATGGATTTATAGATAAAACCAAATCAACATGATGAACATTTGATGCAAACTAGAATCGAAATGGATCTCAAGCAGCTTTCTCAAAAGGAAATGGACTTCTTCCAATTTTTTCCTGTGAAATTTCTTCTCTCTTTCTCCAAAATTCTCAAAAACCCCTAAATTTTTCCAAAACTAGATGATATACCCTATGCCAACTTGGATCCTTGCATCCCAAGCAAGGAATATGCCAAAGGTATCAAATTTGTTACAAAACCCTATCCATTTGATGAAAAATGGTATAAAATCGTGAAACACTCACCAAAAGCCGAGATGCACAAATATTTTATAATATTACATGAACTCGAGCCTTATCCATCCTGGGGTCACATTTTTGGCATTCCACCATGCCAAAGCATGCATTTACAATCATTTTTCACCTTTTTCCCTCACCATTTTTAACTCTACAACTTTTTATTTTTACCTTTCACATGTTTTTCACGAACTGAGAAAAATATCTCATGAAAAACACTATAGGACACCAAATCAACTCTAATAAATGATTCCATTGTGTTCAAAAGGCCGAAGGGATGCATATTCATATAAAATTTCATGTGTTTTGGTGCAAAAATGATGATTCCACACTTGTTGGAGCTCCAATGGTGCCCAAAAACGAAAATGCACAGCGTTGATTAAAATCAACTTTAAAATTCCGCCCTCCACATGTCAGATGATATCTTTCCTCTTTGTCTTTGGATGGGTGGGACACATTTCCAAATACCATTGGACCAAACTTCCAACTTTAAAAATGTGTTTTGAACCTTTTCTGCCCTTGGGAAAATTTTGAAAATTTTCCCCGCGAGCCCCTGGATGCGCCATGTGTCCTCCCGTGGGCCTTACCAAAACCGTGGGCCGATTTGATGAGTTTTGCCACATTTTTGAGAAAAGGATAATTTTCTCAAAATTCTCCGCTCCCCCAAACACCCGCTGCTTCTCTGCCATGTGTCGCTCTCCCAATGGATGTGGAGGGACACCTTCAATTTTTCCTCATCGCTCCTTGGCAGATTTAATTTTGGTTTTGAGATTTTTTACCTTTTGAGAAAAAAACATCCAAAAAATCCTGAATCCCCACTCTTCCCTCTACTCTCATGGACACGTGTCCACCTTCCATTGACCATGGGATTATCTTGCATTTTTTACCCTACAAACATAGGGGCAAAAATCACGAACTTCTTCTTCGGCCCCTTTCTCCATAACACCTCCTGGACACGTGTCTCTTTCCAATTGCTTGCGGGCTCTCGGGCCAAATTAAAACTTCTAAATTCCCACAAAATCCACCCCTTCATTTCAACCTTTGCATACGTGTCACTTTCTTATTTGCCACGGGACTTCGGGTGGAAATTCGACCTTAAGAAATTTGCAAGAAATGAAGGCAAAAATTTTGAGTGACCTTCGCCATCCACCTGGCCCTCCTGTGCCACATGTCATCATGTCATTGGGCATGGGATTTCGGGCCAAATTGTTTCTCTAACATTCTGAAGCCAAAATTTCTCAAACTCTTCCAAGTCCCCACCTTTCCGGTTGACCTCCCCAGACACGTGTCACCCTTCCATTGGGTGCGGGTCTTTGGGCCAAATTGTAACTTTAACATTTTGAAGTTAAAGACTTCAAATTTTTCATAAATTCTACCCATCCATGTTAACTTCTTGGACACATGTCCACTTCGTATTGGGCGTGGGCCTCCAAGTCAGAATTTTCCTTTGGCATTTTGAGCAAAAATTTGAAACATTTTCAACTCCACCACCACCCACTTGATCCTCCCGTGCCACGTGTCACCTTCCCATTGGGCACGGAACACAAAGCCAAATTTGATTTTGAGAAATTTGCAAAAATGAAGGCAAAAATTTTAAGTGACATCTATCACTCATTGCTCCATCCGACCAATCAAATCATGCCATGTAGGCACACTAGGTAAATGCGGGGCCACGGAGAAAATCCTCCCTTGGCCAAAAATTTAAAATTTGACAAGTTATAACATTTTTTCTGACCGCACCTAGCCAATGAGAGCCTGCCATGTTAGCATAGAATTTACAATGATAAATTTGACGGCCCAAGAGCATGTCAAAACATGAAAATTCAGGAATGCCCTAGAAACCAATTTTTTTGATAGGGAAGGAAAAATTCTTCATTTTAAACCAACTGAATCATCTCTTGACATCATTTTTAACCTTGGGATTGGGGAAATACTTGCACAAATTCAGGATTTGATCAATTTCGAGCTCTTTCATGATTTGGCAAAGGAGAAAATGGTACAGCCCATGAAAATGAATAAATCAGGGCACAAACAGGGGGAACTTGGATTTTACTTCAATTTAGGGTAGAATAACAATAATGAGGGAATCTGAAAGAATCCCAACTGAAAAAATGAATTGTAAATCACCAGCTCGAGCCAATAAAACATTTTTTGAGCAAAATTGAATCATGAGAAATTAGAGAAAAGTGTGCAACCCATAAATTGCACCAACATTGGCTCTTTCCTCGGGATGGGCACCCTAGTGAGTGCCACAAGAACAAGATGTAGACCAAGTGCCAAAAATCAATTGGGTAAGGATAATACATGTAGAGCAGCCCAAAAACTAGAATTTCCACCAAAAATAGGTTGAGAAAACCACACCAACAATGGTTGCCAAGGACAAAAGGGAAAACCATTAGCCAACAACAACAAGAATACGGAAAATACAAAATAAAAAACAAGGGCTATACAAAATGTACAACTTGTGCATACCTCCTTTGGGGATTTAATCCAAAAAGTGTTTTAAATGTCTGCCATTAACAGGCAGCTCTAGCAAATCCCCAACTAAATCCTTGAGAAAAAATGTATTTTCTCCAATCCTGATATCAATGGCATAAGGGCCCATCCATAGAGCATCAAATTTGTCATGCTTGCATCTTTATGCATACTATCCCACAGCAAAACCAGATCTCCAACACCAAAAGCTCTAGGGGTGACCTTCTTATCAAATAACTTCTTCAATTTCTCCCTAAACCTGACATGCCTTTGATGATAATATCTCCTTTCTTCATCCAACTCAATGATCTAATTGATTCTTGATTCATATGGGCCATGTTCTTGATCTTCCAACTTCTGGGAAAATTGAAAAGTGGATAATTGTAGGTGTAGTGGCAGCAAAGCTTTGAGTTCCATACACCGCTTCAAATGGGTTTTTACTAGTTGCTCTTTTTGGAGTTATCCTATCAGCCCAAACTACAAATTTCAACTGTTCTCCCCACTTCTTCTTGTTGATTTCCAAGGTTCTTCTTATGATCTTAAGAAATTTTTTGTTACTTGATTCACTTGCCCATTCCCTTGTGGGTTGTAGTTTGAGTAATAGGTCAAATTTATCCCATATTCATTGCACATTACCATCAAAGTCTTGGCTCTAAAACACATAGCATTATCAGACACAATCCTAAATAGAACCCCAAATCTACATATGATATGATTCAGCAAGAAATCCATTACCACTTGGTGTGTTGCCTTTCTAGATGGAATTGCTTCAACCCATTTTGTAAAATAATCAGTTGCTACAAGGATCCACTTGTAACCAACACTAGAAGGATCTGAAATCTCACCAATAAAATCCATTCCCCATTGTTTGAAAGGAGCTTCAACTGATACAGGCTGCAAAGGAAGGGAGCCTGAAGCCTTCAATCTTCCTGAAAAACATTGGCACTTATCACATCTTCTAACTAGCTGGTTTGCATCTTTGAAAAGAGTTGGCCACCAATAACCAACTCTTAAAATCTTATGTGCTATCACTCTCCTAGAAAAATTTCCTCCACAAACTCCCCCATGGAAATTAGCAATCAACTTGGGAGCTTCATCTTCAGTTATGCATTTCAAGAGGACACCTTCAGGGTTTTTCCAAGCCAACCCAAGGTCTGTTATGACATATTTCTGAGAAGCCAGCTTGAGGGCTCTTTTTTGATTTTTATTTAAGTGACTGGTACAACATAAGTGCTTGAAGTAATAGACCACATCCTTTTACCACTCAAAATTCATCAATTTATCAAGGAGATCTGCCTTTCTACCCCTAGTTGATTCACTTCTACATTCTCGCAAATTACTCTCACCCATGAGTTTGGCAAGACCTAAACCTCTTACCATCTTTGTTATTTGGATATACATATCATACTCTTGTAATTTGTTAACCCATCTACATCTCTTGCTATATATCTCCATGTCGGATAAGATGTCTTTAGCCATGGTGTGGGGAACATAAGCAACAACCTTTGAACTCAAAATATAGGGCCTGAAAATCTTTGTTGCTTTTAATAATGTAAAAGATTGTTTCTCCATAATTGTGTACCTCAATTCAACTACTTGTAAAGCCTTGCTAAAGAAATAAATAGGCCTCTCAGCTCCATTTTCATCCTTTTGTAGCAAAACTGAAGCAATAGTAAATTCAGATGCAAAAGAGAAGATTTGGAAAGGCATCTTATAGTTTGGAGCTGCCAAAACAGGTGCATGCTTGAGTGCATCCTTTATTCCTTCAAAATCTTGGATGGAATCCTCCTCCCACTTAATAACTTGATCCTTTCTTAGCATTCTTGTGATTGGAATAGTCAACTTAGCGAAATTGGAGACAAACCTTCTAATGAAATTGATTTGGCCAAAGAAAGATTGAATACCCTTCTTGGTTCTTAAGCACAGGCACCTTGCTGATTGCTTCCACTCTCTCAAGATCTATCATAACACCTTATTTAGATACAATATGCCCCAACAGCTTGGCTTTTGGCACACCAAAATGACACTTCTTTGGATTAAGTGAAATTCCATACTCCCTACATCTGATCAGCATCTTCTCTAGGTGTTGCAAATGGTCTTGCCCACTGTCTTGAAAAAAAAGTCACATCATCTTAGTAAACTGTAATAAACTCATTGATATAACCAGCAAAGGCAACATCCATTTCCCTTTGAAAAGTAGAACTAGCATTCATCAATCCAAATGGCATCCGTACAAAGACATAAGTTCCCCAAGGAATAGCGAAGGCTTTCTTAAGTCTTTCTGATTCTTTGACAACTACTTGATTGTATCCGGAGAAACCATCCAAAACAGAAAGCATTTCTGACCTTTTCACAAGCTGTAGCATATTCTCCATGTTTGGTAAAGGATAGTTGTCCTTCATAGATGCTTTGTTTAGATTCCTAAAATCCACACAAAGTCTGATATTTCCGTTTTCTTTCTAATCGCACAAGGTTGGCAACCCAAGAAGAGTACCCAGTAGGCTGAATGATGCCACCATCTCTCGATTTCTTCAACTCTTCTTGCATTTTCATGGAAATTAGTGGGTTAATAGGCCTTTGTTTTTGTCTAAATGGTTTGGTTTTAGCCTCAAGAGGGATCTCATGCTGAAATAAATCTTCTCTATATGCCTTCAACTCTGAATAAGACCAAGTAAGGCAGTCTTGATATTTCTTTAAAAGTTACGCATATGACTATTTTTCTTCTTTGCTAAGATGACTGCCCAACCAGATCTTCCTTGGTTTTTCTTTAGCTCCCAAATTGTGCTCTTCCACATCCCTTGAAGCAGACATCTTTCTATTAATGATGCAATCAACATTGCTAAAATTGGATTCAAGTGCAACAAGACCTTTAGGAATGGTATTTGTTTTCAATTATATAATATCCTTGTCAAAAAAGGTTTCTACCTTCATTCATGCACACCATTTGTTCCCAATCAATATTCGACCAGACAACTCTCCTTGGCATTGTAAGAATATCAACACTTGTGCATCATCATCAAAAATCTACCAATGTTTCACATTATCCGGGATAGCTGGCCTTGTTAGCACTTCAACATCATATTCACAAAAATGTGAAACGGTGCAATTATCAAATTTAGAACCAAGAACAGCCAAATGATCAGCAGCAGATTAAGACTTCTATCATGGTAAACAATGTTAAAGGAATCAAACATTTCAATCAAGTCCCAAACAACATGCGTATATTGTTTCATATGCTGATTTTTGTGGCATATAACTTTCTTACTTGCTTGACAACCAGCTTTGAATCTCCTTTAGCAAAAATATCCTTTACTCCATACTTCCATGCAATCCTTAATCCCAATAATAATGCCTCGTACTCATCAATTTTGTTAGTACATTCAAAATCGAGCTTGAAGAAAAAAGGAAACTCCTCTAAACTAGGGGAAACCAACACTATACCAGCACCATTTTCAACTTTAGAGCAAGCTCCATTAAATAGTAATGTCCATGGAGAACCTACCATACCAAGGCACTATGATTTTTCCATCTTATTCTCTTTTCCATCATCAAAACTAATGAAATTGTCAACATCTACATCAATAAACAACACTTCATAAGAAGCATTGTTGGGATCTTCAATCAAGTGTCGCATTTTTTTCACCATAGAGTTTGACAAGGCTTCCCTCAATGGGAATGGTGGCATAGGACATGTCCATTTGAACACTACCACCAACACTTGTAGCCCACTTCCTTGACAAAAGCATACCCCATTTGGTAGGGTAGTCAATAATTACAACATCAAGTTTTAAATTCTTACCCGGATAGGCTACAAGTTGCACTACTAAACCCTTCACACATCTAACAACCGGCACTTCCCTTGAATCCATGGCTGTAGACTTCCCATATGCTATTTTCACCTTAATATCCAACTCGTTCATAACCTCTAGAGGCATAACATTACATGATGCACTGGAATCAAACATGCAATTGTGAAGCAACCTACCTTTTATGAGCAAATTTGTGAAGAATGGATCAATATTCAATTGGGAATCAACCAAGGATGTCCCCAAATATACTTCAGGTGCCTCTCCAAGATCTTCCATTGGTGGTGGTGTTTCAGGGCCAGCAACACTTTGAAGAGGACTCTCAACAACATTTACATTTCTGCTTGGTATACTCTTTTCTTCTTTCAATCCCAAGTATTCAAAAGCTCTTTTCTTGTGTTCAGGAATTCTAAGAAATTCAATAATGGGAACACTCACTTTAATTTGGCTCAATACCTGGGCTATATCATATGGAACATTCTTTAGCAAAATAACATTGGAAGGGAAACAATAAGGTTCATCGATGGAGAAGTATTCTTGGTAGCTTTGGGCATGAAGAGGACTGATATTTTTGCATGGGACAACAGGGTTCTTAGCAAATGTTTCTCTTCTAGGATTATCTTTGGGAATGCTTTTCAGCAATGGTGTATTTGGCCCGGCTTGAGGACCAGCTCCTCTAACAACTTTACTTCTAGTATTGTACTCCTTTTCTTGACCAACCACAACATTCATTAATAATTGTCTATCTTCCTCCAAAGGAATACCACCATCATACTTCTTGATCATTAAATCCCTTAGGTATTCAAAGTCATTATTAGGAATTTGAAAGGCTTGAACTACATCTACATCATGAGTTTGAGGAAGAGAAAGAAATGCTACCCTCTTTATGCAATCCTAAAAGGTTGCAGCAGTCCTTGCACTTATCACATCTGTTGATGTTGTTGCTTGCTGTGAGCCTGAAGAGCTTCCCATCATACAAATGTCATCATCCATTTCATTCTCATTATCATCATCTATATCTTGCTGGTCCATTTCACATGGCGGATGAGGAAGAAAACATCCGTCACACCAATCTATATCAGCCACTTCTTGAACAGCAAGAAATCTTGCAATCATAGGGTCGTGCACCACTCTATTTTCACATGTTTGGGGTTGTCTATTTACAGATCCATTAAGCCCTTTACCTCTATCATCTTGTCTTTGATCACCCCTAGGATGATTGCCAAACCTATCATGGTTTTGAATTCTTTATTGTCCTTGTGAAATTTTCCCAATTCCTTTCTCATCCTAGGATAATTTGTAGGAAATTTCTTTGATAGCCCATGCCAAGTCTTAACAACATCCTCCAAATCAGCACCCTTGCTAGTTTGAGGCTTCTCGTGGTTTATCACTTCACATCATCTCTCTTAAGTGGTTTACCAACAACTTTAATATTATTTTCAGCTTGAAGTGCCATGGTGAAAGCTTGCCTCAAGTTTGTAGGATTCTTGTCTCTCGAGTAATAGGCTTCCTTTTATCAAATGCATATGCATATTTGATCAAGCAAGATTCATCACAAGGCCTCAAAATTACAGGAAGTCTTCTTAATGTCTTATTAAATAATGTATTGAAATCATGAATAGTCTCATTATGGTTTTTCTTGATGTTTTCAAACTTGGATAGAAGGAACCTTGGATCTGTTTTATCTCCATATTGTAATCTGAATGCATTACTCATCTCATTCCATGAATCAATAGAGTTATCAGGTAGATATTTATACCAATCTCTTGCATCTTCCTCAAGTGTATGGATAAAAGCTTGATATACACATCCTCAAATTATATTTCAAAGTCTTCCATCATGTTAACAAAGAGTTTGAGGTGTTGATCTCCAGTTATGGCATTGTTACCTTGGAATTTTGGTAATCTATTTCTCACATCCTGTGGGACAGCATTTGGATAACCATCCATTCCTTCAAAATTTATAGGACCAAATGTGTTTACAACAAATGGAGGTCTAGGTTGAGCCATATTTTTGGTGGGAGTGATCTTGGAGGTGAAACAAGCTGATGAGGAGTAGTAATGGGTTTGATTGGAATAGATGAATGATCTCTAAAATGAAAACCCCCCAAAGGCTCTCTCTCTTGATAGACTTTAGCAAACTTAGAAACTACAGGAGAAGATTTAGGAGCAAGTTTTTAGATGCACAAGAAGGTCCCGCACTTGATGGAGAAAGAAAATCAGCAAGAAGATTGCCTAAATCAGATCTACTCTGAAGAGGAATTATAATCTCCAATGACAAGTTTTTATCCTTCAAATTCAACTATGGGGATTCCTTTCCTTGCAACCAAATCACCAACCACTTTCCACACTCTTCTTCCTTCTAGTTCTGAGCTTCTTGATTTGGTGAGAAACTTCTTAGAAGAGTCCTTGATGAAGAGGGATCTCCTTCCCTCCAGTTTGATAGATTTAAACAAGTTTCAAATGATAAAAATGTGTTAGACAATTGGTATTTCAAGATCCCAACAACATGGAGTCGCCACCAAGGATTTTCACCTTACTTGTGCAAGAAAGCACTAAAAATATTCTATCAAATGCATGCTATACTGAAAACTTGCAGGGATTTACAACTCAGATTTTCTTCTTCTTAATTCAACCAAAAACAATGCATCCAAATCACATAAACTGTTGGTAGATGAGGAGAGCAGGCCGAGTTTGAAGTCTTTCTTACCCAAAACAACCAGATCTGAAGTATGAAATGATATCTCAATAATATAACAACTCAAATACTTGATCACACAAATGCTCAAACATTTAAAGTACTTCAAATCTACCAAGAAATCGCAAGAACTCCCCAGAAATGGTGCCGCTCGGGTCTTGGTATCTAGATTTAATCTCCTTCACAACTTGAACAACATCATGAATCTACACAAGACACTCAAGGATAGATAGATGTTTTGTATGTCATTTGTAGCTAGGGAGAACACCTAACTACTTGTTTGCATTCAAGGTTTGAGGGAGTGGATAGCACCTTCATAAGGGTTTTGATCTAACCCTCACTATTTTAGGTTGTGCCTATCAACCAAGGCAAGAGAACCTGTATTGCAGCCCCTATATGGTAAGGAGATGAAGATATCCTTGTGTTTTGCATATGATGTGGAGGAGGCTTTGTGAAAACATGATCAAATATCCATTATCCAAACTCAAAGGAGCTGTCACTACTAAATGATGGATATGTTCTCAAAACAAAGCTAGAGCTGCTAAAGACATGATAAAACCTTGATCAACTTTGTGCATTTTTGTGAAAGGATTGAATTCTTTTATGGACACACAATGCAGATGTAGGGGTATTGTAGGTAGGATGAGTTAGTTTAAAGTGAAATTCTAATGAGAGATATTGGGACAAGAGTAGTTAAGAGTCATCACCTTCTTTGGGAAACCTTGCAAAAGAATTACAACACCTAAACAATAGAGATATTTCAATGAATTTGAAGTGCTCTTTCAACTAGGATGTGTGCATATATGGATGCCCAAATCTACACTATTCCATACAAACTTTGATAACCTACCACAAAGGCTTGAAGAAAAATATCAATAAAGCATTCAGAACCTCTTGTTAGATCATGACCTAAGGTACACCCAAAGGTTTACAAACACCCTCAATTTACAAGGAAGGTAAGATGAATTTAAATCTATTTATCTCCACTCAAATGAATGCTCTTCTGAATGGAAGATGGTAGATGCCTTCAAACCCTCTACAAGAAATGAGACCATGCATGACCAATAAAGATCCCAAACACAAGATTGCAACATGAGCATGAAACACAAATTGAAAACATACTGAAATACAAGTGTGTGCAAGCTTTGCCAAGAGATAAAACCAGTTAATCCAAGAATTTGATCAAATATATCAGCAAGGGAATGTTATTTAGACAATATCAAAGCTTGTTGATGGCTTTACAACTGAAACAAAATCAACATGATTAATATTTGATGTAAACTAGAATCAAAATGGCTATTAGGCGCTTTCTCAAAAGGAAATGGACTTCTTCCGCTTTTTTCCTCGAAAATTCTTCTCTCTTTCTCCAAAATTCTCAACAACCCTTGAAATGTTTCCAAAACTACATGATATACCCTATACCACTTGGATCCTTGCATCCCAAGCAAGGAATATGCCAAAGGGATCAAATTTGTTACAAAACCCTATCTATTTCATGAAAAATGATATAAAATCAGTAAACAAATGACTCGCCAAATGCCATAGATGCACAAATATTTTAAAATATTACATGAACTTGGAGCCTTATCCATCCCGTGGTCACGTTTTTGGAATTCCACCATGCCAACATGAATTTGCAATCATTTTTCACCTTTTTCCCTCACCATTTTTAACTCTACAACTTTTTATTTTTACCTTTCACGTGTTTTTCACGAGCTGAGAAAAATATCTCATGAAAAACGCTATAGGGCACTGAATCAGCTCAAATAAATGATTCCATTATGTTTAGAATGCCGAAGGGATGTAGATTCATATAAAATTTCATGTGTTTTGGTGTAAAAATGACAATTCCACACCTTTTGGAGCTCCAATGGGCCCAAAAATGAAAATGCACAACTACCGTTGATTAAAATCAACTTTAAAATTCCACCCTCCACGTGTCAGATGATATCTTTCCTCTTTGTATTTGGATGGGTGGGACACGTGTCAAAATACCATTAGACAAAACTTCCAACTTTAAAAATGTGTTTTGAACCTTTTCTACCCTTGGGAAAATTTTGAAAATTTTCCCCACGAGCCCCTGGATGGGACATGTGTCCTCCCGTGGGCCCTACCAAACCCGTGGGCTGATTTGATGAGTTTTGCCACATTTTTGAGAAAAGGATAATTTTCTCAAAATTCTCCGCTCCCCTGAACACTGCTGCTTCTCTGCCACGTGTCGCTCTCCCAATGGATGCGGAGGGACACCTTCAATTTTTCCTCATCGCTCCTTGGCAGATTTAATTTTGGTTTTGAGATTTTTTACCTTTTGAAAGCAAAAACATCCAAAAAATCCCAAATCCCCACTCTTCCCTCTACTCTCATGGACACGTGTCCACCTTCCATTGACCATGGGATTATCTTGCATTTTTTTACCCCTGCAAACATAGGGGCAAAAATCACGAACTTCTTCTTTAGCCCCTTTCTCCATAACACCTCCTGGACACGTGTCTCTTTCCAATTGCTTGCGGGTTCTCGGGCCAAATTAAAACTTCTAAATTTCCACAAACTTCCAACTCTTCATTTCAACCTTTGCATACGTGTCACTTTCTTATTCGCCATGGGACTTCGGGTAGAAATTTAACCTTAAGAAATTTGCAAAAAATGAAGGAAAAATTTTAAGTGACCTCTGCCATCCGCCTGGCCCTCCCGCGCCATGTGTCATCATGCCATTGGGCATAGGCTTTCAGGCCGAATTGTTTCTCTAACATTCTGAAACCAAAATTTCTAAAAATCTTCCAAGTCACCACCTTTTTGGTTGACCTCCCCGAACATGTGTCGCCCTTCCATTGGGCGCGGGTCTTCGGGAAAAATTGTAATTTTAACATTTTGAAGTTAAAGACTTCAATTTTTTCATAAATTCCACCCCTACATATTGACTTCCTTTGACATGTGTCCACTTTGTATTGGGTGTGGGCCTCCAAGTCAAAATTTTCCTTTGGCATTTTGAGCAAAAATTTGAAACATTTTCAACTCCACTGCTGCCCACTTGATCCTCCCGTGCCACGTGTCGCCTTCCCATTGGGCACGGGCGCGTGGGCCAAATTTGATTTTGAGAAATTTGCAAAAAATGAAGGCAAAATTTTTAAGTGACCTCCACCACTCGCTGCTCCATCTGACCAATCAAATCATGCCACGTAGGCACACTAGGCAAATGTGGGGCCGCGGAGCAAATTCTCCCTTCACCAAAAATTGAAAATTTGACAAGTTATAACATTTTTTCCGACCACACCTGCCAATGAGAGCCTGCCATGTCAGCATAGAATTTACAATGATAAATTTGACGGCCCGAGAGCACGTCAAAAACTTGAAAAATTCAAGGAATGCCCTAGAAACCAAATTTTTTGACAGGGAAGGCAGAATTCTTCATTTTAAACCAACTGAATCATCTCTTGACATCATTTGCAACCTTGGGATTGGGGAAATACTTGCACAAATTCAGGATTTGATCAATTTTGAGCTCTTTCATGATTTGGCAAAGAAGAAAATGGTACACCTATGAAAATGAATAAATTAGAGCACAAATGGGGGAATTGGATTTTACTTCAATCTAAGGCGAATAACAACAATGAGGGCATTTGAAAGCATCCAATTGAAAAAATGAATTGCAAATCACCGATTCGAGCCAATAAAAAGAATTGAGCAAAAGTGAATCGTGGGAAATCGAGCAAAGTGTGCAACCCATAAATTGCACCAATAGAATGAATGGATGGAATGATGAATGTATGATATAGTAAATTAATTGAAAAATTTGTAGGACTAATTCACCACGATCACGACCATTTTTCTTCCAACAATTGGTGTCATAGCATGTACTTTTTACATAAGTTTAACACTTGAAGGAGATCTTCAAGAGAAAATGAGAGGTAAGAAGAAGAATACTTAGAGAGGAAAGAAATCCAAAGATGAGTGTAGTTATACTTTAGGTGAAAGTTTGAGTTTCTTAGAAAATTTTATTATTGCTCACTTTTCCTTAGGGGTTGTGAATTTTCAATTTGGAGAAGGATTCATTGATTCAGATCCAGATGGTGAAGATTCCCCTTGGGAAGCAGTAAAAAGGGAACTTTCCTATGCTAGGGATGAGAAACAAAATCTCAAACAATAGATTAAGCTTCTTGAAGGAAATTTGAAGAATGAAACTAAATAACATGATGAGATCACAAAGCATTTAGAGGAGAAGTTATAGAGAGTAGATTCTAACCTTGAATCCAAGGAAGATGATCATGAGCATAGTCATGTTATTCAGGTTTTGGAGTCACAAATGGAGTTTTCAAAACCTTAAAGGTTAAAGAGTAAGAATGTACTCATCTAAAAACATATGTTACTCTGTTAAATGATAGACTTAATACTAAGGAGGATGAGTGCATATAATTTGAAATAGGCATTAAATATTTACATTCGAAACTTGATCTTGTTTCAAGGAAACTAAAAATGTTTGAGAAAAGTGTAACTGATCTAGATAATCTTCTTATCAAACGAATATCAATAGGTGATAAGACTAGTTTTGGATTCAATGAGGATATCAAGGACAAGGAATTGAAGTAAGAGGACCTATTTTTAAGCAAGGAAGAAGGTGAAACAGACACCAATGAATAAAATAAGGTGACATATACCAAGGAAAATGAGAATACCAATCCCATTAGTTTACCTAATGCATCTAGGTATGAATGATCTTTCGATGGTTACTATTTTAATTTTAATATATTTTTCCATAAGGAAAATGAGTGTATAAGGAATGTCGAGAGGATCATCCATGGAGAGATAGTAGGAGTGAGCAAGCTAAGAGTGTGGTATGCTACAATTTCCATGAGAGAGGTCATGTTGTTAGATATTTCTTGAATGATCCACCTAGACAAGTTGAGAGCTACATGAAGAAGAACTCAGTGGTGTGTTACAATTTTAATAGAGTTGGTCATGTTGTAAGTGACTTCTACCATGGATTCTTAAGATAAAAGTAGAGATCTCGATGTCCTAAAATGCAAGGTGGTAGCTTTAAAATGCCAATTATGCATGTTATTAGTAAAGGAAGAGTGTGGGAACCTAGAATAGTTCATGAAGCTTCATCAAGAGAATTTGGTGATGGAAGACAAGTGATAATGTAGGGGTCAAATTAGACATAAGAAGGAGAAGGATTTTTAAAGGTATCTAAGAGGGATTGGGACCTCTTCAAGACCTTATTTTAGGTATTTATGGTGTTCATATATCTCCACTATGATTCTTGGAGGTATATTAGTGCAAATGAAGCTTTGGAGTGAGGGGGAGATATCTTGATCGTGTATGTGTCTCCTCGTTTATGATTAGGTATGTATTTTCATGTTCTTATGTATGGTATTATGAGCTCATAGGGTTATTCATGTGATACTTTATCTTGGTCTCAATACAAGTGTCTCATATGGGGTATGATTGTGTTTACAAGTTTTTAATTTATTTATCATGATGATTTGAATCAATATGGTCAAGGTTCTTACTGTCATGTCATATGAAGTTTATATTACTATAGAAGTCATCAAATGAGTACATTTTTCATTTTTGTCTAAATTTAGAAATGTTGGTTGAGTCTGTGGTATCGAGGCATTTTCATGATTTGTGTTTCAAGGTTCAAGAAATGTAAAAATTTGGATTCAGTATCATGATATTGTAAGTCATGTCATGTTGTACTCGTCTCTGTGAGGATAATGCTCTTGAAGTACTAAAATTGGAAGCATTGTGGGTCTGAGATTAAGTTTTTACCTTCAAGGCTTGCGTTAAGGTGTCTTTCTTTGCATGTGGTGTCTTAAAAATGGTGTATAATCATAGTGAGGGTCCCAACTATCAAGAATTAAAGAACTAGGATGTTACTCATGCAAAGAAAGTGACATGACCTAAGAATGTTCATATAGTATAGGTTCATGTCAAAGGATCATTAATGTTATGAACTACAAACTTTGATGTCATGCTTTATCAATAAGAGAGACATGAGAGTCAAGTTCTAAAGCTATTGTATTTTGTACACAAGGAAGAAATAAATGTTCATAACTTTATGAAATTCATCAAAATAGGTTGAACATAATGGTTTTCAGACCTCATCTCCAAGACTATATGTGTTTATTTGATGTATGCATATTGAAAAAGGTCTATAATAGGTCTTTCCAGGTATGGAAAGATATTCTCCATGATCAAGTTGGAAATTTTTGAAAATATTACAATTGCACTATACATGGTTAGGGTGAAAAGTTGACATTTACTCCATTATGACTAGTCTAAACTTGCAAGGTATCAAGGATGGTAATAATCACAATGATTAGAAAAATAATGGTACTCTCATATATCAATAAAATGTGTTCATTCAAGTGAATTTTCAAGAAA
Source organism: Taxus wallichiana var. yunnanensis (assembly GCA_018340775.1). Lineage (NCBI taxonomy): Eukaryota > Viridiplantae > Streptophyta > Pinopsida > Cupressales > Taxaceae > Taxus > Taxus wallichiana. The sequence goes on along the minus strand of CM031235.1, from coordinate 67,715,046 downwards.
GGGTCAAAGGCAAGTAGAAGTTTATGAGAATCCATCATGTTGTATAGAGTTCAAACTATCTATCAAGTTCAGTTGTCTCAAGCTAAGGAGTTCTTTGATTGACAAGATCACTATCACAATGACCAAATATGAGAAGACACTAAGGTACAAAGGTTATAGGGGTATGGTGATGGCCTACAAGGTTTGAGAAGTTGTAAGTGCATGGATATCTAATGGAAGGAGGATTAAGTTCACACTCTTAAGAAGGCAAGTAAGGTGCTTTTGCAAGTATTGTGATGGCACAGAAGACTATTATCACATTGTACATGTCTATAGAAACTATCAAAGTAAGAGAAGTGTTCTATTCTCCTTGATTAGGTGTAACAACATTTCTGAAAGAACTTCAAGCTTTTGGTTATGCTTCCGACAAAGATAGTGTTTAATTATGACATTAAAATTCTAAGATAAGGTTGTAGGTGCTTTTGTTGAAAGGTTTGAAGACTAATGGAGGATTATATCTCTATATCAAACATGAAAAATATATATATAGGTTTGTAACAAGAGTATCCCTAAGATTTTTTCAAGCATCATAACGGAGTAAGTCACTACAGTGTATTTATGAGGTAAACAATAAGTAGACACAAGAAGACATAGTTTCACCGAATGGTTGCTTTAAGACTACTATGAAGTGGTTGATCCATTTTCAAACCATGCAAATAAGGTATGAAATCTAAATTTTGATTTTTTTGTTTAGAATGATGGTATACTTCCAGGGGAGACCTAGAATGATGTTTCATGAGGCACATGTGTTCATATGGATGTTATAACTCTTTTAAAACTATATTAAAGAGGTTGTTTAGGTCCAATGGTTCTAAAGGTGGATATGACAAGGTTAGAGGTAGTTGTGTTTTTAATCATAATTTAGCTATAGAGAATGATGAAAAAATGAATGAAGGCCTAAAAGAGGTTTATCATCTTAGGGGGAGAATTTTTTTGGCTCTCATCAGGTCTAGAGGATCATTTTACTATTATTGGAGTCGAAAAGGGATATTTCAGTCCTGGGGAGAAAGTGAGTCAAGTAAGTTGTGTTTTTACATTTTTTCCATTGTATTGAGTCATGTGTTGTCATTTTACATGTAGTAGAGTCATTGTTTCCTTTTCATGGATAGCAAAGGGGGAGAAAAACATCGAGAAAAATGAGAATGAGATCAATTAGTGTGTTTGTCTTGTTGGTTCCCATCAATGTTTCTAAATGATGGTTGTCATCAATGATAAAAGGAAATGTTTTTGGCCTTTGTGTGGTCATGTTGTCATTGATGTAAACCCTGTTAATGGAAAATTTTGTCAAGGTATGCTTTGTGAGTCCCCATGTGATGTTGGTCGATGTCAAGCATGAAGGTTGATTGGTAGTGTAAGGTTTAGAGGTGTTTTAGGAGGTCTTGGTGTTTGTTTTGCTAGGAAGAATGATGGTTTGAGATCTCTTGAGGTCAATGGTTGATGTTATCAGCTCGAGTATGGTACAAATGATGTTTCATGGGTGTATATGGGTATGTATTAATTCATCATGGTAAATTCATGGGTTGGCATGGTTGAGTCAGGTCATTCCATGTTTGTTTCTAGCCCTAAAACATGTAAAACTAGGTAGAGATGTGATATTTGGATTAGATATTTCTTATTGGATCATGGTTATAGCATGGTGGTAGTGTAACCGAGGAGTGTGATGAGTTTCGGTCATAATTGAGAGGTTTAGTGCTTCTATGAGGTCCTTGGGAAATAAACAATGAGAAATAGGAAAGTAGGCACATGAAAATGAGATTGGATAGAGATTTTGAGACATATTTGGGATATGCGGTGACTATGTAAAGTTATATTATTTTTTCATGGTGATTCATGCCAAATTTTAGGTCATTCTGCTAAAGAAATTTGAAGATATGCAAGTTTTGGTGAAACTAGGTAAGTTACAGCAGTGTGATTTTCAAGTAAAGTTATACCTTATGACGCTCATTGTGGAATGTATTCTTTAATTGGTTTCTTGAGATATTTAGCATATCTTATAAGGTTATTTATGAAGATTTCAAAAAAATAATGAGGTATTTTGATCATCACATTTTTATGAATGATCGTTAAGAAGGTAAAGTGGTTTGAAACCCTAACTAAACCCTAGCTAATAGCACCTTATAGAGAATTGAGTATACTGAGATTTTTTTAATGGTTATGAAAAATTTATGATTTAATTTTGTATAAAAATCTTCCAAATTTATATAAATGTATGGTATATTATGTGGTGATATGTGGGCCCTACCTGAAAAGGATTATTTCTCGAAGAGTTCTTGTTTGTGGAAAAAATGTGTAAATGAGGTATGAAATAAATTTCCATTCTGTGATGTATGAGAGTTTTTATTTATTTCCAAAGATGTTTCATGTCATGTTCATTCTGATAAGTGGTCAAAAATGCTTCATTTAGGTTTACTAGTTAAAGGGCAGTTTCGAGGCAGTAAAAAGTAATATTTAGTGAAATGGACATATCAATAGCTACATGTGGTGTTAGGAGGTGATTCAAGTTGTGTTAGATAGTTAATTTAGATATATTTACATTGGTATAATGTTTTTATTCATGGTGACTATTTTTATATGGTTTCCATGTAATGTTTTGACAAGAATATTTTTTACTATCTAAGATGAAGTAATTTTTATAAATAATTGAGTTGATTGAGTATGACATGGATTCGGTGATGTCTTATATCACTGGAATGTAAATAGGGATGAATTTGTAATTTATTGAATCTATTTTTAGGTCTTGAAAGTTTCAGTAAGGGTGTTAGCCAGTTGTGTTTTGAAAACAACTTTTTGGGCAACCTAATTTGGTGAAGACAAATATTGATGTAGTTTGAACCAGTGGTTGTTTCAAGACTTATGAATTGATTATAAGTGTTATAAAGGTATTGTAATTTCCATAAATATTTTACATGCCATGTTTGAGGTGTTATTTGGTGGTATTGATGCCTAAAGGTGAAACCAAGTTGTTGGAATTAAATGTTTTGAGAAGGTAAATAGCCAGCGGGCCCATTAAATAAAATAATATGATTGGTTAATGTAAATTAAGACCATGTTTGATGTTTAAATGATATATTACTCATGTTTTATATTGAATAATCATGGTTTTGGAATGAGTGGATTTTTATCATTCAAATGGAAAGGTTTTGAGGATTGTTGGTTTATGAAAATTGGTTTTTGGCTAGGCCGACCTACTCGGGTCACGTGTAACTATGGTGATAACGTTATGAGATATTTCTAATGATGAATAGGATATAAAAAATGTGTAATACTGACATCATTTGGGTTAGAAGAAATAAAATCATATAAAAGTGATGTTTTGGGTTCATTTTTAAACTAGTGCTCTTGGAGGGAAAAATGCGACCTAGAGGAGAGTGATTTGCAGGTATGTGTGGATGGTTTAAAGGTTGAGGAAGAGCATGAAGTGTTGAAAAATGATTGAATACATGACATAAATATATTAGAGAAAATACAAATTAATAAAATAGAAATATTATGAGAGATTGAAGACCTAGGTTATGAGCTAGGGATTTGTGAACTAAATATGCGATCTTCATCAATTGTGGCGAAGAAAAAACAAATATCAAACATCATATGTTAGATGATTTGGTGCTTATTCAACCTATGGGGTTATAGCATCCTTGTGGAGTGGGTACTTCACTAAATTAGGGGTTGGTGCTCATTTTAGGGCTGGTGCTCTACTAAATTAGGGGTTGTTTCTCTACTAAACTAAGAGTTGGTGCTCTTTGTGAAGTTGGTGCTTCACTAAATTAAGTTTTTGTGTGTAATATCAAACAAGGTTTCAGTGGGTTTTCTTCCCTTGAGGGTCTCCCACATACATATGGTTCTCATGTTTCTTACTATTTGTTTCATGTTGTTGTGAATGCTTAATACACATTTAATAAGCATGCATGGTTAATAATGTTGAATGAATGAATGAAATGATGAATTTATGAGATGGTAAATGAATTGAGAAAATTTTTGGACTGATTCAACCCCCTCTTAGTCCATTTTGGTTCTAATAAACAATAAATCCCACATCAGAAAAACATCACTCATAGGACCTTATAGGTAGTGAACATCACCTAGAGCCTTCTAGGCCTCCATTAGGACCGATGAAACCCTAAAACACCAAAAAAATAAAAATCAACAAAAATAATGTTCTAGGGGAAAAAACCTTCAAAAAAGCACGTAATATACTTATAAATGGTTTATAATCCCTAAAAACCTCCAACAAACATGAAACAACTTGGAACCATCATCTCACACCATGAAACTTCTCAAGAGCATGCACAACCAAGAACCCTTAAAAATAGCCTTCACAAAACAAGCCATAAATTCTTAAAATCTCATAAAAAACTCAAATTTGATATACAAATGAAAATAAAATTACCTCAAAGTGTCATCACCAAACTCAAATCATGCCACAAATTTAATTGTAGCACATCCAAAACAACTCTACACCTAGTCTGCTCAAAACGCCAAAAACTACCCAAAATCATTCATGCAAGATATGGAAAACTTGACATCGTAATACCTCATCCATGATCTGAAACCATTATGAACATGAAGGAAAAATCCTATAATTCAATAAATTCCAATTTAGTCATTATGTACAATAGACACTTTTGGAGAAAATTAAAAATCTTTAGAAATGTTTCTTTTTGTTGGGGCCCAAACACAACCAAAAGCTATAAATCACACATGGATAAAGATTAAGGAGTACTCTATAACCTCAAATCATCAATTTTTTTAGAAATAATTTCTAGGCCACTGTAATCAATTTCTTCCAAGTCGTTATATAACTAGGGTTCTGCAAGGGTTAAAAACTAGTTTACCTTCTTAACGATTGTTTATAAAAACATGATGATCAAACAAATTCATTCCAATTGGAATATATTCATGATATAATTGTTTACCTATACCAAAAATATTTTTTCCCCTTGTAAAGCATACACTCTCCAATGAGCACTAGAAAATCAAAATTTAGCTCAAAATCTCACCTTTGGAAACTCGGTATGGGAAAAATCACATAACTTGCTTAATCTTGCATTATACAACCTAAAACATGAACCAAACCATCATATAAATATAATCCACATTTTTCAATGCTAGCCTTTCAATTTCCATGCTCAAAACATTCCAACTCACTTCACTAGGGCATGCTTTCTTAAGGGTTAGGTCTAGGAACAAACCTAAAAACATTATCTCATACATGAACCAACACAAAAAAACACTTTTGAGAGTCCCTACACATCATCCACATGCTTCCCATGCTCTCACCATACATATTCATCTTCTACATGCTTCACTTCACCATGTCATGCCTCATTCTACTATTTAGGATTCACAAATAAGCACCTTGAACATGCTTGCTTCACCAAATATGACCTCAACATCACTTTTGAAACCTTTTATACCTACTACGACCTTCAACATACTGCATGACCTCATCAAAACATAACCAATTCACTTCAACACCTCTACAAGTCCTCAAACTAACTAAGGATACCATGAAGCATCACCAAAAACAAGCAATCCTCAATAAGTAACTCTACTTGAATTGACACTACCAATTAACCTTGTTCTTCATACCTTTTGACATCAATAAAATCAATAAAAACTTAAAATACATCACTCTTTGGCATCAATGACAACATATTCCTAACATGACATTTTTATAAGCATTGGATTCAATGCTGCAATTATTTAGTTTTTACCCATTGACCAACAAGGATATATACAAAGATTCTACCTTCCCAAATGTGGAGGGTGTGGAAGTGATAAATTTTAGAGATGGGGTGTATTGAGATGCATGAGGTAGTTCTTTGGTAGTGGCATTTTTAGAACATGAAACAGAACTACTTCCTCGATATACCGAACAAGCCCATCAATTTTATTGTGATAGGTTTTCAAGTATTCATACTCGTAAATTTGAACTTTGGATTTCTGAAATGGTCAATGATATTAAAGAATGAAGAAGTGATAGGCACATCAGGGATTATGGAAGCCTCAACATGGTTATTCTTAGGATCAACAAAGACTTGTTTTTCAAAGGAAGTTGAATGAGACTTGCACTCAAGAGGTAGAAAAATTCTTAGATGAAGTATTCTAACGCTTCTTCTCATTAACCCTATGGAAGCGGACTTTGATGATCCTCATTTTGTTATTGATTTTCATAGAGTCACATTTTAATGATTTGATTCCTTGGCTTGGGTATCATAAGAATATTTTTCTTTCTCATTTTTTATCGATTGAATATTTTCTAGGAGTAGCTATCTACTAGTTTTTCAATCTCTTCCTCTAGTGTAAATTCAGAGTACCTAATCCTAACATAATATTATTCTCCTTTTTCTTCAATTTTTGATTCAAATATTTCTTCTCCTTCGTCTTCATTGGCCTCACATATTGCATTGACTGGTGGATCTTCAAAGGGAAGCCTTTGGAGTGCTCATATAATTTGGTTCTTGTTCCATTTTGGGTGATGTGATCATTGAGTAACTTCTTCAAAATTGTTAAGTAATTAACCAAATTTTGTAATAGTGATGTAGACACTAAAATTAGGTCACACTCCCCTTTGGTCCCTCAAAAAATAAGCACCCTTCATCACATTCACCTAGCCATGGCCCCTTTCACCTCACTAATATTAGTTTAATTAAATTATTGCATTATCCTCACTATATTTATTATTTAAATATATTATTTGAATAATATCCACAACATGCAATTCACTTAGACACCTCACTAAGCCAACTCAACCTAAAACCTATTCTTAGAAAGTTCTCATAACTAACTAAGACTCACTCAAACCCTAAAAATCAATGCCTGCATTCCCTCTAACCACATTCCCACATGCTCAAAAGAAGATCCCAGTCTAATCTACGGGATAACGACATGAGATCCAAGGAAATTAGGAAGATCTCCTTAGTTTAGTAAACCTAGGAAATCCCACCTTGACTGATGTCGGTTACCCATAACCGTCGCTGGTTAATCCGACCGCCGCTCGATTACCCCTTTTTAACCTCAAAACAACCTTATTCTCAAGGTTGGAAGTTGGAAGTAAGTTGGAAAACTTTGGGAGAAAGTTGATGAAAAAGAACACATCTCAGAGAGATAACACATCTTCAGAGAGCCAATTCCAGCAAAACTCACATCCAAGGAGGGAGATTGAGCATCTTCTCCTACACAACCATCCTAGCCATGATCTGATCTATCCAAGCAAAGAGGAGTGTACATGCAGCCCATGCAAAATATTTTCTTCAGTTGGTGATCACTTGTAACCTTCAAACTCATCATCGCACCTCCATCCCTCACACACAGACATTCAAGAATGAAATCCAAGTAAGTACAATATCATACTTTCCTGGTTATTTCATTTCTTCATCATTTTATCATCCATTGTTTATCTTGCTCCCTATTGACCTTCTCCATATTTTCACCTCCGTATACCCATTGAAACCTCATAAAAAGCCTCTCTAGTCACCCAATACCTCATCCCAACAAACCAAAGTCTTTGTGCAATCACAAAAGAGACCCCAACCTATTCTGTGACATTTCCAGATTTGACAGTAACCGACATCAATTACACCTAATCATCGTCGGTCACCCCTAACATACATTGGTCTCTGTGTTTTCCCACACAGCTCTTAATAGAGACCTACCCACCTAATTTTATCTCACCCTTTTCACCTGTGACCTACCCGATACCTCTAGCAAACCTGTAAAACCCAGAACCAATTATTTGACCTTTGGATTCTATTCTAGCTTAGCTGTTAGATTAGATCTATTTCTTATTATTTTTAAAGTGAGATACCTAAATCGTTTTAAAATAACAATAGGATTTATTTTGTTTATAGCATTTAATTGTTTAAAATAGTGGACTGACAGCCATCTAATAAGTATCACACTTCCCGGATCTAGCACATGCTAGGCGAGTTCACTTGCCATATTGTTTAATTCCTTCTTCGTGGTCTTGTTTTCATTGCAGTTAGTTCCTCCTAGCCAAAAGGAAGCTCTCATGATCAGCTTTGGATTTGTAAGTGATGCACACACAACAACCGATCAACCAACATTTGAATAGGTATTTCTCCTATGCTCCTTACCCTATTTATTTCTTCAATGCTTCTAAGAAACAATCTAAGAAAAAGGTGAAACATTTTGGCATGCCCGGTGGGACCCATCTGGGGTTCCTTGCATTTCATTCATTCCTAGGAAAAAATTGTGTTTTTTTCCTTCTAAAATGAATACACACTAATTTTCTTCTTTGGTAATCCACCTCTCCTTTCTATTTGCTCTAAAGGAAACTTTTCTTTTGGTGTAATTAAAAAGAATCATTTCTTCATGTTTTCGATTTGTAGTGAAAGAGCACCCCTCTTCATGTTCATCTTATTGTGTCATCCAACTTCACATTTTTAGTTTGGGTTTAGAAACAAGTGCATTCCATTCTGATTTATTGAATTATCTCACATTAATTGAGGGAAACCTATATGCTTAGAAGTCGTGACCAAATTGACGGTTGACAAACAAATCATAGAAAATCACTTCTATCCTTTTCTCTTTCTTTGAGTCTTACCAAACCTCACAAAAATTCAAAATATGTACATTATTAAACAACATCTTACCTAGAAGAATTTGTAGGTGATCACATAATCACGGAGCAGTGGGCACCCACTCACTGCTATGTCGAGTCATACTTGAGAGCGAAACCCGCCCCACAATAACATACCTAAAACCTCACCTTTTGATCTCCTTCTTCATAGGAAGCCATCCCCACCAACAAAATCTATTTCACAATTCATGTGTCAGTCCCTAAATAGCATAAACTACACAAACATAATAGAAAAGGAACTCCTAGGATCACATTTTCTTAGTTTTTTTGCTTGGTTTTCCATTTTGAGGTGAGAGATCACGTTCATCACTTTTTCGACCAGTTAGAAAATCACTTCTATCCTTTTCTCTTTCTTTGAGTCTTACAAACCTCACAAAAATTCAAAATATGTACATTATTAAACAACATCTTACCTAGAAGAATTTGTAGGTGATCACATAATCACGGAGCAGTGGGCACCCGGCTCACCACCGCTATGTCGAGTCATACTTGAGCGAAACCCGCCCCCACAATAACATACCTAAAACCTCACCTTTTGGATCTCCTTCTTCATAGGAAGCCATCCCCACCAACAAAATCTATTTCACAATTCATGTGTCAAAATAGCATAAACTACACAAACATAATAGAAAAGGAACTCCTAGGATCACATTTTCTTAGTTTTTTTGCTTGGTTTTCCATTTTGAGGTGAGAGATCACGTTCATCACTTTTTCTTGTTCATCCTTACATGCTCCTCATCATAGCTGGTGTATTCCAGCTTCACCTGAGTGTGCCTGGGCCATATCATCATCATTCCTAGAATTTTGGGTCTGATTCTACATCAGATTTTAATTCACAACCACTTTCTTTCATCACTATTTCAATTTCATAAGCTGTCATCGATTACCTCGACCGCCATCGGTTATACCCAACCGACGTTGGTTCCAAGTCCTTTTGTTAACCTACTCAAAAGGACATTTTTACTTCACTTTCTTCCACTTTTCACAGTCTCTGTCACTGTCATCATTCCCATTGACATTTTAAACATCCTCAGATTTGGCATACCTATCAGATTTTACCTTCTACCTCACTGTTTACTCACTTTGTCTATTTTCTACAGATCCACTGCACTGATTATCCCTTACCAAAGTGTCAATTTTCCTTAATTGACATCAGTTAGCCTATTTCACATTCCAACCATCATTTGGTCCTTTATCCACTTTTTATCACCAGATTCACCTATTCCTACTATCCTCTCGTATCATTTATAGAAAGTAGCCCTACACCGATCAAGATCTTGGTTCACATGGTGCTAACTTGAAGACAAGCAAACACCCTTGTATTCCACGCCCACAACCACTCCCACTTAGTTTTTCACCACCTTCTATTTTATCACCATCCATGGATCCCATCCAACCTACCCCTATCGCTACCAGAGATGAGGAGTTTGCATGACTCCTTAAACAGAACCCTGTTGCCTTGTAGTTTTACCTTTCCCACTCATCCACTCGAGATGCCTCGGGTCAGTTGATATATGGCATGCCCATATCTATCCCCCGACTCTCACACCCACTTCCACATTGGCCCCATCTAGTTTCATGCTACCCGCATCCACTTTACCCCTAGTCATTTCACAGTTAGGTTCTGTACCCGCTAGAACTTCCGCGCCTGCTACCTCTATGGCACCCATTACATCCACCATACCCTCGACGACTACCCCAAACACAACCTCATCCACCCCTAATGTCTCATACATACCTATAGCTACATTCCCACCTCCATTACGGTGACCCCTACCCCATTTCAGAATGTGGTTCTTTCCATTCCACAATCATTAGCCCCTATTTCCACTAGTGTTACCATGACCCTTCCACCCCCATATAGATACTAACAACAACCTCTTATTTCATCCATTATTCATTTTGGGTATGTACACCCTATTTCATAGCCTTCTTCTCCACCACCCTACGTGACAATCCCATACACTAGAGTGCCACCCCTATTATACAACTAAAACCAACCTCCTCATGCTACTACAGAGGCATCTAATCATCACAACCCACTAGTAAACTAATTAAATTGATGTTGGATAAGATGCAAACATTGGAGGCATCGGTTTTTGGCTCCTACAACACTCTCACCTATGACAAGATTTGTAACGAGCCTATTCACCCATCCATTCCTATCCATTCATACCACATGTGCATTGGGAAATGCCTAAATTCAATTACTTTAATAGTAAAGAAGACCCCCGTAACATTTGTGGTCATTCAAACACCGGTGTGTTATTTGATTGCTCATGATGATGCCTTGCTTTTGAGAACTTTTCCCATGTCCCTCACTAGACCTGCATTAGATTAGTATAGTGGGCTACCTAAACACTTTATATTCTCATTCAATCAGGTAGCCCAAGCCTTCTTAGATCATTTGTCTATCAATATCGTCAAGAAGGTTACCATGACCGATCTATATTCTACACATCAGTATGAGGACGAATCCATTACAGATTTTTTTGCTCATTAGCATAGATTAATAAATCAACTTACCTTCCAACCGCCACAAATTGAACTCATTTAATTCTTCACAAAAGCTTGTGCTAGACATATCACCCCAACCTTACAGGCCCAAACCTTTCAAACATTCGACGAGGTATTCACTATGGCACAAAAGTTAGAGATTCAGGCCATCGAAGAGAAGAAAATTCAATTACACACTAAGAATTTGGCATTCAAGTCAAATGATACCTCTTCCTCTTCCAAACCACAAACCAATTATTCAAAAGCTAAGGGCATTGCTAATGCAGTGGTACTCAAGGCTGGCCCAACTCATCCATCAAATCAGGATACACCCTCATCTAATCTCTCACCTATCCGGATTTTCAATTTAGAGACGAGCAATGAAAATATACCCCAATTGGGTAACCTTACTCTTCTATCTTAGAAAAGCTTATCAAAGCTGGAGCCATCACCCTTCCACCCATAAAACCACACACTGGTTTTGACCCTGCTCACCCCATTCTCGCATGGTATAAAGAACATGATTTCTATAATTATCATCGAGTAAAGGGTCATAGTGACAACAACTGCATCACTTTCAAGAATATTTTCCAAGAAATGCTTGAGAAAGGCAAGTTAACTGTGGATAATCCCAACGCCACCCCCAACCAAAATCTACAAATCTTCAAAAAACCATTTCCCAATCATGCCCCTTCATCCAATCAAACCAGGTGAGACATCAACTCACAATACCCATACCCATGAGGTTCATGTTATCTTTAATGAGGTACCTATCACCTCTCAATTACCTCACATCCCTTCCATAGAGGAAATCCTAGCCTAAAATCCTCCTTCCACATTGGAACCTACCTCCCCTATTCCTTCACCAACAGAGGAACACCTTTCATCTCCATCACCTATGGAGGGGTCTTACCTGCTAACATTGAGACCATCTAATCCATGGCTTCTCCACTTAGAGAATCTTTACCTATAATGCCTCATCCACCCACGAGAGGAGATCCCATTACCTCCTCCACCCATAGAGGAGCACCCATTACCTCCTCCACCCACAATGAAAGCACCCATCCTTTCATCCACTTATAGAGGAGCTCCCATCATCTCCTCCACCCATCATAGACTCGGTTGAGATATCTTTACCTCTTGATGAGAATTCTCCATCTACTACCCAAAATCCAACAGACCTACTTTTAGATATCTTGCCCATGGAAGCCGAAGTTGGCCAATTACCTGTCTCTAAGATGCATTTTACGGGAATTCCTATTAGGTCCTCACAAACTCCACCCACAAACGTGTCATTCTCAAATTTAGCCAATCACTTATATTATGTTGATAGGGCTTTCTATGGGGGTGCCTCTTACTCCTGTCTCAACACAGATGCAGAGATCCCTCACTGATACCTCCATTATCTAGCCAAACACATTTCGGCCCATCAAACCAAATACAACCACTGATGTCACAACCCCTCTCATAATACCTATTAGTGCTCAAATCACACCCTTACCCATAACCTAACCTACATCTAAACCCAAACTCACACCCACAACATTTTCCTCAACTAAACATATTACCACTTTATGGGTCACCCCGACCACCAACCTTACTCATCCACCAATTAAAATGGATTTTACTACATCCTCCAACATCAAAACCACACCTACTCTGACACCCAAACCAAAGAAACAAACTCATCAACCTCATACCCCTACCACACCAATCATGCCCGCACTTTTCATGTCTCCCTTAAAACCTCAGGTTTCCAACATGGTCAAACATCCTTCACCCATCCATAAACTAATAACACAACAACCCATTCCTTCCTCACAAACCTCTAACCTACCTAGGCACACAACATGAATTACACCCACACCTACAGTCTCTTTACCACCAATACCTCTAATACCTTTAGATATTACTTCACTACCCACTACACTTTAGTCATTGTCCCTCACACCCCAAGTACAACCCACGTCATCTACCTTCACAACACCCCCTGTTATCCCCATGGGTAACTCACCCTCTTCCTCCATCTACTTTTCCTTCTCGACCTTGTACACCCACATCACCTTTACCCAAGAAGGTACAACCCAAAAACAAAACCCTACTACCCCACAATAAGTTAGTCAAAACATCCACACACCCTTATACCCATCCATCTACTATACCCTTACCCAAACAAACATGACCGATACCAAAACCATGTTGGCACCTAAAACCGTAACTCAACCCATTCCTACTCTTCCAAAAATAGTTCCTTAACAATCAACCACACCTACACGCAAACCCATGTTCACTTCCCATTGTGATATACTAGTAGGGTCCTATGCCAAAATTTTAACCAACCTCCTCGAGACTTTTGTTATCACATTACCACCACTCAGGCCTTATGACCCCCTCAAAACCAACCCAAAAGGGTTTGATGATACTAAAATTTGTGCATACCATCATTTTCCAGGGCATGATATGGAGAGCTATAAGGCCTTGAAAACCATCCTCATCTAATTGTGTCCACAAGAAACCAAATTTGACGATGATGACCTTCTCGACAAGAATCCTACTTCACCAACACCAATCCCCACATTGCCCACTCAACAATCACAACCTCAACCCTCACAGCTTCTAGAGCCACACCCAAGATTTGAAATTAATATGGTTTGTATCAGAGAACTGGCCATGCCACCACCCAAATGTCATTGTGCCTAGTTGAGATCATAGGGTTTTTCTCCTTCGGTAGGTAATTTCCCGTTGTTTCATTATACCACTCACCCTACACCTTCTCCATTTGCTAACTTCCCTCAAATCAACATGATACATGTCACTACATGTGCGCAGAAGGGAAAAGAAAAGGTAACTGACCCACCAACCAATCCTATACCCAACATACCATCTACACCCATACCTAAAATAACTATCCGCGGCCCCACGTACCCCATTTCTAATGGCATCACACATCGCACCATGCTCAAACAATTACACCAATATCCTCTCAAAATGTCCTTATATGACCTCATCCAAACCTTGGAATCCCATCGTCAAGCCCTCATGGAGGTTCTTCAATCTATTGAGGTTTTACCCAATGACCCTACACCCGTAGCCTCCATTATCACACCTCATCATGTAGCCTCTCTCACCAAATTACCACCTTCATCCTCACCTCACCTTGTTTACCAAGTGGCCTCCCTTAGCTTCTCAGAGGAAGAGATCACGCCATACCAAAATGATGACCTAGACCCAACCCTCTTCATCTCTATCCACATTGATGACATATGGGTACGCCATGTGATGATTGATGGAGGAACTAGAATTAACATCATTTCACCCCATTCATTCTCTCAAATGTGTATACCTGAAAATTACATGCATAAAAATCTGATCATGTTGCGTTCATTCAATGATGTTATCACTTCCACACTAAGCAATCGTCATTCTTCACATTCATGTGGGCACCCACACTATTCAAGAATTATTTTATGTTTTGGAGGGGAATTCCAATATAATTTGTCACTTGGTAGACTCGGATTTGTTTCATGGGTTGCATTCCTTCCACTTTGCATCATTGTGTAAAGTTTGAACACGAAGGACACACTTATACCATTCCAGCTGACCCGTCACCTTTCAAAACATGCAACATGCTATACCAACCCAATGATGTGCTCATACCTATCAAGCCATCTACCTCTGCAACCAATACTGCTTCACCTACACCTCCACCTACCAGTACAACCACTACTTCTACCGCACATACTACCTCCATTCCTACCACTACTATAACCTCCACGACTGACCAATTAGCTTCCCAATCCATTAACTCCACCTCCGCATTGACCTCTGACACATTATCCATACCAGCTACCTACATACCAACTACTGATCCCTTGGAAGGTTTTTTTCAACGTCTCATTCTAGGGGAGTACCACCTATATAGTGTCAACACATCCTTAATCTGAACGAGTATGGAAGCCTTCACCAACACCCTCGCTAAGATCACCGTATAGGATAATGCCTCCTTTATGGTCCTCCTCATCTTCATACTAGTCTCACCTATGGGGGACTTGAGACAACCACTTAGACACACGAACCACCATCACAACCCCGCCCATTTTCTCGCTAACTTCTAATCACTTACCAATCATCATTTCACCTAAACCTTCCTCCACCGCTATGCATGGAAGGGTTTTGGTTTTGGTTTTTACGAGGAAGGCCTCCGTACCATTATTCCATGTACCACCCACAAACATAATAACCGTAGTGGTATCGGCTTCCCCGAACCTCCTACTAAACAGCTGTATTGAACTCATTAAAGACCCTAGCCCCCCCACCTTCATCTTTATCATTACCTTCACTCGCTCAACCTTCATCACCATCTTCACCGACGGGGTTGATGGATCCCGAATCTATCCCTCCGAAATTTGTTTTTCATAAACAACATTTCTTTGGGGCCTTTGACTTATCACCATGAAGGAGAGGCCCTTCCACTCTTCCATTCCTATATCCTGAGATGATCGATGACAACACACCTATAATTAACATTGTTCAATGTCATGATGATGAATCTATACTCACCTACCTTGGTGCGAAGACTCATATATTCATTGGTCATTATCATATGAGATGCAAACCATTTTGAATGAATCAACTATCAAGATCAACATTCATACTCGAGATGACCCACACATCCTAAAGATCAGACAATATTTAGATGCTACTAAACAGAAAGCCATCACTTCTTTTCTCTGATATCATAACCACGCTTTTGCTTGGTCTTATGCAGACATGCCCGGTATTGACCCCACAATAGTGGTCCATAATATCGTAATTGTTCCTAATGCCAAACCTATCAAACAAAAGCTAAGGAAAATGCACCCTCGCATTTCTCTTCTCATCAAAGAAGAACTTCAGAACCTTATTTCCATTTCCTTCATCTTACCCATTGATTATCCTCTTTGGATTTCTAACATTATCCCTATTACTAAAGCAACATGGGGACTTCGCAATTACAGAGACTTCCGTGACCTCAACCTCGCTTGCCCAAAAGATGACTTTCCCTTGCCTGGTATTGATCAACTGGTTGACCTTACTGCTAGTCATGAGATGCTCTCACTCATGGATGGTTTCTTGGGTTATAACCAAATTTTTCTTGCCCTAGAATATCAGCACAAGACCGAATTCATTACCCCTTGGGGAACCTTTTGCTATCGAGTCATGCCTTTCGGCCTTAAAAATGTTGGTGCTATATATCAACGTGTTATGAATTACATCTTCCATGATATCATGAATCACATATTGGAAGATTACGTGGATGATCTCTTGGCCAAATCTAAACATCGTGTCAAGCACCTCGCCGTCCTTGAAACCATCTTTGACCGCCTCATTAAATATTGTGTCCGCCTTCAACCTAAAAAGTGCATCTTCGTAGTTCTCTCAGGAAAAGATCCTAGGATTTATTATTTCTCTCCGTGGTATAGAAGTTGACCACTGCTAAAGTCAAGGCCATTGTAGAAATGCCTCTTCGCCTACTAACCTTACACAACTTTGTAGCTTGCAAGGTAAATTTCAGTCCATTTTCCATTTCATCTTACAATTATCTCGATTGGTGTCAACTATTTCATCATCTTCTTAGGAAGGATGTCTCCTTTAAAAGGGATGATGACTGTCACAAAGATTTTGAGGCCCTAAAACAATACCTTCTCCAACCACCAATACTCATTCCACCTAAGAAAATCAACCTTTTTACCTATACATATCAGCTACCGATCATTCCTTAGGAACCATGCTTACTCATCATAATGAACAACACAGGAGCAGGAAATTTATTACATAAGTCATACACTTTTGGACTATGAAACCCGATAAAACCATCCATAAAATCTTTTCTTAGCCTTAGTTTTTTTTTCCACCAAACTCCGACATTACCTACTCAACCACAAAACTTATGTCGTAACCAACACTGATCCCTTACACTTCATGTATTCCAAACCTTACCAAAATCAACGCACCACGTGATGGCTTATGCTTTTAGCTAACCTTGACCTTGAATTCATTCACCAAAATTCCATCAAGGGCCAAGCTATAGCCGACCAACTGGATGATGCACCTATTTCTGGGGATCAACCCTCTAATTTTGACTTTCCCGATGAGTCAATTACTACCCTTTCCCAGACGAATCCTCTTACCAAATGACACTGCTTCTTCGACGGTTCCAAGTGTTAGTGCGGGCAGGCCATTGTTACCCTCATTCCTCTGGTTTAGGAACCCATGCCTTTGTCTTTCAAACTAGACTTTGAATGCACTAACAATATTGCCGAGTACAAAGTGCTCGTACTAGGTCTCCAAGCCGCATATGCCCTAGATGTCAAATCAATCAACATCTTTGGTGATTCACAATTGGTCATGAATCAAGTCAATGGTATGTACCAATGTTGTAACAAGATACTTCAAAAGTATAAACATCATGTAGACATACTTTTGACCTCCTTTGATCGTTACACCCTTCAAACCATCCCATGTTGAACCAATAAATTTGTAGATACCATGACCTGCTTAGCTTCCCAAATACTCGCTTCCCCGCTGATTCCAAAATATTTGTCACCATACAATGCCTCCATTAACCTTCTTATTTACCTCATGATGTTTACTCAATTGGAAACAACACCCTTGACCCGAGTGACATTTGGTACAAACAATACTCCAACTACCCGTCTCTCGCCATCTTACCTCTTGATCTCACCCGTGATGGACAAAGCATCTTCCTTAAAAGGTCTCCATTTCATCATTCTAGGGGGACTCCTCTATAAACGTGTCTTTGATGGTATTCTCTTACGATGCCTCATGAGTTTTGAAGATCCTTATACCATTAAGGAGGCTCATTATGGCATATGTGGAGGTCACTTTAGTGGCCTTACTATTGTTAAGTGCATTCTTTTTCGGGCTATTCTTGGCCAACCCTTAACCATGATTATTGCCACTATGTCAAACATTGCGTGAAATTCCAACATTCCAACCTTCATCATACACCCAGTCATGCCTTACAGGTCACTCATGACCTGTGGCCCTTCTCTCAATGGGGTTTGGATCTTGTCGAGAAATCAATCCTCATTCTTCCTAATGCCATCAATGGACATCATCAATTACCTAATACTACACCAAATGGGTGGATGCCATACCACTCATCTCCATGAAATCTAAAAAGATATGTGAGTTCATTAACCATCACATCATTTGTTGCTTTGGTGTTCCTCATTTCCTCATCACTGACAATGGAAAACAATTCAAAAACAAAAATTACAAAAACTTTATGATGCCTTCTGGACTTCAACTTTGTTTCTCATCACCTTATCACGCACAAACCAACAGCAAGCCAAATCCACTAACAAAAACCTCATGAAAATTGTTGATGATAATGGAAAGGATTGGCATACCCACATTCCTTTTGCTCTATGGGCATACCACACTAGTATTCGCACTTCCACTACGGCCACACCCTTTTCGCTGGTCTATGGTATAGAGGTTGTTCTACCTCTCGAAGTCTAGATCCCCTCACTCCGCATTTCTCTCCATGACATGCTTACTGATTATGAATTTTGTCAGGACTGCTTAACACAACTAGAGTTATTAGATGAATGTCGTCTTAACACTCTGGATCACCTCCAAGTTTACCAACAAAATATCAAACGTGCTTATGATAAACATGTTCATGAACAAATCTTCCAAGTTAGTGACCTTTTCTTGAAAGAAAATCAACACATAACCAAAGCAAAAAAAAGTAAACGAGAAAAATTCGCTCCTAATTGGCTAGGACCATACATCCTAACTCATACCTATGGATCGTGTGCCTATCGTTTATCCTTACTTGATGGTAAACTGAACCTGAGCCCCTTAACACATTATATCTTTGACCATTCTATTATTGACTTGTCATACTACCTCACCCTTTTTCTCTTTATAGGCTCATCCCTTGAGCACCATCCACTTCATACACCACCCTAACAATTAAACAAGAATCATGTGAGTACTCATCACTTGATATCTTCTCTTGAATATGTGTACCACGGCATTTGCACATAGCATGATTCTCATGGATACTTTTCATCTACCTTTAGATGAGATCCCATGGTCGTTCCACCTTACCTTTTAAACAAGAGTCCTATCCTCCACCTTGGTCTTGTACATGACTTCAAATACCTCACATGGGACCAAACTCCTTGAGTCAAACTTTTAATAAAAATATGACTCCCTCAAAAGGACATCTTCCTCTCGACAAATTGCTGCTATAAATAGACTGCTCCCTCGAAGGGCAGCTATGTGAAGCTTTTTATAAAAAAACAATGAGAGAAACCAAAGCTTCCCACATTGATCAGCTTCACAAAGACCTTAAGAAGTATTGTATTATTTATCCCATATAGACTTCCCGCATCAATCTTTCTATCACAACAATAAAAATTTTAGTCATGGACTTGCCCATTGTGACCTCGGACCTCTTGCCCAAAATCCCTGTCACTCAAAACATATATAATTAATTACATTTCACCCACCTTACCATTTCCACTCTCATTTCATCAATTTCCTCAAGGGACATCTTGGAATTTTTAAATTTGATGATACTCGTGACTACCTTCATCGTAGAATAATTAATCATGCAATGCCTTTTGGGTCTTGTGTTCATCACCCCTCCAAGGTATGATCTACTCAATATGATCCTACCCAATCAGGTGGCTTTATTTCCCCCTCTTATCTTTTAACCATCTTTGTTTACATTTTGATTACCTTATACAAGACTTGGTACTCGACGCTTACCTTGAGGTAGTCCTACCCTCTTTCCATGGTCACCTTCACCTACATCCTTTTACCTACAATCTACCCACACCTATTAAACCTAAACCCACAACATGCCCACAAACCTATAAACTCATTTTCATATTCTTCCTAGCTCATGGGAAAACTACATCCCTGAGGTCCCTTTTTTCCGGGACTATGTAGGCAGCACTCGAGAGGACATGGGGCCCTTAGAGGTTAACTCAGCCATTCTCTACCCTAAACCAATTCATCAACCATGCCTAACTCACCATTTACATCACATTTTACTTAGTTCCCCTTTTATAACAAAATTGGAAATCAAGCCACATACATAACAAGTTGCTTACTACAACATACATTTATTACACCTACCATCTCTCTATCATCACTATTCATAGATTATGCAATATTTCACATATGACCCATAGTATCATTCATTGCCAAAATAATGAGTCATAGCTAAAACTACTTTCAACTCAACCATGTCTATAACCTAAACCAACCATGCCTATAACCTAACTCAACCATGCATATAACTCCGACTCAATCCATGCCTATAACCTATCTCACCCATGCCTATAACCTAACTCAACCATGCCTAAATCTTCTTGACTCGATCCATGCCTATAACCCAACTCAACCATGCCTAAATCGACCTAACTCGATCCATGCCTAAACTGACTTGACTCCATCATTCCTAACTCACTTAATTTCAAACCACATTAAATTAACAAATCCATATCTCCTTTAACACAAGCCATACATCCAATACCTCATAAACATATTAACACATCACAAAATACCATGAATCTCATCATATAAATCAATAAATGTGTATCTCAAAATACATTCCTATCTCATGATGGCCATCATCTCAAAAATGTCGGCATACAGGCCGATATACAATACAAAATGTCATCGGCACATAGGCCATTCTCATATATACAAAAAGAATGAATCCATACAAAAAATCTTCATCACGCAGTTAGTATATGCTCACAATATAAAAAAAATCACTCGTACATTCTCACTATCTTCGCACGCAGCGAATGTGATCCAAACTGTAGACACCCAAATCATGTCGTAATCACCTTGGTCCCCTAGTGTAGCCCTATAATTACTTCCTCATCCTCAACACCTTAACACCCGCCTCCTGCACCCCACACATTTTAATTTAATTACTTTAATTAAATTAATGCCATTTACCTCCATACATATTAATTTAATTAATTTAATTAAGTTAATGACATTTTACCACAACACACATTAATTTAATTATTTACATTAAATTAATTCACTACCCTCACACACCTATTTAATATAATTTCCTTTATTAAATGTACCTCACCTAATCACCCCCATCGTTTGACCCATTAACCTAAACCCTAAACCAATGTCCTAAATAAAACCTAACATTAGACCCATCCCTTCACCTCACATTTAAAATCCTCCTAAGGTTGGTTTTTGTCCCGAGAAAAGAGGAGACCCTTCTCAAATAGTGGAGAAACTTCGAGACATTTTTTTGAACAACCTGAGACATCTTGCCTAAACCAATGTTGGTTCACCCTAAACCGACGCTGATTATACTGGAATGGACCAAATGGCCTATTTAGACCCATCTATAGCTTTGTAATATGGGTTGGAAAACTTCTCATCTCAAGCTCGATCTCTTTAGACGTAAAAACAGAATGAAGATTGATTTTTGATCAACAAAGGAAACCAAATATCTTGGCATAACAATGAAATTCTCTTCCCAAAGCATCCTCCAATGCAGAAACTTCTTCATTACTCTTCGACTGTACCTCACGGAAGAGTAAGTATCTTCTTTCCATCTATTTCATTTTCTTATCATCATCTATACTATTTATGGTAAAGGAACCTCATATTTTACCCTCTATCCATTTCCTCTCTCTAATTGTAGCCACCTTCCATACCTAATCATCTTAATACTTGGCCCAATTTCCTATTTGACCCCCTCGGTAGTCTCGGACCTTCGCAACATATCTAAGCCCACTCGTGATCAATCCCTACCTTCTATCCACTCCACTTTTGACCCCAAAACTCCAAAACCCAAACCGTGTGATCCCACCAAATTTCCGACTTAACCATCGTCGATTATCTCTAACCATCGCTAGTTATAGTAAAACCATCATCGGTTTTATATAACTATGTTTGTCCTCCTGTGTCACCCGATCTTTACCGAGAATAAAAACCTATTTCTGACCCACATCTAACTTAACCTCATTTTTCGACATATACCTACCTGAACACCTATTTGACCTTCATATCTCGTATCTAACCTAGCATGTTAGCACATATTTTCCTATAACCAACATACTTGACCTCTGGATCTCCTTCTAGCCTATTGTGTTTTGTATGAGATGCCTAAATCATATTAAACTATAGTAGGATAATATTTACTTTATTTAAGCATTGAATTGTTTTAAATAATGGACTGACAACCTTCTAGGAAGTATCACACTTCCAGGATCTAACATATGCTAGGCGAGTCCACTTTGCATATATTGTTTAACTCTCTTTGGTGGTCTTGTTTTGGTTCTTATACGGTGTAGTTCCTTCCAGCCAAAGGAAGGTCTCACAATCACTTCAATTCAGAATTTAGATATGTACGCATATAAACTTCAACCGTCCCAAATTAGGTATTCCTCTTACCACCTTTACCTTATCTATTTCGTCAAGTACTTCTAAAAATTAAGAAATCAAGTGAAACACAAACATACAAAAATCTTCAGCACACAGGCTAGCATATCTATCAACAATAATCACTCGTATACATCAAAAATTGGGTGGCCGCATATAAGACATCTCGCTGGATGTCCTCCATCTCTGTGTCACCTACACCCTTGGCTTCCTGTGCCCCTAATTCACATCACCTCACTCTTTTCATTATGCACTGGTGGCCTCTCCCTAATCGAGCCCTCGGAGCTTGCTTTGCCCTCCTATGCTCTTGTTGTCGCCAAATCACTTGCACCCTCGAATGGCCGGGATGTGAATAGGACATTCGGTGTGATTGGGACACATGGGATCACCTCTCAAGCTGTGGGACTTGGGCTCAAGTGAACCTCCCATATCTACATAATCTCATATCATCTTGGTCAAACAAGATAATTCTCCCAAGTGGTTGGTCGAGCACTGTCTAATGGATTAGACGTGGCCTCATGTTAACTTAGTTTTCCCTGACTCGGCCTTCATATATTTTTACATCGATCTCTACCAAGATCCTTATCGAGTTCCTTTCATTTGTCAATTTTCAACTAGCTATATTTTTTTATTAACAAGATTGTAATGCCAGCTTCTACTACCACTTGAGACCAAGAAACAAATTAGGAAAATTATGGAATAAATTTACTTTTTAAGAAGGGTCTACAACCATGTTGCAAGACACTAGTTTGGAAATGAATAGGTTCTGAACAAATTCTGATTAACCAAACACAAGATTTCCATTTTTATTTTATAACAAGTTTATTAGGTTCTAATTTTGAGGTTACAAGTTTTATTAAGGTTCGGGAGAAATTTATTACCAGTGCCTACTCTCTATCAAGCCTGAACTTCAACTATATTTCTCACACAATTAGATTTATTAAAACTTTTCTAAACTAATCTCATTAGATAGTAAATTTCCTCACCTTTCCAACCATATAAAGAAGTCCTCCTAACTCCTTGTAAAACTCAAGTTATGGCCGGGCGGAGTTTTAGGGGAAAATTTTCCCTTGGAGGTCCACGGGGTTAGGGAGAAAATTGGGAAAATTTTCCCAAATGCCACATGTCATCACGTGATTAGTGCGGGTGAGCGGGTCGCAGGGAAAAATTTGAAATTTTTCCCAAAACCAAAGTCTCAATTTTCCAAAGGAAAATTTTCCTCCATGCCTCCGCACTTGCTCAAATGGCCACGTGGCGCTTTGTGATTGGCCGCGGGCCGGCAGAGGGAATTTGGATTTTTCACCCATGGGGTTAAAAGGTTAAAAGAATTACATGGACTCTGTGCACCCATGGGGACATGACACATGTCAGCATGTGATTGGTTGGTGGGGCGCGGGGTTGCGGGGAAATTTGGGAAAAATTTCCAAAGACAAAATTTTCAAAAAATTAAGTTTTTTTTTTTATTAAGGGTCCGCCCCTCCAAAGTGCCATGTGGAAAATTATGATAGGATGAGAGTGTGGTGGGACTATGGAAATTTTAAGGAAATTTTACCAAAGTTCAAAATTTAAATTTTTCTAAGGTTGAATTATTTCGTTTTTGGTTTGGGATGGCCATTTTGAAGTAAAACTTCAAATGGCCATAAATTTTGATAGGAAGCTCCATTTTTGGAAAACTTGGACTTTCCGGAAATATCTCGAGTCCTATTTGCAAAAAAATCATCAATTTTAGAATTTGGTGAAGTTTAAAGGGTCAATTTTAAGAAATAAATCTGCAGGGTTTTAAGTTACAAACTGGCAGTTTTAAACTTGCAAATTTTATAAAAATTGGACTCTTCCTTCACTCAACATGTCAAACAGACATGGAGGATCAACTTAGGGAAGAATTAGAATGTTTTAAAGGTTTAAATTTGATCAATTTATTGAAGTTGTATTTTTATCCAACAAGGAACAGAAAATGACTTAGGAAGGGGATTGATTCAAAATTGGATTGATTGAATTGTTTTCTCGAATTTTCCTTGTCAAGCTAGGTTGAGAATAGTCTTAGCATGTTAATTCATAGTATTTTTAAATTGATTGGGAAGTATAAAAGTGGAATGTTCTTTTTTTTTTTATTCAAATGTACATTACCAGATTTAACTTTAAAACAACAAGTTGTTGCTTTAAATTTGGTTTGTCTCTTTTTTTTAATTCAAACAACAATGATTCCTAAACTTAATCCAATGTAGTTTCTTATCAAACATCCATGTAATTCAAACTAAAAGCATCTCTGAGTTTCCAGTTTTGATATACAATTTTGCAAGAAAGAATAACATTTAATTTCATTTCATATGCATCTTCTCAACATTAAAAAAAAAAAGGAGATTCTTATTCTTTTCAAAATGGAAATTTATCCTTTGACAGCAATACAATTTTACAAGAACCAATGCCATCCTTCTATTGAAAATCAAATAACATTACAAAAGATCTCTTTTCCAATTTTATCTAATTTCGAATTTTAAATACAAGTATGAAATGCTCTTCCCATTTTCTTTTCAAACTAAACAGAAAGATACAATTCATTTCTACATTTGAATTTCAATGTTAAATATACAACTGTATGACAATCTTTTCCAATACAGAGAATAGAATATTTCATCTTTACATTTCAATTAAATTTCAGAATTCCATTTACCATATAATGGCTTCACATTACAAAATTATACAACTCATCCATGCGAAGTGGGAAGGGATTACAAGAGTTTTCTCAAAAGAGATGATTGTCAAACTGTAAAACTCTCCAAATAGCAGCATGCTTGATTCATCTTCTTTCTTCTTTGAATCACAACAAGGAAGGGGGAAAGGCAATGCTCTCCACCCAACCAAGACATCCAATGGGAAAAGAGAATCCATCTTTCCCCATTGGCCCCCAAGCCCCAACCATATTGAAATGGAGCATGATAATCCAACACATGGAAACAAGGCTTCTTTCACAACAAACCACATTCTTTTCACATTACAAAAACAACAATTAAAAGCACAATTTAAAACAAGACAACAGTTCTCAACTACTTTTGAATTTATTCAAACAACACATAGGCTTGAACAAGCAAGCCAAACAAGAGCAAGAACTACGGAGGTCTCCTTATGCCTCCCAAGTTAAATTTTGGGCATCCACCAAGAGAAAACACCAAGATCATAGCAATCCCATAAACCTTATCCCTCCTCAACCCCTCCTTATCCCTCCTCCAAATTTATCCCTTATACCTCCCCCAAAGTAGGAAATGAGAGCAATTTCCTTTCCTAGGTGGATCCCAAACAAACATTCCCTCCCAAGAACAAATAACAATGGCAAATTCCTTATCCCTCCTCTCGATAACCTCGCAGTATTATCTCCACACCATGCCCTAAGCATTCTACCCATCCCTCAAAAAAATTACAAACACAACACATTCAAATTCATGCTAAAAGAGGAAAATACAGCAGTTTTAAAAGAGTGGGAGCCTACCTCTCCATAATGGAGACTTGTTTCCAAAATAGCAGGTTCTTTGTTGCACAAAAACTAGTCCCAAACAGCAAATGTAGAGCATGCAAAACAGTCCAAGCTCCTTCCACAAGAACAAGCTCCCAATGCAAGAGAAAATTCCACCCCAAGAAGCAATAACAAACTTTCAACAACCTCAAATGAGGAAGCAATTCCCATTTTTAAAGGGAGAGGGTGGAAGAGGATGATGTGGATTCCAAGTGGGATGCCACATCATTTTTCCTCATCCAAAAACAATCAACATCAAAACAATAAAATCACAATAAATGTGAATGACAAACCACTTACACACTTCATTTTTTCCCATCCTAAAAAAAGAATGCATTTAAAATTTGTAAGACAAGTGCAAACAAATCTTACAATAAATCATGTCAAAATGCAATAAAATAAGTTGATTTTGACTCCAAATTAATAAACATGGTTGGTGGAGGATTTTGAGAGGTGTGGGACAAGTTTAAATTGTCCCACAAGACTCCAAATTTGTCCTCCAAGCTCAAGATCGAATTTCAAGAGAGAGATGGAGTGTCTGACCTTCCAAAATCTTCTTACAACCTCTTACAATTTCTTACACAATCTATCACTTCACTTACACAACCCATACTTGGTAACTTACACACTCTTTAAAATACATTTATTTCTATGACATTTATTTATTACAAACTTTAGACACAACCATATGTTTAATTACCATATGGTTATAAAATATATAAATAAATTTCATTTTCAACCAAGACAATAACATTTAATTTCACCTTCCACATCCTATTTAATTTAATTAATTTTAACTATATGAATCTCACATTATACTATCACTTTTAAATAATTAAAACAAAAGCACATTACAAATAAAATACACACAACAATAATTAAAAAGGGAACACATAATAAAAACATACATATGCCCCTATGGTCATAATAATGGAAATCCCCCCCCCATGGGAAATCCTAACAACTAAACACACAAATCAAACACCGTTGCCATGGTGACCTTGTTGATTTCACACTGAATTCCAATATGGTTAGTCTCCAGTCCCCCAACATTGTTGTGATTTTAACTCGCAAAATGTAAAATACCTCCTTCGGCCTCATGACCATATCGAACATCCAATGATATATAAACATTAAACCCAATTCACAACAATATCACGATTTTAACAATTTATCAATTAAAATTCAATTTGCAACTATATCATCATCAAATAGATCTCTACACTAGAGTTATTCATAATATCAATGTCACATGTTTACAATCAAAAGCAATAACCTATCTATGTCAACCAATATGTCATCATCCACATAATAATAATAATGTCTCAATGATCCTTAAGCATAATAACTGAATCCAGATTAATATTAATCCATAGTCTAACATCTAACCATCATACTAAGAAAAACATAATAATGTCCACAGGAATCCATGATCTAGCATATACACATCATACTATATCAAAACATAATTAAGTCCAAAAATATGATCAATAGTGTCAAGATCGATGTCTCTAATGAGTGTCAAAGGAGAGTGGGTACTACATCCCCTCCTTAGATTTGACTTCTTCCCGGAAGTCATTAGAACAAATGTGGAAACTGCACTCGTAACACAGTAGCATCCTCCCAAGTGGCTGCAGTCTCATCATATCTATCCCACTGCACTCGTACCTAATCAATATCTCTGCCTCGAAGGCCCAGGGTCCTGTGATCAATGATACAAATGGGCTCCACCATCACCTTCCCCGATCCTGCACCTACAATGATGTCCAATCCAGCACATGAGAAGGATTTGTGATGTATCTCCTAAGAACAAAAACATGAAACACATCATGTACATGAGACAAGCTAGGTGGCAATGCTAGACGGTAAGCCAACGGGCCAATACGCTCCAAGATCTCAAAAGGTCCAACGAATCGAGGAGCTAACTTAGAACCTTTTCCATAATGGATCGGGCTCTTATGTGGCCTAACACGAAGGAAAACCTTCATGCCCACATCAAAATTACACTCGGTTCTATGTTGATCAGTGTACTTCTTCTACCTATCCTGTGCCTCCTGCATCTCTGCCTAATCAACACTACCTACTGCTCCATGTCCTGTAAAAGAGCTGGTCCAAGAGATACTCTATCCTCCAACCTATCCCAGCTAAGGGGTGTCCTGCACTCCCTACCATATAAGGCCTGAAAAGGAGCCATGCCTATAGAACTCTGGAAACTATTATTGTAGGAAAACTCCACAAGGTACAGATACTCCTCCCACTTAGACTACTGATCCATCACATACATCCTGAGCATATCCTCCAATATCTAATTCACCCTCTCAGTCTGTCCATCCATCTTAGGGTGATAAGTTGTGCTGAAGTTAATCTTCATCCCGAGAACATACTGCATGGTAGTCCAGAAATGTGAAGTGTATAAAGGATCATGGTCACAAATGATCTTCCACGGGATCTGTGTAACCTTGACAATCTCATCCAAGTAAACACGTGCCACTGCACTAGCTTTATAGGTGGTCTTCACTGGAGAAAAGTGAGCTACTTTTGTCAATTTATCAACCGTGACCATGATGGCATCGTGGTGATATCTCAACATTGGTAACCCAACAATGAAATCCATGGAAATGGTGTCCCATTTCCACTCCGGTATAGCATGAGGATAGAGAAGGCCAGCTAGATGCTGATGCTTGGCCTTCACTTTCTGGCACTCTAAACAGTGTGACACAAACTGAGCCATGTCCCTATAAAGTCCTCTCTAGTGATATAACTGTCTCAAGGTGGCGTGCATCTTCTTCACCCCAGGATAGGCTAAATAGGGTGCATGATGTGCCTCTATCAAGATGTCTGCCTCAAGCCTCTATCTCTAGGAACATAAATATGACCTCTGTGCCTGAGAAGACCATCTGCCTCTAGTGAGAAACCATCAAATTTCCCCTCAAGGGGTCTCTGGGACTCAATCTCTACTTGGGATGCAATGTAGATCGAGTAAGAGTAAGTTTCAAAGGATCCTACTCCATAAATATGTGCTCACTGAAGTAGCCATGCTCAAATGCCTCCGTCTTCTGAGAGCATCTACAACCACATTCTCCTTCCCTTTCACATGCTCTATCTCTATGTCATACTCATAAAGAAACTCCATCCAACGCCTCTGACGAGCATTCAGATTGGGCTGCGTGAAGAGGTGGTGAAGACTCAAATGATCTATCATGAGTGTGAATCGCCGACCAAGAAGAAAGTGTCTCCACCGAAATAAAGCATGCACAACTACCGCAAGCTCAAGGTCATGAGTCGATAATTAAGCTCATGATCTTTGAGTTTGTGAGACTCAAAGGCTACAACTCTACCCTCCTACATAAGAACACCTCCAAGGCCTACCAACGAAGCATCTGTGCATACAAAGAACTCACCATGTGGATCTCGGCACTACAAGAATGGGTGCTATAGTGAGATATTCCTTTAGTGTCCTGAAGGCCTACTCACACCTGTCTAACCAAACAAACTTCTTCCCTTTCCGCTAAAGGGAAGTGATGGGGTGTGCTATCCGAGAGAAGTCCTGCACAAATCTCCTATAGTAACCTACTAACCCCATGAAGCTGCACACCTCTGTCACTATAGTGGGTATTGGCCAATCCATAATGGCTCTAATCTTGGAAGGATCAACTATGATTCCTTCACCTGAGATGATATGGCCCAAGTATTGAATCTCTAATTGAAAGAAAGCACACTTCTCTAAGTTCTCGTAAATCTACTACTCATGAAGACACTAAAGAACTTGATGAAGGTGCCCCTCGTGCTCCTCACGCGTACGTGAGTAAATCAGAATTTCATCAAGAAAAATGAGCACGAAGCGATCTAAAAAGGTCCTGAATACCCCATTCATCAAACTCATAAACACTGCGAGGGAATTTTTCAAACTAAAAGGCACCACTGTGAACTCATAGTGCCCATACCTCGTACAAAAAGTAGTCTTATGAATGTCTACCTCCGTAATCCTCAACTGATGCTACCCTGACTTGAGATCAATCTTATAGAACACCGTGGCTCCCTTCATTTGATCAAATAAGTCATCGATGTGAGGAAGAGGATAAAATTCTTGATTGTTACCTTATTCAACTGGTGGTAGTCTATGCACAACCGCAAAGATCCATCCTTCTTCTTTACAAATATAACCAGTGCACCCCAAGGGGATACACTAGGATGGATAAGGCCTTTCTCTAAAAGGCCTTCTAGCTATAACTTGAGCTCATAGAGCTCTAGGGTGGTCATCCGATAAGGAGCTCGTGAGATAGGCTCTGCTCCTGGAACCAGATCAATATGGAAATCAATCTCACGTGGGGGTGGCATCCCTGGTAGCTCCCCTAGGAAAACATCTGCATACTCTCTCAAAATGGGATGGTCATCTAGCAATGGCCCACTAGACCCATCCTCTGTCAGTCACTGACTATGACTACATACATCTAACAACCCTGTCACACACACCACTTGAGCTGCATAGCGAGAGATAGTGCAAATAGAAACAGGTCTCCTAACCCTAGAAATCACCGACTCAACTCCAAGATCGTCTACACAAGATATAGTCTTATGATAGAAATCCATTCTAGCCCTATGTGTAGACAACCAATCCATGCCTAAAATGACTCCATACGATCCCAAAGGAAGTACGCGGAGATCTGAAGTGGTGGTGAAATGTCCCAAGTTAGCAACACACTCCTTTACTAAGGAGTCTATAGAGATCTTGGCTCCCGAAGCCATCTCGACATCCCAACTATGACCGTATCTAATAGCCCCCAACCTGCATCACTATACTAAGGATAGTGCAATAAATGAATCAAAAGAACTAGAATCAAACAATATAGAAGTAGGAACACCTCCAATGCTACATGTAGTCTCAATGACCATGCTCTGGTGCTCAACCTGGCGGTTCTCAACCGCTGCATAGATCCTGTGACTCTGTCCCATGTCTTCGACTATAGGCTCTGAGATGGGTGCCTTACCCTTATTAGGGTTTTAGGGGAAATCTCTCCAAAAGTGTCCCACTACTCCACACCCAAAGCAACCACCTGAAGTCCTCCAAACTTAGCACCAGAAGGTGCCCTAGAGGTAGGTGTTATGGACCCTGATGATCTAGCCATAGTCTGTTGTGGCCTCTATGGTTGAGCTCCTACTTGACTGAGCTCTAGCTCCACCCTGTGTCCTAGTGGGACCCCTAGGAGGCCCCATGCTCTGACCTCTCTGTGCATCAACTCTCTGAGGAGGCCTAAAAGGTGGGCGGGACTGACTGCTGCTGTGGCCTAAAAGATGACTATGAAGAATGCTGACCACCATGGGGAGGAGGAGCTGACCCCCTCACTCTACTATCCTACAACTGCTGAATATGGCTCCTAACCCGGTCTCTAGCCTGCTGGGTTTTACCCCGAGTCTCCTCTGCAATGTAGGCCTTCTCAACGACCTCTGCTAATGTCTGGGCAAAGTGGATCCGTATTGCACCTCCAATGTCCAAATTAAGGCCCCAAATGAACCTATGGATCTGCACCTGCTCATCCTACATGTAATCAACATACTGAAGTAGGTCCAGGAACCTACTCTCATACTCGGCCACTATAAGGGAAGCTGTCAAAGGTCATGGAACTCATCAATCCTCTGTTGTATGAATCTCTGTGACAAGTATCTACTCCTGAATCTCTCCTCAAATAGATCCCAAGTGACTGTCTCTGAATCTATATGGAGCTTCTGCTCCTCTGTCCTCCACCATACTCCAGCTCCATCCTTCAGTAGATGGATCACAACATGAGCTTTCGTGTTGCTAGAACAAGGAAAAGCTTGAAGCAACTGCTCAAGCTAACCAACCAGGCCTCTGCCTAGAATCCTCTGTGTCACTTGATGTGATCCACAGGCTATGGTCCGACGGCCTCACGAGCCTCTCTTCCTACTCTGTCCCGAGCCTAGGGCTCCGAGACCTCTCTCTCTCCCAAAATATGGTCACCATGTCCCCTCAAAGGAGACTTTGCTCCAACCGACTCTCCATGAAAATTCTCTCCTCCATCTTCCTCACCATGTGGAGGAGGTGCATGTCCCAAATGGAAGTATCTTTGTCCTGTCTACTGCACAGTGCCCTCCTACCAATCCTCTATGTAGGGCAGCATTAACATCCTGGAGAGTTTACAAAATCTGTGGTAGGATAGGCTGCTAAACCTTGGTCTAGTGGTGGTAGTGGCGGTGGTGTGTAGGTGGTGGTGGTGGTGACTCGAGCCTTTGTGAATGTTTCTCTGCTTCGTCCGAGCTCCCGCATGACCGAGTGGGAGTTATCTCATTACCTTAAGTTTTCTTCGTTTTCTAACTTTACTAACATGTTCAATTTTCAATTTTTTTTTATTTTCTAGATTATCAATTTGCTAGTTTTAGGTTTCAAGTCTCAATGTTTTCGAGTGTTCCCAATGGTCCAAGCTTTTGAACCACCACTCGATACCAAGTGTAATGTCAGCTTCTACTACCACTTGAGATCAAGAAACAACTTAGGAAAATTATGGAATAATTTTATTTTTTAAGAAGGGTCTACAACCATGTTGCAAGATACTAATTTGAAACTGAATAGGTTCTGAAACAAATTCTAATTAACCAAACACAAGATTTCCATTTTTATCTTATAACAAGTTTACTAGGTTCCAATTTGGAGGTTACAATTTTTATTAAGGTTCGGGAGAGAAATTTATCACCAAGCTTTGCTCTCTATCAAACCCTGAACTTCAACTAGATTTCTCACACACTTATAATTATCAAAAATTTCCTAATCTAGGCTTATTGGATAGGAAATTTCCTCACCTTTCCAACCATATAAAGAAGTCCTCCTAACTCCTCGTAAAACTCAAGTTATGGCCGGGCGGAGTTTTAGGAGAAAATTTTCCCTTGGAGGTCCACGGGGTTAGGGAGAAAATTGGGAAAATTTTCCCAAATGCCATGTGTCATCACGTGATTGGTGCGGGCAAGCGGGTCATGGGGAAAAAATTGAAATTCTTCCCAAAACCAAAGTCTCAATTTTCCAAAGGGAAATTTTTCCTCCATGCCTCTACACTTACTCAAATGGCCACATGGTGATTTGTGATTGGCCACAGGCCAGCGGAGGGAATTTGGATTTTTCACCCATGGGGTTAAAAGGTTAAAAGAATTACATGGACCCGTGCACCCATGGGGACACGTGTCAACATCCTATTGGCTGTGGGGATGTGGGTTGGCGGAGGAAAAAGTGAAATTTTTCCAAAAGGGCAAAAAGTTAAGTTTTTTTAATTTCATTTCGATCCGCGCACCCCGCCACATGTCGGCATATGATTGGTTGGGTGGGCGCGGGGTTGCATAGGAAATTTGGGAAATTTTTCCCAAGACAAAATTTTAAAAAGTTAAGTTTTTTTTTTTTTTTTTTTTATTAAGGGCCCACCCTCCAAGGTGCCACGTGGAAAATTCTGATAGGATGAGAGGGTGGTGGGGCTGCGGAAATTTTTAGGAAATTTTTCCAAAGTTCAAAATTTAAATTTTTCTAAGGTCGAATTATTTCATTTTTGGTTTGGGATGGCCATTTTGAAGTAAAACTTCAAATGGCCATAACTTTTGATAGGAAGCTCCATTTTTGGTAAACTTGGACTTTCCGGAAAGCTCTCGAGTCCTCTTTGCACAAAAATCATCAATTTTAAATTTAGTGAAGTTTTGAGGGTTAATTTTAAGAAATAGATCTGCAGGGTTTTAAGTTACAAACTGGTAGTTTTAAACTTGCAAATTTTATAAAAATTGGACTCTTCCTTCACTCAAAATTTCAAACAAACATGGAGGATCAACTTAGGGAAGAATTAGAATGTTTTAAAGGATTCAATTTGATCAATTTATTGAAGTTAAATTTTTATCCAACAAGGAACAGAAAATGACTTAGGAAGGGGATTGATTTAAAATTGGATTGATTGAGTTGTTTTCTCGAATTTTCCTTGTCAAGTTGGGTTCAAAATAGTATTAGCATGTTAATTCATTGTGTTTTTAAATTTATTGGGAAGTATAAAAGTGGACTCGTTGTTCTTTTTTAATTCAAATGTACATTACAGTTTAACTATAAAACAACAAGTTATTGCTTTAAATTTGGTTTGTCTCTTATTTTTAATTCAAACAAAATGATTCCTAAACTTAATCCAATGTAGTTTCTTATCAAACATCCATGTAATTTAAACTAAAAGCATCTCTGAGTTTCCAGTTTTGATATACAATTTTGCAAGAAAGAATAACATTTAATTTCATTTCATATGCATCTTCTCAACATTAAAAAAAGAGATTCTTATTCTTTTCAAAATGGAAATTTATCCTTTGACAACAATACAATTTTACAAGAACCAATGCCATCCTTCTATTGAAAATCAAATAACATTACAAATGATCTCTTTTCCAATTTGATCTGATTTCAAATTTCAAATACAAGTATGAAATGTTCTTCCCATTTTCTTTTCAAACTAAACAGAAAGATACAATTCATTTCTACATTTGAATTTCAATGTTAAATATACAACTGTATGATAGTATTTTCCAATATAGAGAATAGAATATTTCATCTTTACATTTCAATTAAATTTCAGACTTCCATTTACCATACAATGGCTTCACATTACAAAATTATACAACTCATCCACGCGAAGTGGGAAGGGATTACAAAATTTTTTCAAAAGAGATGATTGTCAAAACTGTAAAACTCTCCAAACAACAACATGCTTGATTCATCTTCTTTCTTCTTTGGATCACAACAAGGAAGGGGGAAAGGCAACGCTCTCCACCCAACCAAGACATCCAATGGGAAAAGAGAAGCCATCTTTCCCCATTGGCCCCCGAGCCCCAACCATATTGAAATGGAGCATGATAATCCAACACATGGCAACAAGGCTTCTTTCACAACAAACCACATTCTTTTCACATTACAAAAACAACAATTAAAAGCACAATTTAAAACAAGACAACAGTTCTCAACTACTTTTGAATTTATTCAAACAACACATAGGCTTGAACAAGCAAGCCAAACAAGAGCAAGAACTATGGAGGTCTCCTTATGCCTCCCAAGTTGAATTTTGGGCATCCACCAAGAGCAAACTACCAAGATCATAGCAATCCCATAAACCTTATCCCTCCTCCAAATTTATCCCTTATACCTCCCCCAAAGTAGGAAATGCAAGCAATTTCCTTTCCTAGGTGGATCCCAAACCAACATTCCCTCCCAAGAACAAATAACAATGGCAAATCCCTTATCCCTCCTCTGATAACCTCATAGTCTTCTCTCCACACCATGCCCTAAGCATTCTACCCATCCCTCAAAAAAATTACAAACACAACACATTCAAATTCATGCTAAAAGAGGAAAATACAACAGTTTTAAAAGAGTGGGAGCCTACCTCTCCATAATGGAGACTTGTTTCCAAAACAACAGGTTCTTTGTTGCACAAAAACCAGCCCCAAACAGCAAATGTAGAGCATGCAAAATAGTCTAAGCTCCTTCCACAAGAACAAGCCCCCAATGCAAGATAAAATTCCACTCCAAGAAGCAATAACAAACTTTCAACAACCTCAAATGAGGAAGCATTCCCATTTTTAAAGGGAGAGGGTGGAAGAGGATGATGTGGATTCCAAGTGGGATGCCACATCACTTTTCCTCATTCAAAAAGCAATCAACATCAAAACAATAAATTTGAATGAAAACCCACTTACGCACTTCATTTTTTCCCATCCTAAAAAAAGAATGCATTTAAAATTTGTAAGACAAGTGTAAACAAATCTTATGATAAATCAAGTCAAAATGCAATGAAATAAGTTGATTTTGACTCCAAATTAATAAACATGGTTGGTGGAGGATTTTGAGAGGTGTGGGACAAGTTTAACTTGTCCCACAAGCCTTCAAATTTGGCCTCCAAGATCAAATTCGAATTTCAAGAGAGAGATGGAGTGTCTGACCTTCCCAAATCTTCTTACAACCTCTTACAATTTATTACACAATCTATCACTTCACTTACACAACCCATACTTGGTAACTTACACACTCTTTAAAATACATTTATTTCTATGACATTTATTTATTATAAACTTTAGACACAACCATATATTTAATTACCATATGGTTATAAAATATATAAATAAATTTCATTTTCAACCAAGACAATAACATTTAATTTCACCTTCCACATCCTATTTAATTTAATTAAATTTTAACTATATGACTCTCACATTATACTATCACTTTTAAATAATTAAAACAAAAGCACATTACAAATAAAATACACACAACAATAATTAAAAAGGGAACACATAATAAAAACACACATATGCCCCTATGGTCACAATAATGGAAATCCCCCCCATGGGAAATCCTAACAACTAAACACACAAATCAAACACAGTTGCCATGGTGACCTTGTTGATTTCACACTGAATTCCAATATGGTTAGTCTCCAGTCCCCCAACATTGTTGTGATTTTAACCTACAAAATGTAAAATACCTCCTTCGGCCTCGTGGCCATATCAGAACATCCAAATGATATATAAACATTAAATCCAATTCACAACAATATCAGGATTTTAACAATTTATCAATTAAAATTCAATTTGCAACTATATCATCATCAAATAGATCTCTACACTAGAGTTATTCATAATATCAATGTCACATGTTTACAATCAACATCAATAACCTATCTATGTCAACCAATATGTCATCATCCACATAATAATAATAATGTCTCAATGATCCTTAAGCATAATAGCTGAATCCAGTTAATATTTATCCATAGTCTAACATCTAACCATCATACTAAGAAAAACATAATAATGTCCACAGAATCCATGATCTAGCATATACACATCATACTATATTAAAACATAAGTATGTCCAAAAATATGATCAATAGTGTAAGGTTCAATGTCTAAACAAAGTGTCAAAGGAGAGTTGGTACTACAAATATCTCATCGAGCTCTTACAACTGAGAGACTTTACCGAGATGATTTTTGAGATGACTATCAATTTGACACCGGGTTCTCTATCAACTCGACCTCGAACTCTTCACTGAGTTGAGATGAACTGGGTGCCTTTCGATGCTAGGTGATCTCTCATATGTAATTTAAGAATTATTTTTAATTATTTTATCTCGATAATGAATGGAGGTGGGTTCCTGGGATTATTATTTCATTTTGAACATGATAGGACCCGTTGTCCAATCTTTCCATGTGTGCAAAATTGGATAACATTTTTGGCAACCTCTTAGGGATGATTGCCTGCTAAGCATGATTCCAGTAGCCTTAAGTCATCCATTGGGCATGGAGTCTGTGTTGGAATCATGAAAGTAGTATGATTTTCTTTGACACATCCTGGAATCTCCTTGAGCATTGCCGATATCCTGGACCTCCCTGGAATGCTAAGCATGAAGTATATTGAAACTGTTGAATGCTTGACATCCATGGAACACTGCAAAAATTTGAATGAAGTAGATTTTGAAACTCTTATGGAAACCTTGAACCTTTCTTCTCCTTAACACCTTCTAATGATGAAACAATGTGCAGAACAACACAAAACACAACAACAAAGAAAGAAAAACAACAACACACAACAATGTGCATAAGCATTTGGAGGAAAACACCTAATTTAACTATACATGGGGTGGAACACTTCTCAAAAACAAGATTTGAGATGTATCCCATTCACATGAATGGGTAGTTCTTCTCCATTGAGCCTAGATAGATGAAATGAATTTGCCTCTTTGCAACTTATGATGATGTATGGCCCACTCCAGAGAGCATCAAATTTGGCATGCTTGCCTAGTTTGGCCCTGTCTTCATCCCATTTGAGAACTAAATCTCCCTCTTAAAAACACCTATTGGACGCCTTCTTGTCAAAATATTTCTTAACTTGAGCCTGATGCTACTCCAAAGTTTTCATAGCCTTGTCTCGCACTTCCTCTAACTCCATGAGTTCAGAAACCTTACTATCAGAGGATCACTCTCTATAACTTCAAGTTGATGAGATAACTCCAAAGAAGGTAACTCTAATGAGAGCGGGACTTTTCCTCTCTTCCATATACAAGAACGAAAGGATAATTTCTGATGGCCCTTTTAGGTGTGATCTGATCTCGCCCATAAGGTGGTCTTAAGTCATGTATGCCAAGTCCTCTTGTTAGTCTCCATTATGTGCTTAATAATCCTTATGAGGTTTTTGTTACTAGAATCAGCCAATCCGTTTCCTTGTGGATAGTAATTAGAAAAAGTTTTGAGGTATACCCCATTTTTAATAGCCCATTCACTCAATTTCATACCAAGAAAATCTAGCAAATTGTCCGAAATGACTATAAACGAAACACCGAACCTCATCATTATACCCTCCAAAAATATAGAACTACCTTTTCATTGCTCTCTTTTCATGCTACCACCTCTGTCCATTGATTAAAATAGTCTGTTGCAAGTAAGGACCCATTTATGTTTGTAACTAGATGGAGGATTGATCATTCCAATAAAATCCAACCCTCATTAAACAAAGGGTTGATCCACTTGAATTGGATGCAACGGAAGAGTTTCCAACTTCTGCTTACCTATGAAAAAGGCACATTCTTTACATTTCCTTACCCAAAAATGGGCATCCTTGAATAAATCGGCCAATAGTAGCTGGCTCGCATGATCTTGGTAGCTATTGTTCATGTGGAATAATGTCCTCTAGATAGGCCATTATGAAATTCTTCTAGTATCTTACTTACCTGTTCTGGTCCTATGCACCGAAGGAGAATGCCATTCAAATATTTTCGAAAGAGAACACTATCTACCAAAACATATGGGATAGATTAAAGATAGAAATTTCATCTTTGGTTTTTATCCATGTTTTCGGATATGCTCTTGAGAAGAGGAAATTCTTCATTTTGGATAACCAGTTAGCTTGATCAACATCCTCATCAGTATTTAGGAGTGTCATGTCCTCATTACTTTTTGATTCCATGTCTGCAACAAGTTGCTGACACAAACCCTTACCTCTGACAAGTTTAGTGACTTTGATGTGCACGTCATACTCCATTACCTTCATGATCCATCCACCACACTTTTTGTTGATTTCTTTGTTCAGCAAAAACTTCTTGACACCTAGATGAGACACCATCAGATGAATCTTGTTGTTCGACAACATGCATTTGAATTTATTCAAAGCTTGAATAACCACAAAGACTTGATTTTCAATGAATGAGTATTTGAACTCGTAGTATTTGAGGGATTGACTAAAGAAAGCAATTGGTTGCTCCATCAGGTTGTTGTTTTGTTGGGTGAGGATCCTGAAATTCTCTCTTGATCTACAAAAGCATAAAGGATAAAATATTTATCAAACATGGGGTTCACCAGCATGGGAGCTTAAGAAATGGCTGTTTTGATGGCTTCGAAGCTTTCTTGTCCTTCCTTTGTCCATGAGAATGGCATTTTTTTCTTCAGCATGGCTATTAGTGGTTTAACCAATGTCATGAATTGAGGGATGAATCTCTGCACAAAATTTATGGTTCCCAGAAAAACTCTGGAGGCCCTTCTTGTGAATTGGGAGAGATAAGGACATAATCGAATGAATCCTAGCTGGATCGATTGATAATTCTTCCGCTGAAACAACATGCCCCAATAATTTTCCCTTGTGCACTATGAAAATACATTTCTTGGGGTTAAGTGAAACCCCAAATTCCCTACACCTTCGAAAACTTTCCTTATATGCATGATGTGATCTTTTGCATGCTTAAAGTATATTGTTATATCATTAAGGTAAACTAGAATAATATCGTTGATTATTCCTTTAATTGCCATGTCAATGGATCTTTGGAAAGTAGCCCCAAGATTGGAAATCTGAATGGCATTTTATTATAGCCATACGTGCCCCACTTGGTAGTGAAAGCCATTTTGAATTGGTCAGATTCTTGGACTAGGATTTTATTATAACCTAAATATCCATTGAGTAAATAAAATATTTGAGCTCTTGCCACCATTTGAAGGATATGCTCCATAAATGGAAGAGGATAATGGTCTTTTAATGATGCATGATTCAAATCCCTGAAATCCATACATAACCGTATCTCTCCATTCTTCTTCCTCACGGACACCAAATTGGCTACCCATGAGGAATGCTTAATGGAAAAAAATTATATAGGCCTCGATGAGCTTGGTTAGCTCCTTTCTCATTAGTGGCTCAATTTTGCGATTGATTTGTCTTTGTTTTTGACGAACGGGCTTAGAATTAGGATCCAGTTTGATGGTATGTTGTGCTAGACCTGGATCAAAACCTTGTAGATCTTTATAGCTCCATGCAAAGATGTCATGATACTCTTGACAAAGTTTGATGAAAGATTATTTCTCCTTAGAAGTACACACTTTTCCGATCTTAAGAAAATTTACATTTGATACTTCAACTTCCTTAAAATATTCTTCTTTGACCACCATGTTAGGGCTTTGTCTTTTGGCTTGGTCATTTGAATTGAAAATTGATTCCAAAGTGACTAAAACTTTTGGTAACTTGTTGCTTTTTAATTGGATAATTTGTTCATCATATGACTCCTGCAACTTATCTTGATT
Source organism: Taxus wallichiana var. yunnanensis (assembly GCA_018340775.1). Lineage (NCBI taxonomy): Eukaryota > Viridiplantae > Streptophyta > Pinopsida > Cupressales > Taxaceae > Taxus > Taxus wallichiana. The sequence goes on along the minus strand of CM031235.1, from coordinate 67,674,376 downwards.
TTTTGCAACAAACTCTACCTCTTCTTGTAGGAAGAGGGTAATTTTTTTGTCACTTTGTCACAAACACCTTCCAACTACTCACATTATCGGTACTACCGGTTGAATCACCATTTTAACAAATTACGCCTTCTTTTATGATATCAACTGGTACATTTTATTGCAAACCAATTGTAATAAGCCTATCCACATCTTGATTTTGACCTCTAGGAACTGCATGGATTCCAAAAGCTTTGAAATCTTCAATCAGGTCCCAGACTCAGTTCTTGTATGATCTTACAAGATCATTTTTGGATGCACTACATGCTGAAACTTGATGAACAACTAATTCACTGTCTCCAAAAAAAGGTATGGCCTTGATTCCCTTCCTTTGGGCTAGTTGAATTCCTTGCACAAGAGCCTCATATTCAGTAACATTGTTAGTGCAACTAAACTACAACCAGAAAGATGAAAATTACTTATCTCCCTCCAAAGAAATTAACATAACACCAGCACCAAATCCATTCTTACTTCTTGAGCCATCAAAGAACAATTGCCACAAATCCTTTAGAATCAATTGGTGTTTTGACAAGTTGTGGCATGATTGTATCTTCTTCATGGATATAGTAAGTACCTAATCTTATTTCTTCCAAGACTAGCAAACCAACTTCTTCTTCTACTAATACATTAGCATATGGATTATACTAATGATATCTACTTACTTCATCTACTAGAGTATCGGGGACTTCTTCAACAAGGGTGGTTGGTTCACGATCGACATCTTCCTCTTCTCGGATCATCGATGGTGTAGTTTACATTTATAGGACTAGCATTGTAGGGTTCTACATGAGTATACAAGATTGGTTCTTCCTTATAGTTACTTTGGTTCCGTATCAATTCCTAAGAATCATATGTGACCAATCAGCTGATAAGTAACCACCCATCTTGGCAGTGAAATCCCATGATAGGTAGATGGCAAAGAGGGGAGGGAGATCAATGACTGATATATCTTGGGTGAATGACAAACTTGGGCATCCATGAATGGTAAGTTGAAGTCCTTTGATAACCCCAACAGTCTTAACAGCTATGCCATCTAGTTGAATAACCCCTCTTGCAATTGGCGCATATTATATGCCTAGTACATCTACAATTTGTTTAGGCATGATAGAGCTACTGGCACTAGAATCGATCATGTAATTATGTACCAGGTGGTCACCAATGATAAGGGAAATGTAGAATGGTAGTGGTTTGTTTGTTGTAGGAATAATTTTCCCTTCCGGTTGACACAAACTTGTAGCAGTTGTCACTCCATGGCCTGGTGATCCGTTGGTTGTAGAAAAATTTTACAAAGATTCTTGTAACAAGTTTCTTTGGGAAGGGATCAAGAGTGTGTCCCACATGGTAACACTCAGATTGGTTTTATTCGTTTGTTCTACTATGATGAGGGGAATTACTCCTACTTTGATGACACTTTTTTGGGAATTGCGGTCCTCCTTTGGAAAATGTTTGTTGGGTACTTTGTGATGCCTGGAGAACCATCTTTCCTGTGGCATTGCTAGCCGTGTTTCGGTGATTTCTTTCCTGCATTTTTATCAACCGCCATTTGTAACCTAGGTTGAGAAGTGGACACTAGATCAGCTTCGAGAGGTTGAGGCTCAATTGCTCTCTTTTTGGAATGAGTGTTTTGCGACCACTAATGAAGAATCTATATTCAATCCAAAAATCGTTTGCTTGCCGCTTAGGAAAAGTGGATTCTTCAAAGTGCTTGCGGTTGGTCTCGCTACTTCTTGTGTAGATGAATTGTTTGTTAACTCAAGGGATGGATACACTTTGAACCATAAGAGCCTAGCTAAGAACCCCATTGGGACAAAGATTTTGATTGTGAGGTTTAGAGAAAGGATACAACCATTCGTAGTCTTGAACTAGATTATTTTGAATAGGTACTAAATCTCTAGATGAGCTAGCTACAAGAGGGTTCCAAAAGTTCAAGGTCCTAACATTTGCAACTTGACTTGTAGTTTGATTTTGAGGTTGATTGTTCCTTTAAAAAGAGAACAATTAGCCCGATACTTCTTATTTTATGGCTGATATGGATGATTGTTTTGAAATTGTTTCCTTTTGAGTGCAACGAGCTCATTTCCAAAATTTTGCAATAGTGAATTGACTTTAAATAGGTCATTTGAAGAGGCAGGGGAAGATTGAGATGGTTGCTTAGAGTCTACTGGAATAGGAGCAATGATAGGCTGATGATTCATAAGATCTTGAGAAATGGGCATGGGTGGTCGTGGAGCTATCTTTCCAACTTGAATCAAAGAATTCTCTACACTTATGGCAACTTCGTAAGCATTAGGAAGTTTATTCCCTCCCATGGACTGGATCATAACTACCACATCACTATTTAAGGCTCATAAATAGTACAAGAATGCATTATGTGTAGAAGGCTTTACAAGCGTCGGAATCCTATTCCAAGTCCTGTGGAATTGGAAGTTGAAATCACTCATGTATTCTTGGGAAGCTCTCTTTATGGTAATGAGTTGTTCCAAAAGTGATAAGCGATCACTTTTGTCTTCAAATTGCTTACATAGATTTTCTCCCAACTCATCCCAAGTGGTTATAGTGCCAACACCTAACCCGCGAAACCATTAAAGTGCTTTTCCCTTGAAAGAGGTAGTAATAATTCTAACTGCAACATTATCTTCAGTGATATTATGTACTGCGCATATGCCGACTACATCAAAGATATGCTCTATTGGAATAATGTGAGTTTCCCCCATGTTGAAGGGTAAAATTTTGAGTGCCATAACAGGGGATCGAGTCACATTGAGCCAACATAAGAGGACTTCTTACATTGAAAGGGGTAAAAACTTGATTCCTCGCCATAGCAATGAAAGGTTCATTGTTCCTGGTGGAGGAAACCTTTTGTAAGGAGGATTCAAATGACCCCTACTAGGTAAATCTGCAACTAGGGATGTGGAAATGCCTCTTCTTCTTCTCTTTGGAGGAGACAAGGAAAGTTTGATATGCTGATAATTTCCTTTCTTTGAAGAAGCTCTTGTCTAAATTCTTCACATAAGTTACCACACTTGAGATTTGGAATCCAGAGATATAGATTCACCAGGTACTTTGACTTGTGTAAGTGAGAAGAGAAGTACCAACTCGTCCCATCGGGTGTGCCAAAAATTGTTGTCACCAAATCACTGCACCCTCTCGAATGGCCAGGATGTGAATAGGATGTTTGGTGTGATTGATACACATGGGATCACCTCTCAAGCTATGGGACTTGGGCTTGAAGTGAACCTCCCATATTTGCATAATCTCATATCATCTCGGTCAAACAAGATAATTCTCCTAAGTGGTTGGTCGAGCACTATCTAATGGATTAGACCTAGCCTCATGTTAACTTAGCTTTCCCTGACTCAGCCTTCATATCTTTTTACATTGATATCTAATGAGATCCTTATAGAGTTCCTTTCATTCGTCAATTTTTAACTAGCTATATTTTGTATTAACAAGATCTCATCAAGCTCTTACAACTAAGAGACTCTATCGAGATGATTTCTGAGATGACTATCAATTTGACACCGGGTTCTCTATCAACTCGACCCAAACTCTTCACTAAGTTGAGATCAACTAGGTGCCTTTCGATGCTAGGTGATCTCTCATATGTAATTTAAGAATTATTTTTAATTATTGTATCTCGATAATGACCGGAGGTGGGTTCCTAGGATTATTATTTCATTTTGAACGTGATAGGACCCCATTGTCCAATCTTGCCATGTGTGCAAAATTGGATAACAACTCTCCACACTATGTGTGTAGGATCTCATCCTCTCACTGGACACCTGTTGTGCCCTATACTCTTTATAAGAGAGGAAGTCTATCCCGGATGCCATGAGTTGGTCCTAACAAAATCTCACCTCACCTAGGGCATCCTGTAACTTGGATATATGCATGGTCTATGGTGGGCTGATAGGTCTTAGCCCCATGTACCTGCCTGCGCCGGGCTTGTGAACTAGGACCAGCTCCTTGTGCACGGCTCGTGGTCGTACCCCTATCCCCGTCCCCGTGATGGTGCCTTGTGTCCCTATCCTTGTGCTCGTATCTAGGCCCGTAAGGCCCTAATCTGTGTCTGGGGTTGTGGCCAACTAGCCCTATAAACCTACCACCTAAGCTAGTAGGGCTGCCACCGACCATCTCTCGGCTCCATCTCTTCCATCACCTCTACCCTCTCCCTCTCGCCATCTAGTCCTACAAACGGCCACCTGTACTTGTAGCTCTACTACCTATGCCTCGACCCTCCAGCCTATATTTTGTAGTATACCTATCTATGTGATCGCATTGCTACCTTCCCCTCAGTATGGCGTCTCTCTGCACCGTAATGATAGCAAAGTCGGGCTACCCAGTCTAGGTGGTATGGCTCATAACTGAGCCACCCACCACTGCCTATACCTATCTGTGCATCTGGCATCATCAATCTGCTGATCCATTGGCTACTCCTCCTCTCCTGTAGGCACTGAAGGCTATGGTAGAGGTAAGGGCCTCTCCATGTCATCTCTCTGATACTATGGGAAGGGTGGAGGAATATCTTGTACAAGCCCAAACTACCATCAGACCCTATTTATCGGGATCATCTCATCCTCCCTAGTACAACAACCCTGTATCCACCTCTCTAGCTGGAGCTTAGATAGCTCCTCATGCATGTGCCTATATGAGGGGAATCCCACATATGGCCTCTAGATAATGTCCACTCTGGAAAACCCCTCCAACAACTACCAAAAATGGGCCACATTGTATGTCGGCCTATCTGACCTCTGCTCTCCTGCAACCAACACCCATCTCCTGTATCCCAACCACACACATCTCGGTGGGAATGCATTTGCTTGGGGCATCCCTATAGGTCAAACACAGACTATGTGCTCATAGGCCCAGCAGTGTAGTATAAATGTATAGCACAAGTTGAACCTGCGTAACCGCCCATACACCCACAACTCTCTGTATAGCTACACTAAGAATGTTGGTGCCTAGGTGAAGCGTGTCTCATACACCATCATATCATGGAGCACCCCCATCAATGATCAAGGAAAGCATCCACCCTCTACATCGGGAAGTGCATAGTAGCACACTACCTCCATCAATAAAACCACTAGCCTCGTCTCATCTAGACGGGCTAGGTACATCTCGCCATAGCTCAAACTAGCACTATGGAATCTCAGCTCTACCACCCCCTCACCAAATATTGTCCCGATCAACTCCTCTAAGGCCTTAGAGGAGATAGAGTAAACCTGGGCCACCAATATGGGTAACCACAAAATCTGGAACACGTCCTCTAAGGTGATGGTCATCTCACTCATCGGAAGGTGGAATGTGTTGTTCGTGGAGTACCATCTATCGATGAGCGCGACCATCAAACTGGGCTATCAAACAACATGTTGGTAATGCTGAATACCACTCAAGCCCACTACCTTCACATGCTACAGACTTCAAAGTGGTCGCTAAGCTAAGTAATGTCACTAGTAGTGGTGGAACCTGTCGACATATGTAATCGCAATCTCACCTACATCTAATCCAAGCACAACATTAATCTACATTTACCATGACCATATTCACCAATTATCATTACCCTCCACCCTATTTTTACCCTACCCATCTCAACCACCTAACCTACATCATTTTTACCCCCTTGTGCCCAAACCCAACCGGTGCCGGTTCATCCTAACCGACTCCGGTCACCCTTTAACTAGCATCGGTCACCTATTGGTGACCGATACTGGTTCCTCTTTACCGACCATGGTTACACATAACCGGCATCGGTCACTTGTTTGGTGACCAATCCTAGTTCTTGCCAACCAACGCCAGCTAATCTTGACCGACATCGGTCACTATCACGGAAAAATCCGTGACTTCCCAAACCCCCTTTTTTTTTAATAACCCTCCTGCCCCTTTTACCCCACCTATAATGACCTAAACTCCCCTTAGACCCTTCCTCACCTCACCTATACAATTTTCTACCCTCCCCACCCTCTTTTTGGCCCGTTATTCCCCCCATACCCACATTTAACTTTTTCCCACCCACAAAATACAAACCCCCACAACACCCTACAACTACCAACTATCAAAACCTCTACACTAGCTAATTAACAGTATAGAGTTAGGCACTTACCTCATCATGTCTGCTGCCGCATCTCGGTGGCAAGTCCTGCTGCTATGCCGGTGGTCCACCCAATCCCTCTCTAGTCTCTACCATCCCCGACAATCTACCCAAAACCTCCAACCAATCATCTCTCTCACCCTGATCCCGTGGACCCACTACTGACCCACCCAATCCTCATCAAATCACACCGCCAGCTCACTGTCCCATTCCGTCCGGACACTTTTCTCACTTTTTTCTCTTTTTTTGTCATTTTCTCCCTTCAACCAATAACAAATGAATAACAAAAACACGCAGATTTTTTGTTTTTATACAAAACCTGACCTAACCGACGTTGGTTCCCATCAACTAGCATCGGTCTCATGCCCTACCTCACCATTGTCATTTTTCCTCTATCGACGCCGCTTATCCATGACCGTCATCACCAACCTCACCTACACATTGCCCCTACCTTGGCCTTACTTGTGCCATGACCTAGATATTTAGACCTAGACCATCACTAGTGCCCTTTGACCTTATGTGTTCGCTATACCTTACGGCATTGTTACCTATGTTATTAACCTAATGACATTACCTAGCCTATTTCCATGACCATTTATCCTGACCCTACCTTTGGTGTACCAAAACATACCTAAATGTTCCCGCACCTAACCTACATTGTGATTCTTGACCATATCCTATACCTTGGATACTAGATTCACTTCAACCTTGTTCAGATAAACCTATCAACCTTAGACGATGTAGAGTTTGTTTTCTCTTCAATCTGCTAGTGTCTGTGCAGCTTATACGTGTGCGTGTGAAAGACTATCACTACCTGTGACCTTGACCCATTACCTAGATTTCCCGAGTAGACCTTTCACCCTTTTCCCCTATCCCACTTGCCTTTTCCTCACATTTACCTTTTATCAAACCACTCACCACTTCAACCTGTTGCCTCGTCAAGTTCTTGGTTTGAGGGGATCACCTTCACCCACACATGGGTCAACCACATCTTATTTTTGTTAGTGTCACTTACCAAGACAAGCTACACAAAAAAGGGGCAAAATATAGACACTAAAATTGTGTCACACTCCCCTTTGGTCCCTCAACAAATAAGAACCCTTCATCGATTCAAATAGCCATGGCCCCTTTCACCTCACTAATATTAATTTAATTAAATTAATGCATTATCCTCACTATATTTTTTATTTAAATATCTTATTTGAATAATATCCACAACATGCAGTTCACTTAGACACCTCACCAAGCCAACTCAACCTAAAACCTATTCTTAGCACGTTCCCATAACTAACTAAGACTTACCCAAGCCCTAAAAATCAATGCCTACATTCCCTCTAACCACATTCCCACATGCTCACAAGAAGCTCCCGAGTCCTAATCCGTGAGATAACGACATGAGATCCAAGGAAATCGGGAGGATCTCCTAGTTTATTAAACCTAGAAATCCCACCTTAACCGACATCGCTTACTTATAACCATCGTCGGTTAATCTAGATCACCATTGGTTACCCCTTTTTAACCCCAAAACAACCTTATTCTCAAGGTTGGAAGTTGGAAGAAAGTTAGAAAACTTTGGGAGAAAGTTGACAAACAAGAACACATCTCAGAGAGATAACACATCTTCAGAGAGCCAATTCCAATGAAAACTTACATCCAAGGAGGGAGATTGAGCATCTTCTCCTGCACAATCATCGTAGCCATGACCTGATCTATCTAAGAAAATATGAATGTACATGTAGCCCATGTAAAAAAATTCTTCAATTAGTGATCACTTGCAACCTTCAAACTCATCATCAAAACCTCCATCCCTCACACACAGACATTCAAGAATGAAATCCAAGTAAGTACAATATCATACTTTCCTGGTTATTTCATTTCTTCATCATTTTAGCATCCATTGTTTATCTTGCTCCCTATTAAACTTCTCCATATTTTCACCTCCGTATACCCATTGAAACCTCACAAAAATCCTACTCCAATCACCCAATACCTTATCCCAACCAACCAAAGTCTTTTGTGCAATCATAAAGGATACCCTAGCCTATTCTATGACATTTCCATATCTGACAGTAACTGGCATCGGTTACACCTAACCGCCATCGGTCACTCCTTACCAACATCGGTCTCGGTGTTTTCCCACAAAGATCTTAATAGAGACCTACCCACCTAATTTTATCTCACCCTCTTTCACCTGTGATCTACCCGAGACCTCTGCCAAACCTACAAAACCTAGAACCAATCATTTGACCTTTGGATTCTATTCTAGCTTAGCCTGTTAGATTAGATCTATTTCTTATTGTGTTTTTAAGTGAGATACCTAAATCATTTTAAAATAACAATAGGATTTATTTTGTTTATAGCATTGAATTGTTTAAAACAGTGGACTGACAGCCATCTAGGAAGTATCACACTTCCCAGATCTAGCACATGCTAGGCAGTTCATTGCCCATATTGTTTAATTCCTTCTAGTGGTCTTGTTTTCATTACAGGTAGTTCCTCCTAGCCAAAAGGAAGCTCTCACGATCAACTGTGGATTCGAAGTCATACACATGCAACAACCCATCAACCGACATTTGAATAGGTATTCCTCTATGTCCGTTACACTATCTGCTTTGTCAACACTTCTAAGAAATGATCTAAGAAAAAGGTAAAACAAGTGACTCATCTTTATCATCTTCGAACTTTGGGATTTATCTTTATTTGGAATTTTCTTGGTATTTCCCGACAAGATAATGTCATATTCTACCTCAATGGAAATTTCTTGAGATTTTTCCAAATATCTTGGTTGAAATCTCCATAGAATTAAAATACCTTTAGGTAACTAGGCATTCATGAAAAATATTTTTAGATTATCTACATTAGGATGGGAGATAGTGGGAATCTTTTTATCATCTTGTTGAATTTACCACAAAGTCTCTCATTGACTCTTACATTTATTTCTTCATCTCGAGTAATTTTAGAAAGGAGGGCATGAGCATATTCAATAGTATTAAATTTGTATTCAAATTTATTTCTTATATCATCCTAATTAGAAATTGAGCATAATGGGAAGAAGTAGAATTGTTTTTCATCGAATCTTGCAATATTTCCATGAACAATCGCACTATAACATATTCATGTAATCCAAGGATGTCATAGGTTGTGGTGAAGGTTGTGATATGATCATTTGGTCATTGCTTCCCATATCCATAAAATTTTGGAAAAATATTTCTTGAATATTTGGGAATTTCATAAAGTTGTTAAGATAATCCAATAGACCATTATTTTTTCCCCATGGTATAGGTGCATGTGTTTCCACTTCCTCTTCTCTTTCTACAATCATTTATATACCCTTAGAATAACAATAAAATATCATGTGCACCGGCCTATCACCCAACACACATTGGGTGCTCACCCGAGGCACACATGGGTGCTTGAGCCCTCATTTATGTGAGTCTTGTGAGAATACATCATCTTAGGATAGATATTTAAGTGTAAAAGAATAGAAAATAACCATGCATCATTCTGAGAACCTATGATGAGTTATCACATCAATGCATCCATAGAAGAGAAATAACAAACAACATATGGAAATGGTTCATACACAAAGGAAATACACTAAGATTATGCTCATGAACACATATATGATTTAGAACAGTGCCTTATATTCATATTAACGAGCTCAATAACCACATTACATTCCTTGAGGTCATAATAGACCCATATAAAAATGCAGAGAAAATTCATGCATCAGAACTACACTATGTCCTTCACATTACAAAGATGAATACAGACCCATCCCTCTAAATATGCCATCACTCCTATTTTTCACTAATCCCAACCCATAGAATCCTCCATTATATTTTTTTATATCTTCACCCCTTTTTCACCTCCTCTGCTCTCTCGTGGATGATCCCATGCATATCTATCTATATCCCTTCATCTATCCACGCACCTCTATATATAGCTTTTCTCGCATTCACCTCCATGCCTTCTAAGGTAACATGTATAATACAATGGATTGTTTCTTTGAAATTTGTTTATCATTTCTTTGTGTTTTAGATGTGCATATGATTCCTAATTTAGTCAAATACAATTGCTTATCAAACAACCATTCATTTCTACATTAAATGCAGCTTTAGAATTCAATTCAAATATGCATTTTTCAAGAGAACAATTTTGCCTTTCCTTTATAATTTGTTTTCAAATACAATACATACAATAACAACATTGTTTCTTATTCCTTTTCAAAACAGAGATATCATTCTTGGACAACAAAACAATTCCAATATACAATCCAATTTTGAAACTACTTCAATCTTTTATTCATAATTCAATGACACTTTTACAACTTAACACTCTTCTAATTCGATTACAAAATACAAATTACAATGCTTATAATATCCTTTACATTTCTTTCCAAAACATAAAACAAGTGTAATTCTTCTTTACATTCCTCAATACAACTACAACTTCCATTAACAATGCAATGCTTCACATTACAACATTTATACATTCATCCACTCAAGTGGGAGAAGTTACATTGAATTACTCAAAGGGAAATGACTGTCAAACTATGAAATTCCTTCTCCAAAAACAGCATGTTTGTTTCTTCTTCTTTGCAACTTTGATCACAACAAGGAAGGGGGAAAGGCAATGCTCTCCACCCAACCAAGACATCTAATGAGAAAGGAGAAGCCATCCTTCCCCATTAGCCCCCGAGCCCCAACCATATTGAAATGGAGCATGAATATCAACACATGGCAACAAAGGCTTCTATCACATACAAGTAACATTCACATTGCATACAATAAATAAAATGCACAGTTAAAAACAATAAAGTAGTTCGCAACTACATTTTAAACAATTCATACAACACATAGGCTTGATCAAGCAAGCCAACAAGAGCAAGAACTATGGATAAATCCTTATGCCTCCCAATTTGGAGTGGGGCAATCCACCTAAATGCATACCACCAATAAACATATCAACCCCATATACCTTATATATCCAAACCCCTCCTTATGCCCCCTCCCCAAGTTTATCCCTTATGCCCCCAAGAGTAAGAAATGCAAGCAGTTTATTTTCCAAGGTGGATCCCAAACCAAAACTCCCTCCACAATAAAATAGTGTCATTGGCAATCCCTTATGCCCCCATATGAAATCCCCATAGCCTTCTCCTACACCTTTCCCTAAGCATTCTACCCAACCAGCCAAGAATGCAAACACAAACACCATTCAAAAATGCATGCAAGAGAAGGAAAGCATTTAAAATACAGCTCAAGATGCCTACCTCTCCATAATGGAGTTTGTTCCAAGCTCACAAGATTTCCACAATGTCAAAGTGCAGTCTAGAACCAGAAAATTATAAGCATGCAAAAGACTCCAAGCTTCCTCCACAACAAGCTCCAAAACAGCAACAAAAAAATGTGCCCCCAAGAGGAAAATAACAAAGTTTCAACAACCTCTAAATGAGCAAGAAGCTTCAATATAAAGGAGAGGGAAGAGAAGAGGATGATGTGGATCCATGTGGGATGCCACATCATTCTTCCTCAACCCCAAGAGGAGATCAACATCACACACCAAATCACAATAAATAAAAATGACAAAATCACTTACATACTCCAAAAATGCCCATACTCCAAAAGGACCAAATTTAAAACATGTAAGGGAAGTGCAATTAAAACTTACATATTGTCACTTCAAAATGCATTATAAATGCCTACATTTAACCTCCAAACCATAGGCATGGTTGGTGGATCATTTTAAGAGGTGTGGGACAAGTTTAACTTGTCCCACAAGCCTCCAAATTTGGCCTCCAAGGACAAATTCGAATTTCATAAAAGATGGAGTGCTTGACCTTCCAAAATCTGCCTTACAAGACTCTTACAAATTCTTACAACATCACTTACACACTCCTACCACATTAATATTTATAAAAACTTTATTTATTTCATTCCATATCCCAATTTATTTTAAATAAAATTTAACTATATGACTATCACATTAATCTATTACATTAAATTAGATTACAAGAAGGAACACATTACTAAACAAAATACATACAACATTAATTCAAAAAGGAACACATAAATAAAACACATATCCCATGGTCACATATAATGGAAATCCCCCCCATGGGTATTCCTAGCATAACTTGACACACAAACACACAACACAATTGCCATGGTGAACTTGTTGAATTCACCTGAAATTTTAATATGGTTAGTCTCCAATCCCCCGACATTGTTGTGATTTTTAACCTACAAAATGCAAATACCTCCTTTGGCCTCGTGGCCATATCAAAACATCCAAAATGATATAAACAACATCTCAAGATCATCTAAACATGTGAATCACAACAACATCAAGAATTCAACATTAATATTCTCAATTAAATAAATCAACTATATCATCATCAAGAATCTACCATACTAGGTCTACTCAAAATATCCAATGTCACAATTCCAAATCAACATCCATAATATGTCCATGTCAAATAGTATATCATCAACCATATATAGAAAATGTTTCTAGTAATCATCAATCATAATAACTAAATCCAGATCAATAATAATCCATGATCTAACATCTAACCATCATACTAAAACAAAACATAATAGTGTCCATAATATGATCAATAGTATCAAAATCAGTATCTAAAAGTGTCAAAGGGAAGTGGGCACTACATCCCCCTCCCCTTAGACTCAACTTCCTCCTAGAAGTCACTAGAACAAATGTGGAAACTACACTTGTAATACTGTGGCATCCTCCCAAGTGGCTACAGTCTCATCATATATATCCCACTGCACCCGTACCTAATCAATCTCTCTAGCCTCAAAGGCCTAGGGTCCTGCAATCTATGATACAAATGGGCTCCACCATCACCTACCCCTGATCCTACACCTGCAATGATGTCCATTCCAACACATGAGAAGGATCTACAATGTACCTCCTAAGGACATAAACATGAAACACATCATGTATGTGAGACAAGCTGGGTGGCAATGCTAGATGGTAAGCCAAAGGGCTTATACACTCCAAGATCTCAAAAGGACCAACGAATCTAGGAGCTAACTTAGAACCTTTTCCATAATGGATAGGGCTCTTATGTGGTCTAACATGAAGGAACACCTTCATGCCCACATCAAAGCTATGATCAATCCTATGTTCATCTACATATTTCTTATGCCTATCCTATGCCTCCCGCAATCTCTATCTGATCAACACTAACTGCTGCTCCATGTCCTGTAAAAGAGCTCGTCCAAGATATATTTGTCCTCTTACCTATCCCAGCTAAGAGGTGTCATGCACTCTCTACCATAAAACACTTGAAAAGGATCCATGCCTATAGAACTCTGAAAACTATTATTGTAGGAAAACTCCACTAAGTACAGGTACTCCTCCCACTTAGACGTTGATCCATCACATACATCCTAAGCATATCCTCTAAAATATAATTTACTCACTCGGTCTATCCATCTATCTCAGGGTGATATGTTGTGCTGAAGTTAATCCTTGTCCCGAGGACATACTGCATGGTAGTCTAGAAATGTGAAGTGTATAAAGGATCGTGGTCACAAATGATCTTCCACGGAATCTCATGTAACCTGCCAATCTCATCTAAATATACCCATTTCACTACACTAGTTGTATAAGTGGTCTTCACCAAAGAAAAGTGAGCCACTTTTGTCAATTTATCAATCATGACCATAATGGCTTGTGGTGATATCTCAACAGAGGTATCCCAACAATGAAATCCAGGGAAATGGTGTCCCACTTCCATTCCAAAGATGGAATGAGGATAAAGAAGACCTACTGGATGCTGATGCTCAGCCTTAACCCTCTAGCACTTTAAAAACCATGACAAAAACTAAGCCACGTCTTGACAAAGTCCTCTCCAATAGTACAACTGTCTCAAGGTAGTGTGCATCTTCTTCAACTCGGGATTGGTTAAATAGGGTACACGATGTGCCTCTACCAAGATGTCCTACCTCAAGCCTCCATCTCTGGGAACATATATCCTACCTCTGTTCCTGAGAAGACCATTTTCCTCTAAGGAAAATCCATCAAACTTCCCCTCAAGGGATCTCTGTGACTCGATCTCTCCTCATACTACCATGTAGAAGCTGTCAAGAGGAAGCTGCTAAAGAATCCTATTCTCGCAAATCTGTGCTCACCGAGGCGCCATAGCCACATGTCTCTGTCTCGCTGAGAGTTTCTACTACCACATTCTATTTCGCCTTCACATGATGTATCTCCATGTCATACTCACAAAGAAACTCCATCCAATTCCATTAACAAGCGTTTAGATTGGGTTGCGTGAAGAGGTGGCGAAGACTCAAATGATCTATCATGAGTGTGAATCACTACCCAAGAAGAAAATGTCTCCATCTAACCAAAGAATGCACAATCGCTGAAAGCTCAAGATCATGGGTAGAATAATTAATCTCTTGATCCTTGAGTTTTCAAGACTCAAAATCTACAACCCTACCATCCCGCATCAAAGCACACCTCCAAGACTCGCTAAAGAAGAATCATGTGCAAACAAAGAACTCACCCTATGGATCCGGCACCGCAAGAATGGGTGTTGTAGTGAGGCACTCCTTCAGTGTCCTAGAGGCCTGCTTGCATCTATCTGACCAAACAAACTTCTTCCACTTCCTCTAAAGGGAACTGATAGGGTGCACAATCTGAGCAAAGTCTTGAACAAATCTCTGGTAGTAACCTACTAAACCCATGAAGTTGCGCACCTCAGTCACTATAGTGGGTGTTGGCTAGTCCATAATGGCTCTAATCTTGGAAGGATCTAGTGTGATACCTTCCCCAGAAATAATATGACCCAGGTACTGCACCTCTGTCTGGAAGAAAGCACACTTCTCCAAGTTCTCGTAAAGTTATTGCTCATGAAGACACTGGAGAACCTGTCAAAGGTGCCCCTCATGCTCCTCACATGTACGTGAGTATATCAAAATGTCATCTAGGAAGATGAGCATGAAGCGATCTAAAAAGGTTCTGAATACCCCATTCATCAAACTCATAAACATTGCAGGGGCATTCGTCAAACCAAAAGGCACCACTGTGAACTCATAGTGCCCATATCTCATACGAAAGGCGGTCTTATGAATGTCTACCTTTGAAATCCTCAATTGATGGTAACCTGACTTGAGATCAATCTTAGAGAACACCATGGCTCCCTTCATCTGATCAAACAAGTCATCAATACGAGGAAGAGGATAACGATTCTTGATTGTCACTTTGTTCAAATGGTGGTAATCAATACACAACCGCAATGATCCATCCTTCTTCTTCATGAAAATCACCGGTGCACCCCAAGGGGATACACTAGGATGGGCCCTCAAGCTGTAACTTGAGCTCACAAAGCTCGGGGTGGTCATCCAATATGGTGCTCATGAGATAGGATCTACTCCGGAATTAGATCTATATGAAAATCAATCTCACATGGGGTGGCATCCTCGGTAGCTCCCGGAAAGACATTGGAAAACTCTCTCAAGATGGGATGATCATCTAGTGATGGTCCACTAGACCCATCCTCTAATCTATCACTGACTGTAACAACATACATCTGACAACCCCATTACACACACCGCTTATGTTGCATAGTAGAAATGGTGTGAATCAAAATGGGTCTCCTGACCCCTAAGATCACCGACTCAACTCCCAAATCATCTGTACAAGCTATAGTCTTATGATAACAATCCATCCTGGCCCTATGTGTAGATAGTCAATCCATACCTAAGATAACTCCATAAGAGCCCAAAGGAAGGATATGGAGATTTGAGGTGGTGGTGAAAGGTCCCAAATCTACAACACACTCCTTAACTAAGGATTCCACAGAGATCTTGACTCCAGAAGCCATCTCAACATCCCAACTAAGACCTTGCCTATTTGCCACTAGCCTACATTGATCTACTAAAGATGGTGTAATGAAAGAATCAAAAGAACCAGAATCAAACAATACAGAGGTAGGAATACCACCAATACTACATGTGGTCTCAATGACTGTGCTCTGGTGCTCTTCCTGGTGGTTCTCAACCACTACATAAATCCTATGGCTATGTCCCATATCACCAATTATTGGCCCAAAATGGGTACCTTACCCTTGTTAGGGTTCTAAGGAAAATCTCTCCAAAAATGTCTAGCTACTCCACATCTAAAGCAACCACCTGATCCTCTCCAAGGAACAACACCTCTAGTAGGTGCCCTAGAAGCCTATGGTGTGGATCTTGATGATCCAGCTATGGTTTGTTGTGGTCTCACGCTAGCGAGCTCCACCGGCCGAGCTCTAGGTCCACCCCGTGTCTGATGGGACCCTAGGAGGTGCTCTCATACTCGACCTCTCTCGTGCATCAACTCTCTGTGGAGGTCTATATGGTGGGCGAGAATGGTGCCACCGCTACTATTGGTATGGCCTAAAGGATGACTATGCTGAATGTTGACCACCATGAGGAAGAGGTACTGAACCTCTCGATCTATTGTCCTACATTTGCTGAATGTGGCTCCTGACTCAGTCTCTATCCTACTTGGGTTTTACCTCAAGTCTCCTCTGCAATATAGGCCTTCTCGACAGCCTCTACTAAAGTATGTGGGCAGTGAATCCACACTGCACCTCCAATATCCAAATTTAGGCCCCGGATGAACCTGTGAATCCACACTGCTCATCCTGCATATACTCTACATACTGAAGTAGATCTAGAAATCTACTCTCATACTCTGCTATTAAAAGGGTACCCTGTCAAAGGTCGTGGAACTCATCAATCCTCTACTGGATGAACCTACGTGATAGATATCTACTCCTGAATATCTCCTCAAATAGCTCCCAAGTCATTGTCTTTGAATCTACATGGAGCTTCTGCTCCTCTGTCCTCCACCATACTCCTGCTCCATCCCTCAGTAGATGGATCACAACACAAGCTTTCATGTGCTAGAACAAGGAAAATCTTGAAGCAACCACTCAATCTCACTAGCCAAGCCTCTTCCTAAAATCCACCTATATCACCTGAGTAATGTGAGGGCCTAAGCTTTAGGATCTCCCTGATGTGATCCGCTGCTATGGTCTGTTGGCCTTTAGGTATCTCTGCATGCTCATCCCTAAGCCTAGGCCTTCGAGACCTCTCTCTACACTCTAGAACTTTGTCACCCTGTCTCCTAGGTGGTGAATCTACTCTGGCTGACTCTGCATGGGAGTTCTCTCCTCTATGCTCCTTGCTAAGTCAAGGGGATACCTGACCCTCGATAGAAGGAGCTCTATCATGACTAGTTACATGCCCTCCTACTGATCCTCCGCGTAAGGCGGCATTAACATCCTGAAGGGTCTATAGAATCTGAGGTAGAATGGTTGCTACACCCTGATCTAGTGGTGGTGGTGGTGGTGAATCTGAGTCTCTGTGAAGGTTCCTCTCACTCCGTCTGAGCCTCCTGCATAGACCAAAGTGAGAGTTAGTTCATTTGCTAAGTTATACAACTTCCATGTTTACTAAAAACATACAAATTCTTACTAAGTTGTTTTCTAGATTTACAGTGTGCTAGGTTTAAGTTTTCATGTCTCAAGTTTTCTAGTGTGCCCAATGGTCTAAGCTTTTAAACCACTACTCTGATACCAAACTGTAATGCCCATTTCCACAACCACTTGAGACCCAAGAAACAAACTAGGGTTAGCTAAAAGAATTATGTAATAAATTTTTTATTTGAAATGTCTATAACTAAGTTGCAAGACATTAGCTTTCACTAACAGCTTCCGGAACAAAACCCATTTACCAAAACACAAGTTTCCTTTATAAACTTATAACAAGTTTACAAACTTCAAAAATTAGGGTTACATGTTCTAGTTAGAATCGGGAGTAATTTTATCCTATGCCTGCTCTCTAATAGGCTCAGAACTTCAACTAGATTTTTTCTGTGGTGCCCCGCTTAGCTTACTCCCGTTCTTGTCGCAGTGACCCTATTTGCTAAGTGTCAAACGAATGTGTGTAATTTTGTTGTCTTAGACCATGTCTCAGTGATGTTTTAGCACCTTCCCTCTCCTTCTTGCTTTCTCGAGTCGTTATCGACACCTCTGTATGTGGACTGTGTAATGTCCTGTGCGTTAACCTATTTAAAGGAGGATCTTGTTGTCGCATTGTTAAGCTCAATCATTGGTCATTATTAATGTGGGTAGAAATTATATATAATTATAATATATAATGATAATAATGTTATTTTAATTTAATTTTCGATCGGCCCTTATTTTATAAGTATTATTATTTTACCTTATTTTTTATCATCATCGATATTTTATATTAATTGTCTCTATAGCATTTCTTCTAGTTGTTTCATCTGATCGTGTTGTAGAATGAACCCCATCCCACGCTGAAGA
Organism: Taxus wallichiana var. yunnanensis; assembly: GCA_018340775.1. Classification (NCBI taxonomy): domain Eukaryota; kingdom Viridiplantae; phylum Streptophyta; class Pinopsida; order Cupressales; family Taxaceae; genus Taxus; species Taxus wallichiana. The sequence continues at coordinate 67,655,897 of CM031235.1, read as the reverse complement.
AGGGGTTTCCCATCTTGGTGCCATGGTCATTCTTTGCTCCGTGTTTGTCTTTGAGCGTAACCTCTAATTTCCCCCCCCTCATGTCATTGTCAATGCTTCCTGTGCTGGCCTCCGCAATGACCGTTACTTTTCCCTATTTAATGAAAATTGTGTTTTCAAAGCCTAGTAGGCAGCTTGTATGGCAATTTGGTATTTTAGGGCATGTCCCTTTTTAAAAGAGATTCATATATTTGTATTTATATAATAGTATTATTGTTATGAATAGTTGATCATTGTCTTCTATTATTATTGTCGATCTTGACTGTATCGACATTATTAATATTGCAATAGTTATTCCTAAGTCGTAAAAAAACGTGATAATGATAATAATAATAATATTTATTTTATTGTCGTTTGGTGACTTTTTTTTTTCTTAATTGTTGATTGTTAGCAATAGCTAACTAATTATATTAAGCTATTCTACTTAATTGATTGATCTTTCCTGTCAAGCGAGCCTCGATTCTTGCATAAGAGGAGGATACCCTTTGTGACGTTTTGGTTACGCAAGTTCATCCTTATTCTTAGGTTGTTGGTTATTCATTTTGGTTTGCATTTTTTTAACCAAGTTAACTAGATTATTTATGCTTTGAAAAAAATATAAATATAAGATGAAATAAAATAAAATATAAATAAAAATAAAGAAATTTAGTGATTTTTGTGGGTTTTAGCTGGAAGTTGGTAGAATTCTCGATCACTCCTTTACTTGTCTTCGGTGTGTGTAGGTGAAGTAGTGTTGGGCACATTTTTCTTAGGATGCGAGCCCTTAAAGGAGGGACGTATTCTTGGGTTTGTTGCCTCTTTAACTCGCTCTCGGGATGGCCACTTCATTTTAATGGAGGTTCCTTTCAAACCAGCCACAGGTTTGTTCCTAGCGACTGCTCAAGCCCTTTGGGTGCTAGCTGTGTGCATCCTTGTTGTGTGGGTAGAGCAGGTTGGAAACCTTGCATTGCATATGGTGACCAGGGGACCTTTTTGTTTTAGCAGATCCTTTTGTGCTTACCTGCGATGTGGAAATCTATTGAGACCACATCTCTTTAAGATAATTTTTCAAATAGTTTACTTTCCTCATGGGTACTTCCACACCAGGAAAAACAAAAATCTGATTTTCCTTTATGCAGGATGGATGCCTCTTCTCCTCCCATGTTTCCATCTTCTACTAGCTTTCTCTAGAGTCGACACATTTTAGATGGGTGTGCGATTTTGGGTGGACGTCCAGAGCAATGGAAGAGGCAGGGTGCGATGTTGAATCAGGAGGCACAAGCATGAGCTATTTTTTCATTCCCTAGCTATTTCTTTTGTTTTAATTACATGATGATTACTTTTTATCCTTTTAAATGGTTACTGTGTTACTTTTGGATAGCTCTGCATGAGAAAATATCATTTGAGATGTTGTGTGGTTGTTGTGCACCTTCCCTGCAAAGATTGCAGTCTTTTTTTTACTAATATATGCATGGCGTTCTCTTGGATACGTCTCGTATTATGCTTGTGGGAATATTTCAGTTTTGTTTGTGACTGGTATTAGAACCCCCAAAGATGGAATGACTTATTGTTTGTTTAAGTTTTGTCCTTTTTGAAAACTGTGATTTAACCTCTTTTGTGTATCTTTATGGTTATAGAAGGGGGTAGGTGATAAATAAATTTAAAAAAATCTATATCTCATGAGAAGCTCATGTATTGCTTGCCCTTTTGATGCTATCATGATCTGGAATTAATTTGGTCTGAAAATGATATTAGAAAGACCATTGCTCAACATTTTCTTAGCAATACACTTTGGTACTCAAGGTGTAATTGGCTTAGAGTTGACTCTTGGTTGAAAATAGATTTAAGTCCCTTGAATATCCAAATTTGGTATAACATCTTTCCCAGTTTCAGACCTAGGAGGTCAGCTGGAAGGCTGTGATATAATAATTTTCTATTCTTTTTAGAACTTTTAACAGTCTATGTATTATTCTCACCTCATGTAACTGGTTGTGATTTGATAGTTGGGTTTTCGACAATGTATTTTCTGAATAATCGTTTTGCTAGATCTAACTTACATATGTGGCTTATGATGACGTTAAAATTTTAGTATCCTGGCCAAGTGATATCATTGTCAGTCCTACATTTGAGTGATCCCCCTAACTTGTCTTATGGAAGGCCCACTGACTTCTTTGTGATGGAAAATTAGAGGGATTATTCTAAGGAAATCCTTACTAAAATCATCGAATAAAATGTTTAACGTATTTGAGGCACTCACGTTTTATACTAGGATATCCCCGACACAACTATATAAGTTTTCCTAAAAATATAGTAATAAGAAACCCCTTTCCTTTTCTAAGCACCCACAATAGTGAGTGCATGAATATTTTTTATCCCCCTTACGAGAAATAAACAATGATGTATATGTTGTAGATGTGGTGAACATAAACTAAGTTCAACTTTTGAGATGCATTCAGGATCTCTCAAAGGTAAACCTCATTTACCCCAAAGAAAAAAATTTGTTATGAGACTTTTCTTCGTTATTTTAGCAAGTCAGTTAAAATTATATAACATTAAAATATTTATTATGTTGGGAATGGAGGGTTTTCATTGAGGGATGTGTGGAGTTAATGCTTGCAGCTTAATAGTATGCTCCCAAAGTTTTAACTTATCTTATGCAGACATTGTTTAACCTTGAATACATTAGGAAGTGTATTCCCTTCCATGGAAGTGTATCGCCATTCAATGACCATTACTTTTCCCTATTTAATGAAAATTGTGTTTTCAAAGCCTAGTAGGTGGCTTGTATGGCGATTTGGTGTTTTAGGGCATGTCCCTTTTTAAAAGAGATTCATATATTTGTATTTATATAATAGTATTATTGTTATGAATAGTTGATCATTGTCTTCTATTATTATTGTCGATCTTGACTGTCGACATTATTAATATTGCAATAGTTATTCCTAAGTTGTAAAAAATGTGATAATGATAATAATAATAATATTTATTTTATTGTTGTTCAATGACTTTTTCTTTTCTTAATTTTTGATTGTTAACAATAGCTAACTAATTATATTAAGATATTCTACTTAATTGATTGATCTTTCCTATCAAGTGAGTCTCGATTCTTGCATAGGAGGAGATACCCTTTGTGATGTTTTGGTTACACAAGTTCATCCTTATTCCTAGGTTGTTGGTTATTCATTTCACTTTCCATTTTTTTAACCAAGTTAACTGGATTATTTATGCTTTGAAAAAAATATAAATATAAGATGAAATAAAATAAAATATAAATAAAAATAAAGAAATTTAGTGGTTTGCGTGGGTTTTAGCTGGAATTTGGTAGAATTTTGGTCACTCCTTTACTATCTTCAATGCGTGTAGGTGGAGGAGTGTTAGGCACATTTTTCTTGGGATGCAGGCCCTTGAAGGAGGGACATATTCTTGGGTTTTTGCCTCTTTGACCTACTCTGGGACTGGCCACTTCATTTTAATGGTGGTTCCTTTCAAACCCACCCTGGCTTTGTTCCTAGCGACCTGCTCAAGCCCTTTGGGTGCTAGCTATGTGCATCCTTGTTGTGTGGGTGGAGCAGTTGGAAACCTTGCATTGCATACAGTGATCAGGGGAACTTTTTGTTTTAGTAGATCCTTTTGTGCTTACCCTGCTACGTGGAAATGCATTGAGACCACATCTCTTTGAGGCAGTTTGTCAAACAATTTACTTTCCTCGTGGGTACTTCCACACCAGGCAAAACAAAAATCTAATTTTCCTTTGTGTTGGATGGATGCCTCTTCTCCTCCCACGTTTCCAGCTTCCACTAGCTTTCTCCACAGTCTGGCACGTTTTAGATGGGTGTGGGATTTTAGGAGGACGTCCAGAGAAATGGAAGAGGTAGGGGTGATGTTGAATTAGGAGGCATAGGCATGAGCCATTTTTCCATTCCCCAGCTATTTCTTTTGTTTTAATTGCATGATTATTGCTTTTTATCCTTTTAAATGGTTACTTTGTTAGTTTTGGATAGCTCTGCGTGAGAAAATATCATTTGAGATGTTGTGTGGTTGTTGTGCACCTTCCCTGCAAAGATTACAGTCTTTTTTTTGCTAATATCTGTGTGGGGTTCTACTGGATACCTCTGTATTATGCTTGTGGGAGTAGTTCGGTTTTGTTTGCGACCTAGTATTGGACCCCCAGCGTGGAAATGACTTATTGTTTGTTTAAGTTCTGTCCTTTTTGAAAACTGTGATTTAACCTCTTTTGTGTATCATTATGGTTATAGAAGGGGGCAGGCGATAAATAAATAAATAAATCTATATCTCACGAGAAGCTCGTGTATTGCTTGCCCTTTTGATGCTATCACGATCTGGAATTAATTCGGTCTGAAAATGATATTAGAAAGACCCTTGCTCATCATTTTTTTAGCAATACAGTTTGGTACTCATGGTGCAGTTGGCTTAGAGTCGACTCTCGGTTGAAAATAGATTTAAGTCCTCGAAATAGCCAAATTTGGTATAACATCTTTCCCGCTTTAGACCTAGGAGGTCACCCGGAAGGCTGTGATATAACAATTTTCTATTCTTTTTAGAACCTTTAACTAGATCTCTGTATTATGCTTGCCTCATGTAACCAACCACTTTGATAGTTGGGTTTTCGACAATGTATTTTCTGAACGATCATTTTGTTAGATCTAACTTGCATACCTGGCTTATGATGACATTAAAATTTTAGTATCCTGCCAAGGGATATCATTGTTAGTCCTACATTTGACTGATCCCCTAACTTGTCTTATGAAAGGCCCACCGACTTCTTTGTGATGGAAAATTAGAGGGATTATTCTAAGGAAATCCTTACTCAAATCATTGAATAAAATGCTTAACGTATTTGAGGTACTCACGTTTTATACTAGGATATCCTATGCACTGACACAACTATATAATTTTGCCTAAATTTATATTAATAAGAAACCCTTTTCCTTTTTTGTAAGCACCCACGATAGTGAGTGCATGAATATTGTTTTACCCCCTTTCCGAGTAATAAACAATGATGTATATGTTGGAGATGTGGTGAACATAGAACTAAGTTTGACATTTGAGATGCATTTGGGATCTCTGAAAGGTAAACCTCATTTACCCCAAAGCAAAAATTTTGTTATGAGACTTTTCTTCATTATTTTAGCAAGTCAGTTAAAATTATATAACATTAAAATAGTTATTATGTTGGGAATGGAGGGTTTTCATTGAGGGATGTGTGGAGTTAGTGCTTGCATAGCTTAATAGTATGCTTCCAAAGTTTTAACTTATCTTATGCGGATGTTGTTTATCCTTGAATATATATATATATATATATATATATATATATATATATATATATATATATATATATGTTATGAGACTTTTCTTCATTATTTTAGCAAGTCAGTTAAAATTATATAACATTGAAATAGTTATTATGTTGGGAATGGAGGGTTTTCGTTGAGGGATGTGTGGAGTTAGTGCTTGCAAGCCATGACTTAATAGTATGCTTGCAAAGTTTTAACTTATCTTATGCGGATGTTTTTATCCTTGAATATATATATATATATATATATATATATATATATATATATATATATAATATATATATTGGGTATAACAATCGAAAACATCACCTGCATTCTTTAAGGTGTACGCATGTGCAATGCATTCTTTTTTTTCATGATCTTTGGATTGGGTCCTTGAGTGGCCATAACCTCCCCCTAGGCTGCATGATTTTTGTGGGCTTGTGTGGCACTCTTGGTCCGAGTAGGGATGTTTGGAATAATAAAATTAGTTACCTTCTTTTTGCATTATCAGGAGAATTTACTATTCCATATTGGGTGGTTGTCATACGATTCCTTTATTCAGTTTGTGAATGTGAAGTTGTTATCACTATCTTTACTTAAAGAAAATATAAAGGTGTATTATGTGGGAAATTGTTATAATTTAGAATGTATGGTGTAAGAGTAACTTTGGATAGAAAATGCACAATTTTGGCCTTCATATGTCATGCAGTGTGCCTTTTGTTAACTAGGTATCTATTTTGTTTACATTCATACTAACTGCATTTTGCTTATGTCATGGAATGGGAATCATGCACTAGTCGTTCAATTAATTCTGATGAGATATCTAGGAAAAGGGAATGTGTGCTCATGCCAGTTCTTTTGAACTGACAAAAGCTAACATGTTTTTGTAGGTTGATTTTATGAGCTCGAGTACGAAAGAAGTGGTTGTTGTATTTGCATAGATGATAATCATTAAGGTGCTTGTACATTTTTTTATGGTTCAACTATTGATAACGTCCAATGGAAAGTTTAGAAGAGGATCAATGTCTTAGTATATTGTATTGTGGATTATGTCATCTTAACTTTGGAATCCTTGGATTGTCTATATATCATTGAAAATATAAGAAATTTTGTTTACCGCTTGTTGAGTGACCTTTTGGACTATCGGTATTCTAAGAATAGTTTAGTGTTTCTTGGTCCATGTTTCTACTCTCTGGCTCCCTATTCATGGTTCCTTAGAGTTGGTATGTCCCTTTGGGTTGTGTTTTGTGATGGAAAGAATTGATGTAACCTAGTGTTGTTTTCGTAAATGAGAATTGTTAAACTCTACCCTTGTGAATAAATGTTTAGTTAAATCTTTCTAAGACTTAGTAATAATGTGCCATAAGTAAAATAACATGGGTTGTTTAATACTTATAGAAGTTAAACTAAAAATATATATATATATATACAACAAATTAATGAAGAGGTGACCTACTTGAGAACAAGCAATTCCTTAAGTAATCAAAGGTGAAACTATCCTTGCAAAATAAAATTTTATAACTTGCTAACCCTAGCCACACTAGCGAACATTATCCTTTTTATGGTGAATTCGTAAAATGATCCTAAGGTGAAATAAATTGTTAGTTGTTGGAAGATAATAAGATTTAATAAGTAGGAGGAAATAGTTTAGAAACCCCACAATCTATCTCTCAACCATTTGAAAGGTAAATTGTTTTCCTTTGTAAAAATCACCCAGTGAAGCCTAAGTAAAATCTTGAATAATTTTGGATAAGTCCTCAAGCTCCAATTAAATCTTGGTAATAACTAATGATGTCTCAAAGATGAATTCAACTTGACCTTCTTCCTTTAAATTTTTCCAAGGTTCTTGTAATTTTCTCTTAAGTTTGTTGAACGTGAATACATGTTGTAATAAGGGTATGAGTGAGTTTCAGTAGCGTAAGTATGGATGGATGGCCTTGTGGAATTAAATTACCCACTTTTACTAAATAAATGGATTAAGAAAATAATTGTCGTAAATGAGAAGACTTTAAGTGAACTACTCTACAGTGTATAAGAAAATAACTCAGTTTGGTAAGATGAATTATGCGAATCATATCTTGAATCTCTCTAAAAACATAAGTCAAGAGTTAAAGGGTGTTTTATCAAAATAAATAACCTTCAATAATTTCTTACTGTGGCTTGCCCTAGCTGTAAGAGTGTCATGTGGTTCGACTTCTATGTTGTCCTGTCAAAAAAGAAAAGTGCATAGTCTTGATGGGTTTGAACATTTCCATGTTTCCTTGTGGTCATCCTTGTATCAATTTGTTCACATAGTTAGTTGTAACCTTGGTGATGACATGTTGTGTCGTGTTATGTGTCAAGAAAGTCAAAAAAATTATCCTGTATTTTTACCGTGATGTCGGCATGTAAGAATTTTTTTGGGTCTTTACATTTTCTCATATTTAATGCTTTCAAAATTTCCCTAAACCATTCCCAATAGATAGGAAATTTTCTCACCTTTCTGGTGATATAAAGAAGTCCTCCTAACTCCTTGTAGAACTCAAGATATAAGCGGGCGGAGTTTGGGGATCAAATTTTCCCCAAGGGGGACACGTGTCACCCCGGTTGGTTGGCGGGCCTTGGGGAGAAAATTTTCCCCAAGGGGCGGGTTGGCAGGTCGCAGGAGGATTTGGGAGAATTTTCCTAGCACGGAGAAAAATTTAGTTTGCGTCCACGCCTCTGTTTGTCTTTGCCCGAGGACACGTGGCGCCGACCATTCGTCGCGGGAGAAGGAAGAGGGAGAAAAGGTGGGGTGGCAGGGTGAACTGGCCAACTTTTCCCAAAGGGAGAAAAAGATAGATGGACGCATAGGCCTACACGCTTCACCGAAGCAATTTCTCCAAGTCGGGTGGGACCGCGGGGCCACGGGGAAAAAGTAATTTTTTTTCCAAAGGCCCAAAACCAAAAAAAAGACAAAGGGTCCACCCTCCTGCCACCCCCAAGGTGCCATGTGGCACATTCTCATTGGATGTGGGCCAATGGGGCTAAAATGAAAATTTTTCCCAAAAAAATTCAAAAGGCTAAGTGCAAAAAGGAATCGCTGCTCCTCCACCGTAGCCCCTTGAGGACATGTGGCAACCATTGATTGGTTGCGGGCCGGAGGAGAAAAAAGTTAAAAAAATTCAAAAAAAATCAAAAATTTTAATGGGTAAAAATTTTCCTCATCTCCGCCTCAACCCTTGGATGACACATGGTAGCCTCTAATCGGGTGGCTGCAAGCCGGGAGGAAAAAGTGAAAAATTTCTCGAGCCCAAAATTTCAAAAAAATTCTAAGGGTAAATTTTTATGGGAAATTTTTGGGTTGCGGGCCCGCCAGGGAAAATTTTCCCAAATTTTCCCGCCAAGGCACAAAAACGTCAAACTATCATAACTTGAGCTAGAAATCTCGGTTTTGGGAAAATGAGGAATTTTCAAAATATCTCAATGCCCTCTTTGTATAGGAAACATAAAATTTGCTTTTTGATGAATTTTTAAGGGTCAATTTTGTAAAAATGATCTGCAAGCCTTTATTTGGCAAACTGGCAATTTCCAACTTATGATTTTGATAAAATTAGAACTCCTCCTTTGCTCAACATGTCAAAGAGACATGGTGGATCAGTATAGGGAGGGTTTAGAGTGTTTTAGGGAAGTTTATTTATCCAATCTATTCAAGGTTGCATTTTTCTGGCAATAGACAAAAAAATGATGAGCAAAGCTCCGAATTGAAATTCATTAAGTTTTAGAGATTCATTCTTAACTTTTTTAGTGAATTTGAGTTTCTTAAGTCTTCCTAAATGTGAATTTCAAAGTTTCATAACTTATTGTTGAGTGTAAGATCAAACTACTCATTTTTAATAAAACATAAATTGCCAGTAATGAGTTTAATACAGTGGACTGTTTCTTTGAAATTTGTTTATCATTTCTTTGTGTTTTGGATGTGCATATGATTCCTAATTTAGTCAAATACAATTTCTTATCAAACAACCATTCATTTCTACATTAAATGCAGTTCAGAATTCAATTCAAATATGCATTTTTCAAAAGAGAACAATATTGTCTTTCCTTTTTCATTTGTTTTCAAATACAATACATACAATAACAACATTGTTTCTTATTCCTTTTCAAAACAGAGATATCATTCTTGGATAGAAAAACAATTCCAATATACAATCCAATTTTGAAACTACTTCAATCTTTTATTCATAATTCAATGACACTTTTAAAACTTAACACTCTTCCAATTTGATTACAAAATACAAATTACAATGCTTATAATATCCTTTACATTTCTTTCCGAAACATTAAACAAGTGTAATTCTTATTTACATTCCTCAATGGAACTAAGAACTTCCATTAACAATGCAATACTTCACATTACAACATTTATACATTCATCCACTCAAAGTGGGAGAAGTTACATTGAATTACTCAAAGGGAAATGACTGTTAAACTAGTGAAATTCCTTCTCTAAATAGTAGCATGCTTATTTCTTCTTCTTTGCAACTTTGATCACAACAAGGAAGGGGGAAAGGCAACGCTCTCCACCCAACCAAGACATCCAATGAGAAAGGAGAAGCCATCCTTCCCCATTGGCCCCCAAGCCCCAACCATATTGAAATGGAGCATGAATATCAACACATGGAAACAAAGGCTTCTATCACATACAAGCAACATTCACATTGCATACAATCAATAAAATGCATAGTTCAAAACAATACAACGTAGTTCCCAACTGCATTTGAAACAATTCATACAACACATAGGCTTGATCAAGCAAGCCAACAAGAGAAATAACTATGGGGAACTCCTTATGCCTCCCAATTTGGAATTGGGCATCCACCAAAATGCATACCACCAATAAACATATCAACCCCATAAACCTTATATCTCCCAACCCCTCCTTATGCCCCCCCAAGTTTATCCCTTATGCCCCCCAAGAGTAAGAAATGCAAGCAGTTTCTTTTCCAAGGTGGATCCCAAACCAAAACTCCCTCCACAATAAAATAGTGCCATTGGCAATCCCTTATGCCCCCCATATGAAATCCCCATAGCCTTCTCCTACACCTTTCCCTAAGCATTCTACCCAACCAGCCAAGAATGCAAACATAAACACCATTAAAAAATTCATCCAAGAAAAGGAAAGTATTTAAAATACAGCTCAAGATCCCTACCTCTCCATAATGGAGTTTTTTCCAAGCTCACAAGCTTTCCACAATGTCAAAGTGCAGTCCAAAACTAAAAAATTATAAGCATGCAAAAGACTCCAAGCTTCCTCCATAACAAGCTCCAAAACAACAACAAAAAAATGCACCCCCAAGAGGAAAATAACAAAGTTTCAACAACCTCTAAATGAGCAAGAAGCTTCAATATAAAGGAGAGGGAAGAGAAGAGGATGATGTGGATCGATTTGTGATGCCACATAGTTCTTTCTCAACCCCAAGAGGAGTTCAACGTCACACACCAAATCACAATAAATAAAAATGACAAAATCACTTACATACTCCAAAAATGTCCATACTACAAAAGGACCAAATTTAAAACATGTAAGAGAAGTGCAATTAAAACTTACATATTGTCACATCAAAAGGCATTATAAATTCCTACATTTAACCTCCAAACCATAGGCATGGTTGGTGGATCATTTTAAGAGGTGTGGGATGAGTTTAACTTGTCCCACAAGCCTCCCAATTTGGCCTCTCAATTTGGCATCCAAGGACAAATTCGAATTTCATAAAAATGGAGTGTTTGACCTTCCAAAATCTACCTTACAAGACTCTTAAAAATTCTTACAACATCACTTACACACTCCTACCACATTAATATTTATAACAACAACTTTATTTATTTCATTCCATACACCAATTTATTTTAAATAAAATTTAACTATAGTACTATCACATGAATCTATTACATTAAATTAGATTACAAGAACAAACACACGTTACTAAACAAAATACATACAACATTAATTCAAAAAGGAAAACATAAATAAAACACATATCCCATGGTCACATATAATGGAAATACCCCCATTGGTATTCCTAGCATAAGTTGACACACAAACACACAACATAGTTGCCATGGTGACCTTGTTGAATTCACCTAGAATTTTAATATGGTTAGTCTCCAGTCCCCCGACATTGTTGTGATTTTTAACTTTGAAAAATGAAAATACCTCCTTCAACCTCATGGCTGTATCAAAACATCCAACATGATATAAACAACACCTCAAGATCGTCTAAACATGTGAATCATAACAACATCATGAATTCGAAATTAATATTCTTAATTAAATAAATCAACTATATCATCATCAAGAATCTTCCATACTAGGTCTACTCAAAATATCCAATGTCACAAGTCCAAATCAACATCCATAATATGTCCATGTCAAAGAGTATATCATCAACCACATATAGAAAATGTCTCTAGTAATCATCAAGCATAATAATTGAATCCAGATCAATAATAATCCATGATCTAACATCTAACCATCATAATAAAACAAAACATAAGAGTGTCTATAATATGATCAATAGTATCAAAATCAGTATCTAAAAGTGTCAAAGGGAAGTGAGCACTACATGTCGTCCCCTCAATCCTCGGCAGGATTCTACTTGGATTTTCTCCATTGACCCCTTTCACCCCTTTGCTAAAAAATCAAAATTTTCTCTCGACCTCCATTGCTCGCTTTGCCACGTGGCACCTTCTCATTGCCTACGAGCTTGCCTTGGGAAAATTTCCCTAAATAACTTTCATGAGCCATAACTCAAAATTTACAAGGAGTTAGGAGGAAAATTTTATCTTTTTGGAAAGGGGAAGAAATATCCTATTTGATGAATCCATTGTAGACACCAAATTTGTGTCTTACGACCCCTTTGTGACCCGCATCTCATTTCGTATCCTAACCTCATCACCTAAACCTTACATAATTATTTATTAATTACCTCGTAATTGATAAATCCACATCACCTCACCTGCCACCTCATTTTGCCACCTCATCGTGACCTAGTCCTAACCCTAAACTAACCTAATTAAGACCTATAACTTGGTCTACACCTACACCCATGATTAAGGACCCCTTTCTCGCACCCAAAACCGACATTCTAGTCACTTGACCAAGCCCACAACTAATCCCTCGAGAAAAGTAGGGAAGGTGGGCTATTTTACTAAAAATAGCCTACTTTTTCCTTACCGATGCCGGTTCCTACTCAACCGCCGGTTTACGTAATCGCGCCATCGGTTCCTCAGATAAAATGGGCTCCCCTAACCAGAAACAAGGGTCGATGGATTTTTGAATCAAGAGAGATCATTGGGAGCGATCAAGAGCATTCGGATCTTCACTTGGCCAAGCAGAGACGAGTAAAGAGACAAGGAGAGTTACAGCAAAGGAGATCAAGCCCAAGATTGCAAATGAATAGCTGAGTTCTCGTGATACTCACCGATCATCGGGAGGGAGATATTTCATCTTCTGTTTGTCCAGCCATCCTACCTAGAGTTCTGCCTTTGTCATCAGAGTTCTTGGACCTGCATCTTCGTCAATAACCAGTAAGTTACATCTTACATGTCCTCTTTAATAACATTTCTTAGACTTTTTGAAGCACAATCCTCACAAATCCATTCCTAGATCCACTACCCAGCGTGCTATTGCATCTAACTATCATTCATCTACCTCTCATCACCTTATTTCCTAATATCACCTATATACAGCCTTACAAATAACACAACTACCAAACAACACAACCACCCCACAAAACAACCAACCTACAGATCCTAGACCATACCGATATCGGTTATCAGCAACCGGTATCGGTTATTGTGACTCAAAACCAGAAATCAGCCTTTCCCCTACCCGTCTCAACGAAGCAATTTAATTGATATTTTACAGTCTTTTGTGTTAATTCATATTAGCAGGGGGAACCACCACCTTCGAAAGGAAGTTTTATATTTCCTGGGCCCAAGGTAGTTCCCTCATTTATTGTCTAATCAAAATCTTGTGGTCTTGTGTTCTTATTTACAGGTAGTCCTTCCAAGACAAAAAGGAGTTCTTCGCAGTCAACCTGATCTTTCTCTACGGTACGCACACACCATCTCGACGTTCAACAGGTATTCCTCCTAGCCCTAACCTTATCTGTTTCTAAAAGGAATGAAAGGATAGAAGCAACTCTATTCCCAGAAGCCGAAACATTCCGAGCGAAACATTTTGGCACGCCCGGTGGGACCCATTTTGGGTTTCTTTCTTTCTTGCTTGCTTTCATATAGGGAGTATACTTGCTGTTTTCTTCTTCTAAAAGATATTCACAAGGTTTTGTATTATTTTGATAAAAGAACTTGCTTTGCTTTTACATCTCGCATTAGTGAAAGTCATCTCTTTTGCTTCATCGAATATCATTTTCGATTTGGGTTTAAACACGTGCATTATATTATCGCTTGTTTTTTCAATTCTAGCAAACATAGATTAAGTAACAGGTCGTACACGTGGGGGTGATATCCACGGTATTGACAAGAAATTAATCTTACTTTCACTGCACAACACATACCGAATCACTTCACAATTAACACAACAGCTCAAACATCCCCCCTTTTCCGCGGTATTCCTCCACCCAATTGAGGTAACCTTATAAGCCAAAACAAACTTGACATTTCCCTAAGTCTTTTGTTTAGATTCGACATCATTCTACGTCTAAAGGCATAAGCCCACGATAATTAAAATTAACCCTAGGGTTAGTCTCTGGATTTACGTGTGCATCTTGCTTGTTTTTAGTTCTGTTTTCTTTCTCATACTCTATCTTCTGTGATCAATAATTGGACAAGTATACTAAACGTTGTTAAAAATAAAATTAGCAGCCTTTTATATCTTGTTAGCCCAGACTTCTTACACCGACATCGGTTACCTAACCGACGTCGGCTATAGTATAACCGACATCGGTTACTAGACCGATATCGGCATCGCCTTTCCCAATTCCTGACAAACCAGCAACCTACCAATTTTACCAGTCTGAGTTTGTTTCTATTCCTGATAGATTGAAACCCTACTGTGAACTCCTGTCCATGGTTGTTATCACTCGAAAGCAAGCCGCCGCCATGGTTTCACATGCTTGCTCTGTTTCTTTGCCTGAATCACCCCCTTCACATTCTCGTGGGGGGAATCCTACGATACCAGCGAGGTTCCTAAAATTCCTGTGGGAGATAAGGACTTTGCCAAGTTTCTGGATGCTAATTCTAGCGCTGTACAATACTATTTGTCTCATACCCCTGACCGTACGCCTGATGGTCAGCTCCTTGTTGGTATGCCTATTAGTATAGCTGCTCATTTAGCTCCCACTCCACCTGATAACACCGCCTTGCTTCCTGCATCTTTAGCCCCGTCTCCCAATCCGACGGCTTCAGAGGTTCATACGACTCGATTGGCTTTCCATTGGTTAATCTTGACCCCACATATCATTACCGCCGACTGCCCCTACCTCATCTCTCTTGCAGACTGCTCCGTTCATGACTTGCTCTCTGCCACCTATCCACACTAGCTTTCCTTCTCAAGCTCCGCCTACCTTTTCATTCCCATACACGTATCCAGTGACCTCAACATCTTATATGGGACATCCCTATTCGGTCACCTCAACATATTCATCCCCCATACCTTATCAACATTTAACCCCACCATTGTCCAGTGGAGGCCCTTGGCCCAATTTTCCTCCATTTACCACAACCGCACCATCATCTCATCCAACCACGGATTTCATCAAACAAATGATGGACAAAATGCATAATCTGAGGCTTCGCTTTCAGAGAGGTCGCCTTAACATACGAGCAAGTTTTTCGAGCCTATTCACCCTTCTCGTCCCCCTTCATTCATATCCTCCTCAATGGGAATTACCAAAATTTACCTGCTTTTAACAAGAAAGAGGACCCTCAACAACACTTGCGATCATTTAGACATGCTTGTTATTTGATTGCTTATGATGATGCCTCTTACTCAAGACCTTTCCCATGTCCTTATCAGACCCGCCTTGAGTGGTACAAAGGCTTTTTAACCCAAAGACTCAATCTTCTCTTTTAACCAACTAGCCCAATCTTTCTTGGATCATTTCTCCATTAACATTGCCAAGAAAGTATCTATCACCGACCTTTATGCCATCCGATAATTCAAGACGAATCTATCGCGATTTCGCTGACGATGGCGGGGCCTTATCAACCAACTTACATATGCCTTGCCTCAGGCTGAACTTATCGAACTTTTTACGCGGGCATGTGCTAAGCACATTTCTCCTACTCTTCAAATTCAAACTTTCCGCACATTTGATGAGGCCTTTACCATGGCTCGGAAACTAGAAATTCGAGCCTTAGAAGAAGAGAAATTGCGGTTGCGCAACAAAAACCCCAATTTCCGAACTCCAGATTCTACCAATAAACCAAACACCACCACTCCTCACACGTCCACTTCTTCAAAATCAAAAGGAGCTGTCCACGCGGTGATGGTCAAATCTCAAACACCGTCTAATACCCCACCAAAAACCACCTATAAGTACAAAGCCGAGCCCATCAATTACACTCCCTTGGGAGAAACTTATGGTGTCATCTTGGAAAAATTGCTCAAAGTCAGAGCTATCACCTTTCCTCCTGTTAAACCCCACTCCGGGTTTGATTCTACCCGCGCTATACCTTCCTGGTACAAAGAAAATGACTTCTGTAACTTTCACCGCATAAAAGGACATAGTCATGAAAACTGCAAAATGTTGAAAAACATAGTGCAGGAAATGGTTGACGTAGGTGATATAACCCTCGATAATCCTAATGCCCCTGCCAACCAAAATTTGAAAATCTTCAACAAACCATTCCCAAATCACTCATCCAACAAGAACATAAACCAGATATCTTAGCCGAGGAGAGTGTTCATGAGATCCATGCGCAGCTTTTGATACCCACCAAAAGCCTCTATCGAGAAAATTTTGAATCAAGCCTCTCCACTAACACAGAGTCCGAACCTCCTTCACCACCATCAAGCCAAAGTGAAATCATTCCTTTACCCATAAAAGAGTTAATCGCCTGCACTTCTCTTCTCATCAAAGAGTTCGCTTACACCACATCCCTACAAGACTCGCGAACGGATGTTATCTAATTTATCTATTTCCCAAACGTCCCTTCTACCACTCTTGCTTGCACACAAGAGGAAGGCTCGCCACTCCTTTTGACATCCTTAGATGAGAAATCTCTTGCACCAACATCACCAAATTCTTTAACCATAATGCACCCTCTCAAACATGCCCTCCGCCTATTAGTCCTTCATCGCCTAAATCTTTTCAACAACCGGTCGACCTCTTAATATCTATTGATACAAGACTCATCTACCCCCTCGTATCACACCCACAAAGGGACTGGAATCACAACCCATCTTTCTTCCGTACTAAATTTACAATTCATGCTCAAGATTGTCATTCTCCGTAAGATAGACGAGTCCTATGGGAACGTTTGAGTACCCCCTATTCTACTCAAATGCAGGTGACCGATCCGACACCTCTACCATATACCCTAAGTGTTTACAGAAACTCAAAATGCCTATGTCCTCATTCTCACCCCCGTATCTATACCAAGTAGCCCATCCACCTCTATTAACCTAACCAAATCTTCCCCTACACTTGGGACCTCACCAATGCCCAGTCTAACGCACCCGCCTAAGCGACTCGATTTATCCAAAAATAAAGCCGCCCCGCCACCTAGGAGACAAACTCAATCCATGCCTCTATCACAATCAAAACCATCATCGTCACACCTACCTTCCATATTGGGACCTCATCCCTCCACCTTGCATCAATATATCATACCTCCTGCATTTTCTTCAAAACGACCTACGCCTTCTGCACCTATACAGAGATCAAAGGGTATATCAACATTGTCACCCCACGTATCCTGTCCACCCATCAACCCTAAACGAACTCCATCATCAAAGGATTTATTTTCTATCACTCCCCTTTCTCCGTGGTTGTTTCTTCGCTACCACGCCATCTCGTAGCCTCATCATCTAACCAATTAATATAGCTTCTACGCCAAAGAAACCACGTTTAGTGAAAACCACGTGTCAACACCCTCGCTAAACCACCACCCGTACGAACCAACCACGCCCAAACATTACTAAAACCCGCACAACCAATACCATCATCCTCCTCCGATTTTGACCCACTCAAAGGATCTTACGCAAAATCCTTGCTATGTTGGTGGAGAATGCGACCATTTCCCTACCCCCACTTAGACCTTATGACCCGTCTAAACCTCGACCTATAGGTTATGATGAGTCTAAAATTGCGCCTATCACCGCACACCAGACATGATGTGGAGGGATGCAAAGCTTTAAAACCATCCTTCGTCACCACCTCTCCTAGATACAAAGGTTAAGAAAGAAAACTTACGAAGGGAGAGACCTTTAGCTTCAATTCCCTCTCTACTATACCATCTCGTCCCCGCCTCACCAAGATCTATCATTATTACAACCCCACCTCTCAAGACCATGATTTATCCCAACCATCTTCCTCATCTCAGGTCTACGAGATTAATATGATTAGTGTTGCTACTCGAGCGCAGAAAAACAACGAGAAAGTGAAAGAAAGCACACATGCGTCCTCTCTTTCTCCATCCAGCATCCCGATTGCACCACCACCCAAAGTGGTTATTCGTGGACCCGCTTACCCCGTCTCTAATGGAGTTGCCCATCGAGCCATGATCAAACAACTTCACCAATCGCCCGTAAAAATGACACTATATGATCTCATTCAGACTTCTGAATCTCATCGACAAGCTCTCGTTGAAATTCTTCAAGGGATCGAGGTCTTACCTAATGAAACCCTGCCTGTTGCCTCCATTCTAACACCCAATCACGTTGCTTCTCTCACCAAACAACCCACTGTCCCAACCACTGCCTCTCGTACAACAAGCTGCATGCAGCGGTTTCTCAAGATGAAATTGTTGACTTTGGTACATGTAAGATCCCGACTCGCCCTTTTTCATCTCAAACCTACGTCCGGGACATTCGGTACGCCGTGTTATGATTGACGGGGAGCTAGCCTAAATATCATCTCTTCAAAATCCTTCCAACAAATGAATATCCCTTCTAGCTACATGTGTGCCAATCCCATCATGTTGCGGGTCATTCAATGATGCTATTACCTCTACCTTAGGCACCGTGATCCTTAACATTCGGTAGGACCACGTACTTTACCCGAACTCTTCTATGTCCTCAAGGAGAGTTCCAATATAACATATTGCTAGGTCACCTCGATCCGGGCTATGGGATGTGTTCCTCAACATTACATAGATGCATAAAATTTGAGTACGAGGGGAAGTCCTACACCGTAAAAGCTGATCCTCCCCCCTTTAAAACCTGCAATATGTTATACCGCCCTAACGATGTGCTTGTACCAATCAAGAAACCCATTCATTCAACCCAACCGTCCTCTTCAAATGTACCTCAACCATCCACCTCAACCGCACCTACGCCTTTAATCGATGAAACCACCGCCGCAAAACCACTTCCTTCCCGCAGCTAACATCCCAACCGCAGCACTTTAGTAGATGTTTTTCAACGCCTTACGCTGGGGGAGTATCGCCTATATAACGTTAGTTCTTTCCATACCCCACAGGAGTACGGACAAGTACATGCACATCCTACCTATGACCGTCGGGTGGGGGAAGTAATCTCTTATGGACCACCCCATTGCAGCACCAACCTAACGTATGGGGGTGTTGATGCATCCTCCATTACCCCCGAACCCCCTCTTGGTGTGGTTCCCTTCCAATCTGATTTTCAATACTTGACAAATCGTCGCTTCGCCCTCACCTTCTTGACTCGCTGTGCTTGGAAAGGCTTTGGTTTTGGTCTTTATGAACAAGGCCGACATACACTCATTCATGTGACTACATGCAAACACAATGATCGCAGTGGTCTCGGTTTTCCAAACACCTACACAGAGGAAATCTCGTGTCGGGCTTGTCTTCTAGAAGACAACGACGTCACCCTTACCGAACCATCATCACCCATTTTACCTTCGTCACCCACAGAGTCGATAGATCCCGAATCTATCCCTCCTAACTTTTTTTTCATAAATGCTATCTTCCTAGGTCCTCTCAATTATCAACGCGATAATGAGGACCCCTCTTCTATCCCCTTCGTATCCGCACATGATCAAGAGGACTCACCTTCAATTAACGTTGTTGAGTGTCAGGATGATGACTCCATCCTCACTTACCTTGGCGCGGATGACTCTTATATTCAACGCGCCTTACCATCTGAAACTCAAACCATGCTGAACGAATCTACTATAGAAATCAACATCCACACGGAGGAGGATCCTCACATTGTGAAGATTGGACAATCCCTTAACACATCAGAACAAGTCGCCTTTACTACCTTTCTCCGTGCTCGCAACCAAGCTTTCGCTTGGTCCTACGCTGACATGCCAGGAATTGATCCTGACATTGCCGTCCATAACATTACACTAAAACCTGATTCCAAGCCAATTAAACAGAAATTGAGAAAAATGCATCCACGCATTGCTCTCTTGGTCAAAGAGGAGCTTCAACGACTCCTTTCTGTTTCCTTCATTCTGCCTATTGACTATCCTCAATGGATTTCTAACATCGTACCTGTCACTAAAGCGACGGGGGGACTTTGGATATGCACAGATTTCCGGGATCTTAACCTCGCTTGCCCTAAGGATCACTTCCCCGCCTAGCATTGACCAACTTGTAGATCTCACCGCAGCCATGAGATGCTCTCTCTCATGGATGGCTTCTCGGATATAACCAAATTTTTGTTGCCCCGCCGATCAACATAAAACGCCTTCATAACTCCTCGGGAACCTTCTTCGTTACCATGTAATGCCATTTGGCCTTAAGAATGCTGCCGTGCAACCTATCAGCGAGCTATGACCTACATTTTCATGACATTATGCACACTATCCTCAAGATTACGCCAACGATCTTCTCGGCAAATCTAAACATCAGTAGTGAAAATCTCGATGTTTTAACCATTATTTTTGATCGCCTGTTACAATATTTTTCAGCCTTCAACCAAATAAATGTGTCTTTGTGTCCTTTCGGGGAAACTTCTTGGCTTTATCATCTCTTTGCGTGGCATCGAGGTCAACCCATCTAAAGTCAAAGCTATCCTAGAAATGCCCCCACCTACCAATCTCAAACAATTACGTAGTTTACAAGGTAAGCTCCAATCTATCCGACGTTTCATCTCCCAACTCTCGGATCGATGTCAACCTTTCCATCACCTTCTTAAAAAGGACATTGATTTTCAATGGAGCAAAGAGTGCCACCTAGCCTTTGAAGCTCTCAAAACTTATCTCTTGCATCCACCCATGCTTATCCCACCTCAGGACGACCGCCCTTTCTACCTTTACCTTTCCGCCACTGACCACGCTGTAGGGGCCATGCTTGCACATCGTGACTCTGAGAATCGAGAACAAGCCGTTTATTATATAAGTTGTACTTTGGTGGACTATGAGACTAGGTATACACATGTAGAAAAGTTATGCCTAGCCCTATCATTCGTGGCTACCAAACTCCGACACTACCTTCTGAATCACAAAACTTTCGTCATCACCAACATGGACCCCATCCATTACATGTATGCCAAACCTCATCTAAACCAACGCATCGCTAGATGGCTCATGCTCCTCGCCGACCTTGACCTTGAGTTTGTCCACCAGAAATCAATCAAAGGACAAACCATCGCAGATCAACTTGCGGAAGCCCCTTTACCAGGGGAACAATTTACCAATTTTACATTCCCCGACGAACTCATCGCCACTCTTTCACTCAAGGAGGAGTCGTATCTAATGACCCTCTTCTTCGATGGATCCAAATGCCAGCACGGCGGAGGAGCCGGCGTTGTTCTCATTCCTCTCGACGCTGAGCCTATGCCTCTCTCATTCCGACTCGATTTCCCCTGCACTAATAATACAGTGGAATACGAGGCCCTTGTTCTAGGTCTCCAAGTTACGTTACACTTAGGTATTAAATCTATCAATATTTTTGGCAATTCTCAATTGGTAGTCAATCAAGTTATGGGCATCTACCAATGCAAAAATGAGGAACTTCAAAAGTACAAACACTACGTGGATTCACTTCTAGCCTTATTTACTCGCTATTCTATCTAAACCATTCCCCGCTCCACTAACAAATTTGTGGATACTATGGCTTGCTTAGCCTCGCAAATTCCAGCTTCATCAACTAACTCTGACATTTTCATCTTGGTCCAACAACTCTTTGCCCCATCTTATTTAGCCTCGGTTGTTTGTACGATAAATAATGTGTCTGTTAATTCACAGGATACCTGGTATCACCAATTTCACAACTACCTTACAACCTTTGTTCTCCCATCTGACCTTACTAGTACCGCAAACGCGTGTTTCTTAAATGCGTTTCTCGTTATCTTGTTATGGGAGGACTCCTTTATAAACGTGGCTTTGATGCATCCTCCTTCGATGTCTCACCGGTGCGGAGGTCACCCATACCATCCAACAAGTACATGACGGATTTGTGGTGGGCATTTTAGCGGCTCACCATGGCCAAACGAATCCTTCGCCTTGGTTATTATTGCCTACTCAATAACGATTGCTACGAATATGTTAAGCGTTGTGTTATGTGTCAACAACACGCCAACCTTCAACATACTCCTAGCCACCCCCTACAGGTCGCCCGAGATCTTTGGCCTTTCTCACAATGGGGTTTAGACCTTATTGGTGAGATTCACCCATCCTCTTCGCAACGTCACCGATGGATTATCACAGCAACCGAATATTACACAAAATGGGTGGAGGCTATTCCACTCATTTCAACCAAAAAAGAAAAAATTATATAGTTCATTAACCACCACATTATCTGTCGTTTTGGTGTTCCTCATCGCCTGATAATAGATAATGGAAAATCTTTCAAAAATAAGTTATTGCAAGACCTTTGTGACAACTTTGGTATCAAACTTAGCTTCTCATCACCCTACTATCCACAAGCAAATGGACAAGCTGAATCCTCTAATAAAACCCTAACCAAAATCCTCATGAAAGTTGTCAATGAGTCTGGAAGAAATTGGCACGATCACATCCCCTTTTCCCTTTGGGCTTATCGTACTAGCATTCGTACCTCTACTAATGCTACACCTTTTTCTTTGGTATATGGTACCGAGGCTGTCTTGCCTCTCGAAATACAAATACCCTCCCTCAGGATATCTCTTCAGGATATTCTCACCAACGATGATTTCCGCCAAGAGCGGTTAGCCCAATTGGAGCTTCTTGACGAACGTCGTCTTACAGCTCTCGATCACCTTCAAATCTATCAAAAATGTATCAAGCGTGCTTATGATAAGCGACTTCATGAGCATACCTTTAAGGTTGGTGATCTTGTCCTCAAAGAGAATCAACATGTAACCAAACTGGAAAAGAGCAAATGTGGAAAATTTTCTCCTAATTGGATTGGGCCTTATATAATCACTCACACTTATGGATCAGGTACTTATCATTTAGCTTCGCTTAATGGTAAGCCTGAGCCTGAACCCCTTAATGCCTTGCATCTTTGACCATTCTACTATTGAATTTAGTGTTACATCACTTCTTATCTACCTACTGCTCATCCCTTGAGCTCATTCACCGCTACATACGCTTTGTTTCCTACACCTCATAATAAAAATCAAGCTCACATAGTTTGATTCTCACTTCACCTTAGCAATGCCTTCCCCTTTTAGTCTAGTCCATGACTTCAAAGTATTAAAATAAGCCGTATTCTTATGGGATTTTCTTGAGTCAAACTTCCTACCAAACTAGATGCTTCATGCCAAAAGAACATCTAGCTATCTAAATTATATATAGATCGCTCCTCGAAGGACAAATATAGGCCAAACTATTGCTATTATTATATATAGATCGCTCCCCCAAAGGACAAATATGCACTAAAATCATATCTACTACTATAAATAGACGCTCCTCGAAGGACAGCTATACACGGTCAGCCTTTTTATCGAAGCTTCTCGCATTGATCACCTTTGTGAAGACCTCAAGAATAGTACAATCAATATCCTCAGAGACTTCCCCCGCATCGATCACCTATATTCAATAAAATAAAAGCCTCATTCAAGAGAACTTTTGAGTCATGGACTTGTCTATTTAGGGTAGGTTCTCTTTCATCAAAACACTCGCTTTGTAACAAGTTCTCTGTACCTCCGTTATATCATCCACCTCACCTCACCATTTGTTTCAACTCAAGGGACGTGACGTACACCCAATATATTGTGATTATACAACTCTTTTCACCTATCCACTTCTCATCTATGCAAGGTGCCTAGGGGTTCAAGCTCATTCTACGTTATTATGTGGTTTGTTTAGTTCTTTTCACCTAAGGAGCATTCTTTCCTCTTTGCCTCGCATCTAGGATTGTGTGTTGATCTTAATCAGGACATGGTTCCCTACTACTTTGGTAGGCTAACTTTCGCTTCCCTTATACCTTTTACAACATCACAAATTCATTACCAACACCATCAACCTTACCTTACCAATATTAATATCAACATTTTTACCAACCAACAAATTACCTAACCATACCTAAATTCACCTCTCCCTGGTCCTAAGGGAGAACTACATCGGTCTGAGGCCCCTCCTTGCTTTTTACGTATTTCTATTTAATCACATTCCTCTTTTATCCTTTTTCAAAACACCAACAGTCAAAACGAAAACATTCTTATTATTATCATAACTCGAATCAACATACATATTCAGTTTTATTGAGATGTTAAACAAATACATCTTCTCTATCATCGACACGCAGGTCGGCATCCTTATTTATTCTTATACCTCTATAACATTTATTCAGACCCTCACGCCTCATCCCGCACCAGGTGATGACCATGATCGTCGACGCCTCTCACCAGGCCTCTCTGTCCTCAACGGTACCACGGCTATTGGTACCGCCCACTGATCTGCCAATCTCTCCTGTAACATATGAATACGCTCCCTCGCATGGAGGAATTCAGCCTCTAGTCTCTCCGCCCGTGACTCCGCAACCACTAACAATCCTCTTGCCTCATTCACCTGCGTTTGGAGCTGCTGAACTAAACTCTGCAGACGATCTCTCTCCACTGTAATCACAGCTATGTCAGGGCGATCACGTACACCTCACAGCTCTGCTACCCACCATAACCTATAGGCCTCTGCTGCGTTCGCATCCATTACACTCGCGATCGGATGCTATCTCCTCTGGCCCTTCCGGAGGTGTTGGCCGGGGAGGTGAGAATGTTGCCTCGGCATCGATCCTCATATATGGTCTATAAGCCAAGGGTATATCCTGCACAAATCCAAATTGTCGCCGCACGTGATCTAGAGGAATCCTCTCATACTCACTTGGCCTGTGCCCCGTGATCCACCTTAATCGCTCTACACCCCTCAACTCCTCAGCTATGTTCTTTGTTACCATATAGTTCCCGTAAGGCCTCCAATAGATATCCGCAATCATCACCCTCTCCCATACCTACCTGTAATACTCAATGTCACCCGTCACACTGATCTTGCCTCTTGTTCTGCTCTGTCTGACCCATCATCTCGAACCCCAACCTCTCAGACTCCCTCTCTCCCGACTTAGATGGTTCGGCCTATTGGTCGCACACAAACAATGTGCTCATAGGCCCAACAAAGGTAATAAGTATGAACAATCCAAAGGTCGCCTGTGATTTCACCTACAAGCCCATAAACCCTCGTATAGTTCCGCCAAATATGCAGGTGCCCATGTAAAAGTCACGTTCCTTTCTATCATCTCCCAAATAACACACATCAATGCCTTTGGAAATCTTCCCCCATCCACCCTCGGTAGTGCATAATACCCTATCGCTATCATTAATATCACTGCTAACCTTGTCTCCTCAGGGTGTGCTGTATATATTATCCCATATGTGAATGTCAAACCTCGGCTGTGTCAAATCTCGTGCGTATGGACCAAATATTGCTATTATCGCTCCCGCGCCGTGTGTAATGCCCGAGATACTAGTTTTCCTATAATAGGGATCCTCAAAATAGGGAACACATCTTCCAATGTTACCGCATCTCCCGTGTTGGCGGATAGAACGTATTCTTCTCTCGGATTCCATCTTTCAATCAACGCTTGCAACATAGCATGGTTACGTGCGATTCGTGAATAATAGTGGATTCCACTTAACCCCAAACAATTTATCAATGTCCATTCAGTTGGTGTTACATCCGCTCGGATTCGTGACAACAACATTGCACACTATCATTCATCCTCAACCCTGCCTCTGCCTGCATACATCAAAACAACAAATAACCATTCAATCCATCAAATCCCTAAGGGTTTTTCTCACATTCTGGAAATTCCTCCAGTAACCGGTATCGGTTATAAATAACCGGTATCGTTCAAGAACTAATACCGTTATCCCTAACCACTATCGGTCACATCACAATTACATACACCTTGCCTAAACAACCACCTACGATGATAAATTGCTCGCTTATTCCTCTCTCGTATACACAGTACATACCCAAACCCTTGATTACCTACCACATAACACTCACCTCATTTATAACCCTTGTTATCATGTTTTCTTTCTCATATCTACCCACCTACTCTCCCCATCTTATTCACAAAACATACGCAGTAATCAAATCACAACCAAAACATTTACCTCTTGCATAGCTGCAGCAGCTTGAGGTGGCACTTGTCTTCCTCTCGTCCCTACCTCCGGATGCTTCTCCTCGTTCTACCATGATCACCACCCTTTTCAAATTCACCTTTCGCCTTCTCGAATCTCGATCACATTCACTTTCCCCTGCTCATTTCTCCTTATCACTCAAATCTCTCATGCAATTACCTGTCTCTACCGCCAAAAGCGTGCGCGTTCGCGTATTTAACTTCTTACATGGCTCTCAAAATTAGAACTTAAGTTGCCACCCTAGCTTTTCTATTTTTAGAAAAGCTCATACCTAAATAACCGGTATCGGTTACATAACCGATATCGGTCTACTAACTACCGGCGTCGGTTACCTAACCGATATCGGTTACACACCTGCCTTTTTGAAACATAGTTCTTTTCTTCATTTTCTACCTAATTTTTTATCGCGCCCGCCTCTTTTCCTGCATAACAACACCATTATCCATATTTGTCCATCCAATCCACTTCTCATTACGATTTCATCCATATCATCTATCTACATTACCAAAACAAACATGCCATCATCTAAGGATATCAAAAAACTATCAATCTATACACCATTTGGATCCAACTCATCAGATACATATATAACAATGTCACCAAACCAGCAACAAAACATGCCACATTTCATAATATAACATGACTGCATCCCATTAACAACAAACATCAACATCATCAATATATCAACATGTCAATTAAACTTATCATACATCAAATATCACAAACCATCGACAAAATACTTAAAAACATTTTGAACACAGCATGTGAGTCAAATCCTCATATCTATATATCACATATACAACGTTTCCAATATACAATATGCCCTGCATCGGGACCTCTGTGATCTCATAATACAACAAAGCCGGCACGCAGGCCGCAATAAATGTCAATAATCTCGACTCGGCTCGCAGGCCGGTCCCTCATATCAAAAATATACTCGGCTCGCAGGCCGGTATCAACTATACAACCCGTACTCGGCTCGCAGGCCGGTATACAATAAATGAATGAAAAATGTAGGCACGCAGGCCTCTATCAACACAACCGGTGTGCAGACCGGTGCCCATGTCCATATACAAAAACAATGCAGGATCCTCGGCCTCTCCCTACCACCTCGCACCTCTCCCCTCGTTGGTCCTCGTGGTGCCTCTCGCCTCCCGCCTGTAATGAGACACACCGCTATGGCTGCACCTCCCTCGCATCTCTCGACTATGGGAGGTCTCTGCTCTATAAGCTGCATATGGCTGATACTCAGCTCCGGTACCATCAAGAACATCTTGATAGTACCGGGCCTCCGCTCTCACCTCCATATATCTGTCCCCGTGCCACCGTAGGTGCTAGGGCTGGTCCCCGGACTCCTACTACCAAAGTGTCCCCGTGCTCGTGATGGTGCGCCGGTGGTGCTGTGTGGCCATGGTGGTATCTGTGCTCGTGCTCGGGCCGTGGCCGGGCTTGCTTCTGGTGGTGGTGGTGCATGTGCTCGTGCATGTGCTCGTGCCTATGCTCGTACTCTACGCTGGGATAGCTGCCTCGTAAAACACCTATTCGTGCTGTCAGCAGCAAGAGCCTGCCCCGCCTATAATAGCTGCACCTGACCCCTGAGCTGATCTCGCTCTACCATCACCACCGCTAAGTCTCAGCTATGCAGGTCATGCTACCTCGTCGCTTCTCTCTACCAACCCACCAAAACCATATATGCTCCCGCATGCACCAAAGATCATCTATAGTATCATCTGCTGCCTCTCAAAGAACCCAATCTGGATCCACGGGCTGTGGTGCAGGCAGTGGGGCCTCTACATCATCCCTCCTATACTGAGGGAAGGGAGGTGGCTCGTCCTATCGTAGCCCCATCTACCTCGCTGCACTTCTCTCTGTGGGGTATCCTCTCGTACTCTCCTCGGCCTCCCCCGCGATCCAAAAAGTGTACTGGATCAAGCATAATCGTACTTTCGCTCCTTTTTGTGCGGGTGATGACCTCTGTAAGGTCTCCATACGATATCTACCGCTGTCAGGCCCTCTAATAAATGCCTGTAATAGGTGACGTCCCGCCCTGCAAGCACTGCTCGTGGCTGTCCCACGACCCCCAACCACCTCTGAAAGCCGTATCTGTATATGACCTGTGGCCCTAGCTGCTGGGGTAACCCTACTGGTCTGATGCATATGATGTGCTCATATGCCCAACAGTGAAGTAAAAATGTCGAACAAATCCCGAATCGCCTCATCCGGCGATAGCCCCACAGCCTCCTCAGATAATCGCACTGGGATATATCGGTGCCTAAGCATAACAGTGTGCTCCTCCACCATCTCATGAAGCACCCCCATCAATGCCCGTGGAAAGTGGCCTCCCTCTGAGTCTGGGAAGGCGAAGCAGGTGATCCCGATCATCATCAACATGGCAAGCCGTGTCTCATGTTGGTGCGCACGGTACATATCACCATACCCAATGCTCGTGCTGTGATATGTCACTAGCGCAGCTGCATCCCCGAAAACCTGTACGATGCTATCCATGGCCATCTTAGAATCTACTCGAAGACTCGCCTCTCCTCGATCGGCAAATCGAAGGATGCGATACACATCCTCCAATGTGATAGTCATCTCCCACTAAGATGGAAAACATTGATCACCGGATCCCATCTCTCGATGAGGGCAACCATCAAACTATGATCTCTGTCGATCGCTCTATATCGCTGGACTCCACCGAGTCCCACCTCACGCATGATAGCCCAGTGCGCTGCAGACACATGTGGTCGCATCCGCACCAATAGCGGAGGCATCCTGTCCCGCATCGTCAACTACTGACGTGCCTGCAAAACCCACCCACTACATTAGCCCTACTCTTTATCACGATATCTACCTATACCCCCTTTTTATCCCCCGACCACATCCCGACTCTCTAACCCACCCCTCTACCCACCTATCTTCTCCACTATCCCCCTCCCTCTTCACATTACACCGAAACCCCGCAACCAACACCCCAAAAACAAACACAAAACAAAAAAAAAACAAAACAAACAAACAACACAACCAACACCCCAAAAACAAACACAAAACAAAAAAAAAAACACACAAACAAAACAAACCACACAAACAACATCAAAACAACACAACAAAAATAAAAACACAAACCAAAAACACATAAAAAAAAAAAAAAACAAACAACACAAACAAAACAAAACAACACACAACACCCACCGACGCCGGCCGATATACGACCGACGCCGGTCAAGCACAAAGCGCCCTGCCCGCAAATTTTGCGACCGATGCCGGTCGCTTAGCAACCGACATCGGTCGCTGTAATTTCCCCGAGCCGAACCCCCGCGCGGCCCCCCACCTCCATTTTTTCATCTTTCTACCTACATACCCACCCAAACACCCTAAAAATCTACCCACCCAGCCGCCTTGGCTTATTTCACCTATCTACCCTCTCCCTTTTTCGAATTATTTCCATTTTCTAATTATTTCCTAAAACATGTAAATTCCTACCCAAACCCCCAATCTAGCTTAATAACATCAAATAAACACAATGAGGGGTTTCGAACCTACCCGTACGACGACACGTCGTCGTGGTGGGATGGGTGGTGGTGGTCCAGCTGGTCCAGCTCCTCCTGCTCCTCCTGGCTGTGCCATGGCTCCAACTGTCCTCTTCTGGGTCCTCAACCAATCAACTACTGCCTCCTCCTCACTCGGGCCCGCTACCAACTCACTCCTCCAGTCCAATAGTGCCACCTCAGCGAACAAATGCACCAATGTCAATATTCCACCTCAGACAACTTAATTTGATTTCCAAATTGACAAAGTGACAATGACCGGCCGTATTTTTCTTTTTATAGGTTTTTCACATAGAACCGATACCGGTCAAATCGTGCCCTAAGGAACCGCCATCGGTTACCTAACCGGTACCGGTCATAGATAACCGATATCGGTTTTTCCTTTCCTCACCCAACTTTTTGCCCTTATTTACTATTGCCCCTTTTCCACCAACATCGCCTATATCAACCTTTGATGCAAACATTATTAACCATTTGGCCCGACCCAAGGCCTCACCCTACCCATTTGGCCCGACCCAAGGCCGCAACCCTAACCATTTGGCCCGACCCAAGGCCTCACCCTACCCATTTGGCCCGACCCAAGGCCGCAACCCTAACCATTTGGCCCGACCCAAGGCCTCACCCTACCCATTTGGCCCGACCCAAGGCCGCAACCCTAACCATTTGGCCCGACCCAAGGCCTCACCCTACCCATTCGGCCCAACCCAAGGCCGCAACCCTAACCATTTGGCCCGACCCAAGGCCTCACCCTACCCATTTGGCCCGACCCAAGGCCTCACCCTACCCATCCGGCCCGACCCAAGGCCTCACTCTACCCTTCCGGCCCGACCCAAGGCCGCAACCCAACAACTTGGCCCGACCCACGGCCGTACCACTTCAATACCCTACCCAACATCACCAACATACACTCTTATCCACCCATCCTGTCATTTTTTTTGTTTAATCGAGCTCACCTGTTCGTGTTTTAGCATGATTAGGGTCCTTGACTTGATCCGTCGACCAACTTTGCCCAGACTTAGACCGTGACGTTTATCTCAACCAAACCAACCATTTGGTACTGCCGAACATGCCTAAACGTTCCTGTACCTTACCTGTTATATACCCTGGAGCTACTTCCTATGCCTTGGATACCAGGATTATATCACCCTTGTTTGGATAAACTATCGACCTTTGCCTATGCATTGCTGGTTTGCTCGTCAAATCATGTACCCTAGTCGTACTATTGCATTTCAACATGCGTCTGCTTCTTTGGACCTACCCCACCACCTTACCATCCTCTCTACAACATTTACCCTTTATCAACCCTATCCCCGATTTCCCGCTCACTCGATCTCGTGATAGATTTGAGGGGGATTACCTATATCCTTAACAGGAGAAACCACTTCATATTATTGTCCGCGCAGCTTTACAAGACAACCTACACGACATAAAGGGGCTAATGTAGACACCAAATTTGTGTCTTACAACCCCTTTGTGACCCGCATCTCATTTCGTATCCTAACCTCATCACCTAAACCTTACACAATTATTTATTAATTACCTCGTAATTGATAAATCCACATCACCTCACCTGCCACCTCATCGTGACCTAGTCCTAACCCTAAACTAACCTAATTAAGACCTATAACTTGGTCTACACCTACACCCATGATTAAGGACCCCTTTCTCGCACCCAAAACCGACATTCTAGTCACTTGACCAAGCCCGCAACTAATCCCTCGGGAGAAAAGTAGGGAAGGTGGGCTATTTTACTAAAAATAGCCTACTTTTTCCTTACCGATGCCGGTTCCTACTCGACCGCCGTCGGTTACGTAACCGCCATCGGTTCCCTGTAAAATGGGCTCCCCTAACCAGAAACAAGGGTCGAAGGATTTTTGAATCAACAGAGATCATTGGGAGCGATCAAGAGCATTCGGATCTTCACTTGGCCGAGCAGAGACGAGTGAAGAGACAAGGAGAGTTGCAGCAAAAGGAGATCAAGCCCAAGATTGCAACGGAATAGCCAGAGTTCTCAGATACTCAGCTGATCATCGGGAGGGAGATATTTCATCTTCTGTTTGTCCACCATCCTACCTAGATTTCGACTTTGTCATCGAGTTCTTGACCGCATCTTCGTCAATAACCGATAGTAGTTACATCTTGCATGTCCTCTTTAATAACATTTCTTAGACTTTTTGAAGCACAATCCTCACAAATCCATTCCTAGATCCACTACCCAACGTCTTATGCATCTAACTATCATTCATCTACCTCTCATCACCTTATTTCCTAATATCACCTATATACACCTTTTTACAAATAACACAACTCCCGAACAACACAACCACCCCACAAAACAACCAACCTACAGATCCTAGACCATACCGATATCGGTTATCAAGAACCCAGATCGGTTATTGTGACTCAAAACTAGAAATCAGCCTTTCCCCTACCCGTCTCAACAAAGCAATTTAATTGATATTTTACGATTTTGTGTTAATTCATATTAGCAGGGAACCGACCACCTTCGAAAGGAAGTTTTATATTTCTGGGCCCAAGCGCTTCCTCATTTATTGTCTAATCAAAATCTTGTGGTCTTGTGTTCTTATTTGCGCAGTAGTCCTTCCAAGACAAAAGGAGTTCTTCGCAGTCAACCTGATCTTTCTCTACGGTACGCGCACACCATCTCGACATTCAACAGGTATTCCTCCTAGCCCTAACCTTATCTATTTCTAAAAGGAATGAAAGGATGGAATCAACTCTATTCCCAAAATCCGAAACATTCCGAGCGAAACAGCCATCTCTAGGAACTTTTAAGTGCTTAAAATGTGTAAAATTTTATATTGAAGCACAAAGGACAATGGAAATAAGGAAAGTTAGCCAAAATAAGTAGGGGCTTATTTTAGATGACACATTCCTCTCGTGCATAAACATTCTTCATACAAGATTAGCTTCATGTGCACAAGTGCACTTATTACACAAATAACAACTAAATTGACAAAGCATAGTGATAATAAAGTAAATACATTAAAGAAATACTGAATTGAAAACCTAGACTAAATGGTAACACTGCCTTATTACAAACACCAAGAAGACTTATTTATAGTAGGGCTTCAGCCTACTCCCATTAAAGTAACTGGGTAGCCATGTTCCATCAAGTGCTTCTAACTGGCATGCACCTGAGTCAAGTATAGAGGTTATAACATACGGCCCCAACCAGTGTACTTTTAGCTTGCCTAGATGGTGCAAGAACTTTGAGTCATAAAGAAGAACCATTTGTCCAATCTCAAACTTTTTATCTCTTATGTTTCTATCATACCATGCTTTCGCCTAGATTTTTCCTACTTCTGACTCCATCATGCTATGGCTCGGCGCTCATCCAGTTGAATCATATTTTCAATCCATTCTTCTAAATCTTGTTCATCAGCTAGGCCTCCAATGCACATAATGCGCAAAGAAGGTAACATAAATTCTATAAGAAGAATAGCTTCCATGCCAAACACCAATTAAAATGGTGTGGCTTTATTCAATCTCTTGTAAGTTATTCTATATGCCCAAAGCATAGCTGACACCTTGTCATCCCAATCCTTTCTTCCAACATCACATATTTTTGTCAAAATCTGGCCCAAAATTTTGAAGAAAGCCTCGGCGGTTCCATTTTCCTGAGGATGGTAAGGTGTAGTTTTTTGGTGTGCAACCATAAACTCATCTAATAGTATCCTAATGGTCTCATTCAAAAAGGTGTACCTATATCACTTGTCAAGCTTAGAGGACAGCCATATCTTGTAAGAACATACTCCCATAGAAACCTAGCTATTGTAGGTCGTCGTGCATGCTTTTAGTAGGTGCTTCTTCTACCCAATGTGTGAGATAATCTATACAAGTAATGATATAGTGTGATCTAGTCCTACATACGGCTAGTGAAATAGGTCCTACAAATTCAATGGCCCATTTCTCAAATGTTTCAAAGCACTAGTAGTTGGTCTTAAAGGCATCTCGCCTCTTTGCCATGGTTTTTATAGGTGCTAACAATGATCACACACCTTACAATAGTCTTTATAGTATTTATACAATGTCTCCCACCATATTCCAAAAATTAATATCTTCTAGCAATCACATCACCTACATAATGGCCTCTTGTAATACCACCATGAGCTTCTTCCATGATCTTTTCGCTCATGCTCTAACATACAACAACGTAATACTTTATCTCTGCCTAACTTGTAAAGGTCACCACTAATTAACATAAATGGTGTTGCGCGTATAGCAAGCTGCTTCTTTTCTAATGATTTCATCCCTTTTGGTGCCATACCTGTGCATAGAAAGACAACAATGTCTTCTAGTTCCATGGGCACTTGTTGCAACTTGTATAATTATGCATCTGGCATTGTTTCTTCAATCGTCTGTGCCTCCTCTCCCGTATTGATTCTAGATAAATGGTCTAGTCTAAAGTTGCTTTTCCCTAGTTTCACCACAACTGTGAAGTCAAATTCTTGAAATAGGAGCACCCATCTACATATGTGCCCCTGTAAAACTAGCTTATTTACCAAGTACTTTAATGCCATGTGATCTGTATAAAACACAAATGGTGTTGCTAATAGGTACTAGTCGAAATTTGTACAATGCATAAATCATTGACAAAGCTTCGCACTCTGTAGTTGTATAATTCTATTCAGCAGGAGTCAACTTCCTACTAGCAAAATAAATTGGATGATCAATAATACCTTCACCAGTTGAATCGACACATCACCGATGGCCATACCAAAAGCGTCCACATGTACATGAAATGGTTTATCCCATGATGGAAAGCATAGAATGGGTGCGGTAGTAAGTCTCTCTTTTAATATTTCAAATGCACGTTGTTGCGGTTCTCCCCAATAAAATGTACCTTTCCCCTTCAGTAGTTCTTCCAAGGGTGCTATAATTCTGGCATACCCTTTTATAAACTTTCTATAATACCCTGTATGACCTAAGAATCCACACCTCACTTTGACTAGTAGGTGCTTCCAGGCCTAAAATGACTACAACCTTGGCTGGATCAACTAGTAAACCTTCCTTGCAGATGATATGTCCTAACAGTATCCCAAATGGTGTAGAAAATATGCACTTCTTTATATTCAAAGAGATACTCAATTGTCTACATCATTCAAACATTAAGCATAGATTGTCACAATGGTCTTTCACAAGCCCATATACTATCCAGTCATCTAGGTAAACTTGTAAGAAGTTGTGAATAAAATCTTTGAATTCCTGAACAACTATTCACGAGAATACAACAGGTGTGTTCTTCAACCTAAAAGGCATCATAGTATAGGAAAAATTTCCCCATTTAGTTGTAAATGTTGTCTTTTCTTGATCCTCCTGAGCTATCCTAACTTGATGATACCCAAAAAATCCATCTGTGAAAGAATATATTTTTGCCCTGCAACTCCTTCCAATATTTCCTCAGTGAAAGGCGTAGGGAATGATCTATGACACATACAACATTCAGCTCCCTATAGTCCACACATATCCTAATCCACCCATCCTTCTTGATACTGATCACCATTGGGCTAACCCATTCTGACTCATCAAGGGGCTTGATAATTCCGGATTTCAACATTTTATCAATTTCTTCCTTTACCTTTTCACACAAATTAGGATTCATCCTATAGGGTCTCTTTCTAACTGGCCATGCACTGTCCTTAAGTTTGATCTTCATTTCCCCAAGTGATTCATGTATGCCTTTAAGTTCATGATATCCTCTAGGGAATAAGTCCTAATAATCTCTGAGTAATTTAATGATCTTTACTACCTCCGAGTCTGACCAGTAATCTCCAATTATGGCCTCCTTAGGCTCAGCCTCCGAACCTATATTCACCTTATTTGTCTTCATAGGTTCATGGTAGGTGCACATGTCCTTTTCTTCATTATCCAAGACCTCATGCACCATGTGTGAATGCTCAATATCCAAGTTTTCAACTTCCTCGTCATCCACGATGTAAACCATCTTTCCTTTTTCTCTCTCAAGGCAAGTGCACTCAAGTAGTTTGGAGTCTATTTCTTCTTCCTTTTCAAAACATGCTCCAAACTCTGTCTCACTGAATAATTCCTAAATATGTTCTTCTACTTTTGCACTATCTCCCATAGTTAAGCGCTTGACAAATTTTAATGCCTCTGCTACCAGAGGTTGAGTTGAGAAATAATAAAATGTCTAAATCATACTCACAAATCAATTTTTTCTAGTTTCCACTTTCACTATGTAGTTCTACATATACATACCAAGCGTGTGCACATCCTTGGAGTGTGAAATATAATTTATTCACCCAGAGTGATGATGGTAATGCTTCCTATCCCGCTCGCTTGTCAGAGTGTAGTGATCTTTACTGTCAACACCTCAAGTCCTTCTATTATCTTGGGCATCCATTGGTCTTCTACCACACACTGGATTTGAACCATCCTAGTGCCTTTGTTTTCTTGCTTATGCTGTTTACTCATATGCTCATATAAGTCTAGGCACTCTTCATAGCTATGGTTCTTCCCACGTAAAAAAAAAAAAGCATTGTTCGAGGACATTCAAGCCTATAGTGATCAAGGGATCCACATGTATAACATGTTCCATGAGGAAACTCTCCTCTTCCTCCACCATGGCCTCATCCTCCATATCCACCATGATATCCATGTCCTCTTCCACAACCTCCTTCAAAATGCCCCTCATTCCTATCATAGCACATTTGATTATGATCCCAATCCTGGTGCTCATTCCTACCCTTAGAATTATTTGTTATACTTGTCTGTCATACTCCAATGTCTATAGCATCATGGATCTAACCAATCAACCAAAAATCCTTAGTATCATGGGTCGTGGACCTATAAATCTTACAAAAGCAAGATACATTCTTCCTTATCATGCATTGTAATAAAGGACAATGACTAGCATCATGATTCAAATGGAAAATTTCACAGTCCAATAATAATGAACATATAGATATGTGAGGACAACTATCCTTGGTGTGACCTTCCACTTCACAATCTATACACCAAATTCCTAAGCATGTTTCATGGGTTGAATTTGCTGATAGCTTTTCTAACTATTTTTCCATAGCTACAATCTGTACCTCTAGAAATAGACTAATGCCACTGTTAATGCTTGCAACTACCTCAGCATACAAAGCTACTTCTAGTGCTTCACACAGATCTATGTATGTCTTATGTGACAGCGCCCTCCTAAAAGGTGTAATCAATCCTCCAACAAACCACTGTGCATGTTGGCTAGCATGTATATCATAAGACAACTTAGATAGAAGTGTCTTAAAACAAGCATCATACTCACGTACACTTTCAGTAGTTCCTTTCTTGATATCTTTGAGCGCACTTATACTCTTCTACTCAAACTCAAGAATATGGAACTCTTTTAAGAAAGCATCCCTCAGTGCTACATAATCCACGCAAGTTTGATCAGGGTCAAATTTCCTATACCAGCTTGTGCGCATGCCCCTGTAATGTAGTAGTGAATTGACTTGCCTTTCACTCAGTAGCTATAATCCCCTTAGCATGCCACAATATTTCACACATATGCACATGTTCGGCAGCATCCTCTATACCTCTATACTTTGAGAGATGAAGGGACATCTCCATATAGATATTATATGGTTGATGTGGACCTTAACCACTCGATCCAACCCCAGGTTTGCTTTACCTCTAGAACCACAAGATCCACCAGAACTAGAACCACTTATACCATCTAATCCTCCACCTATAGCTGGAGTAGGACCTATAGATGTAATCCCATGTGATCTGACAGTAGTACTACACTAAACCCCTACGATCCATGTGAGGTAGCTCCACTTCCATAGGTGAATCCAACATTCTGCACGGTCACATTCTATGTGGATGGCATGCCCAAGAATGCTCCTCCATATAAAATTAAATTTATTTGTCCTACCATTGATGTACTTGATCCCTAGCTTACTCCTTCTCTCTTACTTCCCAAGTTAGCTTGTTGATTGCTTGTCGTAATAGATACTAAAAACTAAGCACAAAGGCTAAGTCACTAGGTGGATTAATATGTGCTTCACGCAGCCCAAGTGGTCTCTCACAGCTAGCATACTTCCATGTGAGGCCAAGAAGGGATCTCTATCATGCTTTCCAATATGGGGAGTTTCTAATACTCTAGCTCCACATCTTCTATGTGAGCCATAAATACTTCACGAGCCATTTCTCTTCTCAATTCCATACTTCCTACAATGGAACATTTCTTCTTTATTTCCCTCTCGTGTGCCTCATTATACTTAACCCACATTTCCTCTCTCTTATTTTCCATTATTAGGTCCACCATCTTAATACCAAACCTATTCCTACCTTCACACATGGTTAAGTTTTGTTGGCCATCGATTTATTCTTCAAGTTCATAGTTACCACCAAGATCTTAATCACCAAAGTGGAATACCATGAAAATATGTTCCTCTTGATACCGTAAAAACTGAAATTCGATACCTCTGGGCATGAATACGTCGAAATTTAATATTATAGAATATAACTATTTAGAACAACATGAAACCACGTATCCACCACATGATTCCATATTAGATCAACATCATAAAGTCCCTGAAATTCTTCATGTGTCCAAACAAGTGCATGATATCTCTAATTCCACTAAGATTCATAAGCCGTAAGCCACTCGTAAAGTTCTACTGGAAAGATAACAAAAATATCTCATATAAGCTGTCATACAGGTTCTGTTCTACCCAAGTGCATGTGTTAAACTCATATCCACTGCTAAACCATCATGCATATTCTTCCTCTAGATCATGTATCCATTCCTCAATACTTGCTATATTTAATCGGTACGTCTTCATCGCGAACCATCCTAAAAACAACTGAAAAAGAGGTCCCGGCAATGGAACCAATGATGCAAACTAGAATTCGCAAGATAACATCCTAGTCACAATGGCACATCACTCAGCCTAGACTGAGTGCTCACCCGAAGCGTACGCAAAGGTACCAGGTCCCTCTTTAGGGTTGTTATAATAGGATGAAACATAATGAAGAAAGAACCATAAAGACTCATGACTAATCCATCATTCTACAACACATGCTACCTACAAATCTATGAAATAATGAGCTTTAAAAGTAATCACGATTAAACACTAACATGCACTATTCAATTACACAAAATGACATTTAGATTCAGCCAATATCCTCCATCTATTAATAACTTTAGAAGATCCTTATTGTATTGTCAATTCATCTTAAAGCACATATGAATCTAATACACATATTTAGAATCATCCATACATGTATATATCCCTCAAATACATCATACAGATCTCTCTTTTACTATGCACCTAACCATCATATATATAGGGTGGGGACTTACCCTTCATCACTTAACTACTCCAAAAATAGGTCGCATGCTATTAATAGCCACACGCTGTTTACAATTATAGCCACACATGTAAGTGCACTATCTATAGCCCTCTTACAGATAACTAAAGTGTTCATTCCATTCTTAGCTTGCCTCCATGCATAGACGTTTGAACTACTCTTCTAGATATAGACAATGCTTGGCATGCACTTCTCTGCATTGTTGATGTGTTCCACATGCCATCTTCCAAAAATATATCCTCATGCCAAAAATTGGCTAAGTCCTGAAATCCAAACCTACCTTCCATGTGCAGGTCCTTTTTTTCCTTCCACACCTTCAATCCTGGCCTTATACCCCACGCAAACTCCTTGTGTGATTTTTTCCAAGTATTATTTTATTAACCTAATATAATTCTATGTGAGAAATAACATAAAAACAACATCCTATTGTAGTTGATATGACTTAGGTATCTCATTCAAATACAATAAGCAAATTTAATCTAATGGGTAACGTTATCATCATATCTAGAGGTGGGGTAGGTAGCCAAGGTGACTAGAAACAGTCAAGATCAGGTTTTGAGTTTTTGGTTTGTTTGGATGAGTGTTATGAGGTTTTTGTTATAATTATAAATACCAAATATAGATACCGACATCATTTTGATATGACTGATGTCAATTGAGAGGAAACGGTGACGGTTTAGGTTAACCGGCATCGGTAGGGGAAGACTAATAGAAACTCAATAAAAATTAGTTTTGAATCTTCTTGGTGATTACATAGATAATGGGAGAATCACTAATCGGGGTTAGGTTGCAAACACAATGAGAATTCTCAAATATGTTTGGAGTCAAGTATATAGATTTGGGAGGTTGTAGGTGGTTAGAAGGAGGGATTGACAAGAAGGTGGAAGGTGATGACATACAAAGGAGACTAGGACTCTCTAACGAGAGATAAATAAGCTGATCTAAATAAGTATGGAAGGATGTAGATCCAAATACACTTACATACATTTGTAGAGTGATGGTTGGATGAGGGTGACAGGTTGATATTTGAAACTCATGTTGTTTGGGTGTACAAGAGGGCTCTGGTGTGTGCTTGCGTATGCGATCTCTCTCTTCTTAGACTCAAATAATTCTTCCCAACCTCTAGAACAAGGTTACTAAAGTGAATATATGGTAACTGATGATATTTTAGGATGACCCTTGTTGGTTTTAGGTTGAATGACATCGATTAAGGTGGATATCCTAGGTTGCTAAAAATAGCAGATCTTGGCTATCTTTTTGGCCGATTCTTCATTGTTGCGAGATCCAAAATGGAATTTTCTACATAGGTAAGTGGGCATGTTGTTGGAGAAATAATAGTCATTTAGTGTTAGGGTTAGAGTAAGTCTTAGTTAGTTATGGTAAATGGATATTGATTCATAGTTAAAAGGAAAAATTCTAAGAATAGGTCTATAATGGGGTGTCTAGGTGATGTGGAGGGGTGAGGTGTCTAGGTGAGGTGGAAATTAATTTAATTAAGGTATGAATATTAATAAATATTGTGAGAATGGAAATTAATTTAATTATAGGTAATTAAATTAATATACATGTGGGGTAAAAGGGGAGTGTGACCCAAATTTGGTGTCTACATTTTACCCCTTTTTTCATATAACTTGTATTGGTAAGTGACGCTGACAAAAATGGGAAGTGATTTTCCTATGTGTGGGTGAGAGTGGGGCTTCCTAGGTGTGGGTGAAGGTGATACCCCTCAAACCAAAAACTCGATGAGGTGTTACGAGAATCGGTAAATGGTTTGATAAATGTGTAGTTGGTGTGAGTTAAGGTAGGTGGGGAAGAGTATGGGTGCTTAGGGAAAGGGTAATGGGAAACTTGGGTAATAGGTAATAGGCTGGGGTCAAATTGGGAATGGGTAATGGTCAAATCGGGTAATAGGTAATGGGCCAGGGTCAAATTAGGTAATGGGTAATGGAAATCAAACACACGCACACATATAGATTGTAACATGGTACCAGGTTGAAGAGCTTACAAACTCTACATCATCCAAGGTCGATAGGTTTATCCAAACAAGGGTGAAGTGATTCAGGTATCCAAGGCATAGGATATGGTCTAGAAACATAACGTAGGTCAAGTGCAGGAACATTTAGGTATGTTTTGGTACACCAAATGTTTGTTTGGGATAAATAGAATGGAAATAGGCATGGTATGGTCATTTGACTAAACAACATGGGTAATAGCATCACAAGGTATAATGAGTACACAAGGTCAATAGTCACACCAAGTAGGTCAGGTCCTAGTAAATAGGTCATGGCATGGGTAAGGCCAAGGTATAGGTAAAATAACAAATCCCTAAACGCAATTAAGGAATTGTAGGGGTAGTTTGGGAGAGTAGATAGGTTACTGATAAGTGTGGTTGAGGTCAAAGGGTATCGAGAAATGAGGAGGTTGAGGTCAAAATTAGAAAAATGGGGTAAAAATGATTGTAGTAGGAAACCGATGTTGGTTATAAAGTAACCGACATTAGTTCATTATGACCGATGTTGGTCATGTCGGGTAGGGTTAATAAAAAATAAAAATTCATATTTTATAGTTCATTTTAAATTGTTGCTATTTGGGAAAACAACAGATCATTGGGGTAATAGGAGAAAGAAATGGTACAAGGTGTTTGAGATGAGCTAGCGGTGACTAGTGCATGATTAGCATTCGGTAGGTGGGTCCACGAGATCCATTAGAGCCATTTGATTAGTTGTAAGGTGAGGAATGGATTTGCTGATGGTGGAGGTGGGAGAGGATTTAGGTGGACCACCAAAGGAGTAGCCAAATGTACCACCACACCGACGGCACTGAGATGAGGTAGGATTCAATCCTCTTTTTTGATTTGGTTGAAAATGATGTTTTAAATTGGTTTGGGTAAAAAGGGGTTTAGGGGAAAATGAATTTACATTTTTAGGTGAAAATGAATGAAATGAGGGAGGGGACTCCTAAATACCGTAAATAGGGGTGGGAATGAAGGTAGGGTAGGTTTGGGTAGGGTAGATTGGGTTTTAGGGTTTTTTGAGAAAAATTGATAGGCGGGGGTTCTTTTTTATTTTGCAATAGAGACCGACATTGTTCAAGGGTTGGTGACATTGGTTGGCTTGGGCTGGCATCAGTTTAGGGATGATGAGGAATGGGGGAAGGAAAGGGTAGGGGAAGGAAATTAGTCAAGGGAGGGTTAAGGAAGGTATATATAATGAAAATATGGGTTTTAGGGGTGTTTGGGCGATGGTGGGGGTGGCAAGTAGAATAAGGGAGAATAGGTGTAACAATACACTAGGAAAAAGGGGTAGTCGGTAGGGTTGTGATTTGGGTAGGGTGTGGTGGGAAATAGTTATGTCATGTAATAGGTGTGTTGGGTAAAAGGTATGTTGGGTATGGTCAAGGCTAAACAATGTTGTGGTTTGTTGGATGCAGGCTAATGCGACCGAGATGTGAATGAGGGAAAGAGTACTCCCTTTGTTGCTAGTCGAATGTCGTCTATCATGACTACAAAGGACTGGAGGCATGTGATAGATGTTGTCCTGATTGGGATATGATGCTACAGATATATAGTTTGAGATCCGATTTTGATGGTCGTACTCATTGATAGATGGGATTCAGTGACCAATACATTCCTCCTACCGATAGGTGAGATCACTATCACCCTAGAGGATGTATACAGGATCCTATGACTATTGATAGTAGGAGAGCAAGTTTATTATATTTCATCATAGGCATCAGAGGAGTTGATAGTGGTGGTGTTTGGATAGGTGATAGTGGAGTTGAGATACCATAGCGTGAGCTTGAGCTATGGAGACATGTACATGGCCCATCCTTAGGAGATGAGGTTAGTTGTCCTGATCATGGAGGCAGTGTGTTACTTTGCATTTCTATATGTAGAGGGTGGGATATTCCCATAAGAATTGATGGGGGTTCTCCATGACATGATGGAGGATAGGACATGTTTTTCTTGGGAACCAGGATTCTTAGTATAGTTATACAGAGAGCTATGGGCCTATAGGAGGCTACGAAGGTTTAGTTTGTGTTGTACCTTTCTTCTTCACTATTGGGCATATGAGCACATTGTATGTGTGCATCCAGTTGGTATGCCTTAGCCTGATGCATTTGATGTGCGCTTGTCCGAGTTAGAAATAGGTGTCAAGTACCATTTAGGGAGAGCTCATGGTTGTTAGGGTTACACATGATGTGATATATTACAGGCGCATGCTAGAGGGATTGTCAGGGGTTGACATCATTTAGAGGCCATATTTTGGCTTCCCTTCATACGAACACATGGAAAAATACTCATATGGACGAGATGGATGTCGTGTCGGTGAGAACGAGATGATACCCATTAACAGGGTCATGCGGTAGTTTGGGCTACCTTAAGATGTGCCTCCACCATTCCCACAGTATAGGAGAGATGACATGGAGAGGCCTATGTCTCTACCACAACCAAATATGCCGATAGGGAAGGAGGAGTAGGTAGTGGACCAGCAGATTGATGACGTTGGGGTTACGAGAAAATACGGTGGTGGTGGTGGGTGGCATAGCTACGAGTAGCA
Organism: Taxus wallichiana var. yunnanensis; assembly: GCA_018340775.1. NCBI lineage: Eukaryota > Viridiplantae > Streptophyta > Pinopsida > Cupressales > Taxaceae > Taxus > Taxus wallichiana. Next base: position 67,612,429 of record CM031235.1, on the reverse strand, counting down.
CCACTAAGGTCAGGGCAGCCTGACCTAGCCACTATTACAGTTCAAAGAGATGCATTACAGGGGTAGGTGGCCACCTTTTTTACATAGCTAGGAGTATTACAGGGGGCATCTTACAAGCTCGAGGCACAGTGTCCAAGTTACATATGTAGGTGGTATCCTTACAGGCCCATGTTGTATGCAGTGCAGTACTCACACAAGATGAGGATGGTGATAGGGGACTAATAGCCACCTTACAAGCATATGTGGCAAGTTTGCAAGGTCATTTGGACACTACATAGGTTCATATTATGGCCCTATAGGCCCATATCACAACACAAACACCCTCATAGGCCCAAGGATAGGGTCCCATATTACAGGAAATAGTGGGACAGGGTCCCAAGTACAAGGAGGAGGGTAGGGTTCACAGGTACAAGGGTTGAGGCCATCATTAGCAAGATATATCTCATAGGTTGCTATGAGACCTATGGCACCACCACAAACAATGTTGATGGTGAGATTCAGGGATGCCCTGAATGAGGCCAGATATTACCAAGATCACTTGATGACCATCGGGATAGATGTCCCCTCTTATGCAGAGTATAGATCGCATCAAGCCTCAAGTGAGAGAATGAGATACTTCACGCATAGTGTAGAGATTACGGGGGATGCCAAGGCCGGAGATAGGATTAGGGTAAGGCCACTAGTTCGTGGAGGCTTGACCCACTGTAAGCCAAGTGAAGGCTAGGCCGAGACCCATAGAGTGTGGAGATATGTTGGCAAGGTGTTGGGTTAGAGGAGAGGAGGAGGAGACGGATGAGACCAACATGGACATCAAATGGGTCGATGATTGATGTCTCTGTCTATCATCATTTTTATTTTTTTATATATATCATCCTATGTGTTGATAATAGTGAGGTTATACATGAGAGTTTTTGTGAGATGTTTGATCATATATCATCCTGTGTGCCAAAGATGGTGAGGTTGTATATGAGAGTTTTGAGATACTTATATTATGTTGTATCAATGTATATTTTATGGATATATAGACTTTCATAGTGATATAGATTATGATATTTATGAGATGAGTAATGTACTTGTGTTTTGAAACTTCTATTAATATTTTTAGATGGATGGAAACTAGGTGGATTAGGCATGGTGGAATCATATCATTGTAGGCATGATGGATTCAAGTCATTTTATGCATGATGGATTCAAAGTTAGTTTAGTCATGATGGAGTCAGTCGGTTCAAGCATGGTGGATTCGGGTAATTTTAGGCATTGTGGAGTTAGGTATAGGCATGGTTGAGTTAGGTCGGTTAGAAATGGTTGAGTTAGGTCAATTAGGCATGTTTGAGTGAAGTCAGCTAGGCATGGTTGCGTTAGGTCGGTTTAGGAATGGTTGAGTTAGGTATAGGTATGGTTTGATCATGTTTTTGGTTTTGATTTAATTTCCAAGTTATTGTTAGCATGGAAAAAATGATGATGAATATGTATGTTATGGTGTACATTTTAAAAATTTGTGATATTATAGAAATGTGAAATGATTAATTAGATGTTTTGATGGTGTGATAAAATGGTAGATATGTATAAATGAGAAATTTCCAAATGTTTATGAAAAATGGAAACTAATTAAAGGTGAATATTGATAGAAAATGTGTGGAAAAAATGGGTTAGGGTAAAGAGTGGCCGAGTTAACCTCCAAGGGGCCCATGCCCTCAATTTTTTTCCTACATAGCCTCGGTGAAAAGGGGCCTCGGGCCGATGTAGTTCTCCCATAAGTGTTGCGCATGAATTTTTGTTCTAGAATAGAGTTACTTCTATCTTTTCATTCTCTTGAGAAATAGATAAGGGTTAGGGCTAGGAGGAATACCTGTTGAGTGTTGGGAAGGTGTGCGCATACCGTAGAGAGATCAGACCGATTGTGAAGAGATCCTTTTTGTCTAGGAAGGACTACCTGTAAATAAGAATGCAAGACCACCAGATTTTCGTTAAACAATAAGTGAGGGAACTACCTTGGGCCCAGGAAATATTAGACTTCCTTTCAAAGGTGGTCAGTTCCCTTTTAATACAAATTAATGCAAATGATAATAAAGAATCTATTGTGAAATCACGATTTAGGTACCTCGTTACTAAAAGCAATAGAGACTAAACTACCAATAATAAAATGTCATGTTGTTTGTTTGGTCACTGGTTATTGATACGTTTAGATCAAGTTACAGGGGTAGACAAGGTTGGATATGGGATTGTTTGGAGGTAAATAGGTGAAAGGTTTGTTTTTGGTATAAGTCACAGTGACCGATACCGGTCACTAGATAATCGACAAGTGGCTATAAAATCGGTACTTGGTAGGGGATAACCGATATCGATAGGGGTGGTGGTTTAGGGTTTTCTAAATGGAGGTTGGTTATAAGGTGGTTATGGGGTTCGAATGTTAGTAGATGGTTGAGGGAAGTAATAGGGTGATAGAGAGACTCGAGAGAGTGAGAAAGTTGTCTTTGGGGCAATATAGCAATGGATGAATGAAGGTTTGGTGCGGGGTCTTTGTCAGGCGGTAGATCCAGGGAGTGAGCTTATAATCACTATGAATCAAAAGTTCACAAAGTCGTGTCTAGAAGCATATAAGGTAATAAAAGAGTCTACTTACTAGTTTTTGATGCGGAGTGCAGTCCAAGGAATGTAGTGGAAAAGGTAAGGCTTAGTTGGGATGATCCAAGAATCAAAAGTGAGCCGATGAAGCTATCCTTTGACCCTCCCAATGTTTGGATGAGTGTGACTATGATCTAGTTTCTCGATTCTGATCTCGGCTCAATACTCCTCTCTATAACCTCTTCTCTCTCTCTTACTTGTCCCTCCCTTGCAAAATGAATTCAGATCCTTCTATTTTGGTTTAGGGAGGTCATTTACGAGGAACCGATGGTGGTTACTGACGACGCCTTGATCACATAGGGACCGATGTTGATTAGGTCAAAGTTGGCTATTTTTATTAAAATAGCCAACTTTCCCTCCTTTTCTCCCGAGGGTCGGTTGTGGGCTTGGTCAAGTCATTATTAGGTTTGTTTTGGTGTGGGTGAGGGTGATGAGTCATGGGTGTGGGTCTCGGACCAAGTTATAGGTCTTAATTAGGTTAGTTTTAGGGTTAGGGCTAAGTCATGGTGAGGTGGCGAGTGAGGTGGTAGGGTTGGAGATGTGGATTTATTAATTATAAGGTAATCAATAAATAATTGTGTAAGGTTTAGGTGGTGAGGTAGGGTTAGGTTGTGAGACGAGATGTGGGGCACAAGGCATCGTAAGACCTAAATTTGGTGTCTACATTTTCCCCTTGTTGTCGTGTAGCTTGTCTTGTAAAGCTGCACTAACAATAATAAGAAGTGGTTGCCCCAATTAAGGGTATAGGTAATCCCCCTCAAATCTATCACAGATTGAGGCGATGTGAAATCAGGGATAGGGTTGATAAAGGGTGAATGATGATGAGATGATGGTAAGATGGTGGGGTAAGTTCAAGGAAGCAGACACATGTTGAAATGTAGTAGTGTGACCAGGGTACATGATTTGAAGAGAAAATAAGTAATTCATAGGCAAAGGTCGATAGTTTATCCAAACAAGGTTGATATAATCCTGGTATCCAAGGCATAGGAAGTAGCTCTAGGGGATATAATGGGTAAGTTACTAGAATGTCTAGGCATATTCAGTAGTACCAAATGGTTGGTTTGGTTGAGATAAATGTCACGCTTTTAGTCTAGGAAAATCTGTTGGTGATCAATTCAAGTATCCTAGTCATGCTAAAACACGACCAGGTGAGCTCGATTGAATGAACAATTTACATGACGGGTGGATAGAATCATAATTTGCGGGCCTCGGTTGAGGTACTTAATTGGTGCGGTCTTAGGTCGGGCTGATTGGTTGGGTGTGGCGATTGGTTGATTATGGCCTTGGGTGTGACCGATTGGTTGATTGCGGCCTTGGTCGAGCCGATTGGTTGGTTCGCGGCCTTGGAGTCCGGCCGATTGGTTGGTTGCGGCCTTGGGTCATGCCGATTGATTGGTTACGGCCTTGGGTTAGGCTGATTGATTGGTTATGGCCTTGGGTCAGGCTGATTGATTAGTTACGGCCTTGGGTCGGGCCGATTGATTGGTTGCGGCCTTGGTTCGGGCCGATTGGTTGGTTGCGGCCTTGGGTCAGACTGATTGGTTCGTTGTGGCCTTGGGTCAGGCTGATTGGTGGGTTGTAGCCTCGGGTCAAGTGAATTCATGGGTTGTGGGCTCGGTCGGTCCGATTGGTGGGTTGCGACCTCGTCGGAGCCAATTCATGGGTTGCATGGGCTTGGGTCGAGCAATTGGTGGGTTGCGGGCTTGAGTCGGGCCGATTAGTTGGTTGCGGCCTTGGGTCGAGCCAATTGATTGATTGTAGAGCCTTGGGTTGGGCGATTGATTAGTTTTGGCCTTGGGTCGAGCTGATTGGTGGGTTGCGGCCTTGGGTTGGGCCAATTGGTTGGTTATGGCCTTGGTCGGGCCGATTGATTGGTTTTGGCCTTGGGTTGGACCGATTGATTGGTTGCGGCCTTAGGTTGAGCCGATTAGTTGGTTGTGGCCTTGGGTCAAGCCGATTCATTAGTTGAGGCCTTAAGTCGAGCCAATTGGTTGGTTGTAGCATTGGGTCAAGCCGATTGGTGGGTTGCGGCCTCGGGTCGGGCCGATTGGTGGGTTGTGGCCTTGGGTTAGGCCGATTGGTTGGTTGTGGCCTTGGGTCGGGCCGATTGATTGGTTGTGGCCTTTGGTCGCCGATTAGTTGGTTGTGGCCTTGGGTCAGGCCAATTGGTGGGTTGCACCTCGGTCGGGCGATTGGTTGGTTGCGGCCTTGGTCGGGCCGATTGGTGAGTTGCGGCCTTAGGTCGGGTTGATGAATTCAAAATAAGGCTATTTAGCAAAGTCGGGGGTAGGCGATGTGGTGAAAAATGGAAATTGGTGGATAAGGGCAGGAGTTAGGTTAAAATAAGTAGGTAACCAATATCGGTTAGGGGTGACCGATATTGGTTAGAAGACCGATATCGGTCTTCTAGGGTGTGCCCTAACCGATATCGGTTAGAGGTCAAAACCTATAAAAAGAAAAAAAGTGGCATGTCATTTTCACATTGTGAATTTGAGTGCCAAAACATCTCTTGTTGAGTTTTGAATTGATTGTGTCAAGTGTTTGGGCTGAGTTGGCACTAGTTGAGTGGGTGAGTGAGTTATTGGTAGGCCCTAGAGATCGGGAGGCAAAGCTTAATTGGTTGAGAACCCCGCTAAGGAGATTTGGAGCTATGGCACGTGCTAGAGGAGTAGGAGGTGCCGGGAGGAGCTGGACCACCACCACCTATCCCACCATGACGACATGTAGTCATACCAAAGAGGCTAGGAACCCCTATTTCTCATCAAGTTTATGAATTTAGTCGGATTTGGGTATTGGGGTAGGAATCCAATATTTGGGTAGTCGTGCATTCAAAAACAGTAGGCTTGGAAAGCCTATTTGTTCATTGGTTTGATGTGTGCGGAAGAGGCGGGGTTGAGGATGAATGATAGGGTGCCAACTTTGTTGTCATGGGTCCGAACGGATGTAACACCAGCTGAGTGGGCATTAATAAATTGTGTGGGGTTAAGTGGAATCTGCTATTATTCACAAATCACACGCAATCATGCTATGTTGCGAGTGCTTGATTCGAGATGGAATCCATAAAAGAATACCTTCTATCTACCAACAGGGGAGATGACAGTGATGTTAGAAGATGTGTTTTGAATTTTGAGACTTCCAATTACAAGAAGACTAGTGTATCAGGAAGGGCCCAACACGCGCACGTAGTAGTGATAACGGCAATATTTGGCCTAGCCACACAAGATCCGACACAAAGAGCTTTACAATTACTTATGGTATAATGTTTCATGCGGCACACCCCGAGGCAACAAGGTTGGCCGTGGTATTAATGATAGCGATTGGGTACTATGCATTACCTAGAAATGAGACGGGGAAGATTTCCAAAATCATTAATGTGTATTATTTGTGAGATGATAGAATGTAGCACTACTTTTGCATGGGCACCCACATATCTGGCGAGTTATACAAGGGTTTATGGGCATGCAGGTGAAATCACAGGACTACACTGGATTGTGCATACTTATTACATTGTTGGGCCTATGAGCAAATTATGTGTGTGTGACCAATAGGCTGACCAATCTAGGCAAGAGAGACAGGATTGCTGAGGTTGGGATTTAGGCAATGGGTCCAGACAGAGTAAGAGGCAAGAGCCGAGACCATGACAGATGACGTTGAGCATTATAGGTAGATGTTGGACATGGTGATGATTGCAAATATCCACTGGAGGCCTTACAGGAATTACATGGTGACGACAAACATAGCTGAGGATTTGAGGGGTGTAGAGAGATTGAGGTGGATTTTAGGGCACGGGCCGGTGAGTACAAGAGGATCCCTCTAGATCGCATGTGGTGACAATTTGGATTTGTTCAGGATAAACACATGGATCATAGACCATACAGGAGGATCGACGCCGAGGCACCATTCTCACCTCCACGGCCGACACTTCCAGAAGGACCAGAAGAGATAGCAGCCGATCGCAGGGTAATGGATGCAGGAGTGACAAAGTCTTATAGATTATGGTGGGCAGCAGAGCTACAAGGTACACACGAGAGGGACGATCATCCTGACATAGCTATGATTACAGCGAGAGAGAGACCACCTGTAGGGTTTAGTTCACCAGCTACAAACATAGGTGAACGAAACCATGGGATTGTTAGAGGCTTTGCAATCATGAGTGGAGAGACTAGAGGCAAGATTCCTCCACGCGAGAGGGCATATTCGTATGTTACAAGAGAGATTGGTGGATTAGTGGGAGGAACCAATAGTAGTGGTACCTTTGAGGATGGAGAGGCTAGGTGAGCGGCGTCGATGATCACCATCACTACCTGGTTCGGGACGAGGTGCGGGGGCCTAAGTGAGTTTAATACATAGGGGTAGAAGAACAAATAAGGACTCTGACCTGCATGTTAATAATAGAGAAGATGTATTTGTTTAACATCTAAATAAAACTAAATATGTATGTTGATTTGAGTTATGATAATAATAAGAATGTTTGTGTTTTGAATGTTTGGATTGATAAAGGACAAAGGTGAGTGTTATCAATATAAATACGTGAAAATATTTATATTTTTAAGGAAAACACAACACATGATAGGTTATGGTAGGGGATGGTCGAGCTAACCTTGGGAGACCCCATGTCTCCTAAGTTCTACCTACATGGCCCATTGTACAAAGCAAGGATGGGCCCGAGACCAATGTAGTTCTCCTTAGGACCAAGGAGAGGTGAATTTAGGCAATTTGGTTGTGGTTAGGCAATTTGTTGGTTGGTAAAAGTTTGATGTTGGTAGGGTAATGTTGTTGGTGTTGGTGTGGGTATAGGGGAAGTGAGGGTTAGCTTACCTAAGCATAGGAAACCGTGTCCTGATTAAGGTCAACACATAATCCTAGATTCGGGCAAAAGAGGCAAAAGTGTCCCATAGTTGGAAAGAGCTAAACAAACCACGTATTATCATAGGATGAGCTTGAATCCCTAGGTACCTTGCATAGGTGAGAAGTCAATAGGTGAAAAGAGTTGTATAATCACAATATATCGGATATACATCACGTCCCTTGAGTTTTGTTGTTTTTGAAGAATGGTGAGGTGAGGTGGATGGTATAGCTAGGGTGCAGAGAACTTGTTATAAGGTGATTATTCTGACGAAAGAGAACCAAACCTAAATAGACAAGTCCATGACTCAAAAGTGCTTTTGAATACGGCTTTTATTTTTCTGGATATAGACCGATCGATGCGGGAATTCTATATGCATTTTGTTGTTCTTGAGGTCTTCATGAAGTTGATCAATGTGAGAAGCTTCGATAGAGGCTGACTTTGTATAGTTTTCCTTCAGGAGCGATCTACTTATAGTAGCAGATGCGGCTTTTACACATAGCTGTCCTTCGAGGGAGCAGTCTACTTATAGTAGCAGATGTGGCTTTTGCACATAGCTGTCCTTCGAGGGAGTAGTCTAGTTTATAGCTTAGAGGTCTAGATGTTCGTTTGGCATGAAGCATCTAGTTTTGCAGGAAGTTTGACTCAAGAATATCCCAGAATTGTATAATTGAGAACTTGTTATTTTGATACTTTTAAGTCATGGACCCGAATAAAAACGGGAAGGCATTTTTAAGAGGAGGTGATGATCAAACCACGTGAGTTTGATTCTACTTTGAGATGCATGAAACAAGGTGTATGAGGTGGTAAATGAGCTCAAGGGACGAGCGCAAGGTAGATAAGAAGTGATGTAACACTAAATTTAACAGTAGAATGGTCGAGATGTAAAGAATTAAGGGGTTCAGGCTTAGGTTTACCATTAAGTGAAGCTAAACGATAAGTACCTGATCCATAAGTGTGAGTGATAATGTAAGGCCCAATCCAATTAGGAGAAAATTTTCCATCTTTACTCTTTTCTAGTTTGGTTACGTGTTGATTCTCTTTGAGGACAAGATCAACAATCTTAAAGGTATGCTCATGAATTCGCTTATCATAAGCACATGATCTTGATGCACTTTTGATAAATTTGAAGGTGTTCAAGAGTTGTAAGATGACGCTCACCAAGAAGCTCCAATTGGGCTAACCGCTCTTGGCAGAAGTCATCATTGGTGAGGATATCCTGGAGAGATATTCTTAGGGAAGTGATTTTTATTTCGAGAGGCAAGATAGCCTCGGTACCATACACCAAAGAAAAGGGTGTGGCATTAGTGGGAGTATGAATGCTGGTATGATAAGCCCAAAGGGAAAAGGGGATGTGATCATGCCAATTTTTCCCGAGAATCGTTAATGACTTTCATGAGAATTTTGATTAAAGTAGGTGAGGATGGAGTCATCATTCGGCACTCCACAACATTAATCGGCGAGTCTTCATCGATCATGTCTGGATACAAAAGGGGAGAGAAGATGGCTCTCCACCATTGCATTGATAAGTGAGAGGACCTAGGAAGATAGCATTCATGAAAAAAAAAGTTAGGAGGGATAGATTCCGGTCTATTAACTCGTGGGTGAAGATGGAAAAATGGGCGATGATGGTTTAGAAGGGGTGAATTCATCATCTTCCTAGATAAAATTTACACAAGGTTTCTTTGGTGTAGGTGGTTCAAAAATCCAAGACCATTGATCTTTGTGTTTACGTGTATTCATGCGAATGATCGTATGTCGCCCTATTCATAAAGACCAAAACCAAAACCTTTCCAAGCACAACGAGTCGGAAAGGTGAGGGTGAAATGACGGTTGGTTAGATATTGAAAATCAGATTGGAAGGGAACCACACCAAGGGAAGGTTCAGGGGTGATAGAGGATGCATCGACACCCCCATACGTTAGGTTGGTGCGGTAATTAGGTGGTCCGTAGGAGATCACCTCCCCCACACGACGGTCGTAGGTAGGATGTGCATGTAACTGTCCATACTCTTGTGGGGTATGGAAGGCACTAACATTGTATAGGTGGTACTCCCCCAGCGTAAGGCGTTGAAAAACACCTACCAAGGGATCCGAGGTTGGGATGTTGTCTGCGGGGAAGGAAGAGATATTCACGTTGGTGGTTTCATTGGTCGAAGGTGTGGGTGCGGCTAAGGTGGATGGTTGAGGCGTGGTTGAAATAGATGGTTGGGTCGAGATCAATGGGTGCCTTGATTGGTACAAGAACATCATTAGGGTGGTATAACATATTGCAGGTTTTGAAGGGGAGCGTCAGCTATGACGGTGTATGACTTCCCCTCATACTCAAATTTTATGCATCTATGTAAGGTGGAGGGAACGCATCCCATAGCCTGGATCTAAGGGTGGCCTAACAACATGTTGTATTGGAACTCTCCCTTAAGGACATAGAAGATTTTGGGCAAGGTACGTGGCCCTACATGAATGTTAAGGATCACGGTGCCTAGGGTAGAAGTAATAACATCATTAAATGAACACAACATGGTGGGGTTGGCACACATGCAGCTAGGAGGGATATTCATCTGTTGGAAGGCTTTAGAAGAGATGATGTTTAGGCTAGTACCCCCGTCAATCATAACACGATGTACCCAGATGTCCTGAGACGTAAGCCAAAATGAAAAGAGTGGGGTCAGGATCTTCTGCACCAAAGACAACAATTTCTTCTTTGGAAAAAGCGGCATGTGCTTGCTTTTTGTACAGACAGGGACATAGGTGGTTGTGGAGGTCGGATGTTTGGTGAGAGAAGTGATGTGGTTGGGTGTTAAGATGGAGGCGACGGGTAGGGTTTTGTTAGGTAGGACCTCTATCCCTTGGAGGATCTCAAGTAGAGCTTTTCGATGACATTCGATGTTTGAATGAGATCATAGAGTGTCATTTTTACGGGAGATAGGTGAATTTTTGATCATGGTGCGATGGGTAACTCCATCAAAGATGGGATAGGCAGTCCATAAATAACCACTTTAGGTGGTGGTGTGATCAGGATGGCGGAAGGAGAAAGAGAGGCTGCAGGTGTGCTCTCTTTAGCTTTTCCATTATTTTTCTGACCTCGACTAGCAATGCTAATCATGTTGATCTCATGAATACGAGATGAGGAAGATGGCAGGATAAGTCATTGTTCTCGAGAGGTGGGGTTGCAATGATGATATATTTTGGCGAGGGGGACAAGTGGTATAGGAGAAGGGATCGAAGCTAAGGGATTTTCCCTCCGTAAGTTGTCTTTCTTAGATTTTTTATCCGAGATAGGTAACTGGCGAAAGATGGATTTCAAAGCTTTGCATCCTTCTACATTGTGTCCTGGTGTGTGGTGGTAGGCACAGATTTGAGATTCATCATAACCTATAGGTCGAGGTTTAGATGGATCATAGGGTCTGAGTGGGGGTAGGGAAATGGTCACATCCCCTACCAACATATCAAGGATCTTGGTGTAAGATCCTTTGAGTGGGTCAAATTCAGATGAAGATGAGGCTATTGATTGAGTGAGTGAGATTATTGATTGTTTTGGTAATGGTTGGGTACGAGTGGTTCGTACGGGTGGTGGTTTAGGCAAGGGATTTTGATGATTGGGTTTAACTAGGCATGGCTTCTTCTACGTAGAAGTCATGTTTAGCTGGTTAGATGATGAGGCCACAGATGACGTGGTGGCAGGAAATAACCACGGGGAAAGAGGAGCGACAAAGAAACAAGTCCTTTGATCGAGTTTGCTTAGTGTTGGTAGGTAGGTGAGGATGCTTGGGGGACGGTGTGGAGATTCCCGTGGATTTCTATATGGGTGCAGAAGGTGCAGGTCATGTTAAAGAAGACGTAGGAGGCATGGTGTATTGAGGCAAGGTGGAGGGGTGAGGCCCCAATATAGAAGGTAGGTGTGACAGTGAGGGTTGAAACCATGCCTGATGTACTAGTGTGATCAGGGGCGAGGGTTTTAGTTATGGAAGAGGCACAGATTGGACTCGAGGAGATTGGTTCTGTCTCCTAAGTGGATGGATGGCTTTCTTTTTGGATAAATCTAACCCTTTAGGTGGGTGCGTCGGGATGGGTATTGGTCAAGTCCTGCGTAGGGGAAGGTTTGGTTAGGTTGATAGAGGTGGATGAGGTATTCGTAGAGATGAGGGGGTGAAGGTGAGGACATAGGCATTGTGATCTTTTGTAAAAACTTCAAGCATATGGTAGAGGTGTCCTGGATTAGTCATCTACATTTGAGTAGAGCATGGTGTACTCAAACATTCCCATAAGAATTGTGTATCTTTTAGGGGTGACAATCGTCACGTGTGGATGGGAATTTTGGTATGGAAGAGAAGTGGGTTGTGATTCTAGTCCACTATGGGTGTTATACGAGGCGAATGAGGCACTTTGTATCAATGGGTGTTAAGAGGTCAACCATTCTTTGAAAAGATTTAGGCGATGAAGAACTGATAGGGAGGAAGGCATGTTCTAGAGGATCCGTCATGGTTAAGGAGTTTGGTGATGTAAGCTCGAGGGGTTTCTCCTCTAAGGATGATAGAAAAAGTGGTAATCCTTCTTATTTTGCGAGAAAGAGTGGTGGAAGGAGATGTTTGGGAAATAGATAGGTTGAATAACATCCACTTACGGTCTTACGAGGATGTGGTGTAAGAAGGCTCTTTAGTGAGAAGAGAACTTCAGGCGGTTGATTTTTTTATGGGTAAAGGAATAGTGGGGCTATCCTCTTGACCTAATGAAGGAGAAGGGGTCGAGGACCCCTATGTTGGTGAAGAGGCTCGATTCAAAATTTCCTCGATGGAATCCCTTAGTTGGGAGTTGAAAACCACATGGATCTCATGCACACTCTTCTCCTTGCTAAGGTTTCTTGGTTTGTGTTATCTTGTTAGATGAATGGTTTGGAAATGGTTTGTTGAAAATTTTTAAATTTTGATTAGCAGAGGCATTAGGATTATCGAGGGTTATATCCCATGCATCAACCATTTCCTGCACTATGTTTTTCAACATATTGCAATTTTCGTGGTTGTGTCCCTTCACGCGATGGAAGTTACAGAAGTCATTTTCTTTATACCAAGAAGGTATAGCATGGGTGGAATCAAACTCAGAGTGAGGTTTAATAGGAGGCAAGGTGATAGCTCCTGCTTTAATCAATTTATCCAATATCACATCATAAGTATCTCCCAAGGAGTGTACTTGATGGATTTGGCTTTATACTTATAGGTGGGTTTCGGCTGGGTATTAGATGGTGCTTGGGATTTGACCATCACCGCGTGTATGGATAATTTTGATTTTGAAGTAGATGATGTGTGAGAGTTGGTGGTGTTGGGTTTGTTGGTGGAGTCTTGGGTTCAAAAATTTGAGTTTTTGTTGTGCAACTTTAATTTCTCCTCCTCTAAGGCTCAAATATCTAGTTTCCGAGCCATAGTAAAGGCCTCATCAAAGGTGCGGAAAGTTTTAATTTGGAGGGTGGGAGAAATGTGTTTAGTGCAGGCTTGCATAAAGAGTTTGATGAGCTCATCCTGAGGTAAGGCATAAGTAAGTTGGTTGATGAGGCCCCACCATCATCCAATGAAATCTATGATAGACTCATCTTCAAATTATCGGATGGTATAGAGGTCAGTAATGGATACTTTCTTGGCAATATTGATGGAGAAGTGATCCAAGAAAGATTGGGCTAACTAGTTAAAGGAGAAGATTGAGTGTTGGGCTAACACACTGTACCACTTCAAGGCAAGTCCTGATAAGGACATGGGGAAGGTACGGAGTAGTAAGGCATCGTCATGGCAATCAAATAGCGAGGCATGTCTAAATGATCACAAGTGTTTGTTAAGGGTCCTCCTTACTACTAAAGTGAGTAAATTTCAGTAATTCCCATTGAGAAGGATATGTATGAAGGGGGATAGAAGGATGAATACGCTCTGGAAAACTTACTTGTATGTAAAGGTGTTACGGCTTCCTAAATAGAATCCTTAAGATTTTACATCTTGTCCATCATCTGTTTGATTAAATCATTGGTTAGGTCGATGATGGTACTTTCATCAGTAAAATGGAGGAGGATTGGGCCAAGAGCCACTACTAGACAATGGTGGGGTTGAATGTTGATAAGGTAATGATGATGAATGTGTTGGGGTGGCCGAATAAGGGTGTCCTATATAAGATGTTGAGGCCACCGGATGAGTCTGTGGAAATGAAAAGGTGGGCGGAGCCTGAGAGGGAAAGCTCGTGTGGATAGATGGTAGAGAGCGAGTTATGAAAGAGGAAATCTATGGGAGAGATGAGGTAGGGGCAGTGGATGGTAGTGATATGTGGGGCCCTAGATTAACCAAAGGAAGGCCAATTGGTGCAGTATGAACCACCGAAGCCACTGAGCTGGGAGACGGGGCTAAGGATGAAGATGGTGAGGTGGAGTTATTAGGTGGGGAAGGGGCTAAGTGAGTGGCTATACTAATAGGCATACCAAAGAGGAGCTGACCGTCGGGTGTACGGTTAGGGGTATGAGACAAATAATATTGTATGGTGCTAGGATTAGCATCCAAAAATTTGGCAAAGTCTCTGGATCTTGGGAAAAGCGCTAGTGTCTGTAGGATTCCCCATGGGATGAGAAGGGGATGACTCAGGAAAAGACACGGAACAAGCATGTGAAACCATGACTGTGGCTTTTTGCCGAGTGATAACAACCATGGACAAGAGGATACAAAGCAGGAATTAATCAATCAGGAATAGAAACAAAAAAAATGCTGGAATTGGTAGGTTGTTGGTTTTTCAAGAACTGTGAAACACAGTAACCGATATCGGTTTGGTGACCCATGTCAGTTAGACGGTAGGCCGACTTGCCGGTCAGTGTAACCGATGTCGGTAGAAGAGGACCGGTGTCGGTCACTATGAAGGCAAAGAGAAAATGTAAGAGGCTGTTGGTTTGGGGATAACAAAGCTTAGTATACCCACCAAACTGTCTGAAGTGATCACTGAGACAGGGTATAACAGAGAAATAGAACAGAAGGAAAAACAAAAAACAAGCAAGATACACAAGCAAATCAAGAGACTAACCCTAGGATTATTTTTAATCACTTTGGGATTATGCCTTAGACATGATGTCAATCCTAAACAAAAGACCTAAGGGATATGTCAAGTTTGTTTTGGCTTGTAAGGCTACCTCAATCGAGCGGAGGAATACAACGGAAAGGGGGATGTTTGAGATGTTGTGTAGATTATGATGTGATTTGGTATGTGTTGTGCAGTGAGAGTAAGATTAATTTCTTGTCAATACCATGGATATCACCCCCACGTGTACGACCTATTACTTAATCTACGTTCACTAGAATTAAAAACAACAAGCAAGAATGTGATGCACGTGTTTTAAACCCAAATCAAAAATGATATTTGATGAAGCAAAGAAAGAGAAGAGGTTAAGAAGATTACTTTCACTAATGCAAAGATGTGAAAGAAAGACAAGTTCTTTTACCAAAATGACACAATATTTTGTGAATATTTAGAAGAAAGAAACAAGAAGTGTGCTCCTATATGAAAACAAGCAAGAAAGAAAAAAAAACTCGAGAAGGGTCCCACCGGTGTGCCAAAATGTTTCACACAATTTTTGTTCCGAGAATAGAGTTACTTATATCTTTTCATTCTCTTGAGAAACAGAGATAAGGGTTAGGGCTAGGAGGAATACCTGTTGAGTGTTGGGAAGGTGTGAGCGTGCACTGTAGAGAGATCGAGATGATTGTGAAGAGCTCCTTTTTGTCTAGGAAGGACTACCTGAAAATAAGAATGCAAGACCTCCAGATTTTCATTAAACAATAAGTGAGGGAACCGCTTGGGCCTAGGAAATATTAGACTTCCTTTTGAAGGTGGTCGGTTCCTTTTAATAAAAATTAATGCAAATGATAGTAAAGAAGCTATTGCGAAATCATGATTTAGGTACCTCGTTACTAAAAGCAATAGAGACTAAATTACCAATAATAAAATGTCATGCTATTTGTTTGGTCACTGGTTATTGATACATTCAGATCAAGTTACAGGGGTAGACAAGGATGGATATGGGATTTTTTGGAGGTAAATAGGTGAAAGGTTGGTTTTTGGTATAAGTCACAGTGACCGATGCCGGTCACTAGATAACTAACCGTGGTTATAAAACCGGTACCGGTAGGGGATAACCGATATCGGTAGGGGTAGTGGTTTAGGGTTTTTTAAATGGAGGTTGGTTATAAGGTGGTTATGGGGTTTAGAAGGTTGGTAGATGGTTGAGGGGAGTAGTAGGGCAATAGAGAAGACTCAGAGAGTGAGAAAGCTATCTTTAGGGCAATATAGAGATGGATGAATGAAGGTTAGGTGCAGGGTGCTGCTGGGTGGTAGATCCAGGAGTGAGCTTTAATCACTATGAATCAAAAGTTCACAAAGTCATGTCTAGAAGCATACAAGGTAATAAAAGAGTCTACTTACTAGTTTTTGATGCGGGTGTAGGTCCAAGGAATGTAGTGGCGAAGGCAAGGCTTAGTTGGGATAATCCAACAATCGGAAGTGAGCTGATGAAGCTATCATCTAACTCTCCCAATGTTTGGATGAGTGTGACTGTGATCTAGTTGCTTAGTTATAGTCTCGGGCTCAATACTCCTCTCTGCAACCTCTTCTCTCTCTCTTACTTGTCCCTCCCTTGCAAAATGAATTCGGATCCTTTTGTTTTGGTTGGGGGAGGTCATTTACAGGGAACCGATGGTGGTTACCTAACCAATGCGCCGGTTGTGTAGGGACCGATGTCGGTTAGGTTAAAGTTGGCTATTTTTAGTAAAATAGCCAACTTTACCTCCTTTTCTCCCGAGGGGTCAGTTGTGGGCTTGGTCAAGTCATTATTAGGTTCATTTTGGTGTAGGTGAGGGGTGATGAGTCGTGGATGTGGGTCTAGACCAAGTTATAGGTCTTAATTAGGTTAGTTTTAGGTTAGGGCTAAGTCATGGTGAGGTGGTGAGGTGAGGTGGTAGGGTTAGAGATGTGGATTTATTAATTATAAGGTAATCAATAAATAATTGTGTAGGGTTTAGGTGGTGAGGTAGGGTTAGGTTTCGAGACGAAATGCGGGGCACGGGGTGGTGTCGTAAGACCCAAATTTGGTGTCTACAATAAGCAAGGGAAGAACATGACGAGGTAGAGGAATGGGTTGATAGGTGTTAGGCATGATTGAGTCTTGATCATTGGCATGGTTGAGTCTAGTTCATAGACATGGTTAAGTCTTAGGTGAAAGTGGAAATCTTTAAAATGTAGACATTGATGGTGTGGTTCTATATAGGGTAATCAATAAGTAATAGAGAAGGTGAATGGTAATAGGTGACAAAAAGAGCCACCTAATTGATAAGAACCATAATGATTATTCAATACCATAGATTGGCTTATGAACATAAGACCCCAAAGGCATTCCATGTTTAACTATGCTAAGGGTGAATAAAGTCACATGATCACAAATTTTTGTGTTTGCGTCAAGTCCTTTGAGAAGATAGAAAATTAAGGTGAAAATGCAATGAGGTCAAAATGGGTGGTTTTTAGCGTAATTTAGTGTACGATGGCATGTTTTTCTAGAAATAAACCCATGATAAAAATAAGCAAGTCCATGATGAAAAATTTAGCATTTTCTCCTTTTGTTTTTGTTTTTGATAGAATGATCGATGCAGGAAGTCTATGTGGGATGATTATATTATCTCCTTGAGGTATTTGTGAAGCTGATCAATGCGAGAAGCTTCAGTGTATTTTATTTTGGTTATGCAAGGATAGTTTCTTTTTCGATCAGACTATGTGCAAGGTATGGAAAGCTTTGTATAACTTTACTTCGAGGAGCAAGTGTATTTATAGTGGTGAGATAGAGTGAAGAGATGCCCCCTTAAGGAATTCATCTCATTGCTAGAATTTTGACTCAAGGATTTTGAATCTCATTTTACCTTTGGATGTTGAAGTCATGGACAAGACTATAGAGGAATATTAGGTGTTTGTTTAGAAGAAAAAACTAGAACACACATAGGTTAACTATGAAAGATAGGGTTTCAAGTGATGAAGGACCATGGGATTCCATCTTTGAAAAATATGAAAAGTATCCATGAGAATCATGCCATGGTATTCATATTGAAGGTAAGGTTGAAAAGTGATGGGTAATCACATGATTCTTGTTTAGTTTTTATGCTCAAAATAGGTAACATGGAAGGTGAATGGTGCTCAAGGGATGAGCAATCAATAGACCAAGGTGATAGAGGACTAGATTTCAACAACAAAATGGTCAAATATTGAAGGCATTGAGGGCTCAAATTCTGGTTTACCTTTGAGTGAAGACAAATGATAAGCACCAAATCCATATGTATTAGTAAATATATAGGGTCCAAACCACTTAGGAGAAAATTTTCCCCATTTACTTTTTTTCTCTTTTGGTTACATGTTGATTTTCCTTCATGACGAGGTCACCAACCTAGAAGGTTCACTCGTGGACATGCTTATCATAGGAACATTTGATACATTTTTGGTAGATTTGGAGATGATCAAGAGCATTGAGAAGACATTTATCTAGCATCTCAAGTTGTGCTAAATAGTCCTAGTGAAAGTCATCATCGTTTAACATGTCTTGTAGTGAGATGCGTAGAGATGGAATCTAGACTTTGAGAGGCAAAACAACCTCGGACTATAGACTAGAGAGAAACATGTGGCAAGGTAGTCAAAGTGTGAATACTAGTGTACTAAGCCCATAAGGTGAATGGAATGTGCATATGCAAATCCTTTCGAGTATCGTCAACTACTTTTATAAGAATTTTATTCAAGGTTTTATTGGTTGATTCTTCTTAGCCATTTGTTTATGGGTAGTAAGGTACATAGAAACTAAGTTGAATGCCAAAAGCATCACAAAGTTTTCATAGGGTTTTATTTTTGAATTGCTTTCCATTATCATTGATGAGGTGGTGAGGGACACCAAAGTGACAAATAATGTGATGGTTGGTGAATTCACAATAAGGTAAATGTGAGGATGCATTTTCCACATCTTTTTTTATGGTTTTAGCATCAGGGATGGTTACGATATTATGGACAATAAGTTTTGGGTCAATACTGGGCATATCATCATAAGACCAAGGAAAATCGTTGCTATGGTCCCCAAAGATAGAAGTAAATGCTTCTTGTTCAGCAGCATCTAAAGATTGGCCTATCTTTAGAATGTGCGGGTTATCCTGAGTGTTAATGTTGATTACGATAGTCAATTTGTTCAACATGGTTTACATCTCAAAAGGTAATGACTAATGAATATAAGAATATTCCACACCAAGGTAGGTGATTATAGAATCATCATCTTTACATTGAACGGTGTTAATAGAAGGTGTATTGTCATCAATCATGTCAGGATACAGAAGGGAAAATAAGAAGGAGCCTTGCCATCATGTTGATAAGTCATAGGTCCTAGGGAAATCGTGTTCAGAAAAAAAGTTAGGAGGAATAGATTTTGGATCTATGGACTTTGTGGGTGAAGGTGGTGAAGTTGGTGAATAGGTTGGAGAAGTTTTTTCATCCTCAATGAGGTCGATGTGGGCCTTCTTGGAAGATGGTATGGAAAAGTCAATCCCACTTGTAATCCTTGTGTTTATGGGTGGTACATGGGATGATGGTATGATGACCTTGTTCATAAAAACTGAAGCCAAAGCCTTTCCATGCACAGTGGTGAAGGAAAGTGTGGGCGAAGTGGCGATTAGTGAGAGATTGGAGGTCAAATGAAAATGGTCATGTTTGGGATGGATGTTTGGGTGAATAGTTTGCAATATTAAGTCCCCCATACATAAATTTGGTACAAAGGTGGGGAGGACCATAAGGGAAAACCTCTCCTATGTGATATTCATAACGAGAGTGTTGGAGTAGGTTTCCATATTCTTAAAGAGTAAGGAATGTTTTGATATTGTAGAGGTAGTACTCCCATAGAGTGAGGCATATAAAAACACACTATAAGGGATTAGTAGTAGATATGTGTGTAATGGGATAGATTAACTACTAGGTGATTGGGTAAGAGGGGTATTGGTGGCTAGGAAGTAGATGGACCAGCTGCGCAGAGGTCAGGGGCATCGGTAGGAATGGAAGAGTTAGGTGTGGGAGAGGTGGCAAAGCATTGGTGGATGGCGCCATGGGTGAAGGAGAAGTGGGGGTAGTGGTAGATGCCTTAATTGGTACAAGGACATCATTAGGTCAATACAACATGTTATAAGTTTTGAATGGTGACGGGTCGGCTAGGATAGTATAGCTATTCCCTTCATGTTCAAATTTTACACAGTGTTGTAAAGTTGAAGGAACACAACCCATGACATGAATCAAAGGTTGTTTGAGAAATAGGTTATACTCAAACTCCGCCTATAAGACGTAGATTAATTTTTGGACACTTGTGATGGCCTACGTGAATGTGAAGAATAATGGTGCCAAGGGTGGAGGTGATGACATCATTTAAGGAGCACAATATAACTAGATTATTATGCAACAATTTGAAGGGATGTGCATTTGATTGTAGATGTGGGAGGATATTATGTTGATGCTAGCACCACCATCTATAATAATGCATCATACTTGTATGTTATCAATATAGATGGAGATGAAAAGGGTGGGATCAGGGTCATCTGACTAGAGAGGTACAATATCCTCATCAAAGAAACTGAGGGTGGTGACTTGATGATTGGGCATGGGGGTAAAATAGGGAGATGATTTGGTAAGGGAGGCCACATGGTGAGGGGTGATAATGGAGGCTACTAGTGTGGGTTCATTATGTAAAACTTTGATGGATTACAAAAACTCCATAAAGGTTTTTCTATGAGATTCAAAGTTTGGATGAGATCACACAAAGACATTTTTAAAGGGATTAATGTAACTATTTTATCATTATATGATGGGTGGCCCCATCAAAGATAGGGTATGTGGTCCTCAAATGGTGATTTTGGCGCGGTATAAATGGTATATTGGGCATGGGATTGGTTGATGGACTAGTTGCTTTTTCTTTTCATTTTTCCTTCTAGGCGTGGGTGGAAACGTGGACCATATTAATCTGAGGAAGGTAGTAGATGGAGAAGGTGTGTCATGAGTAGTGTAATGGGATGATGGGAAAAAACCTAATAGGGGAGAGAACCTTGTGAAATGAGTAGTGCACACTGGCATTTGAGCGGTGGTTTGGCCAACTCTATGATACGAACCATGTTGATATCGAATTTTAGAGGTGGATAAAATGGTTGTGGGGGTGGAGATGTAGGTCGTTTAAGAAAAAAGGGACAATGATGTGTGGTGACAGGTGAAGGTGGAACATGGTCCTCATCAAGAAGGTCATCATCATTAAAATTAGCTTCAAGTGGACATAATTTTAGGAAAATGGATTTGAGAGCCTTAAAGCCCTCTGCATCATGTCCTAGTACACGATGGTAGGCACAAATTTTAGTTTCATCAAACCCTTTTGGTTTGGGTTTGAGGGGTTGTAAGGTCAAAGCGGTGGTAATATGATTACCGAGGTCTTTAAGAGATTGGCTAGAATGGTGCATAGGATCCCGCCAATGGATTACAATGGGAAGTGAGTATGGTTTTGGGTAA
Organism: Taxus wallichiana var. yunnanensis; assembly: GCA_018340775.1. Lineage (NCBI taxonomy): Eukaryota > Viridiplantae > Streptophyta > Pinopsida > Cupressales > Taxaceae > Taxus > Taxus wallichiana. Next base: position 67,591,396 of record CM031235.1, on the reverse strand, counting down.
CACCGAGGATGATTGTGAGTGAAGAGGTGTTATAGGAGGAGGAATGGGTTGGACCACTAGTTTGGTAAGTGGTACTTGTCTTAGGTTTTGATGGCATTTTCTTGGGTAAAGGTGTGGTAGAAGAGATAGAAATGGAAGGTTTTTTTGGTTTAACTACCTTATTGGAGGGTAGTGGGTTCTTATCTTTGGGTTTCACCTTCTTGGGTAAAGGTGACATGGGAGTATGTGATGTAGAAGGGAAAGAAGATGGTGGAAGAGGATGGGTTACCCATGGGGACAATAGAGTTATGATGGAAGTGGTTGGTAGAGGTTGGGTGGATGGTATGGGTTGAAGTCGTATAGGAAAATTTGGGGTTATAGTAACTAGTGGAGGTATAGGTGGTAAGAAATGTATAGGTGAGGGCGAGGGTGTTTGTTGTGTAGGTAAATGAGGTGTAACAAAGGATCATGATGAAGTAATAGGTTGCTTAGCTTTTGATTGGCCTTGGGTAGGAGACTGTTTGGCTAGGGTTGATGGGTGAGGCCCTAGGATGGATGGAAGGGGTGAAGGTGACAAAGGTGTGGTAGGTGAGACTGGTGTATGTGGCTTAGAAGGTTGGGTCTTCCTTTTAGGTGGAGGAAAATTTTGGTGTAGGTTTGGGAAGACGTGGCTAAATCCAATTTGACAGGTGGATGGGTAAGGCTTGACATCGGCATGACACCCAAGGTAGTGATGGGTCTAGATATAGACAAAGATATAGGTTTGGGTAGGTTCTTAAGTATTGGAATGGTTTTTTTTATGGGTAAAGGTTTAGATGTAGGTAAATGTGATGAAGAACAATATGTTTCGATAGGTAGGATCGGGTGTCAATCTAGTTGCCATAATGACTTTTGATAGATTGTGGAGGTATCTTCAGAAACATTTGCATTTGAGTCGAAATAGGAGTTGAAGACGTCCCTAGAGCATGGAGCTATCAATGTAATCCAAGCGATCGGCTAGCTATGAAAATGGGACTATTGTAAGAGAAGGTACATTTGGTTTGGTAGAAATCCCTATAAAATATGTCTATAAGACAAGGAATCGATTAACATCGACTGTGGATAAAAGAGTTGAGATCGTATGAACGGGATCCTAGGATGCTTTGAGGAGAATTGTCCCCAATAAGTAGTGGCATGTTTGATGAATCTCCCATGGGTAGGAGAGAGGGCAGGTGGAGTAAGGTAGACTTCTCGTTTGGTGGAGGAGAAAGCGATGATGATTCTCCTTTTGATGGGAGAGTTAAAATTGTTTACTATTCAAAAGGTTGTGATGTAGAAAGTGTAATGGCATCAGAAAAAATCATGGATTCCCCCATGGGTGAAGGAGGAGATGAAGGGGACTCCTCTGAGGGTGAAGGCATGGAAGAGGTATGCTCCTCTGTGGGTAGAGGAGCTCATGCTATAAATTCCTCGATAGACAAAATAGGTGGAATTTGAGGAACGGATGCTACAATATCAAAAATTGTGTGGACTTCACCAACATTGTTGTCATTGGTTGAAGGTTCACTATTTTTATTAGATGATGGTTTATGGATAGGGAAAGACTTCTTAAAGATGTGTAAATTTTTATTTTATGACATGTTCAAGTTGTCCACAATGAGATCTCCATTATCTATCATCTCCTGGATAATGTTCTTAAAATTTATGCAATTACCATCACTATGGCCTTTAATGTGATGATAATTACAATAGTCATGTTCCTTATACCATGTAGGCATAGGACGATCGGGATCGAAACTAGTACGAGGTTTTATGGGGGAAGTTTAATGGCTCCAAATTGAAGAAGTTTTTCCAAGACTAAATAATAGGGCTCTCCAATTGAAGTGTACTTTCATTGTTCTCATCGGAACTACAAATTTTGAATGCAGATGAAATATTAGAGGAAGGTTTGGCTTGATTAGAGGGATGAGATGGACCAGCTTTGAGAACTACCACGTTGGCATATCCTTTGGCTTGTGAATAATTATTTTTGGGTTTTTGAAGATGAAGAGGAATCATTTGATTTGAACGAGGTGTTCTTAATTCCTAATTGGATTTTCTTTTCTTCAATGGTGTGAATTTCCATCTTTTGTGCCATGGTGAACACTTCATCGAAGGTCCGAAGATTTGTACCTACAGAGTTGGTGAGATGTGTCTAGCACAAGCTCTAATAAATAACTCAATAATTTTAGATTGAGGTAATTGGAACGTTAATTGGTTGATAAGACTTCACCAATGAGTAACGAAATCAGTGATAGATTCATCATCATACTATCATGTTGAATATAGGTCAAGAATGGTGACGTTTTTATTACATTGATCGAGAAGTGGTCTAGGAATGCTTGTGCCACTTTGTTAAAGGAGTAGATGGAATGTATAGGTAAACTGTTGTACTAATCTAAGGTGGTTCATCTTAGGGACATGGGAAATGTTTGTAGGAGTAAAGCATCGTCATGAGAAATTAGGTAGCACCCATGTTTAAATGACCACAAATGTTGTTGTGGGTCCTTTTTACTGTTGAAACGGTTGAACTTGGGAATTTCCCAATGCACAAGGTATGGGTGAATAGGAATGGATGGATGAATACGCTAATTACATATTTTTCACGGTGTTAAGGAGTTACGAGAGCCGGAAACCGATGCTTCTAATGTCTGCATATTTTCCATCATCATCCTAATGAGGACATAAGTGGGTTCCGAGGAATGGGTGCCTCTTGCAGTAAAGGGAGGTTGATGATGGGTGTATGATGTGGATGGCATCCTAGTACATGGGGTGCCGAATATGAAAAATGTGAAGGGGGATAGATACAGGTGGAATATACCCCGAATAAGTGATAGATGAGATTGGGGGTTGCTGGTGATGCATGTAAATAGGTGGGGTGGTCGCAATGACTCTCGTGGTAATGGGTGGTAGAGACTAAGGGATGGAAAGAACTAGGTTTTGGAATGGGGTGTGGGTTTCCGACACTAGAGGTGGTTATGATGCAACTAGTATATACGAGGAAAAGGGGGTAGATGGGGCCATGTTCAAAGTGGTTGGTGAAGGAACGGTTGACACCACGGGTGCAATAGACATCATTGGGGTAGTAGTTATGGCAAAGGTGGGACCTATCTGAGAGATCATAAGGGGTAATGTAGATGAGGACAACTTTGAGCTAGTGGTAGATGATGCGGAAGTGGGGGTGAGGGCAGGAGGAATAGATATAGGCATGTCATATATTAATTGTCCCGAGGGGTATTGCGTAGATGAGTGGGAAAGATAGTATTGTAAGGCCATGAGATTTTGATCAAGGAGTCTTGAAAACTCCTCATCACCGGTAGAAATGGTGATAGGATGAGTTAGATCCATAGGAAATGATGGAAGGAAGTGATGGTCTCAAAGGGAGTGGCTAAATACTAGCATGAAATATAAGGGCATTGGTTTGGTTGTGAGTCAACACCATGTGAATTAGTGTTGACCTAGTGAAACTATATTCTACAAATGACACAGAAAGCAGCAGGAATGGGAAAGAACAAATATTGGTAAGTAGACTTGGTCAATGTTTCAATTAATAATTAAAATAGGAAACCGGCAATAGTTAATATGATCGATGATGGTTGAGGCGGACCGAGGATGGCTATAGTAACCAATACCGGTTACTATGGGAAAACATAGTTTGAGAAAATGAAGCGAGAATCGATGAAAAATGAAATGGGGAAATTATACTTGATAGTGATATCGAGTGTTTGGATTATGATGATGTCCAGATGACTTCAAATAGAAAAGAGAAGATGATGAAATCGTTTTGGGTAATAATAATCAAGAGAGTTGTTAACAAACCGGTCGAGTAAACCGATGACACTTAGATGAGAACTGATGATGGTCATTGCACCAACATCGCCATCGTGAAATCTAAATAAGTGAAGAAAATGGATTTTTTGAATTAAATCGAGATGAAGAATCAACCCGAAGACCTAAGGATAATAATATGATGCCCGATACACTCAAAAATAGTCAAAATACTCCAACTATGATGGGGAGTGCGAAAGGAAGAAGAAAATGAAGAAATGTAATCCTCACAACTCAAAACACAATTCAAGAAGAAAGCTAAGAAAAACACATAATCCTATGAGTGGATTTTATGTTACTTTAGATTATGCTATTTGAGACTGACTTGTGAACTTATAATAGATTTTTTCGTTGCGGAAGGCATCCTCACGAAGACATAATCTAAAGGTGAGGTTTCAGGTTATGTTTTGGTGAGGGCGGTCCTTTCTCTAAGATAATGACTGGACAGAGAAACCAGTTGGGAACCCACTATCAATCCACTGATCATGTGATTGTAGACAGCTTCTTCCAAGTAAGGTGTTGTTTAAGAAGATGTGTAAATTCATATTTGTGTAGTTTGGCAAAGAGAGAGAAGAGAGAAATGTGCTTTCTATGATTCAATTGTGTCAACCATCAGTTGGGCATGAATTCCAGTGTATAGGTTGCCCTCAGTTTTAAATGTGAACTAAATAATGTAGCATATAAGGATGAAATGTAACAAATTTATAACCCAAATTGACATTATATCTAATGTAGCAAATGATGAATAGGAAAGAGGATAATTTTCACTAATGCTTTGAAGAAAGAAGAATGATTCTTTTAAATGCACCAAAAGAAATGTTTCATTTAGAGAAATTAGAAATAAGGAGCATATTACCAGAGAAGAAGACTTAGTGAATAAAAATTTAGAAAGGAAACACACAAGATGCAACCTATATGAATAGAAATAAACCCACAAACAAGGGTCCCACCGGGCATGCCAAAATGTTTCGCCAATAAGTTGCATACATATGAGAAAAACAGATAGGGTAAGGGTGAGGAGGAATACCTGTGAATGAAGGTGGAAGGTAGAGTGTGCACATTCTGATTTCCTGATCCAATGTTGATTGTAAGAACTTCCTTTTTGCTAGGAGGAACTACCTATGAATAAAAAACAAGACCACAAGAGGAATATTAAATAATATATGTCAGTGGACTACCTAGCGTGTGCTAGATCTAGGAAGTGTGATACTTCCTAGATGGTTGTCAATCCATTTTTAATACAATTCAATGCAAGAAATAACGTAAATTAACAACATCCTACTATAATTGATATAATTTAGGTATCTCATTCAAATAAAATATGTAATTTTAATCTAACGGGTAAGGCTATGATCATATCCGGAGGTGGGGTAGGTAGCCAAAGTGACTAGAATAGGTCGGGATCAGGTTTTGAGTGGCTTGGTTTATTTGGATGAGTGTTATGAAGTTGTTGTTACATTCAAATTATCGAATCTGAGACCGACATTGGTCCGATATGACCGATGTTAGTTGAGAGGAAACTGATGACGGTTTAGGTTAACCGGCATCAGTAGGGGTGAACTAATAGAAACTCAATAAAAATTATTTTTGAATATTATCTCGTGATTGCATAGAGAATGGGAGAATGATGGTTAGGTTTACAAAGACACTAAGAATTCTCATATATGTCTAGATTTAGGTATAGATATTTGGGAGGTTGTAGGTTATTAGGAGGAGTGATTGACAAGAAGGTGGGAGGTGATGAGATGCAAAGGATATTAGAACTCTCCAACAGAGATAAACAATTTGATCTAAATAAGTATGGAAGGATGTAGATCTAAATGCACTTACTTTTATTTGTAGACCGATGGTTGGATGAAGGTGACAGGTTGATCTGTGAAACTAGTGATCAATTCCATGGCATTAATTCCCGGAACATTACCATGAATTCTTAACCTTCATATCAGTCTTGGTGTTGGTTCAGGATGTTTGGGTGTGTAAGAGGGCTCTAGTACGTGCTTGTATGTAAATCTCTCTCTCTTCTCAGACTCAAATAATTCTTCCAACCTCTAGAACAAGGTTACCAAATTGAATATATGGTAACTAACAATGGTTTAGTATGACTACCATCGATTTCGGGTTGTACCGAGGTCGATTAAGGAAGGATATCCTAGGTTGCCAAAAATAACAGATCTTGGCTATCTTTTGAGCTAGTTTTGTCTGTTGTTATGGATCCAAAATGGCATTTTCTTCATAGGCAAGTGGGCATGTTGTTGGAGAAAGAATAGGTATTTATTTTTAGGGTTAGAATAAGTATTAGTTAGCTATAGTAAGTGGAGATTGAGTCCTAGTTAAAAGGAAACATGCTAAGAATAGGTCTATGATTAGGTTCCTAGGTGATGTGGTGGGGTGAGGTGTCTAGGTGAGGTGGAAATTAATTTAATTAAGGTATGAATATTAATGAATATTGTGATAATGGACATTAATTTAATTATAGGTAATTAAATTAATATACATGTGGGGCAAAAGGGGAGTGTGACCCAAATTTGGTGTCTACACAACAAACCATGCACTAATGCCTCATATTCCACCACATTGTTAGAGCATGAAAATTGTTGTTTGTGAGAAAAGAAGAACTTTTAACACAATCCGAACTATTGTTACTTCCTCCTAAGCATTCAAGTGTTGATATATGATTTCTTCTATAAAAATGACGTGTTCCTTTGATTGTGAAGTCATGCTTGATATGGATTGTATCTTCTTTGCTCTTGAAGATCTTTGACTGAGCCAGGATATGCTTGGAATCTTTTATTTCTTTCATTTTTGCACCTGAGTTTAATCTGATTTCGGAATGAATTGTGGATTTACCCATCTATATGACTCAGCCTTGGATCAGTGGCATTGATCCAAGAGATGTTTTAAGTTTATTCAGGATGAACAAAAATTATAGACCTTACGAAGGTTGCAAGGTCTGAATGTGTTGAATAAGCAATTCCAGAGTCTAACTCAGGCTGATCGTGTTAAATGAATTGGTTCCCAATATTGTAATAACAGAAGGTCTAGACCTTGAGCCAGATAATAAATTCTGATATATTTATTGCTAGCTTATTATCAAGGCTGGATTGAATCCATTTCGGGAATGTATATCTGTTGGTTCTTATACTGAACGATTCTATTTGTTAGACCTAGACTGGTTCTATTAAGGTTAATAACCTAAACCTAAACTATAACCTATGGGTTGGATTAGTGCTAATCTAACCTAGCCCTAAACTATAAGCTAAATGTTCTAAGGTTAGTGACCTAGCGCTAAGGAGGTTAGACTAAGTATCACCTTAAGGTCTAACCTATGTTTCTAACCTAACTAATGATCATGGATGAAAGGGACCTATGAAGGGGTGCGAGCCATGGGCGGTAGTTTCTATGGCATTAAATGAGATGGATAAGTATGAAGGACAAGGGATTTGGTGGAAGTTTCAAACGGCTAGTGAAATCCGATGTGGCAGAGTCACCAAATCTAGAAATGGTCTTTGGTTTGTTTTTGTCCATCGCCAACTATGGCGGTCGGTGGCAATGGAGATTGAGCGGGAATTTCAGAGTTAATGCAATTAAGGAACTCGGTTTCCGAGCGTGGATTGCTCGGGAAGGCATGCAAAATGGAAAACTAGTTGGTTGTTTGGTTTTCCATACGCTCCGGTTTTCTCTCTGTTTGATCACTAGTTCTTCGAACCAGTCTACTTGGTGTTGCATGGCAACTATGAGAATAACTAGCTCTTTTCTCTGTCGAGGAAAGTTTATAAGGCATGGAAATAACAAATTATTGTTGTTGAATCTAATGTGTAAGAAGAGGAGAAGGCTCAAGCTCTTTCAGAGGTCTTCTTCAGATTTTTAAGCGACATTACCAGGCATGTTAGGCCCTAACTTTTAAAAATCTTGCTTTCCTTCAAATGATTTCATTAGAACAACTCTGTTCAGATGATTTTTTGTCCAGTTGGTTTTTATGGTAGCATTGTATGAATTAGTTTGCTATATCTTCATGCTGGTTCGATTATTCATCATACCCTTGCTGGGTGTACATTTTGTTTCGTACGGTTGAATTATCTTGTTGTGTTTTGCATTTCGGTTAGATTTCGTAGAAATGCTTGCAAGGATAATGTACGAATTCGACTCTGTTGGAGTCCATAAAAATGCTTTCTTGCTTGGTATAGAATTTTGTTGAAGCCTTGTTGTTAACACTTGTGGAGATTGATATCTTGTTGGAATTCTTGAAATGATAGTATTTTTGGCTTCTGTAGAAGTTTATTCGTGAATGCTATATGTTTTTGATATTTTTGGAATCCTTGAATAGATAGTATTTTTGACTTCTGTAGAAGTTTAATTGAGAATACTAAATGGGTTCGACTCCTTTTTGAGTCCTTGAAAAGTAACATACGTTTCTACTTCTGTAGGAGTTCAGTCGTGAATACTGTATGTTATTGATACAGTTGGAATTCTTGAATTTAATATGTATCTTGTATCTTTCTACTTCTGTAGAAGTTTATTTGAAGAATACTACATGGGTTCGACTCCTTTTTGAATCCTTGAAGCATATATTATGTTTTTCTCTTCTGTGTAAGCTCAGTTATGAATACGGTCGGTATTGACTCAGTGAGAGTCCTTGAAATGTATCTAGTATTTCAAACTTCTGTCAAGCTTGGTTATGAATGTTGTTGTTTTGTTAAGAATACTAAATGATATTGACTTCGATGGAGTCATTGAAAGGTAATTTATGTTGTAACTTCTGTAGAAGTTTGTTGTGAGTACTTTTAGGATTCTTGAATTGTTGTCATATGAATTCAACTTCAATTTAAACCTTGATTATAAGTATTGGTTGGATTTGGCACTGTTGGAATCCATGATATGCTGCGTGTTGGCTCGTTTCTTGATTTCAGCCCTCACTGAGCATGCATATCGTTTTGATTCTTTCTTATTATCGTTGTGTTATGTTCAGTTCGATTCTGAGGAATTAAAGGTTGGGGTTTCTTTATCAACTCGACTTTGTTGATACCCTGTTATATTTTGTAGTAACTCGACTTCAAATGAAACCTTGAGGAAAATTTATTGGTATGGAACTCGGCTCCTGTGAGGACCTGGTTGTGATTGTTCTTCTTGAAAATGACTTCTAATTTACACCCATGTTGTATAATCGTAGGGATTTGCTTAGTTGAATGAAGCTGTGCATATTGTGTTTCGACTCTGCGTGAATGTCACTGTATTTCATATGGAAACGTTAATTGTTTTAATGTGATCTTGTTTCAAGTTTGACTGAAACAAAGAGCTCTTAGTTTGTCTGACAAAGCGATGGCATTGGATATTTTTCATGTTTGTTGAATAATATGGAAAGTTTTATTGAGCCTATTGGAGTTGGATTATTTATTAATGCTTGTTGCGTGAACTCTTGAATCGTTTAGTAGCTACAGGTGATTTTTTTTGATTTAGATGGAACTGTAGTTCTTCTGGTAATCCCGACTGTTTAGTCGCAGGCGTAAATAAATATGTATAAAACTAAAGGAGTCGGTACAGTCCAGAATGTTATTGATTTAGGATTCTGATGGACCCTGTTCTTTCTTCTTGACTGTAATTTATATGTTGATGTATATGGTAAATGGAATAGGAAAAATTCTCTCTCTCCTAGACAGGAAAACTTGTGTGCTTTCTTCTTGCATCCTTTTGCGATCTCTATGGTAGGGGCATAACAAGAATAAACTGAGTTATTGTATGGAGAAACTGGTATAAAATGTGTGTTGCTGTATAAATGGGTATACTTGTCAATACCATTGAAATGTGTTATGATGATAAAAGAATTAAGACAGTGAGCTTGTTGAATGTTTTAATTGCCTTGAGAAATTGTTAAAAACAATTTTGTAGGAGTTTTGTTGTCTTAGATTGGTTGTATTCATTTGTTCTTAGTCTCTAACATATAAGATGAATAGCCTGACTTATGTTTGGAATTTGAATAAATGATTTCATTTAAACAGGTTGTTTAATGAGAACAATTGGTGGATTGCAATTGTTTTAAGAATTAGTGCTTATCATGCTCAGTTCACCGAACTGACCCGTGTTGACAATTTTTGCAGATGGTTGCCGTAAGTGGTAAAGGCACGCAGATCTGATATGATGATCAGATCGTTTAATTTGGTTTTATGATGAATTTCAATTTGATTCTCTAAATGTACTACTTGAAGAATGATGTTCTTTTGCTGTTGAGTATTGTATCCAATATGTTGAATGCATAAAATGTATTTGTATAGCTTAGAAATGAATGGAATGAGGTATTTGTTACTTATGTGTTGCATTCGTATCATGAGGGATTGATCTTCTTTGGTTCGAATGATTTTTAAGAGCATTGTTATTATTGTATATCTTGGAGACATTTGTGATTATCTAAGTAAGCTTTGCAAGGTTATGTGACTGAATACTTATGATTGTTTAGTAGTTCTATTATGATCTATTTAAAGCTAATTGTAATTTAGATCACTGATTTTTGAGAAGCTAAGGTTAAAATAAACCCTTTCAGGAAGCTGAACGGGAAGAGTAATCTGTTACTCTCTAACCTTGATCTAAGTCAAGACAACGTACTGAATGTTTTTAAAATCACTATATCTTAACACTAATAAGTAAGATATATTTCAGTTTTAAAGATCTGGAATAAACCCAAAAAGGGATAAGTTAGCAATCTTATGAGAAGACTTGGGGTTACTACCCAATTTCATAGATTAGGATTATTGTGAAACAATGATCTCCTTGTTGAGACCTCAATCTTATTAAACTTCTCTTTGTGGAATGGGTCTTAATAAGAAAGGAAATTTTAAGATGAGGAACCCAGGGGTTGGGAAAAGACTACCCTAAAAAGGAGTGTCTTAGAGTATAATTTAAACTCCACGTAAGTAACACCTTAAAGTTTAATAGATCTTATCGAGGTGGATTTGAAGGTTGATGGCACAAGTCGATTGTAGGGTTGTACCTTCGAGAATATTAGGATCTTCTCAAAGATACAACAATGCAGGTGACTTATGGTGACACCCTTTGCATTGATCGTCAAGATTTACTCCTTAAACTTTAACAAGTTTTTACTCCGGGGATCAAGCACCGACATGGTCATGTTATGAGGCTTCCCCTAGAGACTCGGGGTACCTTGACACATAGGGTTAACTAGGGTTGACCCAGTATGTCAGAGTATCCCTAGTTCTCGAGAGCATCCTTATAACGTTGCCATATTATTAATCCATTTCTGAGTGAATAACTTGGGGCAGGAGAGACTGACAGAAGTCAGTATAAGACATTCTACATAACAAAGGAATGGGGTGAAGGACATATTCCAGATTGATGAGTATGCCATCAAGGAATATGAGACATAAGCATTATGTTTCAAATCTTTGGCCAAAGTATTGCAAGTTGTTGATTGAGTTGTCCTATGTCACCTAGTCTAAGGGACGAGATGCCGATAAATAATGGTAACAATTATTCAAATAGGTTCCTTGGACAGAGCATTCTGAATCCCAGATTAGGGAAGAGAACCGCAAGAGTGATGTGTTAAAATAAAAACGCCAACTCTTGATACTCATGAATAGATCGGTAGATTACCGAGTCATGGAATGAATAGATAGGAGGTACTCCGAGTCATTATAGCTACATATGGTTATCTATTATAAGAATGGTTGTTTTGATTTATGAGTTCTAAATTATATATTTAGAACTAGGAAGCATTTATCAAAAAAAAATTACTTGTTCTAATGTACTAAAATGGGGATGTTACAAATTAAGGTATGAATATTAATGAATATTGTGACAATGGACATCAATTTAATTGTAGGTAATTAAATTAATATACATGTGGGGCAAAAGGGGAGTGTGACCCAAATTTGGTGTCTACACAACAAACCATGCACTAATGCCTCATATTCCACCACATTGTTAGAGCATGAAAATTGTAGTTTGTGAGAAAAGAAGAACTTTTAACCCCTTAGGGAAATGAGCACAACTCCCACTTTGGCTTTATTTCTTCTTCTAGAACCATCAAAGAACATCCGCCATAGCCCAGAATCATTTTCCTCTTGCTTGAATGTCGTGGACATGACATATTCTTCCTGGAGAATGCAATAGGTTCCTAGACCAGTCTCAAAGGTTTTGAGTTCTTCATCATAAGGATCAAACTCATGATCTCTCTTCACCCATTCATCTAGCAATAAGTCAGGCATGCAAGGAGGAATAAGTTGTTCATCAGAGACTAAGCCTTACTCAATTTCTTCTTGAATTAGACAATTTTATTGGATGGGAGTGAGGTTATATGGTTCAATATGGTAAGAAAAGAAGGTATCAACTTATATTGTGAATCGAGTACCATATCTAGTTTTCATAAGCATGTGAGTCCAATCTGAGGATAGATAGCCGCCTACTTTAGTAGTGAAATCTCTAGACAAGAAAATGGAAAACATGGGAGGTAGGTCAATGAATGAAATTTCATGGGTTATGGTGAGGATTGGGTAGGCATGAAGTGTTAACTCAAGATATTTTATTATGCCCAGGACATTCATGATTGACCCATCAAGTTGTAAAACTCCCCTAGACACAATATTGTATTTGAGACCTAGGATATCAGCAATTTTCTTAGGAATTATAAATGTAATAGCCCCTGAATCAATCATATAGTTATGAACTAGGTATTTACCCATAATTATAGACATGTAAAAGGGTGGGGTCTTAATGGTTTTACTTACTTGATCACCCTTTTCTTGACAGACATGAACCGCAACATGAGTCTTTTGCATTACTGGATCTGCCGGAGGCAGTTGCTTAAGGTATTCACACATAAGATCTCGTTGAGATGGAATGGAAATTGCATTCCACATTGAGTTGTTAACATTATTAGTTTTCATTTTCTCAACTATGTTGAATGGGAGACCCTTAGATTTATACATCTACTGAGAATGTTACTTTCTTTCTTTTTGTGCCAATTTTTTAACATGTAGCTTTATTTGAACAACAACCTCGTTTTACCTGAAAATTTTATCAGAACCATAAGCTACTTAGACACATTTTATACTTCATTCTATGGTTTCTCATACCCTTTTATTTTTTCTTTAGTCTGTGGATTTTCCTTAATCCCTCCAATGTCTTTTCCTTTCCCTATGATATTTCTTTGATCTGCGTGAGTTGTAACCTGAGCTTCCAAAGCATTCTTTTCTTGTTCCATGTGTTTTCAGCAACATTCATTTGAGGTCTACCAAAGCCTCTAGACACTTGATTGAGTGCATAAAAATCCTCAGCTATGAAAACATGAGGTTAGCATCAAGTGTAACTTGTTGAGTTTCTTCCACACCATGATTTGGTGCTTCAATAAGTGGTTCTTGTTGACTAGAAGCACCTTGGATCATATAGGCTTGGAGATGCATTTCCCTTTCACAACCAAGTTGGTTATGAGGTAGATTACATGGAAAACACCACTTTGTTTCTTGCACCATATTGTTTTGTACTGGAACTAAGGCTTGACTAGAATTGGGGGTAGGGAGTGCTGTGGAGGAGGAATTGTTGCCAATGGAAGAGGATCACTTTGAATTTTCCATCTATTATTTTTTTGGTTTTGTGCATATATTTGATTAGACTGTTGGTTTCTATATGGTTGATATCCCTGATTTGAAGATTTCCCTTGATTTTGATCATTTCTATATGACTGGTCTTACTATTTTTCTAGGGATATAACTTTTTTGTCAAGTTTATAATCAAAGATTTCATTTCCTCATCTTCCTTTTTTGTGCAGGGGTTTGTGATGTGGAAGAAATGGGTTGTGCATTTGGTAGGGGAATTGGAGCAATGGAAGGTTGTGTGACTTGTGGAAATTCAGAGGAGAATGGCATAGGTGGTCTAGGAGCTAATTTTCTAGCTTGAATTAAATAATTTTCAGCCCTAATGGCCAATGCATAAGCTGTAGGTAAGGTTATTCCTCCAATTGATTGTATCATAACAAAAATATCAGAGTTAAGATCTTGTAGAAAATAAAGAAAGGAATCGTCTGTCATGCAGGTCTTATGAGAACTAGAATTTTGTCCCAAGTTCTGGAATCTAAATTTAAAATTTGCCATTTGTTCATTAGGTGCTCTCTTGATTGTATTCAACTACTCTAAAAGAGACAAGTTATCATCTCTTTCCCCAAATTGATTGTACAAGGTTGTGCATAACTCATTCCAATTCCTAATTGAGCATGTTGTTAAACTTCTAAACCATTACAAAGCCTTTCCTTTAAGTGATGAAGCCAGAAGTTTTACTACCACATCCATTTCAACAATTTCATGGATAGCATAGACATTTACAATGTCTTGAATGTGGTCAACTAGAGTAGTGTGATTTTCTCTAGTAAAATATGGAATATTCTTCAAATATGCTACTAGGATAGGATTTTGGGCATTCAAGGCAAGCGAGCTACTTCTGTGAAGTTTACAAATGGATTTTGAGGTGGTGGCTATTGTTGATGAGCCATTCTGATGGGTCTAAGAACTCTAGTGGACTATAAGAAGGGTCTACCAGGTGGAGGTGTGGAGAGATTTTGATTTGGAGGAGATGGAGATCTTTGAATCTATCTTCCTCTTCTCTATCTACCTGGAGATAACTACAAATACTCAAATATGCCTTCTTGTCTTGTTCTAGACCTTGTTTGGATCCTTCTCATGAATTAGGGACATGTTTGGATCACCATTATTACTAAAACCAGTTGATATTTTGAATGAAATTGTCATATGTGTTCTTGTAGAACCTCCAAAGACTATATTTTCATTAAGATATAAACCAAACTTGATAAAGCCGGAAATACCGATTTCAAATGTCCCACTCCGCATGCCAAAATTATTATAGCTCAAATTTTTTCCTGTCCCAAATTAAAATAATCTGAGGCTTGAGACAACATGGGACTATCTCCAAGTTGTGGGACTCAAATTGAGACAAACCTCTAGAGAAGGCTGACTTCCTCTACTTACTCCTAATGCTAAACTACTCCTAGGAATTGAAATGCAACTATCTAGCTCTACTCTAACTTTCCAAGGGACCAGGGTGAGAAGGAGATGCATAAAAAAAATCCTAATCTAAAGAAGGTGATAACACCAAAATTAAGGGGATGAATACTCCAATAAGAGAGAAGATGAAATAAAATGATGGTGAAGAGGGCCAAACAAAGACCACAAATCAAAATCACATTCAAGGTTCCACCTCCATGATGCAAAATGAACACCAGTTCTAAAATAACACATACAACACACCGAAAATGAATGAGAGGCAAGAGAGTACAATAAAACAATAGCCAAGGCAGAAATGAGCCACAAAACTAGAATTTTATTACTTAAAGATCATGCATAGATCATCATGATATAGGAAGAAGATGTAAAACATTTACGAAATTGAGTCTAAGGCATGCTACCCTTAGAACACTTGTGTAGCATAAAATGATGCCTTTGCATTCCAAAGTATCCAACGTTAAAACAAGGCATCACTTTACAATATATAGAAAGATAGAAGGAGAGAGAAATGTAGAGGGAAATTTGAATTTTAATTTCTCCCACCAGCCGACCACCTTCATTTAATTTCTTTGCATGCTCTAAGGAAAGGCTGAACACTTATGCAAATCCATGTCTACATGCCATTTTCCTTGCTAAAGAAAGAAAGGTACCCATACTGCATTTAATTTTGGTGGTTGAGTCATCCTGAGAAGACCTTTTTTGTGCAGAGAAGCTTCCTTGGTTTTTTTCTATTTTCCTCGATTTGATTCATAAAATCTGATTTGATTGTATAGAGAAGAGAAAAATCTTATTAGATTTGCAAATATTTTGAAAATCAAATCTAAGGAATATTTATTTCTCATTCCCACATAAAAGTGTCATTCTACTTCATTGCACAGTAATTTTATCTATCTTGCATGGCTCTTTCATATCCATAGGTGATTCCTTCGTATCGTGGCACCATAGGCTCCCATGAATTTTGAAATTTTGTAGCATTCCCTAATAATGTGACACTATTCCTTGTGACCTAGACTTCATCTTTTATTACTACCTTAACCCACGGAAATTTCCATTATAGCACGAACTTAAATATCCACCTGCGTAGCCTTTCTTCATTCCGCAGAAATTTCTCATCACCATAGATCTATGTAAATACTCTATGGCTATGTTCCTCCATCCACGACATACTCAAAACCTCTGTGGCCTCTCCACATTCATCTTTGAATGTCTGCCAAGTCTAACACTTATGTAAGTTGCTCAAATTTTGCAAGTGATGCAAAATTGGGCAACATTTACCATCCATGTCTGAGATTATCATCATATTTAACTCACATCAACAAAATAGTGAGTTAATCAAAGTGAGCCAACTCAATGTGGGAAAAATAACGGAGGCGTGATAGAATTCATAACCTAGAACTAACTTTAGAGGATTTTTAATGCCATTTTTTTCACCGCCCACCGTATGTGTGATTAATCCTACTCGATATGTAAAAATGGATTACCAAGTCATTTCCACAAAAAAAATCCATGTATGTTCAATCCGAGACCTGAAAATATTTCCAATGTAAATTCTTGTGCAATGTGCTTACCATGAAATATATCAAAATTGATTTTGTTAAAAATATGCATTCACATGAGGAACTAGGTTTGATAATAGATTAATATCACCAATGGCATGAAGATATCCACCATCAATATGATCCAAATAGGATTCCAAATAGGGGTTAATTTTGAAGGAATGACTCACTATACTATTCAACTCACCGCATGATATAGTGTCATGGTGGTGTTAAACAAAATCAAATGTGAGAGTTTGACTGAAATTGGTGAAAGAGGGAATTCCAATTTTGTAATGTTTCAGGAGGAAACATGACTATCAATACAATCTACCCATGTAAAACTCATCAAATATCTATGTGATGAGAGCTCAAGTACCTATGTAAATAATGACTCATAGATAATGTAATGTGAGAGAACCTCACCGAGTTGAGGTTGAATGCATTTTGAGTGCATGGAGTAGCCGTATGGAAATTTCCACATATATATGGTCAAGGTTATGTGGTCATAGACCAAGATCATAGGAAATAATTAGGCTCATTACTTTATTTAGACATATATTTTAGATTAAACATGTGTTAAGGAATGCCCTCTTAATATGTAAGTGGGTAGGGTTTTAATTTATTCACTTATGTACATAGGTTTTAATTTAAGTAAAAAAACTTAGGTCGCCATTATAGGTTTAGTTTAGAGAGTTTATAACATACCATATATTATATGGTTTAAATAAAAATGTTATATAGGCTTCTTAGGTTATAAACTTAGATTAAATTCTATTTTTATATAGTTTGATATATAGGTAGTCACATTAAAAAACAAAATGTCATTAGCATAGGTTTTATATAAATTTGGATATAAATAATTTATTATGCCCTCATTCCAGGGTCTTGACTCTAGCTAATCATAAAATTGAAAGAGCTATTCTCATGGAGGGTTGTTTCCATCCTAGGAGACCTAGATTTTACCCTTGAGGGTAAAATTTTTCCCTCCACTTTTGAAGACAAGTAATATTTTTAAACATTTGTACAAAATTTTAACAAGTCTCATCTATGTGAAATGGGAAGTGGGCATTGATAGGATTATTCAAAGCACCTAAACCAAATAATCTTTTCAACAAAAAAAATTTGAGAAGGTATATATTTTCAAATTCCAACCAACCTGGAGGAATTAATAGGTCTTAAATTAAACTTAGAAGGTGAAATATGGGTGATTCAAGTGGGAGGATGGTAGCATGAATAGGTCAAACCCTAGCATATCTCATTTTGAATTAGGCACAAGAGAAATATGACTATGAAGCGACAAACTTGGGGTTTGGAATGGTATCCTCATTAGTGGAAAGTATGCGACCACCATTCGAGCCTTCAAATATCTAAACAAGGAATCCCATGTGGACTTCATTAAAGACATTCATGCTAGGGCAGCACAAATCTTTCCCAGTCATAATCAGCTCCCAAGTTTTGAATATCAGAAGCCTCTCTAAGATCTGAATGGCAACTCAAACGTCATTTCTTTTGGTGGAGGTTGGTTTTATCACAACAAGGATGTCTCTAGAGGGGTTTCATCCCCTACCGTCGGCTCTAAGCCTTCCTCCTCTAGGAATGTTGTTCTCTCCAAAACCCTAGCTCCCTTAATCATCTTGTGTATGTTGTAGATTTGGTAGATGATATGTCTTCTTTAATCCTGGAGAACCACGGGGTAGAGGCTTCCCTTCTATTCTTGTCTCATCTTGTGGTGATCATAAGATTTAATGTCTTATTGCTAGCTTCCTCTCCCTTTTCTCAGTGGGTTAATGAGAACTTTTCTAAAGAATAAAAAATATCATTCTATTCCAAATGTTTTTTGTGGTCCACTTCCAGAAAGCAGAGGATTGTCAGAAATTCTTATCTGATGGCCCATTGTTTTGGGGTAACGCAAGCCTGTTTCTCACACCATGGTTCATTAAATTTGATTTGAATTCTCTATCAATTTATAAGATGCCAATGTGGGTTTGGTTACTAATCTTCCTTTGTATTTTTGGCATACTCTTGAGGACATATGTAACACTTTGGGTAAATTCATAAAGGTGGATCATGCCAAGGTTTCAGCTAGTCTCTGGACATATGCCATATTTTTCATAGAGATCGACCTGAGTAAAGGATTGCTAGAAAAAATTCTACTAAAACTAGGAAACATTCAACATGTTTAGTCACTAAATTATGAGAATATGGCCTTCCGGTGTCATATCTATAGGAATTTGTGCCACTTGTAGGCATCATGCCCGTAAGGTCAAAAGAAAATATCACAAAGGAAAAATAATGTGTCATTCCGAGGTGGTTAGGATAAACCTTCTCTAGCTCATGCACGGGAAATAATTCAAAAGGAATATTCAGGAGTGCTTATGTAAAATAAATCAAGAGAAAATATTGAGATATCACCCATGTTTGTTCGGTGGGGCCACCCGATAGGGGTGGGAGGTGTGAAAAGGGGTCATGTTTCATACACTTGAGAAAAATATGATTTTGATCGGGAGGGAGTTTCGGGAAGCATTAAGTCCCCATCGAGCTTAAATAATCTCATGTTTGAGAGGGCATTTGCTTCAGGCTTGTGGCAAGATGTTAGAAAGAAAAAAGGAAAAAAGGGCACTTTATTATCCCTCGCTTGAAATAAATGGTTAATTGGTATCTGTCTCACTTAGTTTCTTTTGTTTCACTATTGTGGTCAATTTATTGGCTCCTCTTTATTTATTGTACCCCGGTTCATAGATCTGGTTAAAATCCTTTATCTATCAAAAAAAACTTCCAACAAAATAAACCATTGTGATTTTTAATTAGTTTAATTAAAATATTTGAACCTACTCGGGTACCATGTCGGGATTAAGAATTAAATAAACATATAAAATATTATTAACCAAACATTAATAAATAACATTATAACTTGAAATAAACAAAATTACACAAAGTGACATCATTTTAACATGGAAAACCCCAAGGGGTAAAAACCATGGAATAAATGATATTTTTGTTAATTTGAGAAACTTTATAGTCCAAAATATTCCTCATCCGTTCTCTCCATAAATTCACTTGAGTGAATTAAATCTATGATAATGCCACATGATACATACATTTGACCCCACGAGTAATTAATATATTAAGTGACGGGTTGTGTCTTTTTACAAAGCACCCTAATTTAAATATTTATTAAATATAATCAAGTAAACATAAACAACCTAGATTATATTAAATAATTAAGAATATAAATATTCCTAATTATTTAATTATAAAATAAGGTTTATAAGCACTTAATATTACATTCTAACATGTTGAAGAAAAATCATAATTTTAATTGGACAAAGGAAGGAAAGAATAAATTTGAGGCCAATAGGAAATCCATTTCCCAAGCTATACTAGAGAATCCCGATTTCTTAAAATATTTTATATTATATGCATTTGCAAGTTTAGATACCATATTAGCTATGTTAACCCAACACAATAATGAGAAGTTAGAGAAACCAAATTCCTTCTTCAGCAAAATATTGAAAGATTATGAGATTGATTTAATTAAATTTGAATTAAATCTAATTATAGAGTAACCAATGTATAAATGCTAAAGTGCAATAGCGACATGAGAAAACTAAGTTGTAGAATATCAAACCCTAAGAAAGAGGGAGAAAATATGAATTAGTTGATATCCGCACAATTTGCACTGATCTTGAAAGAGAGAAGTGATGAACAAGATGCCAAAAATGTCGTAATTGACCTATGTAAATTATAGAGCTCACGAACAAGGCTAGATAGGGGTTCCCAGGATAAGACAGGGGTGTTTGGGCACCGATGATTGGATCTGGACTCCACGTGTGCGTGTATAAACTATGAATCTGGTTCTATTATGTCATAAGGGTGTCATAATTATTCTCTCTTGATTTCCTAATATTCACTCTTGGATGGTCGAAGGTTCTTGTGACTGTACAAGAAGAGTTTACCTCAAAACCCACAAACCACATCTAACCTAAAAGGAAAATGCGAGAATGGGAGTCGACTAACCATGGCGGTTAGCTCAAGTGAACTTATAACTGATATCTTTACTACATCTCGGACACCATGTAGTTCTAGTGAGTGTGTATAAATTATGCCCTTATGCAAGTTGCACTTGATAGTGGATTGTAGCTAAAATGTAGCAATGTAGTAGAATGTGTGTATGAAATAAAATGAACTTCCCCTTCCTATGTTGTGTATGCAGAGTGTGTAGCCCTTGTCCCTTGAATGGATGTTAGATGGATGTCTTTGGGTGCTTTAGGTTCCTTTTGGATGCAATCATAGGTGATGATAGCAAGCTTGGTCCTTTATTTTGAACACATAACTATATATTTGTATGATTACATTGTTTGAATTTCGTAATTAACAACTAGAAGGTTGAACCATAAGTGAAGAATATTCCCAAAAGATAAAAGTGACCCAAAAGGAGCATGTAAGGTAAAAAAATGGTTAGGGGCACCTAAATGGGATAGTAGTGCATATGCACTTTTGTCCCGGCTCGCGCTAGTGTTTGAAGTCATAAAAGATAAATCTATAAAATCCCAAATAGGTTATAGGGTGTATAAGATTAAATAGAAAATAAGTAACAAAGAAAAGAGGCCAAAGATAGTTTTCAACCACTAGTTTTCTCACTTAGGAATCATATAAATTATAGTATGCTTTTAGGACCTAAAACGTACCTAAGAGCATGATTTTGTGTGTACATTTACCCCTACTTTATGTTGGTGAGTGAATAATTGATGCTAAGAGATGTGTACCTTATGACCCTATGGAACATGTGGTGAAATGCATGTCGAGTGGACAAGTGAAGTGTGGATACTAGGAAAGGAAAGTGACCCTAGGGGTGAATCATATGTGTTGTACTTTTTGCTATAACTTGTGATTGCTACTTCTTGTAAGGAAGGACTGCGAAAAGAAGAGAAAAAATGTAGTCAAAATCTTGTATATGATAAATCAAAGAAAAATTTGCATAATTATTAAAAGTGTGTACAAGAAAAGTTTTCTTCGATGTAAAAGATTTTAAAAGGATAGAAAAGTGTCCTAAAATGTTGTGTAGAGCGAGTTTTTTGGGAGATCTCATGCCAAAAGAGAGTTTTTAGTGATATCATGCCAAGTGTGAGTTTTTTGGGTGATCCCATGCCAAGTGTGAGTTTTTTGGGTGATCTTGTGCCAAATAGCAACTATTGGAGAGAGAGGTTTAGTGTTATTCTTCATCCATGACTCTTCCCGATAAGCACCACTATAGATGGTACATCCCGATTTTTCTGCTATCCCAATTAGTTATGACGCGTACTAATTGTTCTAGTTAAAATGGATTGTAGGAGATTACATGCATGTTATAACTGAAGGCATGTGCTCATAACTATGGAACTTATCTTAAGGATTCTATGAACTGTTTTGATCTGATAAGATGAATGTATCTGCCCCAAGACATTATCACCCAAGGGAGGAAACAAGCACCCAGGTGCTACTGTCTGATTTTGGGCGCTTGTGTGTGTATTGTGTTTCTAACCCAAGTCTAGTTCTAGGTCATTCTGTGACTATGTTTCTATTATATTCATGTATTGTGCTAACTGAAATGTAGCTTTGAGTTGATGTAGAGGTGATTTGTTCACCCAATGTATGCCCCCTTGTTTGGGATGCATGCAACGATTGTATGAGTGTGCAGCCCAAAATATTGGACCCGATGCTAATATTAAATTGATACTGTAGGGGTAGGGGATGTGCATGGTAAAGACAAAAAAACATGCAAACAAGATGGATAGAAATATTTGTTATTACAAGCAAAGCATGTAATATAAAAACAATGTAACAAGAAAGTGTACAGAGAAGATAGACCATGAAAAGTGGGTTTCAAACATGGGGCATTGCTCATAATGTCACAAGACAATCAGGGCCAAAGTGGCCAAAAGCATAGAAATAATGATCGGAAAATACATAGGGCATAACCCACAAGTAATGGCATATAATAGAAAAAAATGGCAAGAAATATATATCAAAAAACCATGGTGGCATATAGTCCTGCAAAGAAAATGTTATACATGAAGCACCCATTAGCATATTAGAAAGATAAATTATATTTCAATGCGTGTATGTATCAATGGAAAGTAATGTTGTAGAAAGTAGTAGTAAATGATGAAACAATAGCACCTATAATGTGTGAGATTAATAAAGGTAGATGACCCCGAAGCCTAGTGGGATGGTAAAAGTACGAGTTTCAAGCATCATTACAATGTGTAAGAACCTGTAAGAGATCTACATTCACCTCAAAATACCAAGTGAATGCACATGTGTATATATAGAAATATGATGACATACTAAAAATATGTCTAGCATGGAAAACAAAGTGTAACATGCAAATAGAATAAGCCAAAGCAAGAATAAATGTAACTAAGATATATAAGTGTTATGTATGAGGGTGATGGTATGGAATGCAAAGTGTGGAGATGGTAGGAGTGGCGTGCCCCCTAGCGGATGTGTATGAGATGAGGTTCATTTATAAAATACCCCTCAATAATCAATAATGAACCATAGAACAAGAGTGTGTCATTGGGAAATGGTTTGAAAATGTGTGCTAGAAAGATAGATCATGAAACATAGAGCATGAAGATTGAATGTGGTGAGGTTCATTTCATATTTAGACCCTCAGCATTCAAGTATGAACCTTGTAACTAGAGTGTTTCATAGGGTAATGATGATACAAGGCATGTATCAATATGTGTAACTATACAAAGAAATATTAAGTATGTATCGAGGAGTGTGATAATAGATACTATAGAAAACTGATGATACTTAGGAGGAGGGAACTAAGCATGATGCCATTTAATTTTGAAGAGGATAGAAGCTATCCAATGATAATAAAGGGAGAGGGCCCTCCACCTGATATCCAAGAGAGATGAAGGCATGTGACTATTCTCTATGATCAATGGAGTATGAGAGTAGTTACATACATGTGAAGGATACCTATGTAGTGAAGGAGGTGGTGAACACTGTAGACACCTATAATTTAACCCGAGTAATTTAAATACTTAAATTGTGTTAAGTATCCTCTTTCCCATAAATTTATGACATATCATCAATATGGCACACGTCCTCTTCTATCACCATTAATTAGCTACATTACGTTGGTTAATTAACCCTTACTATCCAAAAATACACCAATTAACGACCTTCCAATAATTAATCTCCTTTCCAATCTAGACTAACTAATTATTATTTATTAATTAACTTCCTCTTCCATTAAATCAATAAATCACCATTTATTTGATTATATCCCTCTCATAGTCTAAATCATGTTAATTATTCCTCTAAAAATATTCTATGATCTTTCTCACCTATTAATCAATCACTTGTGTTAATTAATAAACCCCATCAAACCCCATGGGTCACTCAAGAACAAACTAAACTCTCCTTAGGTTGAATTAACCGTTTCTAAACCTCCCTTATCTGTGACCCAACCTCTCCATTTATCCCACATGAAGAGGGATGTATAGATTTTTCTATCCATGGGGCTATATAAGGATCACTCCTCCTAACTTTCTATTTACACCTTACATGTTTATGGCTAACCTATAGGCATTTCATCTTATAGCATCTTTCATTTGAGCTAATAGCCTCATTCTTGCATTTCATCCATCCAAGATTTTGGGTCATATGGAGATAATAAAAATGTTCTTGTAGCCATACTTTGATGAGCTTCCATTCCCAAACCCTTGAAGATCAAACAATCAACTTTGATTGTCATAGATCTGTCTAGGTTAATTTAGTATTTAGTGATCTAGAGAGTAGATATTTTGATACTTAGCACATTAGTTTGATTTCTATTTTAAAGTTTTAATACATAATGTTGGTGTTTAGTCATGTTTAGCTCTTAGCATGATGATCTTTGTTTAGTTAGTTCATGTTTTGAAACTACTAAGGTGTTAGTTTCAATTCTCTTTGCATAGGTAACTAATACATTGATACATATGGCACGCCCGATGGGACTTAAACCTTAGTCCCTTACCATTCTAGTTTAAATTCTATTGTTATTTCATGTTTTTGGCTAACCCTTTATATACACATATGGGAAATAATGTTAAATTTCTTAGGATTTTTCTAATATTACATGTGTAGGATCTCATTTAGAGCTTTAATTCTAAGGGGTTATTTTCAATTTTGAACTAACATACTAAAATTTGAAGTATTTTGAGCTTTTTGGTATCATTGGCCGTATTTTGACTGCATAATAGGTGCAGGTACAAAAACCTTGGTGCACACACACTCTAGTCCCATAATGTACCTTTGATACTATCGAAACACAATGTCAAGCGCACATACCCTAACCCTAGCATAGATACCCGACCTTGGTGCACATATTTTGTGTTTGTACCCTTGTCACACACACCCATATCTGATCGCGACATCTCTCGGTGTCACAAGTCCATTGTTTGAGTTTCCATACTACCTTTTTGCTAACCCTAGTGCACACACCCATATCCCCGAGTGCGGGCATCTCTTAGGTGGCATGTGATTCCCGTTAAAACAACCCACTTGAGACCCAAGAAACAACCTAGGATTAGTTAAAAAATTATGGAATAATTTTTTTATTAGAAGTGTCCACAACCAAGTTGCAGACAATATTTGACACTAACAAGTTACGGAAAAAATTTAAAATACTAGAACATACTTTTTCTTCATTACTGATTATCAAAGGTCACATGGTCCCTATTATCCAAAATGTGTGCCCCTGCTCATTTTTGTGGCTAACTCCTCTCATTTTTCTCTCTTGTGCCTCAGTCATAATATTTTGCTTTTCAGGCACTCAAAACCTTGTGGAAATGACACCATTGGATAGAGCTCTTTCTCAGCTTTCCAGAAAGGTAAAGTTTTCCTCCTAACTCCATGTATTTTTGAAGTTATGGCTCGAAGGAGTTTTTTGGAAAAAATTTCCCCTGAAAGGCCCGTGGCTAATGAGATGCCGCCACATGGCATCCAGAGTGATAGAGCACAGGGAAATTTTGGAAAATTTTCCAATTGACCAAAAAGGTGCAAAAATTCAAATTTTTGCCTACCAACCCGATTTGGCCCTGTTTTGCCTAAAACTTCAAATGGCCATATCTTTCGATCCAGCTCTGTTTTCACATTTTTTATATCAATGGAAAGCTGGTGAAATTATCTACAAGATTCCGGGGTCATTTTTGCATTTTGATGGAGTTTGAAGAGATAAAATTGAAAAATTCCTCTAGCACGTGGTCATGGACAGAAATGACATTTCAACCACCGTTTTTAATGAAGAATGGCTCGTATTCTCTCCCAGCATGGCTAAGAATGTTAGGGGATGGGTCTATAAAGATACCCATGCTATTTTGAATGTGTTTTGTTAAATGGTTGAATCCCTTCCATGTTTTCCCGCGTTTCTCTCTCCTAGGCTCGTCCCTTACACTGTAAAAGCCAAATTTGGCTCATTTTCAAAGGGTTGAACATTTTTTATGTATTGCAGGTCCCCTTTCTCACCTTGGAAGTGATTTTGGTGGAATATTAGACATTTTCTAAGAACTATAACTCATTTTTTCCTCCCAGGTGTTGTAATGCAAGTGATTTTGATGTTAAAATAACAATACAGGCCTTGTGATTAATTTTTCATCCTCTGCTGGTGTTGTTTGGTTAATTTATGATCCTTGATTACAATTATCAATTTGTGCATGAGGTTATTTGTTGCATTTTTATGGACTGTGTCAATCTGCAGAAGTAAAAAATGCTCACCACTCCTTTGGTGCATCACCTATTAGCATTAGTTTTAGCTTTTTTGCATTCTCTATCTCTGTATCCTTTGGAATTTAGGGTAGGGTTAGGAATATAGACCTCTACAACTTGTAAGTGATAAATCTAACCAGAAGAATTGAGGAACCACCTATAAACTGGAGATTCTTTTCTCATTTTACAAGTTCCACACTTGGGGAAAGGATTCAATGTTGTGCAATCACACTAGATGCTAGTATGATCAAACTAGAAATTTGATCAACATCCGAGGGGTCTTTGCTGATTTGCAACAATATTTTTGGCACACCCGGTGGGACCTTAGAGGTCTTCATCTTCATTGCAACAAAATTGATGTGCATTTGTTGCAAGTTTCTTTCTTTAAAATAGCTATAAATTACACATCCGCGACTCCAAGGAAGAAGAATCACTGGTTTTAGCGGTGCGGACACTGAAAACTCATGAGAAGAATCAACACAAAGTCAAGAACTAGAGAGGAGGAGGTGTTGTTTGAATATCTGCGATTTATCTCCAAGAATAAGGAAAATTTGGAGGAGAATCCAAAGTTCCCCATCTCCACTAAATAGAACTCTCTCAACTCCTCCACCTGGTAGGCCTTTCATTCAATCAATGAGGGTTCTAAGGCAAATCGAATGGCATAAAACAACCCCTATGTCAATTTCACTGGAGCCACTTGCTCTCAATGCACAAAATCTAATCCCGGTTGCGGCATTGAAGAACATTCCATACTTCACTAGAGAAAATTAGACCTCACCGGTGATCATGTTAAGGATATTGCTAACATTTGTGCAACCGATGAGATCAATGAGATGCAAGTTGTTGTCAAACTGCTAGCATCTTCATTCAAAGGGAAAGTTTTGCAATGGTTCAGGAGTCTTGCCTCAAGTTCTATTCAAAATTGGAATCAGCTATGTATAGCGCTCCATGATTAGTTTGGGGAAAAGGGAGACAACTTGTCCCTTTTGGAGCAGTTAACATCCATCAAGAGAGCTCCCAATGAGCAATGGACTGATTTTAATTTCAGATTTCAAAGGACTTGGGAGAGAATTCTAGTGGAAGTCAAGCCAACAACAAAATGTGCTTTTCTTTATTACCTTAAAGCTTTAAATTCTGATATTTCTATGTTAATTCAGTCCATGGGAGGCACAACTATCCCCATTTCTTATAGCATTTCCATTAGAGATGAAAATTGTTTGATTCAAGCTGGCAAGCTGGCTCCTAGGCCTCCAATGCCATTATTTCCAAGTTTAGAGAGCCCAAGTACTAGCCAAGTGCCTAATTTAGCTTCTATTCCCACTCCTAGAAATCAAAATTCAAGTGAAGCTTCCACTTCATCTTCTAGTGCCTCAAATGAACTTCAAGAAGTCATGAAGCAATTGCAAAATCTAGGTAATGAGCTGGTTACACTCAAAAGGCAGCAAGCTCAAGCTTTTAGACCTTCCTTCTAGCCTCAAGCTCAGCCTAACAGAGCTAGATCAACCTCATAGACCACCCAATCCAGCTGCAAATCTAAATCAAGCAATGCCTCCTACCAACAGACCATTTCAGCCCTATAATCCCAATGCTACATCTGCATCTAAAGCATTAGTGCCAGTACAAAACAATATAGCTCAAGAGTATGATTGGTGTTTCCCATGCAATGAACCTCATAACCAGTCCATGTGCTTCAACAGTGCCTTGAATCAAGCATTAATGGTGACAAAAATTGGTGTGGAGGGTGAAGGTAGTCAAGGAAATAACCAGCAACAAGAAACATTCCAGCAGCAATCAGCTCCAAATGATACCACACTTGTAAACTGGCAAGTAGAAGATTTTTTTGGCATGAATCAAATGATTTCCCAAAGTGTTGCAGCCAACACAAGGTCAAAGAGAAGAAATTTGGGTGAAGAACAGCCATTGGCCCCAAGTAATTCACAACCTTCTATCACTCCACAAACTATTGGAAAACAAAATGCAATCCCAAGCACGCAAGGATTGCCTAAAACAGCCCCTAGGCCAACCCAAATGCCAGTTGTTGCTGCCCATGTGCAAGGAATGAATGTGCAGGCCAAGGGACAGCAGAGGGATACTTCATCTCCATTCAATATCATTGATCAGATGAAGAAGACAAATGTAAACATATCAATGTGGGAATCACTATCTATCCTAGGCCAAAGAGATTTGCTACAAGCTGCCATGAAGGACTGGTCAACTTCAAATCAGCAAGTCCAAATGCAAGAGAAGGTGCTCACAAATGCTACCCAACCTGAGGGGAATCATGGAGGACAGCAAGGTAAAATATTGAAGCCCCCTCCATTCTATGTTTCATTGATTATTGGAAATCAATTAGTACACAATTGCATGATTGATTCTGGGGAAAGTAGTTCAGTAATGCCCAAGAAAATAGCTGATCAGTTGGGAATTCAGTATGAAACCATATCCAAAGGGGTGGTGCAGTTGGATGGGACAATAGTAACAACATTCGGGGTGATTAAAAACTTGAGTCTTACTTTACATGCCTGTCCCAACATGGTTGTTTTGCAAGATGTCTCAGTAATAGACCTTCCACCACTCTTTGCCCTATGTTTGTCAAGGGATTTCACAACTAAGATTAGAGGTTACTTGTCTGCTGATTGGTCACACATGCTATTCAGAACAAGATATGGAACCAAAGCCACAATCAGGTCTGAACCTATTGCAAACTTTCACATTGAGCCTTACACTCCAAGTCAGATTAATGCCAATTGTTCAGCGTTTGATCAAGAAGATCATCCAAGCACTGATGAAGCTGACACCAAGGTTGGAAGCATCCTAGATTTAACTCTTGATGAATGGGCAAGCAAGGTGCATGCTTTTGATCCTTATCAAGAAATAGAAGAATCTGAGCTGGGAGTCTATTGCATACATGAAGAAAATCATCCTATTCCTAGCATCACCAAGCCAAACCACAAAGATGACAATGAGGTATGGTAGTTGTTTTTTGATGGATCAAGGAGTAGACAAGGTGCAGGAGGGGGATCCATGCTGGTTTCACCTCAAGGATTTAAGTATTATTCATCTTTTAGATTTCAGTTTGCATGCTCTAATAACACTGCTAAATATGAAGCCTTGGTGCAAGGACTGCATTGGGTAATCAAGAGAGGAATAAAGAACTTGCAAGTCTTTGGTGATAGTGAGTTGATTGTCAACCAAGTCAAGGGGCAGCATGCTATCAAGAATGATCTACTCAAGTGCTACAAGAACAGGGTGTGGGACCTCATTGAATATTTTGAGGGTTTTGGCATCAAATCCATTCCTAGGAAAGAGAACCAAGCTGCTAACAGGCTTGCAGTAGTTGGGGCAGCCTTTGACGTTGTGGAGAGCATTCAAAAAGACAAGGTACAGCCAAACATCCATGTGATTGTGAGGCCTTCAGTGCCAGATAACAATGTAAGTTGGCAAGTGTTTGAAAATGATCAACAAATCATCCATTTCTTGCAAGAAGAGGCTGAATTCTCACCAAAAATCAAGAAAAGTTAGAGCAGCAGTATGGTGACCAGGTGGTGCAGAGAAACAACAAACTACCAAAGGGACTTATTACTTTGGAGTCCATTTTCAATCCTAATGATCAGTTTAGGAAGGAGAAAGAAAACATCCAAGTGAAGGGAGAAGATTCAGTGTCCATCTCAGTAGAAAGAGGCAAATCACTCCAAATTGGTAAGATGACAAATGAGCAAGAAAGGTATGAGTTCATACAAATTTGTCAAGAATTCCCGATGTGTTTACTTGGAGCTATGAATATTTGAAAAGTTTCAATCCCGAGTTAGTTCAACACACCATTAAATTGGATCCAAATACTAAGCCCATCGAGTATAAACAAAGGCGATCAACCCCCACATGGAGCATCTCATGAGAAAAGAATTGAATAAGTTGATAGAATCAAGAATCATATTCCCTATCAAGCATTCTAGTTGGGTTGCCAACTTGGTTCCAGTTCAAAAGAAGAGTGGGGAAATCAGATTTTGTGTTGACTTCAGAGATTTGAATAGAGCATCTCTCAAGGATCATTATCCACTTCCTTCCACGGAGCAGATTTTACAAGTTGTTCTTTGGCTCAGAGAGGTTTTCACTACTTGATGGCTATTCAGGGTATAATCAGATTATGGTGAAGGAAGAAGATCAGTTCAAGACAGCCTTTACAACTAAATGGGGAACTTATGCATACAGGAAAATGCCATTTGGGCTATCCAACGCTGGAGCTACCTTCCAAAGAGCAATGGACATGGCGTTCAAAGGTTTGATTAACAACATTGTACTGATATATCTTGATGATATCACTATTTTTTCAAAAAATACAGCAGACCACCTCTTTCATTTGAGACAAGTGTTCCAAAGGTGTAGAATATTTGGAGTCTCCTTGAATCCTAAAAAGTGTGTTTTTCTAGCCCATGAAGGAAAACTCCTTGGCCACATTGTCTCCAAAGAAGGATTAGCAATTGATCCGGAAAGAGTCAAAGCCATAAGAGCACCTTTGCCATTGCGCTAAGCCACAAGAAGGCCCTTCAAAGTTTCTTGGGAAGAATAAATTTTGTTTGAAGGTTTATCCTAAATTTTGCAGCCCTTATCGACCTATCACCAAGATGCTAAAGAAAAGCATGGCTTTCAAATGGACAAAGCGAAGGAAAGGAAATTTTGAAGCAATCAAAGAAGCCATCTCTCAAGCCCCAACTCTCATTAACCCGGATTTCCCCAAGGATTTCATCCTCTATGCATTTGGAGGTGATGATACTATTTCTATAATTTTGGTACAGCTAAAGCACCTGGAGGACTATGAGGTGAGATATTCTTTCATTGAGAAGCATGTTCTTGCGAATCGTGAGCTTGAAGAAATTCAAGAATCTAGTTTCAAACAATAAGGTCCAATTGTTGGTTTCTCATGTGGGGTTAAAGACCTCCTCAACAAAGACTTAAATGAAAAAGGGCAAGTTGGATTACTCGTGTCATGGAGTATGACATTGAGATCAAAGTCACCAAGTTGGTAAGAGGAAAAGGATTGTGTGAGCAGCTGATCTTGAGCAAACAAGAGGAATCATGCAACGAGAAGGAGGTTGTTTTGGCGTTGTAAGACAGCCATGAGCAAGGAAGCACTCAAGAGGAGAATGATGGTGTCCCCACTCCTTGTTGGACCCAAGGTATAATGCACTTCCTAAGCACAGGTCTATGTCCTCCAGAGATGAACAAGACCCAAAGAAGACACTTCAGGTTGCAAGCTGTCCCATATGCCCTTGTTGATGGTGTTTTATTCAAAAGAGATGTGAATGGAGTACTACTGAGATGCATTGGTATAAATCAGATTCATAAGGTACTGGAAGAGTTCCATGGTGGACCAGCTGGTGGTCATTTTTCACCAAGAGTGACAGCTCTAAAGATCATGAGGGCTGGTTATTATTGGCCCAATATTTTCAATGATTATTATGCATGGATCAAGAGGTGCAAGAATTGTGCATTTGTCACAGGTAAAGAGAGGCTAGCTGCCCTCCCATTGCATCTAATTTCAGTTGACCAACCATTCATGCAATGGAGTTTAGACTTCATTGGAGTTATTAATCCCAATTCGAGCCAAGGGCACAAGTGGATTTTAATAGCCACATATTACTTCACCAAATGGACTGAAGCAGTAGCACTCAAGGAAGCAAATGAATCTAGCATCCTAGACTTCTATGAGGGAATAGTAACCAGATTTGGCATACCAGCTACAATAATATCAGATAATGCATTGGCATTCATTGGATCCAAGGTGACTGAATGGGCTATCAAGAACGGGATCTACCTAAGTACTTCATCAAACTATTACCCCCAGGGTAATGGCCAAGCTGAATCTACAAACAAGAACTTGTTGAGGATCATTAGGAGGACTCTTGATGAGAATCAGAGGTCTTGGCATACCAAATTGAAATCAGCCTTATGGGCTGATAGGATAACTCCTAAAAGATCTACAAGTAACTCTCCATTCAAGCTTGTTTATGGAAGAGAGGAAATTTTTCCCATATCACTTGAGTTGCCAACACTGGAACTCATGAAACAGTTGGAGTTGTTGGAGTTTGAGCCCATGGAAGTCAGATATGCATAATTGATGGAGCTCCAAGAAATTAGAAATCAGGCATCCCAAGCAATGGAGAAGGATCAGGCTTTGATAAAGAAGACCTTTGATAGAAAGGCCAAGAACAGATCCTTCCAAGTTGGAGATCTAGTGTTAAAATGGGATGCGGATAGAGAAAAACCGGGAAGGCATTCAAAATTTGATGTCATTTGGAGTGGCCCATACATGGTCACAAAGTGTAAGGACAAAGAATGCTTTCTAGTTGTATTCATTAGATGGTGAAGAATTGTAGATTCCAGTCAATGGAATCCATCTCAAGCATTGCTTCTTTGAAGGAAATATTTCACCACTGTACATATTAGTTTCGGTTTTCATTCCTCCAAGTGTTTGTACACATTGTTTTGTTGTAGATTAGTTTTTCTTTCCCTAAGTGCTTTGGCACAAGCTTGTTGTTCCTGGAGATGTGTTTACAGGCCTTGCTCCATCAGGTGATATTCCATCTTCCTCCTTGTAGTGTTCTAGTCAGTTGGGGTAGCAAACAGAGAATTCAATGACTCCATACCCAATGGATTACTTCAAGCAATTGGTAACTTCATCCAGCAGGCAGATGACCCCTCTGAGTCGCCAAAATTGTTATCCAAAATGTGCCCCTGCTCATTTTTTGTGGCTAACTCCTCTCATTTTTTCCTCTCTTGTGCCTCAGTCATAATATTTTGCTTTTTAGGCACTCAAAACCTTCTGGAAATGACACCATTGGATAGAGCTCTTTCTCAGCTTTCCAGAAAGGTAAAGTTTTCCTCCTAACTCCATGTATTTTTGAAGTTATGGCTCGGCGGAGTTTTTTGGAAAAAATTTCCCCTGAAAGGCCCGCGGCCAATGAGATGCCGCCACGTGGCACCTAGAGTGGTGGAGCATGGGGAAATTTTGGAAAATTTTCCAAATGACCAAAAAGGTGCAAAAATTCGAATTTTTGCCCGCCAACCCGATTTGGCCCTATTTTGCCCTAAAACTTCAAATGGCCATATCTTTCGATCCAGAGCTCAGTTTTCACATTCTTTATATCAATAGAAAGATGGTGAAATTCTCTACAAGATTACAGGGTCTTTTTACATTTTGATGGAGTTTTGAGAGAGAAAATCAAAAAATACCTCTGACATGTGGTCATGGACAGAAATGACATTTCAACCACCGTTTTTAATGAAGAATGGCTCGCATTCTCTCCCAGCATGGATAAGTATGTCAGGGGATGGGTCTGTAAGGATGCCCATGCTGTTTTGAATGTGTTTTGGTTAATGGTTGAATCCCTTCCACGTTTTCTTACGTTTCTCTCTCCTTGGCTCGTCCCTTGCACTGTAAAAGCCAAATTTGGCTCATTTTCAAAGGGTTGAACATTTTTTGTGTATTGTAGGTCCCTGTTCTCACCTTGGAAGTGATTTTTGTGGAATATTAGACCTTTTCTAAGAACTACAACTCATTTTCACCTCCCAGGTGTTGTAATGCAAGTGATTTTGATGTTAAAATAACAATACAGGCCCTGTGATTAATTTTTCATCCTCTGCTGGTGTTGTTTGGTTAATTTATGATCCTTGATTACAATTATCAATTTGTGCATGAGGTTCTTTGTTGCATTTTTATGGATCATGTCAATCTGCGAAGTAAAAATACTCACCACTCCTTTGGTGCATCACCTATTAGCATTAGTTTTAGCTTTTTTGCATCCTTTATCTCTGTCTCCTTTGGAATTTAGGGTAGGGTTAGGAATATAGACCTCTGCAACTTGTAAGTGATAAATCTAACCAGAGGAATTGAGGAACCAGCCTCTAAAATGGAGATTATTTTCTCATTTTGCAAGTCCCACACTTGGGGAAAGGATTCAATGTTGTGCAATCACATTGGATGCTAGTATGATCAAACTAGAAATCTGATCAACATCTAGGGGGTGTCTTTCTGATTTGCAACAATAGTCCCACTTTTAGGGTTACAAGTTTCAGATTAGGTTCAAGGAGTAATTTTACCCCATACCCACTCTCTAACAGCTCAAATTTTCAACTCTATTTTTATCATACTTAATGTATTCAAAATTTCCCTAAATCATTCCCATTAGATAGGAAATTTTCTCACCTTTTGGTGATATAAAGAAGTCCTCCTAACTCCTTTAGGAACTCAAGATATGAGCAAGCGGACTTTAGAGGTCAAATTTTTCCCAAGGGGACACGTGTCAAGCAGGGGTGAAAAGAAAATTTTGTGTCGGCAGGTCACGGGGTGGCATTTGGAATTTTTCCTTGCATGGGAGAAAATTCCCATTTTCACTCGCACCTCTGCGGGTCCTCCAAGACATGTGGCGGCCTCAGAGTCATCGCCAGTGAAAACAAGGGAAGGGCGGAGCGGCGGGGTTAATTGGACATTTCACCAAAAGGGGGAGAAAAGCCAATTTGGCCTCCATGCACCTGTGGGTCTACCAGGGACACATGGTGCTCCATCATTCACCATAGGGAGAAGAGAGATAGGTGGAGTAGTAGGGAGATTCGGTGAATTTCTCCAAAGGGGAGAAAAAGGAAGAAAATTGACGCGCGGGTCCACGCATCCGTGGAAGGATCTTCTCCGAGGCAGGGTGGGAGTGCGGGGCCATGGAAGGTTTAAGGGAAATTTTCCCAAACAAATCTCAAAAGAAAAAAGGTCACACTGGTTCTACCCCCTCCGCCAACACGCCATGCTACCACATGGCAGGCACTGTGATAGGTCATGAGCATGAGGGCAAAAAGGTAAAATTTTCTAAAATTTTAAAAAGTCCTAAGGACAAAAATGATGTCGCACCTCCACCGCTGCCCCGTGAGGACATGTGGCACCCTCTAATTGGCTGTGGGTTAGTAGAGAAAAAGATGAAAATTTTCCCGAACTAAAATTTTTCAAAAAAAATCTAAGGATTTTTAATGGGAATTTTTCGAGCCGCGGGCCCGCTAGGGAAAATTTTCTCAAATTTTCCGCCAAGGTAAGAAAAATTCAAAGTGCCATAACTTTTGCTAGGAAGCTCGGTTTTGGGAAAACGAGGACTTTCTAGAAATATCTCGATTCCCTCTTTGCACAAGAAACATAAATTTTACATTTTGATAAATTTTAAGGGGTCAATTTTGCAAAAAGTATCTACAGGATTTTAAAAAGCCAACTAGTAATTTCCAAATTTTAAATTTGATTAAATTGGATCTCCTCCTTCGTTCAACATGCAAAAGACATAAAGAATTGATCTAGGAGGGTTTAAAGTGTTTTAGGAAGGTAAATTTGTTCAATTGATTTCAATTTGCATTTTTCCAACAATTAACAAAAAAATGACTGTTAGAGGGATTGGATTCAATTTTACATTAATTTAACTTGTCTTCTTAAGTGTTCTTTGTCGATTTGAGTTCCTTAATGGATTAGCATGCTAAATTTCAAGGTTTCCAAGTTTATTATAATGTGTAGGCCCGAACTGTACATTTTGATTAATTTTATTGTCAGTTTTAAAGTTTATAACAGAGATCTATTTCTTTTAAATCTGTATATCAAATTTATCATTTAAGTGTGATACTTTATTTCTAATATGGTCTAATACATTTAGTTGTTTGTAAACAAATCATTTCAAAGCTAAATTGTAAATTCTAATTTCCAATTTTGTATATATCCAAAAGACAATTTATTGTAATTTCCTTACATACGTATTTCCTTTCCTTTACAATTAAACAGAGATCCCAATCACAATTTGATAATTCAACTCAACACAACAATGCAAATGAGAGATGAACTTGCAATTCTTTATTAACTCCAAAGAGAATACATCTTTACATATTCCATTCCTTGAATGTAATTAACAAAGTTCTATTTCTTTCCAATAACAATACAAAATGTACATGTCTTTCACAATTCCAATATCTAACTTCATAATCAAATTACATACATCTTTCTTCACAAAATACATGTTACAATTTCATCCACAACAAGTGGGAAAGGATTACAAATAAATATGTTTTCACAAGGGACTGTCAAACTACATTTTTCCTTTGCTCCAGGACAGCAACATGCACATTTTCTCTTTCTCTAAGTTGATCACAAAAAAGAGGGGGAAAGGCAACGCTCTCTTCCCAACCAAGACATCCAATGAAAGGAGAAGCATTCCTTCATCATTGGCCCCCAAGACCCATCCAAGATACAATAAAAGGTGTGATTCAACCCATGGCAAAAACTAGCTTCCACAACACACAACATTCTTTCAAACATGTACATTTCAATATAAAACATAGTTCAACACAAAACAGCAATTTACAACTGCAATTGAAAACATTCCAATCAAAACTCAGGATTGATCATGCAAGACAAAGGAGAAAGGTTTATGGGGAAGCTACTTATGCCTCCCAATTTGGAATTAGGCATCCACTAGAACAACCCAAGAAAAATAATTCATCCCACACACATCCTTATGCCCCCACGTATTTCCTTATGCCCACCCCAAAGTAAGAAATGCAAGCTATTTCTTTTCCATGGTGGATCCCAAACCCAAACTCCCTCCACAAAATTTGATGCCAATGGCATTCCTTATGCCCCCACATGGATTTCCCATAGCCTTCTCCTACACCATCCCTAAGGCATTCTACCTAACCAGCTAAAAGTTAAATCAAAGCATGCACCATTCACACAACACAATCAAGAAAATGACAGCATAAAAAGGGAGAGTTAAATTCCTACCTCTCCATGGTTACTTTTGTTTCCAATAGCAAGCTTCAAATGCCAAGAACATAGTTCAAAACAACAATTCCAAGTATGAAGTTATCTCCAAATTCCTCCACAATCCACAAGAGCTCCAAACAGCAAAAATGCACCCCCAAGGAAGAATGCAAAAAGGTTCAACAACCCAAAACAAGCAAAGAGTTTGAATTATATAGAAGAGGGAGAGAAGAGGATGATGTGGATCCATGTAGGATGCCACATCACACATCCTCCAATTCAAACACAAAAGACAAAATCCATTCTCCCAAGCACAATAAAGAGGTGGGTGAAAATATGACAAGTTACTTACACACTCCAAAAATCCCACACCTCAAGGGATAGAAAATTAAATAAAATGTAAGAGAGTGCAACCCAAAACAAGCAACATGATTAATAAAATTCATTATAAAAGTCACAAATCACATCTCCAACCATAAGTATGGTTGGTAAATTAAATTTAGAGGCATGGGACAAGTTTTACTTGTCCCACAAGCCTCCAAAACAACCCCCAAGGACAAATTCGAATTTCCATGGAGGTGGAGTATTTCTTACTCCAAAATCTGACTTACACAAGCTCTTAAAAATTTAATACAAATATCCAACAGCTTCTATTATTACTTTCCCATATCCCAATCTTATTTATTTTAATTTTTAACTATATGATTTCTCATATTAATTCTCCACATTTAATTAATTAAAAGAAAGAACACATTACTAATAAAATACATACAAACAATAAATAAAATTCAATCACATTAATAAAATACACAAACCCATGGTCACATATAAATGAAATCCCCCATGGGAATCCCACCAAAATACAACACACACACACACACACAAAGTTACCATGGCAACCTTGTTGAATTCACCTAGAATTCCATTTTGGTTGGTCACCGATCCCCAATGTTTTGTTGTGATATTTTTAACTGTAAAATGCAAATACCTCCTTGACCTCGTGGCCATATCAGAACATCCAACATGATATAAATAAAATCACAAAATCATCTAAGTATGTAAATCACAACAACATCAAGGTAGTTTAACATTATAACATACAATTCATCCCAACAACTATATCATCATCATAAAATATCTAAAATCACATGTCTGAACAACATCCATAAAACATCCATGTCAAATAGTATATCATCATCCACATATGAGTGTCTCTAATAATCATCATGCATCATAACCAAATCAAGATCAACAATAATCCATGATCAAATGTCTAACAACATACTAAATCAAAACATAGTAATGTCTCTGATGTAATCACAATATCAAAATAAGCATCAAAAGGTGTCAAAGGGAAGTGGGCACTACATGGCACATGCACACTTTGCGGATCTAGATTTATAAAGAGGGGTGCAACTTCCTAATCCACACATAGGTGCTTCAGTTTGACTTGGCATATTAATTTCATGTTTCTAAAAATTTGTTGCCTAGAGTGCTAACATCATTGCAGGTTTTATTTTTGCATGGATATGCTAGACTAGACATTGGATAAACCTTACATGTTTAATTATAAGAGTAAGGTCATGTATGCTCTTCCCTCACATCTTTTGGGGTGATCTTGGGAATTAGAAATGATTCTTATGTATTTTATTGCTTTGAGAATGTGTTGAATGTCCAAATTGAGAAAAGATATATTTCATGTTTGAATTAAGTGTTTCCATTTGTTGATTTCTTGGATTTTGCATCATGTATACACATCTCTTGCATCTTAGAGAAATCTTGAGAATCAAAAACAATGTTTATTCTTTTCATGGAAAATTACCAATCCGTTGTGCAGAACCAAAAATGCCTGTCAAAGAAAAGGTGGCATTGAAACAAAATTAAACTACTAATACAATTTCCATGTAGATTTTCAAAATGTGTTCAAGTAAATCACATCCAATTTTAAAAAGATAAAGAAACACACCACAATCATCACATTGCATTTGTAGGTTCAGATAAGGGTACGTCCCATCTACTTAAAACTAGCTTATAACCCCTTGGCACTAGCCTTAAGCTACAACAATGGGGGTGGTCCTAGGAACCCCAAAGTAGTCCACACAAGAGGGAACCTTGTGGATGAAACGGGAAGTGATTTACATAACCTACTTGACTAGTATTACCATTTGTGAGATTTAGCGTCACAAGTCATCTGTATCATGACCCTAGTGAGAGTACATGATGGACACATTTATTGCCCACTGTGCTTGAAGGGGGTAAATTAAAGCTGAGATACTCCAAGAATTAGTCAGTGTAACTTTTCTTGGTAAATCGAGCTCACTCTTAGATTACTTATGACACCTAGTTGAGTGAACCACCTAAGAAGATATCTTTGACTAGGAGCCAACTTGGACCACATCAAAGACAATTTGAGTTGAGAGCTATTGTTCATCACAAAACATGTGAAGCGTTACTTTTTCTTAGTTTTTCACTTGCCCTAAGGTGAGGTGAAACTCTTCCAAAGTAAGGCCAACATTTTTCAACCCCAATTGATCTACTTCCTTCACTTTCTTTTGACACTTTATTGATCAAAAGAAGAGTGACTACCTTTGCATTATCAATTGATTGTTTCACCATTTTTGTCCGTTTACACCCATCCATGTTTGCGGATGGGTTTTTAAATGTCTAAAGTGTGTGGAGATGTTTTTATATCATTGGTATCCTTTTTGATCTTGATACCCAAGTCAATATCATCATTGTAGTTAGGCTTGGTTCATCACTTTGATTCTCCTTTGAACGGTTATCTTGTTTATATTGTGTCGCTACAATTTTTATACTTACGTCTTGTTTCTTGTAAACTTGACCTAAATATCTATATTGTAAGGTTACGCTATATACACTTTAACCATTCCCAGGTATACTATCGCTTTAGTTTGATTTCAATTATTACCTCAATTCTGAAGAGTGTTAAGTGTTACCACTTGTGCATGTTATATCAATATCATCTTGATATCAATACATTACTTTCTCACCAATTTTGGTTAACATATCTTGGTGAAATTTTTATGTCACTCAAATTATAAATAACACCTTTTAGAATATATGTCTTGATTGAATTCGGGCATGCTTCTAGTATACTTTGTTTGAAGGTCACATTAACTTATTGTTATTACTTACGCCTTGTTCATTTATTTGAACTCGACATAAGTAGGGACATTTTGTTAATCATCCTATGACACCAACTACCTTTCCAAAAAAAAATTAGGAAATACTTCATTTGATTATTTGGTTTGAAACTCAAGCATTGCGTGGTGATTCTTGTTTAGCTCATTCATTTAAGAGAAAATTATTGTGTCACATTGGTTCTTCGACATTTATAACATATCTTAATTTCTTGACATTATTTTTTTCTTTTAGGTTTGATAAAAATATTTAAACACATTCACGAGATACCTTAGTGAACCTATTACACGTCATGGCTCCTAAAACAAGATTAGGACTCAAAAAGTAGGATTTGGAACAAGACATGAAAACTTGGGAAGCCTCAAACAAACAAAGGTCAAACCCTTTATTGGCCATGATCTTTGGCCTTTATTCTCCGTAGAGAAAGAGGTAGAATAAATGATAGATTGTAGTGGTGATGAGTTGGAATCACCACATGCATAATTTGATTTTGGCCCCACCTTGTTAGATGAATTCCTTTTTAGAAACAAGGATCAGGTACTAGGATGAGTTGTGGAGTTAGGAACCAGAATGCTTATCAAACAAGAGGAAATCCCACCTACAAATGATGTTAATGAAGAGGAGAAACCTCTTATTACATGGATTATACCTTAACACATGGACATCCTTCTACTTCTAACGTGGGAAATGATAATGTAGTGGGATTTAGAATACCTTTCCTTAAAGTACCACGTAAAGTTAGGATAGAACACAAAAATGTTTAACAACCTCCACACAAGCATGAAGAAGAAGAGGAACCTCTCGAAGAAGAAGTCACTATTTAAAAATAAATTTTCAACCTTAGTAGACAATTAGCTTTGTTAACATCTCATATATAAAATGAAATAAATAAGAATGTACAAAATACAAAACCTAAGGTCAAAATTAGTGAGATTCAACTAGAACATCGGGAGAAGACAATACAAAACACGGTGTATGTATATCCCTTTTTATCCTACCAAAGAAAAATTACTCACTCAATAATTACAATCTATGAAAGTGAAAATTACAAGCCTCCAAGAGAGTATTGTGGGGAATATCATAAAATATCAATATGAAGAGCTATGTCCCCATTCGTTTGATAAAACTATGATGCTTCAACCCTTCCCTAAAAAGTTTGACATGCCAAATTTTGAAAAATATAGAGGGAAAGGTGACCTACGAGACCATGTAAAATATTTTTACATGACATGCCAAGAAGTGGCCTACGATGAAAATTACCTCATATGACTCTTTCCAAACAGTCTAAGGGGTCAAGCCTTGGAATGGTTCACTTGCTTACCTCGTGGGTCTATTTTCACATGGCTTGGCGGCGAGAATCTTTGTATGAAACTTCTAGCACAACATAGAAAGTGACACAACCATGGTGGATTTGTGTGGCACTAAACAACATCCTAACGAGACATTTGCTAGCTTCTGCAAAAGATAGAGAGGGATAGCCGATTGCTTCTCTTGTGCATTCCCTAAAAATATCTAGTGAGTATCCGTGTTCCAAATCTCAACCCAGACATCACTTTTCATCTACAAATGCATTGTGTTCACACCTTCGAAGAGGTTATTGAAAAGGGAATTCAAATAGAGAAATCCCTTATTTCCAAAGGAACCATTAAATCACACTCTAAGGATAACCAAAATGCAAAACCCATAGAAAATCCAAAAATATTTAACAAGAACAAGAATGTGGTGGGAGATAGAATCACAAATTCCAAACATGTACAAATGGTTCAAACTAGTCAACCTTTTAAACTGACCAAAGGGCCTATTCAACCACCACCTAAATGTATAATGTTCACTCCTCTCAATGAGCCTTTGTTGGCCATATTGAAGCAATTAGATGCAGCTCACATGGTGACTTATCCCATGACACAACCCTTTGATGAAAATGCTCAAAACCATCATGGTACAAAGAGCATGACTATTGTGAATTACATCGTGTCAAGGGACACTAAACGAGAACAATGTCTATGACTTTGTCACTACATCCAAGATTGCATTGATAATGGGGAGATAGAAGTGGACACCCTGGAGAAAACAAAAACACCAAATGAAAAGATGGGAATATTTAAAGAACCATTCCCTAAACATGGTAATTCGATGAGAAAATTTTGGATCGAGGAGATTCATCCCAGAGTTACAATGAGAAAATTATCTATACATCAAGAAGGAAAATAATCATTATGATTTTCTCATTGGATATATCTACTCTCCTAATGACCATGTGAACACCATTCAAATCAAGAGAAAGGATTACGCTACGGTAATAAGGTGCACCCACCTCATGATTCATGAACCCTCTCTATCAACCTCATAAGATGGTAGGTATAACCTCTTAGAACAACTTGAGAAGATGTCTACCAAGATTTCAATCTTGGATCTTCTCAAAGTATCGAATGTACATAATTACATCTTGTACAAAAATTAATAGGGTCGAGTACCACTAGAAGTTGACCATTCACATCTTCAAGTTTTGGTTGCCAACATTGTACTAACTAAGTATATCTCTTTTAATCATAGGGAGAACCCTATTGAAGATCTAATGCATAATCTCCCCTTATATATTGAGTTATTTGTTACCCGCCAAAATATAAAACAGGTGATACTGGACAACGGATCAGGGCTGAATATATGCACGTTGAAATTAATTAAGAAACTGGAACATATAGAAGAAGATCTAAAGTCCTACATCATTACCATTACCACTTACGACAATGCGGGAAGGGAATCACCGCACAATCACATTACCAATGGAAGTGGGACCCACTTGTCATCAAATGAAGTTTCATGTATTGGGCTTAGAACTTCCATACAATATGATTCTTGGTCAACCATGGATTCATGTCATGCAGTCATTCCATCAACATTCCAATACATGAGGGATACACTTTGTCATAATACAAGGAGATCTAGAGTCCTTCGCTCACTATAGGTATCTCAATAGTTTTTCACGTAAGGGTGCCTATATGTGTCCCTCTATTAATATGGCTATTCCTTTTCAATCTGAAGCCATGGAGTCATAGGTAGATTCAAATTCCCTAAGTTCTTGCACTGTGAGGCTTCTACATCAACTTCTCCTTTTGATTCATGGGAGATGAAGGTTATGGAATATGGTTTTGGAGAATATAATGTGAAACAAGCTCTTTTGGTTTCATACCTATTGTTGTCACATAAAACTAGAGGTCGGCCCAACTATCATTTTAGACAGCCTAGAGATGAGTGAATTATTGGGTAATTTTTACCTAGAGGGTTACTCGCTGAAGAGTTTCTTGGACTCACCTACGACTTGGGTCCCAAAAGATACTCAACCAACTTGCTATCAAATTCTTGAGTATGAGAAGTCTAGTTGGATGATGTATTACATTGGTTACAAAGGTCTAGGATGAAGAAAGAATGAACAAGTACCAAGAGAACCAGTTCCTCTTCCACATTTCAACATGGAAAGATATGACATCAACATTTAACCCTATGGATCGCACCCCAATGATCAATATGTCACTTGTTCGAGCATGAATATAGCTCGATTATTTAGGTGTTGGCTAACAAACAAGTGCAAAAATCAATGGAAAAAAAAAGTGATCACACCAAGGGTGAAAATCTCATAGAGACACCCTTGGAAGAAGATCTCAACCTTCCTCTTGATCCTAAAAATATGGAGGATTTTTAAAAAATTCTAGTGGAAGAAACCATTAATGTGAATATTGGAAAAGAAGATGATCCAAAGATAGTCAAACTAGGAACTTCACTCTCGCACGAGGCAGAAAACATCCACCATGCTTCTGTAGAAATTAGTAGATGTATT
The DNA here is from genome assembly GCA_018340775.1 of Taxus wallichiana var. yunnanensis. Classification (NCBI taxonomy): domain Eukaryota; kingdom Viridiplantae; phylum Streptophyta; class Pinopsida; order Cupressales; family Taxaceae; genus Taxus; species Taxus wallichiana. The sequence continues at coordinate 67,547,500 of CM031235.1, read as the reverse complement.
CACATGGTCCTATAAGGATATGTTGGGCTTGGATCCAACTTTGTTATTGCATAACCTTGTAGTGTATGCAGATGCCAAGACCATCAAAAACAAGCTCAAAAAATACATCCACAAGTGGCTCTTCTAGTTAAAGAAGAGCTAGAAATATTTTTAGTGGTGGGCTTCATTAGACCTATTGATTACTCAAAATGGATATCAAACATAGTCCTCATACAAAATAAACACATCGTCGAGATTAGAATCTGTATGGATTTTAGAGAGATCATATTAATATCCAGTGTGATTGCATAACATTGAATCCTTTCTCCAAGTGTGGGACTTGAAGAGTGAGAAAGGAATCTCCAGAGAAAGGCTGGTTCCTATTCCTCTGTTCAGGTGCACACGAAATATGCAGAGGGTTTTCTCAAAATCTAATCTAATCTGCCAAGGAGACAAGGTAAGAAGATGCATAAAATAAATCTAAGCTAATAGAGGTGATGCACCGAGGAATGAAGAACATATGCTTTGCCACATTAAACACAGACCATGTAGATATAACACAACACCATGCACAGATAGCAAAAATGCAATGAAAGATCAAGAATGACAGTAATAAATATGTAAGAGGGTTTAGAAGCAACCACAGACACATATATATTGCTCAAGGATCGATTCAATACATTGCAATGGCCAAAAGCAAGAAACGGTGTTACAGTCTATATGGGAGGTTTGAAAACTCCACAAATCTTCTTATGAACAGGAGAGAAGGGAGGGTGCAAAGCAAAAAATGTCCAACACCAGAAAGAAACCCCTCCTTACAATATATAGGAAGAATGGGAGAGAAAAGAGAGAGGAATTCGAACTGCCCCAACCACCTCTAGGTTGCATTTAATTCGTCCATCATGGCAGAAGCGGCGGGTTCTGGCAAAGCGGCGGTTTGCCTAACAGAAGCGGCGGGTTGTCTGCTGCATTAAAGTTGTTAGTTGAGCATCACTTCTGCTTATTATTTCGTGCCAGAGGCGTCTTCTGATTTTCTTTCTTCAAACTGAACCAAAATGCAAGATTGACCCTGGAAACGTGTAGAGAATCTCACAAGCTTTCCGTTGATATCAAGAACGTGTAAATCCGAGCTCTGGATCGAAAGATATGTCAATCTGAAGATTTAGGACACGGAACAGTGAAAACGGATTTTTGAATTTCTTCCCGCGCTCTGCCACTTGGATGACACGTGGCGCGCTCTGATTCGCTGAATAATTCTCTCTCCTCTACTTTTCGGTGGGCTTTCCTTTGAATTTTCCTCGTGGGTTCTTAAATGGGACACGTGGCACGATCCTATTTGTTCGGCTCGGTGCTCGAAAATTCACCCTTTGACTTTTCTGACCTTTACTCCTATGAGGACACGTGGCAATTTCTCAATGGTTCTCGGGCCTGCCGGGTCTTCCGCGTACTTCGCGTCCATCCGTCCGGACGTCCCTTTTGATTTTGGACCTCTTGGGACAATTTCGGCCGATTCGGCCGGTTCGGGTATTTCTGGCCCGCTTGTTCCACTTTTTTCGGACTGACTTGACTCCTTTCGGCCGGTTCGGGTCCTTTTGTCCCGCGCGTCCCAATTGCTTTTGGGCTCCTTGTGCTGATTTCGGCCGGTTCGGACATTTCGCGCATTTTTGTCCCGCTTGTCCCGAAGGCGATCCTCTTCAGCAGTTAGCCAATTTTTCTCCTCGGCTGGATCGGCTTTTCGCGCCCGTCGCGTACTTCTGTCCCACTTGTCCCATTTTCTTTTGGACTGCTTGTGCTCATTTCGGCCGAACCGGCCGGTTCGGGCATTTTTGTCCCGCTTGTCCCGAGCAACACTTAGGACTAGGACTTAGCCGATTTTCACGATTTTTTCTGGATTGACCTATTTGCCTTTCTGCAACCTTTGATGCATGTTATCGAAATTTTACCCTGGGGGGTGAAATTTTGACAACAATTTTGACGACTCAGCGGGGTTACCTGCCTGCTAGGTAGAAGATCAGTGGCCTTTTAGCGGTCCATTGGGCATGGAGTTAAGCATTATCCTGAAACAAGCCTGATACTGCAACTTCCCCTTCAGCAACACTCTGAACTGTAGAAAACAACCTGAGAGCAGCAAAACCTATGCCAAAGCACTTAGGGAAAACAAAACCTAATCTCTAACGGAAACAATGTGCATACGCACTTGGAGGAAAGAAAATCTAAACTAGTATTTACTGATGTAGTGAACCTCCCTCTTAGTAGCAACGCTTGAGATAGATTCCATTAGCAGGAATCTGAAGTTCTTCACCATCCAATGAGGCCAATTGGAAAGCATTGTTGTTCTTGCACTTTGTGACCATGTATGGGCCACTCCAAATGGCATCAAATTTTGAATGCCTTCCTGGTTTTGCCCGATCTGCATCCCATTTCAGAACTAGGTCCCCTTCCTGGAAGGTCCTTGCCCTAGCTCTCTTATCAAACCATCTTTTTACTACGGCTTGATCCTTTTCAATCATCTGAACCGCATGTTCTCTGATTTCTTCTAATTCCATCAATTCTGCATACCTGGCCTCCATTGGTTCGAATTCAGATAACTCAAGCTGCTTCATGAGCTCCAAGGCTGGCAATTCTAATGATATAGGCAATACTGCCTCCTTCCCATAGACCAACTTGTAGGGAGAATTACCTGTAGACCTCTTTGGTGTTATTCTGTCAGCCCATAATGCTGATTTTAGCCTTGTATGCCATGTTCTTTGATTTTCATCCAGAGTCCTTCTGATGATTTTTAGCAAATTCTTGTTTGTGGACTCTGCCTGTCCATTACCCTGCGGGTAATAATTTGAAGAGGTGCTCAAATAGATTCCATTCTTGACAGCCCATTCTGTAATTTTTGAACCTATGAATGCTAATGCATTATCTGATATGATGGTGGCCGGCACACCGAATCTGGTTATTATCCCTTCATAAAAGTCTAGTATGCTAGACTCACTTGCCTCTTTGAGCGCTACTGCCTCGGTCCACTTGGTGAAATAGTCTGTTGCTGTAAGAATCCACTTGTGGCCTTGACTCGAATTGGGATTGATGACTCCAATGAAGTCCAATCCCCATTGCATGAATGGATGATCTACTGAAATTGGACGAAGGGGAAGTGCTGCTAACCTTCCTTTCCCTGTGAAGAACGCACATTTCTTGCATTTTTTAACCCATGAGTAGCAATCATTGAATACAGTAGGCCAATAGTAACCAGCTTTCATGATTTTGAGAGTTGTTACTCGTGGGGTGAAATGGCCTCCTGCCTCCCCGTCATGGAACTCTTGTAAGATCCTCTCGATCTGACCTGTCCCGATGCATCTCAATAGAACACCGTTGATGTCCCTTTTAAACAAAACATTATCAACAAGCACATAAGGAATTGCTTGTAATCTGAAGTACCTTCTTTTCGCTTTGCTCATTTCTGGAGGGCACATGCCTGTTTGTAGGAAATGTATCATATTCTGAGTCCAACAGGGGGTGAACACATCATCATTTTCCTGTTTTTGATCTTCTTGTAATAGCAGGACAGCGTCTTCTTCATCTTTTGGGCTGTCTGGTTGTTTGGAAGCGAGCTGCTCACACAAACCTTTGCCTCTTACCAGCTTGGTGATCCTTATCTCAATGTCATACTCCATGACACGGGTGATCCATCCTGCCCTTTTCTCATTCAAATCTTTGTTGAGGAGGAAGTCCTTAACCCCAGCATGTGAGACTAATAACTGGACCTTGTTATTTGAGACCAAATGCTTGAATTTCTTCAAGCTTCTGATTACTGCAAGCACATGCTTTTCAATAAAAGAGTACCTTAATTCGCAGTCATTTAGGCTCTGGCTGAAGAAAGCAATCGGCTGCTCCTCATTATATTTGTTCTGTTGTACCAGAATAGCAGAAATAGTGTCATCACCTCCAAACGCATAGAGGATGAAATCCTTAGAAAAGTCAGGGTTGATGAGAGTAGGTGCCTGGGAGATGGCTTCTTTGATTGCTTCAAAACTCTCCTTGCCTTCTGCCGTCCATTTGAAAACCATGCTTTTCCTTAACATTTTGGTGATGGGCTTGACAAGGGCTGCAAAGTTTGGGACAAACCTTCGAACAAAGTTTATCCTTCCCAGGAAACTCTGAAGGGCTTTCTTGTGACTTGGCAATGGTAGAGCTCTTATGGCTTCAACCCTCTCTGGATCAATTGCTAATCCTTCCTTGGAGACAATGTGGCCAAGGAGTTTCCCTTCATGTGCAAGAAAGATGCATTTCTTAGGATTCAAAGACACTCCAAACTTTCTACACCTCTGAAAAACTTGCCTGAGGTGAAAGAGATGGTCTGCAGCATTTTTTGAGAAGACAGTAATGTCATCTAAGTATATCAGTACTGCCTTGTTGATCAAGCCTTTGAATGCCATATCCATAGCTCGCTGGAATGTTGCTCCGGCGTTCGACAGTCCAAATGGCATCTTCTTGTAAGCATACGTGCCCCATTTGGTTGTGAAGGCTGTCTTGAATTGGTCTTCCTCCTTCACCATAATTTGATTGAAGCCTGAGTAACCATCAAGTAGCGAAAACCTTTCTGATCCAGCTACGACCTGCAATATTTGCTCCATGGAAGGGAGTGGATAATGGTCCTTGAGAGATGCCCTATTGAGGTCTCGGAAGTCAACACATAGCCTGATCTCTCCACTTTTCTTTCTGACCGGAACCAAGTTCGCAACCCAGCTTGAGTGCTTGATAGGGAATATAATTGCTGACTCAATCAGCTTGTCCAGCTCCTTCCTCATGAGAGGCTCCATGTGTGGATTGACTGGTCTCTGTTTCTTTGCTGACAGGGCTTAGTATTTGGATCCACTCGATGGTATGCTGAGCTAAGTTAGGATTGAAGCCCTTCAAGTCTTCATAGCTCCAAGCAAACACGTCAGGGAATTCTTGACAAAGCTGTATGAACTCATATCTCTCTTGCTCAGTTGTCATTTTTCCAATTTGCAATGGCTTGTTCTCTTTTACCAAGATGGATACCGAATCTTCCCTCTTGACCTGAATATTTGCTTTCTCCTTTCTAAACTGATCATTGGGGTTAAAAATGGACTCCAAGGTGACAAGTCCCTTGGGCAGCTTGTCAGTTCTCAGCTGTATCACCTGGTCACCATATTGCTTTGTTCCAACTTCTCTTGATTCTTAGGCGAGAGAACTCGGCTTCTTCTACTGAAGCGGATGATTTGTTGATCATTCTCAAATACCTGCCAACTGACATCGTTATCCGGCACTGAAGGCCTCACAATCACGTGGATGTTTGGCTGTACCTTGTCTTGTTGAATGTTTTCTACGATGTCAAAGGCTGCCCCTACTGCTGCAAGCCTGTCAGCAGCTTGATTCTCTTTTCTGGGAATGGCCTTGATGCCGAAACCTTCAAAATCCTCCATGAGGTCCCACACCCTGTTCTTGTAGCATCTGAGTAGATCATTTTTGGCAGCATGCTGTCCCTTGACCTGATTTACAATCAGCTCACTGTCCCCAAAAACTTGCAAGTTATTTATTTTTCTTTTTATTGCCCAATGCATCCCCTGCACCAAGGCTTCATATTCAGCAGTGTTATTGGAGCATGCAAATTGAAATCTAAAAGCTGAATAATACTTTACTCCTTGCGGTGAAATAAGCATGGCTCCTCCTCCTGCGCCTTGTCTACTCCTTGATCCATCAAAAAACAGTTGCCATACCTCGTTCTCATCCTTGTGGTTTGGCTTGGTGATGCTAGGAATAGGTTGACTTTCTTCGTGTATACAATAGACCCCAGTTCAGATTCTTCTACTTCTTGATAAGGATCAAAAGCATGCACCTTGCTTGCCCATTCATCAAGAGTCAAATCCGGGATACTTCCACCTTAGTGTCGGCTTCATCGGTGCGAGGTGATCTTCTTGATCAAATGCTGAGCAATTGGTATTAATATGACTTGGAGTATAGGGTTCAATGTGGAAGTCTGCAATAGGTTCTGACCTAATTGTAGCTTTAGTTCCATACCTCGTTCTGAACAGCATGTGTGACCAATCAGCGGACAAATATCCCCCAATCCTGGCAGTAAAGTCCCTTGACAAGCATAGGGCAAAGAGTGGTGGAAGGTCTATGACTGAGACGTCTTGTAAGACAACAACATTTGGACATGCATGCAAGGTAAGACTTAAATTTCTAATCACTCCAACCGTTGCTATTGCTGTCCCATCTAATTGCACTACTCCCTTAGTTGTTATTTCATACTGGAGCCCTAGCTGATCAGCTATCTGTTTAGGCATTACTGAACTACTTGCCCCAGAGTCAATCATGCAATTATGTACCAACTTGTCTCCTATGATCAATGAAACATAAAATGGAGGGCTTGACATTTTACCTTGTTGTGCTCCATGATTTCCTTCAGGCTGGGCAGCATTTGTAAGCACTTTGTCTTGCCTTTGAACCTGCTGATTCGAAATTGGCCAGTCCTTCATAGCAGCTTGCAGCAGATCTCTTTGGCCTAGGATGGATAGGGATTCCCACATAGATATATTGACGTTTGTTTTCTTCATCTGATCAATGATACTGAATGGTGATGAAGGATCTCTCTGCTGTCCCTTGATTTGCACATTTGCTCCTTGAATATGGGCAGCAACAGCTGGCATTTGATTTGGCCAAGGGGCTGTTCTTGGCTGCCCTCGTGCATTTGAAACTGGGTTTTGCTTGCCAATCATTTGTGGAGCTGTGGAAGGTTGTGGATTGGCTGGGGCTAACAGCTGTTCCTCACCCAAATTTCTCCTTTTTGACCTTGTGTTGGCTGCAACACCTTGAGAGACTGCCTGATTCATACCACAGAAATCCTCTGCCTGCCAATTTACCAATGTGGTGTCATTTGGGGCAGGTTGCTGTTGGAATGTTTCTTGTTGTTGGCTGTTTTCTTGACTACTTTCACCCTCCACACCAGCACTTGTTACCATTAAAGCTTGGGTTAAAGCACCATTATAGCACATGGATTGATTATGGGGTTCATTACATGGAAAACACCATTCATACTCCTGGGCAATATTGTTTTGTGCTGGTACTAATGCCTTAGAGGCAGATATGGCATTTGGATTATAGGGCTGGAATGGTCTATTGACAGGAGGCCTTGTTTGATTCATATTTGCAGCTGGATTAGGTGGCCTTTGAGGCTGATATGGCTGCCTATTAGGTTGAGCTTGAGGCTGATACGAAGGTCTAAAACCTTGAGTTTGCTGTCTCTTGAGTGTGACCAGCTCATTACCTAAATTTTGCAGTTGCTTCATGACTTCTTGAAGCTCATTTGGGGCACTTGGAGATGAAGTGGAAGCTTCATTTGAACTCTGATTTCTAGGAGTGGGAGAAGGAGCTAAGACAGGTGCTTGACTAGTACTTGGGCTCTCTAAACTTGGATATAATGGCATTGGAGGCCTAGGAGCTAGCTTGCCAGCTTGAATCAGACAATTTTCAGCTCTAATGGCAATACTATAAGCAGCAGGGATAGTTGTGCCTCCCATGGATTGAATCAACATAGAAATATCAGAATTTAAAGCTTTAAGGTAGTATAGAAAAGCACCTTCTGCTGTTGGTCTGACTGCTACTGGAATTCTATCCCAAGATCTTTGAAATCTGAAGTTGAAGTCAGTTAGCTGCTCATTGGAAGCTCTCTTGATGGTTGTCAGCTGCTCCAAAAGAGACAAGTTGTCTCCCTTCTCTCCAAATTGATTATGAAGTGCAATACACAGCTGATTCCAGTTCGTGATAGAAGCAGCTTCAAGGCTCCTAAACCATTGCAATGCTTTTCCCTTGAATGAAGACGCCAGCAATTTGACAGCTACTTGCATCTCATTAATCTCATGGATTGCACAAATGTTAGCAATGTCCTTGACATGATCACCAGGAGTGGTCTGGTTTTCTCCAGTAAAATATGGAATGTTCTTCAATGCTGCAACTGGGATTGGATTTTGTGCATTGAGAGCAAGTGGGCTGCTGCCTGTGAAGTTGACATAGGGGTTTACTGGTTGCGCCATTCTGAGTGGTCTTAAAACCCTTGTATATTGAAAGAAAGGCCTGTCAGGTGGAGGAGTTGAGAGAGTTCTGTTTGGTGGAGATGGAGACCTTTGAATCCTTCTTCCTCTTTGCCTTCTTCTTGGAGATAGTTGCAGGTATTCAAACGGCACTTCCTCTTCTCCAGCTCTTGACCTTGTGATTCTTCTCATAAGCTTTTAGGCCTGACTGCTGAAACTTAGTTGATTCTTCCCTTTGGAGTCGCCAGATATGCAAATAATAGCTCTTTTTAAGCAAGAAAATTGCAGCAGATGCACATCAACCTTGCTGCAATAAAAAATGAGACCTCTGGTCCCACCGGGCGTGCCAAAACTGTTGATGCAAAATCACAGCACCCCTGGATATTGATCAGTTTTCTAGGTTGATCATATTAATATCCAGTGTGATAGCATAACATTGAATCCTTTCTCCAAGTGTGGGACTTGAAGAGTGAGAAAGGAATCTCCAGAGAAAGGCTGGTTCCTATTCCTCTGTTCAGGTGCACACGAAATATGCAGAGGGTTTTCTCAAAATCTAATCTAATCTGCCAAGGAGACAAGGTAAGAAAATGCATAAAATAAATCTAAGCTAATAGAGGTGATGCACCGAGGAATGAAGAACATATGCTTTGCCACATTAAACACAGACCATGTAGATATAACACAACACCATGCACAGATAGCAAAAATGCAATGAAAGATCAAGAATGACAGTAATAAATATGTAAGAGGGTTTAGAAGCAACCACGACACATATATATTGCTCGAGGATCGATTCATACATTGCAGATGGCCAAAAAAAAACGGTGTTACAGTCTATATGGGAGGTTTGAAAACTCCACAAATCTTCTTATGAATAGGAGAGAAGGGAGGGTGCAAAGCAGAAAAAATGTCCAACACCAGAAAGAAACCCCTCCTTACAATATATAGGAAGAATGGGAGAGAAAAGAGAGAGGAATTCGAACTGCCCCAACCACCTCTAGGTTGCATTTAATTCATCCATCATGGCAGAAGCGGCGGGTTCTGGCAAAGCGGCGGTTTGCCTAACAGAAGCGGCGGGTTGTCTGCTGCATTAAAGTTGTTAGTTGAGCATCACTTCTGCTTATTATTTCGTGCCAGAGGCATCTTCTGATTTTCTTTCTTCAAACTGAACCAAAATGCAAGATTGACCCTAGAAACGTGTAGAGAATCTCACAAGCTTTCCGTTGATATCAAGAACGTGTAAATCCGAGCTCTGGATCGAAAGATATGTCAATCTGAAGATTTAGGACACGGAACAGTCGAAAACGGATTTTTGAATTTCTTCCCGCGCTCTGCCACTTGGATGACACGTGGCGCTCTGATTCACTGAATAATTCTCTCTCCTCTACTTTTCGGTGGGCTTTCCTTTGAATTTTCCTCGTGGGTTCTTAAATGGGACACGTGGCACGATCCTATTTGTTCGGCTCGGTGCTCGAAAATTCGCCCTTTGACTTTTCTGACCTTTACTCCTATGAGGACACGTGGCAATTTCTCAATGGTTCTCGGGCCTGCCGGGTCTTCCGCGTACTTCGCGTCCATCCGTCCCGGACGTCCCTTTTGATTTTGGACCTCTTGGGACAATTTCGGCCGATTCGGCCGGTTCGGGTATTTCTGGCCCGCTTGTTCCACTTTTTCCGGACTGACTTGACTCCTTTCGGCCGGTTCGGCCGGTTCGGGTCCTTTTGTCCCGCGCGTCCCAATTGCTTTTGGGCTCCTTGTGCTGATTTCGGCCGGTTCGGACATTTCGCATTTTTGTCCCGCTTGTCCCGAAGGCGATCCTCTTCAGCAGTTAGCCAATTTTTCTCCTCGGCTGGATCGGCTTTTCGCGCCCGTCGCGTACTTCTGTCCCACTTGTCCCATTTTCTTTTGGACTGCTTGTGCTCATTTCGGCCGAACCGGCCGGTTCGGGCATTTTTGTCCCGCTTGTCCCGAGCAACACTTAGGACTAGGACTTAGCCGATTTTCGCGATTTTTTCTGGATTGACCTATTTGCCTTTCTGCAACCTTTGATGCATGTTATCGAAATAACACAAGATGGCCTTCACAACCCCTAGGGGAATTTTTGTTATCGGTAATGTCATTTGGCACAGAAACACACAGAGCAACATATCAAAGGGAAATGACCATGATTTTCCATGATATGATTCATGACATCATAGAAGACTATGTGGATAATATCCTCGGAAATCCAAGATAGGATCGAGATCACCCTAAGATTTGTTGGAGTATCTTTAAATGCCTACGGGAATATAAATTCAGATTGAATCCTAAGAAATGTGTGTTTGGTGCACTATCAAGAAATTTGTTGGGATTCATTATATCATGAAGAGGGATTGAGGTAGACCCATCTAAATTTACCATAATTGCTAAAATGCCTCCTCCCAAAACATCAAATAACTACGTAGCTTGCAAGGAAATATCTAGGATATCTATCGCTTCATTTCCCAACTTGTTAACTAATGTCACTCATTCACTTACCTACTTAAAAGGATGTTGCCTTTATTTGGGGACCGAGCAACAACAGCCTTCTCCTTACTTAAGCAATACTTAGCCAATCCACCTATCATCATGCCTCCAAGTCCTAATGAGCCGCTCTGCGTTGTATATTTCTTCTACTCAATTTTCTATTGGGGCATTGCTCTTGATATGACCTCAGCCATACATAAAAATTTGTGTACTATCTTAGTCATACTCTCATTACTTATGAGCTCAACTACCCTCGTTTGAAGAAGCATGCTTGGTTGTAGTTTTTACCTTCCAAAACTTCACCATCACCTATTAAATACATAAACCAAGCTTATATCCAAAGTTGACCCACTCAAATACATGTTGTCAAAACCCACCCTTACAGGAAGAATGGCTAATTGGATCATTCTACTAAGTGAATTTGACATTGAGTATGTACATCAATAGTCGAGAAAAGGACAACCACTTGCCGATCGGTTAGCGAAGCATCATTGCTAGGAATAAAGCCTATAAATTTGGATCTTCCAGACACTTCATTAATGTATATTGAGGAATCTATCATGTGGCAAGTGCACTTTGATGGATCTTTTACTATCATGGTTTCGGGGTAGGTGTGGTATTAATAACTCCTTCAGGTGACCCTTTACCTCAATCTTTTGTCTTAGTTTTCCTTGTACAAATAATATTGTAGAATATGAGGCGTTCATTGTTGGGATGAAGCTGGAAATAAAATGGGATATACATTATGTTAAGATCATTGGTGATTCAAAATTGATCATCAAACAAGTTAATGATGAATATAAATTCAAGGATGAGAGTATCATCCCTTATAAGAAACTTGTGGAAACATTGAAAGAGTATTTTGTGCATATCACATTTGAATAGATTCCAAGAGCACAAAATAGTTCCACATACACTATGGAAACCATAGGTTCTATGCTATGAATTCCACCAAAAAGCAATGATATGCCTTTCTTTGTTGAAAATATACACCAGTCTACGTATGACATGCCGTAATCATGTGTCTTGTGAATTCATTGGTCCCTATTCCCCATGGTATGTACACATCCATGCCTATCTTAAACATAACACCTTCCCTCCTGACATCTCTTGATCTGAAAAATAAAGCCTTATCCGCTAGATAGCTTGTTACACCCTCTTAGGAGATACACTCTATCATCATGGCTATGATGGGAATCTGTTGCGTTGTCTAGATGTAGCAAATTCAGTCTAAACAATTAAAGAGGTGCATGAAGGGGTGTGTGGGGCCCATACAAACGAAATGGTTCTAGCCAAGAAATTGTTGAGAGTGGGCTATTATTGGCCTACTATGGAAATAGACTACTGCAACTATGTGAGGAAATGTGTACTATGTCAAAAGTATGGAAATTTCATCCATGTGCCATCATAACCATTGTAACCAATCACAACCCCATGGCCATTCTCCAAATGGGGACTAGATTTAATAGGAAATATCACCCCTACCTCATCTGATGGTCATACTCACATCATCACAGCTATGGAATATTTCACTAAGTGGGTGGAGGTTGTTCCTTTGACTTATGTTACAGGAGCTCAGATTTCAAATTTTATCATGAATCACCTTATCTGCTGGTATGGCATTCCTGCAGCCATAGTTATTGACAATGGAAAATCATTCAAGAACAAAATAGTGAAGGACCTTTGTCATCGATTTCAAATAAAATTGAAGTGGTCTACACCATATTATCCACAAGGTAATGGGTAGGCTGAAGCCACTAACAAAACATTGGTTCGAATCATGGAAAATATGGTGAGTAAGATAGGTCACAATTGGCATTTGTAAATTCACCCAGCCCTTTGGGCTTATAGGACCTCCATTCACACTCCTACTGGTGCGACACCCTATTCCCTAGTATTTGGAACCGAATCCATCATCCCATTAGAAATTAAGCTTCCTTCCCTAAGAATATCTCTTAGGGATTACAGACAAGCATGAGGATTACATAGTGGATAGGATGGTAAATTAGAACTCTTGGATGAAAAGTGCATCTACTCCCTTAACCATCTCAAAGTGTACCGAACAACGTCTCTAGAAATTAAAACAAAAGGATCATACCTCGTCAGTTTGAGGTCGGATATTTTTCGTGAAGGAAAATCGATTCAACACAAGGGTGGAAAGAGAGAAAAAGGCAATTTCAAACCGCATTGGTTAGGACCTTACATCATTGTGTCCAAATATGGTTTGGGAGCATACAAACTTTCCCATCCCAATGGTGATGAGATCCATGAACCTATTAACGCCATGAACCTTAAGCGGTTTATGCTTAAACGAGTGTGTGGAAATTAGAAAAGAAAACCAAAAAAAAGAGTAAAAATAATCAAAATACAAAAAAAAAAAAATAAGAGAAAAAGAAAAAGAGAAAACAGGTTGTCCCTATGTGAAAACCATGCAATTGTGGCATTTTGGATAGGTTCCTTGGTGAAAACCAGTTTTTGGCAACTTAGGAGGATTCGTTGTTCACAAACATTTTGCATCCGGAGGGTACTTTTACTTATCCTAGGGGTAGTTCCGTGCACTGCATCTCGAGATTCCCTGTGAATCTATCATTTCAAGCCTTGATCAATCTTTTTATCCTCTTGTTAATTTTTGAAGGGATGGTCTTTGCATATTCCCCATCTAACGTTGGGGGCACTTATATGAATTCACCTTCCTGTTTATAAGCACATGGCGCCTGCCCTTGTATATTCTTCATCTAACACCTGGGACATCCAAGTTTCTTGGTTACCTATGCATAGCTTTGGAAAATGTTAGAAAATCACAAAAACATTATAAAATGTTAGAAAATCACAAAACATTCAAAAATGTTCGAAAAGCACAAAAACAATAGAAAATTGTTTACAAAAGAAGAAAAAAGAAAATTGTTTCGCGAAGCACAAAAACAATAGAAAATTGTTTCACATAAGCACAAAAACAATAGAAAATTGTCTCAAAAAGCACAAAAACAATATAAAAAAATTTCACAAAAGCACAAAAAAATAGGAAATTGTTTCACAAAAAAACAAGTAAAAAAGTGTTTTCACAAAACAATCTTACAAAAACATAACTTTAGTTTACTTAGTTTATATTGTTTCTTGCTTTGTTTATGTACATTGTTTTCTTGTATAGTTGCTACTTGTTTGTACATTTGTATAGTTTGTTGCTTAGACATACTTTGTTAAGATTCATCTTTTCTTGCTTAGATTAGATTTATTCTTACTTGTGCATATGAAGTGTGTTTTTGCATGCTTGTAAATAATTATACATAGTTGTGTTAATTCGTGTTGGTTGGCATTGTGTATTTTGTTAACATTTGATTGTGTTTTCTTGTCGCATGTACATAGTTTTGTTATCACATCATCATATCTCCATCAATATCGTCACATCTAACATCATATATACATCATATATAAATAAAATGCTACGTGTACATCATATATGTATGTTATGATAATCATCACGTATCATATCATCAAATGGGGGCAAGAGGGATCGTAAATATCAGAATCTATCCCGTCCACACCAATATCATCATGTAATCCCATCCATTAATCTAGAGCATCACATGTACAATACAATTGATATCATCTATGGATCTATCATGTCAAAATCAAACACATGTGGTAAAAATATCTCAACTATCATCATGATACATACAAAGAGTGAAATCAAACCATATAACATCACACTCTAATTTTTCTTCTACTCGTAGTAAATAATTATTTTATTTTATTTTCTCTGCCGTGTTGGGGCATTATTTTCCACCTAGTACTCATTTCTTCTCACCAGGACAATTTTATTGCTCCTAGGTGATGTTGCTTCTTCAGGACACTCCATCGAATAATTATTTTTATTAAATAATTATTTTGTTAATCTTTCTGTTGTGCTGGGGCATTATTTGTCACATGTTTCTTCTTTCTTCTCCCTGGGGCATTTCTTTTTCTCCTGGGAGATTCTTGTTGATTCTTATAACTTCTTCTCTATCCAAACTATCGAAAAAAATCTTAAAAAAATAAAATCAATTCAAAATTTAAAAAAAAATAAAAACTTTTTCAAAAATCCTAAAAATTGTAAAATTTGCAAAACTAGGTAAACTAGCTCATAGTGGCTGAAACTCATGTCTTTCATATGGTGTTCTTTCCATATCTTGATGGAATTTTCATGTTTGCATGAATTAAATGACTTGTAGATCATCGACTTACAACCATTTACAAATCTAGCATGTTTGCTTTGTCGGGGCTCATATAGTTGTGCAAGTACTCGTTTTAGTGGTACACTACACTTTCTCATTGGACCAAGTGTCCATCATCTTCCCTTACATGTATCCTTCCTAGGGGAATCATTTTTAACCCTTTTCATCAATCATGAACACTTAGGGATCTTCATCTTGATAACAAAATATTGTACAACCATCTTGACCATTGTTGGTTGGGATATGTGTGTTTGTACTTGTTTTCCCTGTTAAATGAGCTTGTTTCCTTCTCATATTGCATTTCTTTTTTTATGTTGCATTGAGTGGGTGTTTCAGCAATGGATAACTGTTCGTAGTATGTCTTTTCATGTCATCCTATTTTTTTCACATGCTTATAATTTTAATAAGGACCGATGACATAGATCTTTGGCAATATGATGACAATAAATATGTTATAATACATTAGATGAAATCTTGCTCTTTTCTTTCCATCTTCATTCCTCCTCTACATCATTCTCCTATCAACACTATTCATCTTATTCACCAGGGACATCCTACTCCTTCTCATTCCTCTATTTCCTTTCTCTCACCTTTTTCGATTGTCGATTTCCTTCTCTCATCACCCCATCGACACTCGCGAGGGCATCTCTCACTTTTTCTAATTTTTCTTCTACACTTTCAAAATTTATCTATCTACTATCTTTGAAGTGGCATCACTTATGCCACCCCAAAGAGGGGAAAATGTAGACACCTATAATTTAACCCAAGCAATTTAAATACTTAAATTGCACTAATTATCCTCTTTCCCACAAATTGACGACATATCGTCAATATGGCACACTTCCTCTTCTATCACCGTTAATTAGCTACATTACGCTAGTTAATTAACCCTTCTATCTAACAAATACACCAATTAACAACATTTCGTTAATTAATCTCTCTTTCTATCTAGACTAATTAATTATTATTAATTAATTAGCTTCCTCTTCCATTAAATCAATAAATCATCATTTATTTGATTAAATCCCTCTCATAGTCTAAATCATGATAATTATTCCTCTAAAAAGCTTCTATGATCTTTCTCACCTATTAATTAATCACTTGGGTTAATTAATAAAGCCCCTCAAACCCCATGGGTCACTAAAGGACAAACTAAACTCTCCTAAGGTTGACTCAACCCTTTCTAAACCTCCCTTATCCACAACTAACCCAACCTCTCCATTTATCCCACATGAAGAGGGATGTAGAGATTCTTCTATCCATTGGGCTATATAAGGATCCCTCCTCCTACCTTTCTATTTACACCTTACATGTTTATAGCTAATCTATAGGCATTTCATCTTAGAGCATATTTCATTTGAGCTAATAGCCTCATTCTTACATTTCATCCATCCAAGATTTTGGGTCATATGGAGATAATAAAAATGGTCTTGTAGTCATACTTTGATGAGCTTCCATTCCCAAACCCTTGAAGATCAAACAATCAACTTTTATTGCCATAGATCTATCTAGGTTCATTTAGTATTTGGTGATCTAGAGAGTAGATATTTTAATACTTGCCACATTAGTTTGATGTTTATTTCAAAGTTTTAATGTATAATGTTGGTGTTTAGTCTTGTTTATCTCTTAGCATGATGATTTTTTTTTAGTTAGTTCATGTTTTGAAACTACTCAGGTGTTAGTTTCAGTTCTCTTTACATAGCTAACTAATACATTGATACAACACCTATGTGAAGAGGCTACCTGAGTATGGGGCTTATGCCAATGAGATGGACTAGTAGATTGATAAGGAAAATAACGTCGTGAAGTAGGTTGTGTGTGAATAGGATAACTAGGTGCAGAGTGTGCCTTAGATTTAAAATGGATAGGAATCTTAGATGTTGTAACTGGTGAAAAGATATCATCAAGACTAGTCTTAGGCAATGGTGTACATGGTGGAATGCCTTTAATAGTGAAAACTTTCTTATTTTGAATGAACTTGAGACACAAATGATTCATGGAGGGAATATCTTGAGTGGTATGAATCTAAGGAATACCTAAGAGAATGTCTAAACCTTTGATTGACAATGCCATGGTGAATAGAAGAATCATGGTAAGAGGCCCAACTGTAACAAGAAGCTTGATGTAGCAAAAATAATTAGGAACTGGATATGTGATATTAGATAGTGGACATTTGATAGCCATGAGAAGTGTAATAGAGCACACACTGATAGGAGCCACTAGATAGATCATGGTGTTATTGACGATGTATATGAATTGATAGAAGTGTTAATATGTAAAGAATCAAAAGTGAATGTAGCATGATAATCATGATCTGAAAATGAAATGACTAGTGGTGATGCATCAACGAAGTAAAAAGGAATTCAAGAGGCCCCGATGAAGGAGGGGGCACAACTCGATATGTATGATTAGTAGAAGAATCAAGAGCTTATGTGTCATGCTTAGGCAAAGGGTCATTAAAGATTTTTAGCTTTTTATTATCATTGATTGGCTTAAACAATATGGATCAGGGAGCTCAATTGAATTATTGTCAATAAGATCTTGAATGAGATGTTTAATTTTGAAACAACGATCGGTAGAATGCCCAATGCATTGATGATATTCACATTTATCATTTTCATCATAATTACAGTCGTAGGGGGCGAGATGGATCAAGAGTGAGCAGCAGTGGAAGAGTGATTTGATTACTTTCGAGAAGTTGAGGCAATAGAAACCGGTGTGTATATGGTAATTTGGTGAAATTATGCTTTAGAGGTTTCATTGAAGCTTTTCAGGTGGCAAGATGGCATTAATAGTTACACTCACTTCAAAGGGCTTAAGAGATGGCTTGATTGTTTATTTAGCTTGAAACCTATTATAAGAAGATGAAGAAGAATCATGATACTTTAATTTTCCCATAGAGAGTTTAACCTTGTGCATTTTGATTGTATCACATAATTTATCAAATAAAGGAGATATCTTAAAGATAACACTATCTTATAGTGGTGGTAAAAGGATTTGAACAAAAGAACTTGTAATTCTAAATCATCGAGTACATTGGTCATCTTAGCTGGGTTGTTCTTATAACATAACTCATAGTCCGCTAGATGCTCATTAGATATTTTTTATTTGAGTGAATTGTGCATAAGAGATATTGGTGTCGATATTGATTGCAAAGTGATCAATAAAAGAATTGGATATATGCATGAAATAAGTTCTTGAATGAACAGTAGATCATAAAACAAATGCATAGTGTAATCTTGAGGACTCCTAGAAAATATCTTAGTTAACAATGTATGCTCATCTGCATAATCAAGACATGCCACATGAAAATATCTAAGATTCTCTTAAGGGTCACCATGGCCATTAAATCTGGGAAACTTAGGGGTGTTAAATTTTATAATTAGTGAATAAGTGGAAATAGCGAGATGAAAATGGAGTGTGAAGAAGTAATGAGGAATCAAGAGATGGAGAGGAGTGTGAAGTAGCATGTTGTAATTGACGGATTTGAATTTTCATATCCTAATATAAAGAAGCGAGTTCATGGGTTCCGGAAGAGGAACTAGGTTGTGTATTAGAAGCATTAGGATGAAGGAGGGGAGCGATAGAAATAGGAATGGAAGTAGGAATGTTAAGGGGTTTGGTGGTGGCCATGGAAGCAATAAGAATATATAAGAGGTACGGAAGAAAAATCTCGAGAGTGTTTAACATAATTAATGCATTGGGAACATATGGAATATGCAAAGGATTAGCACACAAAGCTTGATGGGAATTAGTGAGCTTGTCTAATTGTTTTTATCAACATTATTTTCCTAATCGTAGGATTGTTCACTTTGTTAGAGGTTTCAATGTTTTTGAGAGGAAAATGTTTTTAGTTAGCAAAGGGGTTATCAAGATTCAACCATTGAATTAGATGATTTATGAATAGACATATGAAGCTCAATGTACTCAAATGAACCAAAACAACCACTACGGGTGATGGGAATAAAAGTAAAATCCTTGAATGAAGGTTAGATTCGAGCAATGGGTTCACTAAATGATTTTATTTTATTTTATTTAAATCTAATTGCAGATTAGTTGATGTATAAATTGTAAATTAGAGTAGCGACACAAGTAAACTAAGTTTTAGAATATGAAACCCTAAGCAAAAGAGAGATAAAATATGACTTAGCTGAAATACATGCAATCTAAGACTAATATAGATAAGGAAAAGTGATGAATAGAATTCCAACAACATCATAAATAACCTCTGTAAATTCTAGAGTTCGTGAACAAGGCTAGATAGGGGAACTCACGGAAAGATAGGGCGTCTGGCCTTTGGTGATTGGATATAGGTGCCCATGACTGTGCATAAACTCTAGATCTGGTTTATGTTGTGTCACAAGGGTGTCAAAATTATTCTTTTTTGATCACCTGGTAGTTACTCCTAGATCGTCGAAGGTACTTGTAACTCTGCAAAAGAAGAGTTCACTGCCGCACAAGCCCATAAACCACAAAACATAAAAAGGAAAATACATAATAGGGAGTTGGACTGACCCCGATGGTCACCCTGAGAGTGAACTTACAACTAAGCACTACACTACATCTTAGAATATGTGTAATTCTGGTGAGTGTGTGTATAAATGATGCCCTTGTGCAAGTTTCACTTGATAGCGGGTTGTAGCTACAATGTCGAAATGTAGTAGAATGTGTGGATGAAATAAAATGAACTTCCCCTTCCTATGTTGTGTATGAAGAGTATGTAGCCCTTATCCCTTGAATAGATGCTAGATGGATTTCTTTGAGTGCTTTAGGTTCCTTTTGGATACAATCTTAGGTGATGATATTAGTGCTTAGTGTTTGGTCCTTTATTTTGAATCGATTCCCTCACGAGAAAATCAAGGATATTAGCTTCATAAATTTACTTAGAATTTATTGGCACTAAAATAATTGAATGGGATGTAAAAAATGGCATTTATTTGATTACATCCTCAAATTACTATCCCCAAGGAAATGGGATTACTAAATCAACAAACAAGAATCTTCTAAGGATCATTAGGAGAAATTTTAGAGGAGAATAAAAGAGCATGGTAGACAAAGTTAAAACCATATTTATGGGATGATAGGATTACTCCTAAAAGATATATTGAAAACTCACCTTACAAGATTGTTTATGGTAAAGAGGTAAGATTTAAAATATCCCTTGAGTTACTAGCTTTAGAACTCATAAACCAGATTGATATGATTGAAGGAGATGTCATGGAAGCTAGATATGTAGAGTTGATGGAGTTAGATGAGCTAAGAGACAAACTCATGTAAACAATGGAACTTCATAAAGCCCAAGTGAAGATATATTTTTACAAGAAATAAATGATAAGAACTTTTCAAGATGAAAACCTTGTCCTCAAATGGGATGAGGATAGATATAAACCAAGTAATCACACAAAAATACAACACAATATGGAGTGGTCCTTATGTTATTTCCATATACAAATCACATAATTATTTTTCAGTTGTCAAGGTTGAATGGAGAGGAACCCCTATCCCAGTTAATGGGATACACCTCAAGCATTGTTATTAAGGTGAAGTGTCATCTTGTACATAGTAGTGTTATATTTTCACTTTCCTCCAAGTGTTGTTATGTACTTGTCAGTTGGAAGTTGTCAAAAGTTTCAATACCTTAAGTGCTCTTGCAATAAGTGTTGTTTCTTTGAGGAGGAATTTTCAGTTTCATAGTTGAATAAGGAAGGTATACTAGTGTTTATCATGTTCAGATCAAATTATAGTGATAATTTTCATGACTCCATGCCCAATGGAATCCATAAGGAAGATGGTATTTTTCTTAGTGAGTAAGTTACATAGGTCATCAAGAATATTGAAATTTTTCAGTCACCATTTTTTTGTCATTGGGTATGTTTAATTTCATAAGAAATTTCAAGTTATTTTCATCTATTCATTAGTATCAATACTCCCAAAGTGATGTCACGTTGAGGTCACATTGAGATTCCCTTCACCTAGGAGGCTAATTACAAAATTTGAACATTTATTGTGTATCTTAGTATGTTTTAAGAATATTTTACAAAATTTTAAGTATTTTTGTCAAGATAAAGGTTTATTTTTCTTTAATATCTCTCATGGATGTACACTATATACAGTCTTAGTTAATTTTGTGTCTTCATAACCACTTATCGGTTGATCGTTTCAAACTTCTAATGCACGTCGAGGTGTGGGTGAAAGAAATCAAAGGAAAATTATGAGTTAATGAAGAATGTTACATATGTGGAGGTGGAGAACATATTTCATGCCTTCAATCATGGATTTGGAGATGTCATGCATGCATCTACAATAAATTTGAAGATCTTTTGGTACTCCAACACATAGGCAAGGATGTTTGGGCAGTTTTCGGCATTTTCAAAGGGAAAAAGAATAAATTTTTATCAATTTTCAGGTGGTACAAATATTATGGAATTATTTATCAACTTCATATATATTTCTCAGACATTCTCCAACTGTTAGGGACTCAAAAATGCTTGTAATATGGTAAGACAACTCAAATCTCTCTCAAAACTTATTTTTCAAGCTTAAAATTGACCCCAAATCCAACGTGATAACTTGGTGGAGAGTTTTCATGGCTAAAAATGGTTAATATAAAGGTTGAAGATGTTTTTATACTCTTACTTCATGGTTTTTAGTCTTAATAGAAGGTTGTAGCTTTATGAATAATTGTTAAGAAACAAAATTGCTCCAAAACCTTTCAAAACCCTACCAAGAGAGCATGAATATTGAAAATTATAACTTTTGTAATGTTTTAAGGATTTATAAAGTTTTCATAATGATATTTATTCCCTCCCCATGATCTCAAGAAACCTTCAACCAAGTTACATGCATTAACTAAGGTGAGAATGCAATTTGCAAGTCAAAATGTGTAAACAAGACAAGTTTGTAGATCCGAAAATTGCAAGTTTGGGGGAATTTTAGGATTGGACCTACCCAACAAGATATTGGAAGTAGTAGATGGAATCAATACATTCTTCCAAAAATTAATAATCTCTTGAAACCCTCTGGAACTCAAAATACAAAATTTTTACTAAACATGCATGTTTGTTGCCCTATGAGTTCTAGGTGTGCAAATAGTGACATAGTTTGAGTTTTAGATCTCCAAAACTTGTAAAATTTAGACTGAAGGTATTTTTACATTTCAAATATTTTAATTATGGTATCATATCCTTAAAGTTCCAAAGGAGAGATAAAACACAAAATTACAAACCCTTGCACGTGTAAAGTGTTGAAAACTAGTTCTCGTGAAGGCTAAAAATGTTAGAACTCAAGTTTTGTTCATCTAAATACTTTGAAATTTTGTGTGTAGGTTATAAAAAGTTGTATAAATGTAATAAAAATTTTATCAACATTTGGAGGCCATTAATGAAGTACTTATAACTCATAAGTTTTGAGTAGGTTTTGTTGAGAAGCTTAATTGGGCTATCATGGAGATTATCTTGAGAATGTGAATCCTTTGAGTTTGCATGTAAGCTATAAACTTATATTTAGACCATTTTGATCTTCATAACATGGATAATGAAGTATTTAAGCATTCTATAAGGAAAAAATATAGGATTTATGTCGTGAAATGAAGAAGAGATATATCTCTCAAGATATTCTCAAGCATTAGTGGACCTCACACCTACAAATTTGAACTAAGTCATCCTCAAGAGCCATAAAGGACATTGTGAGAAGACTAAAATTAGTTGATATCATGTCTATATTTCATGATCCAACTTTTAATATGACTTTTTTGGGTCTTAAAACATGCTTATGAAACTTTGAATGCAAGATAAGAGGATAAACATAGTCAAGAATATCATCAAATGAGGAGTTGAAATTGTGCATTATAATTCCACCACCATCATTGTTATAGAAGACCTCAAAAATAAAGAACACTACTAATATAGTGTTATGCCATTATAAGTAATTATGATCATTCAAAGGTAGTTTCAAGAAAGATTAAAGGTTGGAAGGAATTCTCAAGCATCTCAAGAAGATTATTTCTTGCCTCTACGCCAAAATCAAGGAGAAAAGTAAAATCGGCAACAAGAAGCATTACATTTCCCCTCACAAGGTGGAGATTCATTATGCAAGATTGGAGGAATTGTTTTAAGGTTAAGTCAATCTTTAAGGACCTAAATCCAAGGGTGGTAGTATTAAAGGAAATGAAGAATTATAAGAGACAACTCTCCTTCAAAATAGGTCAACTTTTCTTGACCATTGACCACTTCAAGCCTCAAATAAGGAATTATATATGCCCCTCCAAAATTAAATACCTTCAAGGAAGTGTTATTACATTGGAGGAGAATAAAAATGTGTTTTTTGAAGACATTTGGCAATGGTAATTCAGTTTTAGTCTTTATGGGGGAATTGATGAAATGTTGAAATTTGAGTTCCCTCATGAGGCCTTCATGCTTATATATGACATTTTATTTTTAGATAAGAAAGGGCCTATGTTTGGTGATGGCTCAGCCCTCCCAAATTTCATACTTGTAAATACCTTCTTGAGCAATTAAGAACCGACTTTTCCTGCTGATATTTTTTTGTTATTATGCAAAATTGATGAATTGTTGATGCAAACTTGTGATAATTACCATCTGTCCCTTATCTTATGTCCATTTTTGTGCACCTTTATGTAAGAAACATGATCTTATGAAGTTTTTAGTTTTTTTTCCTATAGTTTATGAAATTCATAGTTATGATGAATGTCATTTGAGCTTCCTAAGATAAGTGGTCATCCTTCTAGGAACTATTATAAGTTAAATCCTTTCTACAAAACACTTATATTTAAGATTCATTGATGAATTGTGATTTGTTTATGTGTGATAAATCTTTCATTTTATTTTTGTACATCTAAGAAATTCTAGGTATTCAATTTTTGTGCATCGCCCCATAGTTAGTCTTAGAAGTATATGAAGTAGTTGTTTTTCTATCTATTTTCATTGTCAAGAAGTAGTTTAGGTGAGGATCAAGGTGATTCATAAATAGAACCAACCTTATATGGAGGTTTATTTCCATTATAGGTCACCTACAACCTAGAATTGATCCCATCGTATCAATTGGGTGAGGAAGATTTAAGACCTTTTTCAAGGGTGTAACTCAAAGTCAACAACACTTTGCCATGGACCACATTGTTACAGGATGGATCTGGGTCCAAGTGAAAAATAACACAAATTTGAAAGGGAATGAATTTTCTAATTCCCCCACTTAGTGATGTCCCATGATTATCATATGTGAAATACTATTAGAATGAGAATAAGGCATATGCCCCATACCTTGTAGTGAAATTGTTCTCAAGTTGTGTAATTCTAAAAAGTAATTAAGTCCTTAACTCCCAAATTTTATACTAAAACACAGATACCTACCTAGACTATGCCAACTAATCTTTAATATGTATAAAATTTTATAACTATCTATGAGACTATGAGAATTTTTAAATCTACTTAAAAGATACCCATGGAAAAAATGTCCATCATGGACCGTAATGTCTAGTAGTTTTTCCTTGTGTGCATTGTATTCATGTTATGCATCTTATTTTTCTCTTTAATATTTGTACCTTTTCACATTATATTCATGAATTATAAATTATATTTGTTTTCTTGATGTGTATAGATATACATGTAATAAACTCCATTAAATTCCCCTCTTTTAAGGTGAGTGATATGTGCAAAGAAAACACTTAGCTCAAAATAAATGATGTGTATCCATGTTGAATGTATCTGATAATCATTTTTGCATCACATAGAGAGTTGTTATAGGTGGCCATCATTGAGATATTTCTCTCAGTAAGAGTGTGCATGGTAGAAACCATGATATAGAAGGAAAGAAAAAAACAAGTACGAGAGGAAAACATGTATAAAAGAAAACAAGTGCAAAGTAAATCAAGCATACAAGTACACAAGTAAATGTCATATACATTATTCACAAATAAAGTTGAAGATGCCATAAGGAAGGGATACAAGAGTGTCACATATATAAACAAACATAAGAAATAAGATTCGAGGCCACAAATAATGGATATGAAATTATCACATACACAAATAGAAAATTCCATAGGATGTATACACAAGTAAAAACAAGTAAATTTAATAGAATATAGTATACTTAAGGTACATAGATTAATAAAAGCTACACATAAGACACATGTTATATGTATAAGTAAAAAAATAACACATAATATTGTATTAAAAACTGAGTATAATGAGGAATTGAAGGTAATTGTAATGAAACAAAGAAACTTAAATACTATAGAAGATTCTCTGAAGAGGGTTCGAAACCTGAAACGTGAGGCTCACGAGGGACGAAGGGCACATCAATGAACATGTAAAAGACAATGCGAAGAGATCTCAAGAGGAGAAAGCATCAACCAAATGTTCATGAAAGGATTCGAATCATGGGCATAACCTCATTACAATCCACAAAATTTCTCTCAATCTCATAGATCCAAAGAGGTGTACATATAGGAGGTGTTGAGTAACCCCCAGTGTTGTAATCATGATAACTTGAGTGGAGAGGGGGGTTACATTCCTAGAATAGAAGTGTAACTAACAATGACACATATGATGCACTAACGTGTAATGAATCTCATAATGACCTACGATATCACCTAAGTGAGATGACTTACCTAATGATGTGGAAAATAACACACACAAACATCCCCCTTCATCGTAACTTTGGTTGACGTTGAAAGTTATAAATTAGAAATGGGTTGTCGCACAAAGCTTGATGAGGTACCCATACACAACAAAGAGATCCCAAGTAGTGAAGGAAAACCCAGTGGGAAAAACATCCACCACAAGAGAAAAACACACTCTCTAATCTAAGAAAGATTCTGAAAAATGGGTCCGGCCATGACGAGCCTATAAAGGTACACATGTACAAAGGGGAAATCTCTCGAAAAGAAGAAGAAGATAGAAGAAGAGGGAGACAAGAATGATACAAAATATTCCATGGATGGATCTGAACTCTGCAACTCTAGGAAGTCTCCCAGAAGAGTGTTGATGACGTGGTCCTCTACCTCTAGACTGAAGAAGAGCCACCTACACCGAACTGTGTGCCTACCCTTAGGAAGGATAGAAATGACATGTTGGAATTCTGCCCACTCCACGAAGGAAATCAAGGAAGAAACACAAAGAACTCTGAGTTTGGTCCACAAAAGTGTGATATAGGTCTAGCAAATGAGTGCCAAGGAACCAAAAGTAATGCCACATGCATAGAATCAACCAGAGTGTGAACATTGAAAACCCACAAAATGGATGTCCAAGTGATGTGAAGGAAAAGAACAACCCCACAATAGAAAAAGGATCCACAAGCAAGGGTGGATTAATGAAGATCTCCAAAAAGTGGAAGTGATAAGAGTCCTAAAAGGGGCACTCCCAACAAAGTGGAGATGGTGAACTCCTCAAGGCACCTATAGAAGGATGAGGAACCCGTAGTGAATCACAAGGGGACTCTGTGAAAATAATACCAAGTTTCGGTAGATACATCTCCCAATTAAGGGGCTCAAAAATAAAAGAGTGATGTCGACACGTATAAGTCATCCAATTAAGGTAGAGGAGTGAAAGGGGCATCGTACACTTGAATTGGAAAGAAGGCGATTCTGATGATAATATGAGGATGATAAGGAGAGTGCTCGATTTATGATGAGATTTTAGAAGTTTCAACACTCTCTAAAAAGGTGAGAGAAGGAGGAGAGAAGTCCTCTGTGGTACTCTCTCCATCAGAAACTAGGTATACAATCCTCATCATCGAAAAAAAGAATCAAGCAAGTTTGTGTCCACGGAACTACCATCACATGAAGAACAAGAGGAGACAACTGGATCAGCAGTAACAACAACAGAGGAAGTATGTGAAGGGTCTCCATAGAGGAATTGAAAGATGCTCTAAATACGGTGGGGAGGATCTGAGTCTACCACGTGAAAGTGGAGAGGTCTGGAGACATGCATCATCAAGTGACCAAAAACATGGTCGTAAGTTTCAAGAAATTCCTCAAAATGATGATGATCATTGGGTGTAGGAACTAGCCCAAGAAAGAAGTGTGTGAGACCCTATTGGGTAAAATAGCATTCCATAGAAGCATGTCAATCTGAATAGTTCTCTCTCGCAGTAGTAATTGGTAGAGGTTGTAAATCGATCCTATGATGCTCAAGTCTTGAAAGAGAACCCTCCATGATGTGGAAGTAAGAAGTGTAGAGTGCACAAGAAGATGAGTGCAAGAATGCAAGACGTTAGACTCAACCGATAATGCATCTGCAAGCAATGCAACACTTGAGAAGACTAGTAGTAACCCCCCTATCTGTAGAAATAGATAGTGCATGACTACAATAAGATTCACTTATGTGACATCAAAGAGTTTACCACTCACCTTGCAATAGGTGATAAGTCACGTGAGAGTGGAGGCTACAATGGAGTCCAAGATCGGAAGAAGAGGGACGAATGCAATCAAGCACAAAGCACATAAGAGAAAAGGTACAACACTATAAAACATGATAAAAATGGTGTCTCATAATGAAAAAGATAAAGATCTCTTGCCGCAAGGTTGTGGTGGAAGCATCCACTAGCCACAGGTGAAGAAGAGCACTTTGAAAAGTAACGAGTGGAAAAATGGAACGGAAATCTCAATAACCCTATACAATGAGCTCGGAAAAATAAACCCCCTTAAAACAATGAATTTTTATTTTAATTTTCCATTTACAATGTTGTACCATACATCAAAATGGAGAAATGATAAAAACCCCCAAAAAAAGGGTTCCAGGAGTGTTTAGAGCTCAAAAGGGTGGTGGAGCTAAAACAAATCGAAGTGAGCTAAAAGGAGGGATCGGTGAGATGGTGTGGTTGTGTACCAATTTGAGGAGGGAATTCATGGGAGTGAATTTTTGAAAAGGCTCAGTGAGTTAGTGACAAGTTGACATGGTTAAATGGACCATTGGAGTCTTTGAAGCTAAGAGGTCATCGAGGTGTTAAAACGGCTCGATGTGGCAAAGAGGCCGGAGATGCCATTTAGATTCTGGGACGTCGAGTGTCGGTAAGTGTAGACAACTTTGTTGTTTTGTGGAGCAATGTGTTTGGGTCTCGGTGAGAAGACCGAGGAGGTGAGCTATTTGGTAAGCGTGTTGAGTCAAACGCACCAACACATTGGAGACCGGGATACATGTCGAGTCGTCGGTAAAGAGGTCACCGGGGTTGTTGAGAGGGTGATATGAAAAAATTGTCACATCATTGAGTTGGAAAATGGAATGCGATAACATGCATGAGCCAAAATGAGCACCGAGTTTGAAGATCATCTGTTTTTTAGGGAAGACGAGTTGTCGAGAGGTTGGAATGGCGGTGAATGGACCCTAAACACAAAAGACGAACCAGAGATCTTGGCAATATGGAAGAATACCCCAAAGGGTGGGTAAATGATGTAGGGGCTAAGAAACTCAATGAAAAGCAGATCCGAGAGGGGCTATAATGCAAGCTTTGAGCCAAAATAGGGAGGCCGAATGAAAAACTTGAAAATTATGCTCGGAATGGAAAACATGACAAAAAAACCAACACAAATGGAGGCCAAACATGATCCACACCAGAAAGAAGGGATCCAAAGGCATGGGAGAGATTTGATCTACCAAGGCATGTAAATCAAAAATAATTCGAGAGCACAAATAAGCGTAGGTTGAGGACTTAGATGCATCTCGATGCACAATGCAAAGAAAATGCCGAAAACCGAGTAAAACCTATACATGAATAAACACTCGAGACCGAGTCAAAAGGGATGATGGGTGAGTTATTTAATGAGTTAGTGGGGAGAATCTTGATTCCCACTTCGGTGAGTTAGGGGCTGAGCTAGCCCTTAAAAGCAACCTCAACCAAAAAAACTCCCGAACCAACACTTTCAAAACTAGATCTGAAGCCTCAAATCCGCATTAAACCCCTGGAAAACACCTTCAAACAGTATAAAAAAGTTGAAGAGTTGAGTGGTCAAAGACACAAAACCCGAAAACCACCAAACTTGAAAAATAACCTCGAACACACAAACAACCCGAATGGAGGTATAAACATCTGAAATCAATGCAAGAAGAGCACAGTCAGAATATCCATTACGACACATGTAACAAGAATTGTAGATCACGCGGAAGGCTAGAAAATGCATGAAAAACACCAAGGAGTGCATGGATCCATAAGATCCACTCTGATACCATGATAGAGGGTTTAAAACCCAAAACGTGAGGATCACAAGGGACGATGGGCACATCAACGAACATGTAAATGACAGGCGCAAGAGATCTCCGAAGGAGCAAGCATCAACCAAATGTGCATACAAGGATTCAAAACATGGGTAGAATCTCATTACAATCCACAAATTTTTTCACTATCTCATAGATCTAAAGAGGTGTACATATAGGAGGTTTTGAATAACTCCTAGTGTTATAATCATGACAACTCGAGTGGATAGGGGAGTTACATTCCCAGAATATAAGTGTAACTCCCAATGACACATATGATGCACTTATGCATAAGATAATCTTATAATGACCCCTAAATGACATGTGGACCTATGATCTCACCTAAGTGAGATGACTCACTTGATGATGTCGAAAATAACACACATCAACATATTCCCCCATATTAGTGTTTATACCATAATTAAATTAGGTTATGGAAATTACAAAACAATATGGGATGTAAGTATGTGTTTTAGGAGATTATTTTGATATAATTAATTAACAATTAACATACATAATCATAACAATGTAGTAATACTTGCAATAATGATAAATGATGAAACAATAGCTTTAATACACAAGAGGAGATGAAGACTTAGTTGTAGAGGTCGAACATAGGATATTTGTATGTGTAAACAAGTAGAAAATTTAGACTAAAAACTATATATGCTTCGTTATAAATAATGGAACTAGAAAATGAGTTGGTTCAGGACTAAACAACTATTATATAATCTTTTTCATGGAACTTTAAGGTCATTACTAGAGATGTGCATCTTGGAATTTTATATCTTCGATTTTGAAACTTTCCATTTGTTTCATGTTATTTCACTCTTATGTGCACAACCTATAATCACATGTAACAAATTCAAAACATTGGACACTTGCAATACCCTTCATCAAATCATTAGATAACATAAATATAACTCATGTGTTTAGGAGGCTAGACATACCTTAGCATTCAACCATAAAAAAACTAATCTAAGTGTTGTATTACACACCCTCATGTGGGATCAATCCTCATACGCTTTACTAGGTGCATGTGCAAGTGTGAGTGTGATATAAGCCAACCCCTTCAAAGTGCCCTCATGTATCTTAACACATATATAGTGGACCAACTAAAGAATAGATAATGTACCCAATGTAGTATTAGTGAGGTGTAATGTGCTTTAGCCACATGACCTAACCATTTTTCCCTTAAAACCATTTAACAATTCTTGGAGTGGATTTTTTTCTTGCTAAGACATGGTTTTGTAATTTTACTCTACCAAAATCTCAGAAATAATCACTTGTGCACACCCTTATGTTGTCCAATTGATCACTTGTCCATTATTCAATCATCATCCATTCATCCATTTATCGTAGCTTGAAGTACTTCCATTTGGAGCATGTGTATAAGAGAAATTGCATAAATGCGAAAGAACAACCATTAAAATAAATCAAACCTTTCTCGAAGAATTTATTTACAACCTCATATTGGACCAGATGAAGAGTGGAGTCGATTAAAACTCTTTTTGATACATGATGAATTTGAAAATGCTTCTTTGATATGTAGATGCTCCAAGAATGATCTAAATGGAATTACTTTAAGCTACAAGAAATGGATGAATGGATGATGATTGAATAATGTATGACTGATCGATTGACAATAGAAGGGTTTGAATTAGTTATTTTTAATGAGATTTTATCATAGAAACACTAAAAATTCTCCAAGATTCTACTTGATGAGTTGAGAGTAATGAATCTTCTTATTTAAATATGTGAAACAAGCCATGGATTGAGGAAGGTAGAATTGATTGAGTTATAGGCTATTGATTTCAATTTCCTTATTTAGCATGGTTGATTTGTTTTATGCAGTTATATCTTTGAATAATAAATTAAGAGGATTTATTTCAAATTGGTTGGCTCTTGATTTTGTTGGTTGTACGTGAATATTTTCTTCCATGTTTGTAGAATTCTATAACTTGAGTGGAGTGACAAGTTCAACTTGAGTGAGTTGGATAGTGAAGTGGAGATGAGTGGAAGGTGAGTAGATAATTATTTTTATATATATTTAAATAGATAATTAAATTAGCCAAAGTGGTGTATAGTGTATATAATTAATTAAATTAAATTCTAGAAGTGGAATATGAGCAAACAATGAACCAAATATTATTATTGGACATTGTAATGTATAATAGGTGCTTTTAGGGTGTCTACGAAAATCCAAAGGGTGAATATTGAAACCTTAGGTTGTGTAACTTAATAAAAAGATCAGGTTCACTAAAATGTGATATATAAATTAGGTTTTTGTTCCTAATCAAATTTTTTAATTTAAGTAGATAACCCAAGACTAATAAAGTTAATCCTAAAAAAATATTAAGTTATGTTAAGTTGGGATATTTAATATTACATTCCTCATAACTTGATAGAATATGATTAGGGTTGAGGAATGGAATGGACTCACATGAATATGTGGACAAAAGATAAAATAATGTGATAAAATTGTGTGCAAAAGCATAGTTATTTAGAACCTTTTTAATATTTGATGATCTTTGTATGTTATAGAATGCACAAAAATACTAAGGAATTTTAAGTTTGAAACTATAAGATGTTTTATTAATTAACTTCCAACATTAATTATTCAATATCATAATAATGTATTTATTCTTGTAATTAGTGATTACAATATGTTATAAGCTTGAAAACACAAGAAGGAAGATGTTTTTAGATACATATGATTGTATAGGAAATATTTGGGTGCACATACTAGAGAATCTAGGGCTACATAGGTTGAAGATGCTTTGTTACTAAAATTGTAATTGGAATATGACTTGGTTCAAGACCGTATAGGTCTTCCACTACTAGTTGTACAATCTAGGACATTTTATACGATCTTGGACCCGGTGTGGGGTTCTACAATTTGTTTTCCTTCGGTGGTCTGAAAATGTGTTTCCCTATCAAACCCTAAGTGTTACACAATCCCAAAATGACTTGTAATACATGAAACAAACTCAAACCCTAACCATGGGTAGGATACCCTACAAGAAGTTTAGTGTTTCGTTGAAGTGAAATTTTTACATGGCCTACGTCAATGCTACCACTCTGAAGAGACCTCAAACCACAAGTAGTTATTCACCTAACATGTAACATCTATATGAATGCAACTAGTTGGAAACTTGAACCTCTTTGAATATTCTCGAGAGGATTTTACTCTTGTTAATACTTTGAAGTAGAGATATTGGTGTGCTTGAAAGTGAGGGATGCTAGACTCATTGACTGGTTAAGTGATTCAAAACTATAGTAGTGTCTTCCTAATCGATGTGTGTAGACACCTAAAATATTGTATATCACATTACAAACCTCTGAAATCATACTATAATTACTTCACAATACATTATGATCACTTTTGATATATTCTACCATTTTATGACCTTTAATGACATTTTACAACATCTCCCGCACCTCCCTAATCATTCCTATCACTCACACATGGTCTCGAATAATTAAATATTTTTCTATGAACCTATTACAATTATATTTCATTCCTATGATTAATTAATTAATCATATCACTCTTATTATTCATACCCTATACCATTAGCTAATTTAATTAGTTAATTTCATATTAAAATAATTAAATAAATACTATATATCCATTTCCACCTCACCTCTTATCCACTTTCACTTCACTAATTAACATCTCAAGTTAACTGAGAAAAATAAATCAATTAAATATTAAATCATAAAATGTATGCAAGAGGACAAATTTAGAATAAATAAAATCATGCATTTGATTTAACTAAACATATCCCATAAAGCATGGCATTCTAAAATTAAAGAAAATATCTCCAAGCTAAAATTCGGTCATTTTTTGGGTGAATAAAACAAAATACATGGAATTAATATTTAATTCTAAGTTTTAAATATTCAAAAGCATGTGCAACCTTTTCCAACTCAATGAAAACTCATTCATGCAAGCTCAAAACAACAATTCAACTCCTCAATCAAATCGAAAACTTGACTAATTTAAAAAAAAACAGATTCAACTCCTAGATTAAACTAAAAACTCAACTAAATAATCCAATCATGTTTTAGTTAGCTTCATATCAGACAAGTTAATCACACAAATAAAGGATTTGGGATTCTCTTCCCTCATCTATAAATAATCACTCATTCCTCTCTATTTATCATCTTTGGAAGCTTTGAAATTTTCATCATTATTGTGTTGGATTATTATTCAATCTCACATGTTGTTATGCTTTATCCAATTGATCACAAATCAATAATCAAATTAGTCAATAAATCATTTTATTTGTATCTTGAAACCTACTTCCATTCATAAAACCTTTGGAGCATCCACAAACAATTTGATCAAGAGATTCTGCAGAGACACCAAAATCATGTCGTAATCACCTTAGTCCCCTAGCGCAGCCCTATAATCACTTCCTCATCCTCAACACCTTATCACCTAACTCCTGCACCCCACACATTTTAATTTAATTACTTTAATTATATTAATGTCATTTACCTCCATACATATTGATTTAATTATTTTAATTAAGTTAATGACCTTTTACCCACACACACATTAATTTAATTATTTACATTAAATTAATTCACTACCCTCACACACCTATTTAATGTAATTACCTTTATTAAATGCACCTCACCTAACCACCCCCATCATTTTACCCATTAACCTAAACCCTAAACCAATGTCCTAAATAAAACCTAACATTATACCCATCCCCTCACCTCACATTTAAAATCCTCCTCGGGTTGGTTTTAAATCCGGAGAAAAAGTGGAGACCCTTATCAAATAGTAGAGCAACTTCCTAGGATTTTTTTGAAAAACCCAAGATATCTCACCTAAACCAACATTGGTTCACCCTAAGCTGATGCCGGTTATACCAGAATAGACCAAATGGCCTATTTAGACCCATCTACATCTTTGTAATATGTGTTGGAAAACTTTTGATCTCAAGTTCGATCTCTTTAGACACAATAGCGAATGAAGATTGATTTGTGATCAATAAAGGCAACCAAATACACTGGCACAATAGTGAAACTTTCTTCCCAAAGATCCTCTAACGCAAAGACTTCTCATTACTCTTCGACCTATACCTCACGGAAGAGTAAGTATCCTCCTTCCATATATTTCATTTTCTCATCATCATCTGTAGTATTTGTGTTAAAGGAACCTAGTATTTTAGCCTCTTGTCCATTCCCTCTCTCCGATTCTGACCACCTTCCATACCTAATCATCTTAACACTTGGCCCAATTTTCTATTTGACCTCCCAGGTAGTCTCAGACCTTCGCAACATATCTACACCCCCTCTTTGATCAATCCCCGTCTTTTATCCACTCCACTTTTGCCCTAAAACTCGAAAAACTCAGACTGTGTGATTCCACCAGTCCCCCACTTAACCATCGTCGATTCTCTCTAACCGTCACTTTGGTACAAGTAAAACCATCATCGAGTTTTATAAAACCATGGTCGGTCTCTATGTCACCCGATCACTTTGCCGAATAACAACACATTTGTGACCCACATCTAACTTAACCTCATTTTTTCCGACACATACCTACTTGAACACCTGCTTGACCTTCGATCTATATCTAACCTAGCACATTAGCTCGGATTCACCTATAACCAACCTACTTGACCTCTAGATCTCCTTCTAGCCTAGCCTATTAGATTAGATCTAGCCTACTACATTTTATATGAGATGCCTAAATCGTATTAAACTACAGTAGGACAATATTTACTTTATTTCAGCATTGAATTGTCTTAAACAGTGGATTGACAACCATCTAGGAAGTATCACACTTCCGGGATCTAGCATATGCTAGGTAGTCCACTACATATATTGTTTAACTCTCTTTGGTGGTCTTGTTTTGATTCTTATATAGGTAGTTCCTCCTAGCCAAAAGGAAGGTCTCACAATCACTTTGATTCAGAATTCAGATACGTGCGCATATAACCTTCAACCATCCCAAAATAGGTATTCCTCTTACCACCTTTACCTTATTTGTTTCATCAAGTACTTCTCAGAAAACTAAGAAATCAGGTGAAACATTTTGGCACGCTCGGTGGGACCCATTTGGGGTTCCTTGCATCTTTCTTCATTCCTAGGTGAAAAATTATGTGTGTTTGTTTCCCTTCTAGTAGCATTCACATTAAAACTTTCTCCTTGGTAATATTCTCTTCTTTCTACTTACTCCGAAAGACACATTTATTTTTGTGTATTTAAAAAGAACCTTCTTATTCTTGTTTTCCGCATTTTAGTGAAAGAGCATCCTGTTCCTATTCATTTATTTTTTCATCGAATATCATACTTTCGATTTGGGTTTAAAACAAATGCACTGCATTCTGATTTATCTCATTAGCTCACATTAATTGAGGGAAACTTATACGTTGGAAGTCATGACCAGCTAATGGTTGACAAATGAATCGTAGAAAAGCACTTTTATCCTTTTCTCTTTCTCTGAGTCTTACCAAACCACACAAAAATTCAAAATACATACATTATTGAAAAACATCCTACTAGGGAAGAAGGCGTAGGTGATCACACGATCACGGCACGGTGTGCATCCACTCACCGCTCTGTCGAGTCATACTTCAGAGCGAAGCCCACCCCCATCATAACATTCCTAAAACCTCACCCTTTAGAATTATTTCTTCGTAGGAAGCCTTTCTCACCAAGAAATTATATTGTTCTATTCATAACAGTCAGTCCACACAAATAACATAAGCTAAACAAATGTAATAGAATAGGAACTCTAGGAACGTTCTTTCTTAGTGTTCTACTTGATTTGTGTTTTGAGGTGAGAGCTTTTCGATCATTATTTTTGTATTTCCTTGCACACTCCCAATCATAGTCGGTGTATTTTGACTTTTTCTGAGTGTGCCTAGACCACATCTACATCATTCTTAGACTTTTGGGTTTGATTCAACACCAAATTTTTAAATCACAACCATTTTTCTTATTCTCTGTTTCAATTTCATAGTAACGGCTATGGTTATCTTTAACCATCACCGGTTACATTCCAACCGCATCGGTTTAACTCAACCAAAGATCGGTCGATGTTGTTTTGTATACCTATCCAAAATACACCTATTTCACTTTCTGAGAAATTTGTAAAAGGCTCCTATCACCTTTCATATTGTCGTTACTCCAATCACAGTCACCTTACGTCTCATCTTGTGTGAAAATTTTCCACAGGACCATCATTTAACGAGACTCATCGGTTTTTCACATGAATCGCACTAGTTAAGCCTAACTAACATCGGTTTACAGAATCGGCGTTGGTCACCTGTGTTGTTTTACAGCTCACCAGCTGACCTAATTCACTCACTATTGACTATTTTCCTAGTTTTTTTGTGTTGTGTCATTCAGACATAATACAATCTTGCCAACATAGTTCCTACCCACATGGTGTTGACTGACTTGTAGGCGAGCAAGCACCCTCATATTTCATGCTAGTTGACTACTGCTCCCACCTAGCCCTTTATCACCTAATCCTTCACCACCTTCCATCCCATCATCCCCGGATCCTAATCCACTTATCACCATTCCTACTAGTGACATGAATTTTTCATGACTCCTAGATCGAATCCCACCGCTTTGAGCCACTACCTCACCCATGCCTCCACTTGAGATGCCTCAGGTCAATTGATCTATGGCATGCCCATATCCTTATCTCCATCCCTAATGATTGCTTCCGCCTCAGCTCCACCTCCTACCATGGTGACCTCGTCCATTTTATCCCCATTTTTTTAAGCCGGATCCCACGCTAGCTTTGACCGCCGCATCCACCACCTCTATTATTGCGCCCGTAGTCTCTACCATACCTTCATCCACCACCCAAAACATAGCATCATCCACACCTGTTGTCTCATATATACCAGTCGCAATGCTACCACCCTTGGTTTCGGTAACCTCTACCCCATTTCAAAATGTTGTCCTTTCTATTCCCCAATCTCTACCTCCCATCTCTAATAAGGTGATTACGAGTGTCCCACCCTCACATACCTACTACCCGGTCGCCTCTTGTTTCATCGGTCATTTAGTTTCGGTAACCTCTACCCCATTTCAAAATGTTGTCCTTTCTATTCCCCAATCTCTACCTCCCATCTCTACTAAGGTCACTACGAGTGTCCCACCCTCACATACCTACTACCAGCCGCCTCTTGTTTCATCGGTCATTCAGTCTGGGTATATACCCTCTATGTTTGTCTCTCAATTCCCACCTCCTTATTCGACACCACCATACTCTGGAATGTCGTATTCTTCATATGTCCAACAATAACCTCCTTTCACTCTAGGTGGTACCTAATCTTCACAACCTAACAATGACTTTATCAAGTTAATGATAGATAAGATGCAGACATTAGAAGCATCTGTTTCAGCTCCCATAATTCTCTCACCTATGATGAGATTTATAATGAGCCTATTCACCCATCCATTCCCATTCCCCCATATCCCGTACACTGGGATATGCCTAAGTTTAACCTTTAACACTAAGGAAGACCCACGGTAGCATTTGTGATCTTTCAAACATGGGTTTTACTTAATTACCCATGATGATGTTTTTCTTTTGCGAACCTTCCCATGTCCCTAATCGGTCCAAAGATTGGGTGGTATAGTGGATTACCTAGACATTCCATCTTCTCATTCAACCAAATATCCCAAGCCTTCTTGGATCATTTTTCAATTAACGCTCATTAAGAAGGATACCATGACCGATCTTTATTTTACGCGTCAATATAACGATGAATCTATCACGATTTTGTCGCTCATTGGCGTAGCGTAATCAACCAACTCACTTTCTAATTACCGCAACCGAGCTCATAGAGATCTTCACACAAGGTTGTCTTTAGACATATCTCACCTACCTTATAGGTGCAAACTTTCCGAACACTCGATGAGGCTTTCACCATGGCACATAAGCTTGAAATTTGCACCATCGAAGAGAAGAAGATACAATTACGAAACAAGAACTCCTTGTTTAAATCACACGATACTTCCTCTTCCTTGAAACCTCATATGAGTTATTCCAAAGCCAAGGGAACTGCCAATGCAGTGGTACTTAAGGTTGGCCCTGCTCATCCATCCAATCATGCTAAACCTTCATCTAATCTCACTCTGGTCTAAACCTTCCAATTTAGACAAGAACAAAAGAAATACACCTCAATTGGGGAACCATATTCATCTATTTTAGAAAATCTTATTAAATCTAATGCCATCACCCTTCCTCCTATCAAACCACATACTGGTTTTGACCCCTCTCACCCCATACCAGGTTGGTATAAGGAAAATGACTACTGTAACTATCACCATGTAAAGGGTCATAGTGATATCAACTATATCACCTTTAAAAACATTGTTCAGGGAATGCTCGAGAGTGGCAAGTTAGTCCTGGATAACCCTAATCCACCACAATCAAGACCTTCATATATTCAAGAAACCATTCCCTAACCACTCCCCATCTAATGATCAACCTAGTGATTCCTCACACAATGAAAGTAATACACGTGAGGTACATGTTATCTTTACCGACTTACCACTTGATTCCCAAATATCTCTTATCCCCTCCATCAAGGAAATCCTAGCCCGAAATCCTCTACCCGCACAGGAACCTACTTTATCTGTTCCTCTACCCATAGAGGAAAGCCCTTCACCTCCCCGTACACGTGTAGAGGAGTCTCTCATTAGCACCGATATCATTTCCCCTTTAGCTTCCCTACCTAGTGAGCCACTACCAATTGTACCTCCTCCACCCATAGAGGAGTACCCATCATCTTCTCCACCTATTCAAGATCCAATAGATTTGTCGTTACCACTCGGTGACCATTCTCCATCAGCTACCCAAGATCCTGCGGACCTACTTTTGGCTCTCTTACCTACAAAGGCCAAAGCCAGTGAATTCCCTATTTCTCAGACACATTTTACAGAATCACCACTCACTCCACATCTACCTCATCTACCATAGTTTCGTTCTCACGTTTGGCCAACCACTTGGACTCTATTGATAGGTATTCACTTTGGGGGCATCTCTTACTCTCGGTCTCAACCCAAATGCAATCATCTTCCACTGACACTTCTACCATTTATCTGAAGATGTTTCAATAACCTAAACCACACATGAACATAACCCTCGATACATCTTCTATTGCATCATCCTCATCTATGCATGCCCTCTACTTGCTGGCGACGTGTTCCAACACCATCTCTTGTATCTAAACCCATTGGTGTTCTAGGGTCACACCCACATCAAACCTTGCACATCCTCCTATCAGGATACACTTGACCACATCTTCCCATATACCTATTGAACCAATCCCTTAACCTAAACAAAAACCCAACCTTCTACTCTATATGCACCGACCTCACCAACTACACCTTTATCACCTTCACCCCTACCATCCATCTTGGGACCCCACCCTCTACCTTAAAAATCTATTCTCTCCAGGGGTAAACCTCAAATTCCCTTGACCCCTTCACCACATCCTGCAACTCTACCTAGGCAAACCTTACGTCCTTCATCACCATCTATAACTTCTTTTCCTCCTATACCACCATTACCTTCTATACCTCCTTCACTACCTATGACATTTTCTTCCACCTCACTTGTACCTCCCTCTCGACCTCAACCAACACCTACCGCTGCACCTCAGTTATACCCTTAGGTCACTCGTCCTCTCCCACCATCTACCTTAGCATCTACATCACGTGCTCCCACTACACCTCTACCTAAGAAAAAGCACCAAAAATCGAAAAAACCTGTTAATTTCCAAAGAAGTGGTTAAACTTACCCCTCTTTCTGTTGCTACACCTACACCAAAGAAAGTACAACCCAAATCCAAGACTACATCACCTCAACTACCCAATCTTCCAACCAAACCTACTTTCACTTCACATTGTGATCCACTGGTGGGATCATATGCCACCATCTTGGCTAACCCACCATCTTGGCTATCCTCCTGGAAAGCTCTGCTATCACCCTCCCTCCTCTTAGACCTTATGACCCTCTTAAACCTAAACTGGAAGGGTTTGATGATACTAAAATTTGTGCTTACCATCGTGTGCCAAGACATGATGTTGAGAACTGTAAGGTTTTAACGGTTTGCCCTCATTTAATTATGTCCTTCTGACCCCAATTTTGATGACGATGACCTCCTGGATGATGAACCTATTTCACCCTCACCACCTTCTTCACATATTCCTCCTACACCTATACCACAACCTCCATCTTCACCACCACAACCTTTCTTTCCATCTCCAAAATTTGAAATCAACATGGTCTCGCATCCAAGAGATTGCTCAACCTTCTCCTAAATGCCGGTGTTGGACACTCATCGCAGAAGGCTCTTATCCACCTCTTGGTAAATGTCCCTCCTGCCGGTATACCTTTCATGATAACCCCACCCCATCCACCTCTCTACCTCAAATTAATATGGTTCACATCATTACCCGAGGTCAGTGAGACAAAGGGAAAGATAAAATAGTTGATCCATCACCCAACCATGTACTGTTGTTGCAGACTCACAGCACCCCTGGATGCAGATCAGGCTTCTAGGTTGATGTTCAAGCATCCAGTGTGATTGCACAACATGGAATCCTTTCTCCAAGCGTGGGACTTGTAAAGATGAGAAAAGATTCTCTAGAGAAGGCTGGTTCCTATTCCTCTGTTCAGATGCACACAAAAAATGCAGAGGGTTTGCTAAAACCTAATCTAACTTGCCAAGGAGACAGGGTAAGAAAATGCATAGAATAAAACCTAAACTACAAAGGTGATGCACCGAGGAATGTTAGACATTCGTTTTGCAAATTTAACACAGACCACATAGATGCAATACAAACACCATGCACAGGTAACCAAACTGCAATAAGAGATCAAAATGATAGCAATGAATACATGAGAGGGTTGAGAGTCAATCACAACACATATATTATTGCTCAAGAGTCGATACAGTACATTGCAGTGGCCAAGAGGAAAAAAATACTGGCATTACAACCCATATGGGAGGTTTGAAAGCTCCAAAAATTCTCTGGCAAGCGAGGGAATAAGGGAGGATGCAAAACAAAAATGTCCGACCCCTTAAAGGAGCTCTTCTTTACAATATATATCAAGAAATGAGAGAGGGAAGAGAGAGGAAATCCAGAATCTACCCCAACCACTTCTTGGTAGCATTTAAAATCATCTCATTATGATAGAAGCGGTGGATCCTAGCAAAATGGCGGGCTGTCTAACAGGAGCGGCGAGCTGTCTGCTGCATTAAAGTTGGTTGTTGAAGCATTACTTCTGTCTATCACCACGCGTCAGAGACATTTTCTTAATTTTCTCCCTCCAAACTACACCAAAATGCAAGATTGATCCCAGAATCATGTAGAGAACTTCAACAGCTTTCCGTTGATATAAAGAACGTGCAAATCCGAGCTCTGGATCGAAAGATATGATGATCTGAAGATTTAGGGCACAAAACAGTGAAACGGATTTTTAAATTTCTTTTCCTGCGCTCTGCCATCTGGACAACACATGGCAGGCTCTGGTCGCTGAGAAATTTTCTCTCTCCACCTTTTCACGGGATTTTCTTATGGGCCCCTTAAACTTGGACACGTGGCACTATTTCATTGGTTCGGATCAGTGCTCGAAAACTCGCCCCTTTGACTTTTTGGACCTTTTTCCTTGGCGACACGTGTCATGCTGTGATTTGTCCATGGGCCTGCCGGATTTTCACGTCCACTGTGTCTTTTTGTCTCGGATGTCCCGGTGCTTGCCGGCGGGACGAATCCTCTGATCCACTCGAAATGGGCTTCCTCGTCCCTTTTCTCCGGTGACACGTGGCGTGATCTGATTGGCTTTCGGCCCCTTCGGCTATCCGCATCCTGCATCCCTTTGTCCCACTTGTCCTTGTCTGAAGTTTCCTGTTTCAGCCGAACCGGCCGGTTCACATCCTTCGCGTCCATCTGTCCCAAATGTCCCACTTGCTCTGATAAAGGACTTGGACAAATTTTCTTTCTTTCGGCCGATTCGGGCATTTCGCATCCATTTGTCCCAGATGTCCCTTTGTTGTTTGGGCCGCTGAGACTTTTCAGCTGATCCGCACTGTTTCACTTGGAATGTCTCATTCCTTTTAGAAAGATAAGGGTTGGGGCTAGGAGGAATACCTGTAGAATGTCGAGATGATGTGCGCATACCATAGAGAAAGATCAGCCGATGCGCGAAGAACTCCTTTTTGTCTTGGAAGGACTACTACTCGCAAATAAGAACACAAGACCACAAGATTTTAATTAGACAATAAATGAGGAAACCGCTTGGGCCTGGAAATATAAAACTTCTTTTCGAAGGTGGTCGGTTCCTCGCTAATATGAATTAACACAAATGACTGCAAAATATCAATTAGATTACTTTGTTGAACTGGGTAGGGGAAAGGTGGTTATCTGGTTATAGTCGGGTAACCGATACTGGTTTCTGTAACCGTCGGTTGGGCCTAGGACCTTCTTGGTAGCTATGGTGTTTGTAAGGCTGGTTTATGGATGATATTAGGAAATGAGATGATGAGAGGTAAAAGAATGACAGTTAGATGCAATGGCATGTTGGGTAGTGGATTCAGAAATGGATTTAGGAGGATTGTGATTCAAAGAGCATAAGAAATGTTATAACAGAGGACATGCAAGATGTGACTTACTGGTTTTGACAAAGATGCAAGTTGATCTCCTTTGCTGCAAACACTTCTGGTTTCTTCACTCGTCTCTGCTCGGTCAAGTGAAGATCTGGACTCTGTTTTTTCTCCCAATGATCTCTGTTGATTCAAAAATCATTCGACCCTTGATTTTGGTTCGGGGAGCCCATTTACAGGGAGCCGATGGCGGTTACGTAACCGACGGCGGTCGAGTAGGAACCGGCATCGGTAAGGAAAAAGTAGGCTATTTTTAGTAAAATAGCCCACCTTCCCTGCTTTTCTCCCGAGAGATCAGTTGCGGGCTTGGTCAAGTGGCTAGAAGGTCGGTTTTGGGTGCGAGTAAGGAGGCATTAGTTATGGATGTGAGTCTAGACCAAGTCATAGGTCTTAATTAGGTTAGTTTAGGGTTAGGGCTAGGTCATGATGAGGTGGCAAAATGAGGTGGCAGGTAAGGTGATGTGGATTTATCAATTACAAGGTAATTAATAAATAATTGTGTAAGGTTTAGGTGATGAGGTTAAGTTGCGAGATGAGATGCGGGCCACAAGGGGTCGTAAGACACAAATTTGGTGTCTACAGCGCCTTCCGCGTATAATTGTTCCAACTGTCCCCAAAGGTGGCCTTGAGCGGACTTAGCCAATTTTATAATTTTCTCCTAATCAATCTACTTGCTTGGAACTAAAAAACTCTGATGCATGTTATCAAATTAAATCTGGGGGGGTGAAATTTGGATAATAATTTGGTGACTTTTCGGGGTCACCTACCTGCTAGGTAGAAGATCAGTGGCCTTTTAGCAATCCATTGGGCATGGAGTCATAGGCAATAACCTGAAACCAACCTGATATCTGATCCCGAGCCCGATACCGTAACTCCTTCTCTGAGAGCACGCTGAACTGTAGAAAACCAACCTAGGAGCAACAAAACCTGTGCCAAAGCACTTAGGGAAATTGAAACCTAACTACAATAAGACAATGTGCATACGCACTTAGAGGAATTGAAATCTAGGCTAATATTTACAAGGGTAAAACTTTTTCTTTTCAAAGAAATGTTTAAGATAGATTCCATTGACCGAATCGGGAGTTCTTCTCTGTCCCAATGTAGACAATTGGAAGGCATTGCTATTCTTACATTCCATGACCATGTAGGGGCCACTCCAAATGGCATCAAACTTAGAATGCCTTCCTGGTTTTGCCCAATCTGCATCCCATTTCAGAACTAGGTCCCCTTCCTGGAAGGTCCTTGCTCTTGCTTTCTTATCAAACCATCTTTTCACTAAGGCCTGATCTTTCTCAATTGTTTGAACTACACGTTGTCTAATTTCTTCCAATTCCATCAACTTTGCATACCCGGCCTCCATTGGTTCAAACTCACCAACTCCAACGCTTCATGAACTCCAATGTAGGCGAGTTCTAATGATATAGGCACATCGCCTCTTTTCCATAGACCAACTTGTAAGGGGAATTACCTGTAGACCTCTTTGGTGTTATTCTGTTAGACCATAATGCTGATTTTAGCTTGGTATGCCATGTTCTTTGATTTTCATCCAGAGTCCTCCTGATGATTCTTAGCAATTTTTTGTTCGTGGACTCGGCCTGTCCATTACCCTGTGGGTAATAATTGGAAGAGGTGCTCAAGTAGATTCCATTCTTGACAGCCCATTCTGTAATCTTGGAACTTACGAATGCCAATGCATTTTCTGATATGATAGTGGTCGGCACACCAAACCTGGTCACTATTCCTTCATAAAATTCTAGTATATTAGACTCGTTTGCCTCTTTGAGCGCTATTTTGTCATCCACTTGGTGAAGTAATTGTTTCGTGAGAATCCACTTGTGGCCTTGGCTTGAGTTTGGGTTGATGACCCCGATGAAGTCCAATCCCCATTACAGAAATGGTTGGTTAACCAAGATTGGGTGCAA
This sequence comes from Taxus wallichiana var. yunnanensis, assembly GCA_018340775.1. Taxonomy (NCBI): domain Eukaryota; kingdom Viridiplantae; phylum Streptophyta; class Pinopsida; order Cupressales; family Taxaceae; genus Taxus; species Taxus wallichiana. The sequence continues at coordinate 67,502,971 of CM031235.1, read as the reverse complement.
TGGAAGCGCTGCTAGTCTTTCTTTGCCTATGAAGAGTGCACATTTCTTACACTTTCTTATCCATGTATAGCAGTCATTGAACACCATGGGCCAATAATACCCTGCCTTTATTATCTTGAGAGCTGTTACTCGTGGGGAAAAATGTCCTCCAGAATCTCCATCGTGAAAATCTCGTAACACCCTCTCAATTTGACCAGTCCCAATGCACCTCAATAGAACCCCATTGATGTCTTTCTTAAACAAAACACCATCAACAAGCACATATGGAATGGCTTGTAATATGAAGTATCTCCTCTTTGCTTTGCTCATTTCCGGAGGGCATAGTCCTGTCTGTAGGAAGTGTATCATATTCTGAGTCCAACAAGGATAAGGCACATCATCATTTTCATGTTCTTGGCCATCCTGTAGTACCAAGACAGTCTCTTTTTCATCACCTGCTTCAACCTGTTGACTCAAGGCTAGTTGTTCACATAGTCCCTTTCCACGTACTAGTTTTTGGTGACCTTGATCTCGATGTCATATTCCATGACACGAGTTATCCACCCTACACACTTCTCATTCGTATCCTTGTTTAGAAGGAAGTCCTTGACTCCCGCATGAGAGACCAATAATTGGATCTTGTTGTTTGAGACTAGGTGCTTGAATTTCTTTAAACTCCCGATCACCAAGTACATGCTTTTCAATGAAAGAGTATTTAGTTTCGTATTCCTCCAAGCCTTGACTGAAGAAATCAACTAGTTGTTCTAATCCTTCTTTGTTTTGTTGTGTCAGATTGCAGAAATTGTGTCTCCACCATTGAAGGCATACAAAGACGAAGTCCTTGGAGAAGTCTGGATTGACGAGAGTTGGGGCTTGAGATATAGCCTCTTTTATTGCCTCAAAACTTTCCTTTCCTTCAGATGTCCACTTAAATTCCATGCTCTTCTTTAACATCAGCGTTATTGGTTTTATGAGAGCTGCAAAGTTTGGAACAAACCTATGGACAAAATTGATCCTTCCCAAGAAGCTTTGAAGAGCCTTCTTGTGACTTGGCAATGGCAATGCTTGAATTACTTCAACCCGTTCTGGGTCAATCGTCAACCCTTCCTTTGAAACAATATGGCCTAGAAGTTTTCCCTCGTGAGCCAAGAATATGCACTTTTTGGGATTCAATGATACCCCAAATCTTCTACATCTCTAAAATACTTGCCTCAAATGACAGAGGTGATCCGTTGCATTTTTTGAGAATACAGTGATGTCGTCAAGATATATCATAACTATTTTGTTGATCAACCCCTTAAATGCCATATCCATTGCCCTTTAGAAGGTGGCTCCAGCATTTGATAGTCCAAATGGCATCTTCTTGTAGGCATAGGTCCCTATTTGGTGGTGAAAGCCATCTTGAATTGGTCATCTTCTTTCACCATCACCGATTATACCCCCGAGTAGCCATCTAGGAGAGAGAATCTCTCTAAACCGGATACTACTTGCAATATTTGTTCCATTGAAGGAAGTGGGTAATGGTCTTTGAGAGATGCCTTATTGAGGTCCCAAATCTACACACAACCTGATTTCTCTCGCTCTTCTTCCCGATGAACCAAGTTTGCAACCTAGCTTGAGTGCTTGATCGGGAATATAATGCTTTCCTCTATTAGCTTGTTAAGCTCTTTCTTCATTAGAGGCTCAATGTGAGGGTTGATAGGTCTCTGCTTCTGCCTGATGGGTTTAGCATCTGGATCCACCCTATGGTATATTATGCCAACTTCGGATTGAATCCTCTCAAGTCTTCATAGCTCCAAGCGAAGACATCTAGAAATTCTTGGCAAAGCTGTATGAAATCTGATTTCTCTTGCTCAGTGGCCACTTTACCAATTTGAAGTATTTTGCCTTCCCCAACCAGGTTGGCTCAATCTTCTCTCTTGACTCAGTATGTTAGCCTTTTCCTTACGGAATCGGTCGTTAGGGTTGAAGATAGACTCCAATGTTACCAAACCCTTAGGAAGCTTGTTTGTCCGCAATCGCACTACTTGATCCCCATACGATGCTCTAATCATCCCCGATTTCTAGCTGAGAATTCAGCCTCTTCCTCGTAGAAAATTGACGATCTGTTGATCATTCTCAAACACCTGCCAGCTTGTGTTATTATCTGGAATTGTTGGCCTCACAATCACATGGATATGTGGCTGTTTTTTTTCCCTTTTGATGTTGTCAACCACATCAAATGTTGCTCCAACTGCTGCGAGCCTATCCGCGGCTTCATTTTTCTTCCTAGGTATGGACACAATGTTGAAAGCTTCGAAATCCTCAATGAGGTCCCATACCCTATTCTTGTAGCTCCTCAACAATTCATTCTTCGTAGCATGTTTTCCTCTAACTTGGTTGATGATTAGCTCACTATCCCCGAACACCTGCAAGTAATTTATCCCTTTTTTCCTAGCCCGATGAAGTCCATGAATCAAGGCCTCATATTCAGCTGTGTTGTTTGAACAAGAAAACTAGAAATGAAAAGCTAAATAATATTTGATGCCTTGAGGTGAAACAAGCATGGCTCCACCTCCTGCACCTTGCCTACTCCTTGATCCGTCAAAAAACAGCCGCCATACCTCATTGTCATCATTATGGCTTGGCTTGGTGATGCTAGGAACAAGTTGATTTTCTTCATGTATACAATAGACTCCCAGCTCAGATTCTTCTACTTCTTGATAGGGATCAAAAGCATGTATCTTGTTTGCCCATTCATCGAGAGTTAGGTCTGGGATACTTCCAACCTTGGTGTCAGCCTCATCAGTACTAGGGTGATCTTCTTGATCAAATGCTGAGCAATTGGCATTAATCTGACTAGGAGTGTAAGGCTCAATATGGAAGTTTGCAATAGGTTCAGACCTAATTGTAGCCTTAGTTCCATACCTTGTTCTAAACAGCATGTGAGACCAATCAGCAGACAAATACCCCCCAATCTTGGCTATGAAGTCCCTTGACAAGCAAAGGGCAAAGAGTGGTGGAAGGTCTATGATTGATATATCTTGTAAGACAACAACATTTGGACATGCATGCAAGGTAAGACTCAAGTTTTTAATCACTCCAACTGTTGCTATTGCTGTCCCATCCAATTGCACTACCCCTTTAGATATTACTTCATATTGGAGACCCAGCTGATCAGCTATTTGCTTGGGCATCACTGAGCTACTTGCCCCGAATCAATCATGCAATTGTGTACTAGTTTATCCCCAATGATTAATGAAACATAGAAAGGAGGGGGCTTCAACATTTTACCTTGTTTCCCTCCATGGCTTCCTTCAGGCTGGGCAGCATTTGTAAGCACTTTGTCTTGCATCTCGAACTCCGCTGATTCAAGTTGTCCAATCCTTCATGGCAGCTTACAGCAGATCTCTTTGTCCTGGGATGGATAGGGATTCCCACATTGATATATTGACGTTAGTCTTCTTCATCTGTTCAATGATACTGAACGGGGATGAAGTATCCTTTGTTGTCCCTTGGTTTGTATACTTACTCCTTGTATGTGGGCAGCAGCATTGGCATTTGAGTTGGCCTAGGGGCTGTTCTTGGCTGCCCTTGTGTATTTGAAACTGGACTCTGCTTTCCAATCATTTGTGGAGCCATGGAAGGTGGTGGATTGGCTGGGGCTAATGGTTGTTCTTCACCCAAATTTCTCCTCTTTGACCTTGTGTTGGCTGCGACACCTTGAGAAACTGCTTGATTCATGCCACAGAAATCTTCTGCTTGCCAGTTCACCAATGTGGTGTCATTTGGGGCTGATTGCTGTTGGAATGTTTCTTGTTGTTGATTGTTTCCTTGACTACCCTCGCCCTCCACACTAGTAGTTGTCACCATCAGTGCTTGATTGAGAGCACCATTGAAACACATGGATTGGTTATGAGGCTCGTTGCATGGAAAGCACCAGTCATATTCCTGAGCAATGTTGTTCTGTGTTGGCACTAATGCCTTAGAGGCAGATATAGCATTTGGATTATAGGGCTGGAATGGTCTATTAGAGGGAGGCCTTGTTTGATTCACATTTGCAACTGGATTAGGTGGTCTTTGTGGTTGGTATGGCTGCCTATTAGGCTGAGCTTGAGGTTGATAGGAAGGTCTGAAACCTTGGGCTTGTTGCCTCTTAATAGTAACCAGCTCATTTCCCAAATTTTGTAACTGTTTCATGACCTCTTGGAGTTCATTCGAAGCACTTGGAGATGAAGTGGAAGCTTCACTTGAACTCTGATTTCTAGGAGTGGGAACAGGAGCCAAAGTGGGTGCTTGACTAGTGCTTGGATTTTCTAAGTTTGGATACAAGGGCATGGGAGGCCTAGGAGCCAGTTTACCAGCTTGAATAAGATAGTTTTCGGCTCTAATGGCAATGCTATAAGCCATAGGGATTGTTGTGCCTCCCATGGACTGAATTAACATAGAAATATCAGAATTCAAAGCTTTAAGGTAATATAGAAAAGCACCTTCTCATTGTTGGCCTGACTGCCACTGGAATCCTATCCCAAGACCTTTGAAATCTGAAGTTGAAGTCAGTCAGCTGCTCGTTGGGGGCTCTCTTGATAGTTGTCAGCTGCTCCAAAAGAGACAAGTTGTCTCCCTTCTCTCCAAATTACTCGTGAAGTGTAATACACAGCTGATTCCAGTTTGTGATAGAACCAGCTTCTAAGGCTCCTAAACCATTGTAATGCTTTACCCTTGAAGGAAGATGCCAGTAACTTGACAGCCACTTGCATTTCATTGATTTCATGGATTGCGCAAAGGTTAGCAATATCTTTAACATGATCACCTGGAGTAGTCTGATTTTCTCCGATGAAGTAGGGAATTTTCTTCAAGGCTGCAATAGGAACTGGATGTTGTGCATTGAGAGCAAGTGGGCTGCTGCCTGTGAAGTTGACGTAGGGATTGTTCTGAGCCATTCAAATCAGTCTTAAAACCCTTGTATACTGAATGAAAGGCCTATCAGGTGGAGGAGTTGAGAGAGTTTTGTTTGGTGGAGATGGGGACCTTTGAATCCTTCTTCCTCTTTGCCTTCTTCTTGAGATAACTGCGGGTATTCAAACAAAGACTTCCACTTCTCCAACTCTTGACCTTGTGGTGATTCTTCTCATGAGTTTTCAAGCCTGCACCGCTCAAACCAGTTAATTCTTCCTAGTGGAGTCACCAGATATGCAAATAACAACTCTTATAAGCAAGAAAACTACAGCAGATACATATCAACTTTGTTGTAATAAAAATTAGACCTCTAGGTCCCACCGCCATGCCAAAATGTTGTTGCAGGACTCACAAAGCACTCCCCTGGATGCAAATCAGGCTTCTAGGTTGATGTTCAGGCATCCAGTGTGATTGTACAACATGGAATCCTTTCTCCAAGTGTGGGACTTGTAAAGATGAGAAAAGATTCTCCAGAGAAGGCTGGTTCCTATTCCTCTATTCAGATGCACACAAAAAATGCAGAGGGTTTGCTAAAACCTAATCTAACTTGCCAAGGAGACAGGGTAAGAAAATGCATAGAATAAAACCTAAACTAGAAAGGTGATGCACCGAGGAATGTTAGACATTCGTTTTACAAATTTAACATAGACCACATAGATGCAATACAAACACCATGCACAGGTAACCAAACTGTAATAAGAGATCAAAATGACAGCAATGAATACATGAGAGGGTTGAGAGTCAATCACAACACATATATTATTGCTCAAGAGTCGATACAGTACATTGCAGTGGCCAAGAGGCAAAAAGACTGGCATTACAACCCATATGGGAGGTTTGAAAGCTCCACAAATTCTCTTGCAAGCGAGGGAATAAGGGAGGATGCAAAACAAAAATGTCCGACCCCTTAAAGGAGCTCTTCTTTACAATATATATCAAGAAATGAGAGAGGGAAGAGAGAGGAAATCCATAATCTACCCTAACCACTTCTTGGTAGCATTTAAAATCATCTCATTATGACGAAGCGGCGGATCCTAGCAAAACGGCGGCCGTGTCTAATAGAGCGCGAGTGAGCTGTTGTCTGCATTAAAGTTGGTTGTTGAAGCATTACTTCTGTCTATCACCATGTGTTAGAGACGTTTTCTTAATTTTCTCCCTCCAAACTGCACCAAAATGTGAGATTGATCTAAAATCATGTAGAGAACTTCAACAGCTTTCCGTTGATATAAAGAACGTGCAAATCCAAGCTCTGGATCGAAAGATATGATGATCTGAAGATTTAGGGCACAAAACAGGTGAAAACGGATTTTTAAATTTCTTTTCCCGCGCTCTGCCATCTAGATGACACGTGGCAGGCTCTGGTTCACTGAGAAATTTTCTCTCTCCACCTTTTTCTAGGGATTTTCTTGTGGGCCCCTTAAACTTGGACACGTGGCACTATTTCATTGGTTCGGATCAGTGCTCGAAAACTCGCCCCTTTGACTTTTTGGACCTTTTTCCTTGGCGACACGTGTCATGCTGTGATTTGTCCACGGGCCTACCAGATTTTCACGTCCACCGCATCTTTTTGTCCTGGATGTCCCAGTGCTTCGCGGACAGAATCCTCCGATCCACCCGAAATGGGCTTCCTCGTCCCTTTTCTGCCGGTGACACGTGGCATGATCTGATTGGCTTTCGCCCTTCGGCTATCCACGTCCCACGCGTCCCTTTGTCCCACTTGTCCTTGTGCTGAAGTTTCTGTTTCGCCGAACCAGCCGGTTCGCGTCCTTCGCGTCCATCTGTCCCAAATGTCCCGCTTGCTCCCGGTAAAGGACTTGGACAAATTTTCTTTCTTTCGGCCGATTCGGGCATTTCGCATCCATTTGTCCCAGATGTCCCTTTGTTGTTTGGGCCGCCTGGAGGCTTTTTGGCCAATCCGCACCTTCCACGTATAATTGTTCCAACTATCCCAAAGGTGGCCTTGAGCAGGACTTAGCCAATTTTACGATTTTCTCCTGAATCAATCTACTTGCTTGGAACTAAAAACTCTAATGCATGTTATCAAATTAACTCTGGGGGGTGAAATTTGGATAACAGTACCCAACATACCAATTGCACATGCACCTAAAGTCACATATCCTATTTCTGATGGGGTTACGCACCACGCAATGCTCAAAAATTACACTAATCTCCTCTCAAAATGTCCTTATACAATCTCATCCAAACCTCAGAGTCACATCGTCAAGCCCTAATGGAGGTCCTTTAATCTATTGAGGTTTTGCCTAATGACCCCACACCTGTAGCATCTATTATCACACCTCATCATGTTGCTTCTCTCACCAAATTACCATTTACCTCATCACCTCCACCTGTTCATCAAGTTGTTATCCTTAGTTTCTCAGATGACAAAATTGTCCCCCACCAAACTAATGACCCAAATCTTGCATTGTTCATATCCATCCATATTGATAATATACGTGTTCGACATGTTATGATTGATGGGCGCACTAGCATTAACATCATATCCTCTCAAGCATTCGAAAAAATGCGTATACCCAACAACGCATGCATAAACATCCAGTCATGTTGCATTCATTTAATGACGTTATCACCTCTACACTTGGAACTATTATCCTCCACATTCGTGTGGGTTCCTTATTGTTCCCGAGTTGTTCAATGTTTTGGAAGGGGAGTTTTAATACAATTTATTGCTTGGAAAACCCCGGATTCATTCCATGGGTTTTGTTCCTTCTACTTTACACCGATGTGTAAAGTTTGAACATGAAGTACGTTCCTATACCATTCCAAATGACCCATCACCTTTCAAAACTTGTAACATGCTTTACCATTCTAATGATGTCCTTGTACACATTAAGGCATCTACCTCCCCGCCTACATCTTCTTCCCACATGACCCCATCCACCAAAGGTTGCCAGAATCCTCACCTTTGCCAAAATCTTCTATTCCCACCGCCACCGTCACTTCTACCACCACACATCAAATTCCCAACTAACCGACACCTCTTCCGATCTAACTTCTAATTTTTTAATCCATTCCACCACCAATATATCAACCATTGATCCCTTGGAAGCTATTTTGCAATGCCTCACTATGGGGAGTATCTCCCGTGTACAATGTCAATACATTCCTTACTCCACAAGAGTATGGAAACCTTCACCAACATCCTCATTATGATCACCACATGGGCAAGCATCTCCTTTATGGTCCTCCATACCCATATTACCTATGGGGGACTTGATATTTCCACTTACACACCCGAACCACCATCACAAACCCGACCTTTTTCGGCTGACCTTTAGTCACTTACCAACCACCGCTTCGCTCACACTTTCCTACACCGTTGTGCCTGGAAGGGTTTTAGCTTTGGCCTTTATGAGCAAGGTCATCACACCATTATTTCATGTACCATGCATAAACACAATGATTGTAGTGGAATTGATTTTACCAAACTACCTGCCAAAAAGCCCCGTATTGAACTCATTGAAGACATTGACCCCTCTCCACCTTCTTTACCTACCCCACCTTCACCAACAGAGTCGATGGATCCTGAATCTATCCCTCCTACCTTTTTTCATAAATACCATTTCCTTGGGGCCTTTGACCTATCACCACGATGGCGAGGCTCCTTCCTCTCTTCCTTTCTTATATCCTGACATGATAGGGGACGATACTCCTTCTATTAATGTCATTCAATGTCAAGATGATGAGTCCATATTCACCTACCTTGGTGTTGAAGACTCTTATATTCATAGGTTGTTACCTTCTGAGACACAAACAATGTTGAATGAATCAACTATTGAAGTCAACATCCACACTCAGGATGACCCCCACATTCTCAATATTGGCCAATCTCTAGATGCTGCTGAACAGGAAGCCCTCACTTCTTTTCTTAAAAATCATAGCCATGCTTTCGCTTGGTCCTATGCTGACATTCCTGGCATTAATCCCACTATCGTGGTCCACAATATTATAACCATTCATGATGCCAAACCCGTAAAAGAAAAGTTAAGAAAAATGTACCTCGCATTGCTCTACTTGTCAAAGAAGAGCTTCAATGCCTTCTCTCAGTTTCCTTCATCTTACCCATCGATTACCCCCAATGGATTTCTAACATCATCCCTGTCACTAAGGCAATAGGGGACTTCACATTTGCACCGATTTCCATGATCTCAACCTTGCCTACCCAAAAGATGATTTTCCTCTACCTGGTATTGACCAGTTGGTTGACCTTACCGCTAGCCATGAGATGCTATCACTTATGGATGGTTTCTCGGGTTATAACCAAATCTTGCTCGCTCCAAAGGATCAACACAAAACCACATTCATTACCCCTTGGGGACCTTCTCTACTATCAAGTCATGCCTTTCAGCCTTAAAAATGCTGGTGCCACCTATCAACGGGCTATGACCTACATTTTCCATGACATTATGCACCATATATTAGAAGATTATGTAGATGATCTTCTCACCAAATCCAAACATCAGGCCGAACATCTTACTATCTTGAAAACCATCTTTGATCACCTTATCAAGTATTGTGTTCACCTTCAACCCAAGAAATGTGTCTTCATGGTTCTCTTAGGAAAGCTCCTAGGATTTATCATTTCCTTACGTGGTATAGAGGTTGACCCTACTAAAGTCAAGGCCATTCTCGAAATGCCTCCACCCACTAACCTTCACCAACTTTGTAGTTTATAGGGCAAGTTGCAATCTATTCATCGATTTATTTCCCAACTCTCCAACCATTGTCAACCATTTCATCACCTCCTCAAAAAGCATGTCTCTTTCAAATGGGATGATGACTACCACAAATCTTTTGAGGCCTTAAAAAAATACCTTCTCCAACCACCCGTGCTTATCCCACCTAAAGACGACCAACCCTTCTATCTATACATCTCAGCTACCAATCACTCTTTAAGGACCATGCTCACTCATCGTGATGATCAACATAGGGAGCGGTTTATTACATAAGCCATACTCTTCTAGACTATGAAACCCGATACACTCATCTTGAAAAACTTTGCTTAGCCTTAGTTTTTCTTTCCACCAAACTTCACCATTACCTACTCAACCACAAAACCTATGTTATGACCAACACTTTGACCCCTTACACTTCATGTATGTTAAACCTTACCAAAATCAACATGCCACATGTTGGCTCATGCTTGTTGCTGACCTAGACCTCAAATTCACCCACCAAAAAATTTATCAAGGGCCAGTGCATTGCTTGACTGACTCATTGATGCGCCTCTTTACGGGAATTAATCTTCGAACTTTGATTTCCCTAATGAATCCATTGCTAACCTCTCTTTGGCGATGACCCTTACCAAATGACCTTATTCTTTGACGGTTCCAAATGTCGGATGGGGGTGGTGTAGGCATTATCCTCATTCCTATTGATTGTGAACCCATGCCCTTATCATTCAAACTCGACTTTGAATGCACCAACAATATCATCGAATACAAAGCACTTGTATTGGGACTCATGATTGCCTATGCCTTAGATGTTAAGTCCATTAATATATTTCGTGAATCTCAATTGGTAGTAAACCAAGTAAATGGTGTTTATCGAGTCATAATGAAATACTTCAATAGTACAAACATTACGTCAGCATCATGTTGACTACCTTCAACCACTATAAAATTAAAAGCTGCTTCCGCGATCCACCAAAAATTCACGGATACCATGGCCTTCCTCGCCCAAATACCCACTTCTCCTGACGATTCAGACATCTTTGTTACCAAAAAATGCATACCGAGACCTTCTTATCAATCTTGTTGTGTTAACCTTGTCCGAACTACCTCACTAAACACACAAAACCTTTGGTATAAGTAGCTTGCGGACTACCTTTCCCTTTCTATATTGCCTCTTGATCTCACACGTAATGGACAATACGCCTTTCTCAAGAAGGCCTCTCGTTATGTCATCATGGGTGGCCTTCTCTATAAATGAGGATTTGATGGTATTCTCTTACGATGCCTCACCAACTCTGAAATCATGTATACCATTAAAGAAGTTCATGCTTTGGCATCTGTGGAGGTCACTTCAAAGGTGGCCTTGTTGTTGCTAAATACATTCTTCACCTAGGCTATTACTGGCCGACCCTCAATCATGATTGTTATGACTACGTTAAACATAGTGTAAAATGCCAACAACATGCCAATCTTCATCACACACCTAGTCATGCCTTACCGGTCGCTTGTGACCTTTGGCCCTTCTCTCAATGGGGTTTGGATCTTGTCAGAGAGATCTATCCCCACTCTTCCCTAAGACATCAATGGATCATCACCGTTACCTAATACTATACCAAATGGGTTGAATCCATACCCATCATATCCATGAAAGCTAAGAAAATATGTGAGTTCATCAATCATCACATTATTTGTCACTTCGGTGTTTCACATCACCTTATCACTGATAATGGAAAACAATTCAAAAAAAACTCTACAAAAAATTTATGGTGCCTTGACATCCAACTAAGCTTCTCCTTGCCATATTATCCACAAACCAATGGCCAAGCCAAATCCACCAACAAAACCCTAAACAAAATTCTCATGAAAGTGGTTAACGATACTGGGAAGGATTGGCATATGCACATTCCTTTCACTCTTTGGGCATACCATACTAGTATTCGCACCTCCACTGCTACCACTCCCTTTTCTCTAGTCTATGGTACCGAGGTTGTTTTGCCTCTTGAAGTCCAGATCCCTTCTCTCTGTATCTCTTCCAAATATGTTTACCGGTGATGACTTTCGCCAAGACCTTTTAGCATAACTTGAGTTATTAGATGAACGTCGTCTTCATGCTCTTGACCATCTCCAAGTCTATCAAAATGCATCAAGCGTGCCTATGACAAATGTGTCCATGAATGCACCTTCAAGGTCGGTGATCTTGTCCTCAAGGAAAATCAACACGTAACCAAAGCAAAAAAAAGCAAATGGGGCAAGTTTGCTCCTAATTGGCTTGGACCATACATCGTGACCCATGACTATGGATCAAGTGCTTATCACTTGTCTTCACTTGATGGTAAGCCCGAACCTGAGCCCCTCAATGCCTTGCATCTTTGACTTCTAGTCCTACATCACTACTTCTCTATTTCATGCTCGTCCCTTGAGCACCATTCACCTTTCTCTTTTCCGCCCTCCACTTCAACGACTAAACAAGAATCATGTGATTACCCGTCACCCTTTTTCCTTCTCTTAAATATGTGCACCATGGCTCTGCACATGGCATGATTCTCATGGATACTTTTCATCTTATTTTAGATGAGATCCCATGGTCATTCACCCTTGCCTTCTCAACAAGAACCAAATGCTTCGTTATAGTCTAGTCCATGACTTAAAAGCCAAAAAAATTATTTCCAAAAATAAGGGATTAACTCCTTGAGTCAAACTTCCAATATAAAGATGAATCCCTCAAAAGGACATCTTCCACCTTCAATTGTTGCTATAAGTAGACTACTCCCTCGAAGGAAAGCTATAAAAATCTCACAACTCTCTACATAGTCTTTCCAAAAAGAGGACTATTTTCTCAAAAATCAAAATTCAGAAGCTTCCCACATCGATCAGTCTATCTAACAAAGTGAAAAAGAAAAGAAAAGTAAAATTTTTCATCATGGACTTGTCTATTGTGATCTTGGATTCCTTTCCCAAGGCATTTTACTTCATAACATATGACCTGATTACCTTCACCTCCTTACCCATTGTCTTTTCACTTCATACCTCAAGGGACCTACTGAAACAATGACATTTGGTGATCATGTGACTATTCATCACTCTTATAATTTTCAATCATGCAATGTCTTTAGGGTCTTACGTTCACCACCTATCTCGTAGGTGTGTTTCATACGTTTTGATCCTTGCCAATTAGGTGGCTTTCTTGCCCCCTTATCTTTTCTCTTCTTCATTACATTTTGATCTTCTTATATAGGACTAGACTCTCGACACCCGTCTTTTGGGGATTTTTTCTCCCACCTCAATTGACCTAAAATCACCTTTACCTATCTACCTATACTCTACCCAAACTTAATTGACCTTGACCTAATCATCCTTATGACCTGGACTCAACCCTACTTATCAACCTACCTACCTCTTCTCTTATCTTCTCATATTCTTCCCTAGCCTATGGAAGAACTACATCGGTCTGAGGTCCCTTTTCACTGGGACTATGTAGGCAGCACTTCCGGGCATTGGGCCCTGGAATGTTAGCTCACCACTCTTTACCCTAACCATTTTCCCCACCTTTACCTCGATTTCCTCGTCCATATCAAAACTTAGAAATCTATCCCATATCCACATCATTCGACCTACATACACTCCTCATGTTTCACATACTCTTTTACCAATACCATTATTCCCCATATTCATCTATAACCCATATTTAAAACATTGTACACCATTACATTCATTTGCATTAACATGTATTACCGAAAATACTTGAAATACTCAACCATGCCTAAACCAACCTCGACTCGATCCATGCCTAAACCGACTGACTCGATCCATGCCTACAACTTACCTAACTTGATCCATTCCTACAATTAACTTGACTCAATTCATGCCTCGATCGACGACTTCGTCATGCCTAACTCACCTAATCCATTCATATCATAACGAAAGTAAAATAAAATACACATCACAACACATAATCATCTGAACCTTGTACATCTCATCATATAAATACCTATGTATCACAATAATGTACACTCATCTCAAAAATACATGTGTCTCTCATACATCACCGGCTCGCAGTCGCTTATCGAATAAAAAATAATCTTTAGCTCGCAGTTGGTATCATGTACAAAAAAATAATAATACTTACAAAATCTCTTCAAAGACGCATGCAGGCCGGTCTCATATATAATCCATACAAAAATGAATCGGCACATAGGCTAGTCCATAGCAAGTCAATCATCTCCCCATCGATGTCGGGAATGCTCTCTGTACTCTCCACACTGTGAGTGCGGGATCTACTCCTCTCACTAGAGGCCTGTTGTGCTCTGTACTCGGCATAGGAGGGCACATCTAGCACGACATGACAATAACAAATGATCTCGATAATATCATGCCTCTACTAGGAATCCACAGAATCGACCATGGTCACTGCCTCGTGGGGGTTCCATGGGTCTCCTACCCGTGTGGATGCTCTGTCTTTAGGGGACCCTATCCTAGAATATGCCATGTGCCTTGTGTCAGTACCATGGCCTGACTCGGCCTTGAGAGCTATCCTTGTGCTTGAATCTGGGCCTACAGAGTAGTAATATGTGCTTGCGCCATGCCGACAATCGGCTCTGCAAACCCGCAACCTCTCCCTGTGCTATGGCCAACTGGCCTTGTAAGCCATGTACCTACGCCTGTAGGGCAGCTATCTACTCTCCCCCTCCACCTACCTCCTCTCCATCTCCATCTCCCCTACCTCTGCCTATGTAGTACTGTCCTACCTCGTCTCGAGCTCGTAACATCACTATCTAGGCCTATAATGTGGCAACCTATGCCTCTTTACCTATCAGCTTGTCCTGCATAATCCCAAGTTGCATCACTAAGGTAGCCACCTACCCCTATAGGGCATCCCTTTACACTGTGATGTTGGCTAAGTATGGCTGCCCTGGCCTCGGTGGTACGGCTCTTAGCTGTGCTTCCCACCATTGCATGTATCTATCTACCACTCTAGCATCATCAATTTGTGAATCCACTGGTTTCTCCTCCTATCCAGTCAGCCACGGTGGGTCGCAGTGGAGACATAGGTCTCTCCACGTCATCTCTCCTGTACTGCGGGAATGGAGGTGGTACATCCTGGACTAACCCAAACTGGCACCTAACCCACTCTATGGGTATCCACTCATGCTCTCCTGCTCTCCTCCCCTCTATCCACAGATATAGCTATAGCCCATCTAGCTCATGGCCATTTTTCTGTATGCGGGGAAGCCCACATATGGCCTCTAAATGATGTCCACCCCAAACAACCCCTCCAACAACCTCCTATAGTAAGCTACATCATGAGTATCTCTGGCACCTCGGGCCTCTCCCATGGCCGGTACCCACCACTTGTACCCAACTCTCAAAACTCTCCATGGGAATGCATTTGTCCGGGCATCCCCACTGGTCAAACACAAATAATGTGCTCGTAAGCCCAACAATGCAATAATATGGCGTGAAGCATATGCTTTGAACCTCCTGATCACCCGTAGGCCCATAGTTCTCTATATACTGCATCAGCAATGCAGGGTGCCCATGCGAATGTGTCCATTGCATCACCATGTCACAAAGGACTCCCATTAGTGACCTCACGAATCTACCCTAACCCTCACCCAAACCTACCCTACATATCTACCCTAACTCTCACCCAAACCTACTCAAACCTATCTACCCTAACCCTCACCCAAACCTACCCTACCTATCTACCCTAACCCTCACCCAAACCTACCCAAACCCATCTACCCAAACTATCTACCCTAACCCAAACTCATCCACCCGAAACTATCTACCCTACCCCTCACCCAAGCCACCCTAAACCCTTCCCATCTCCCTTAACCCTTTTCCCTCTCACCTAATCCTTTCCCACCTACCCTACTTTCCCACCCTACCCTTACTCTATTCCCTTTTTTGTCCCAACTTAACCTTAGGTTGACCGACCCCGGTTATCCTTGACCGACCACTCTCCCTCCTTGGCGACCGCATCGATCCATCGTTTCTTGTGACCGATACCGGTCCCTACCCACCGACGTCGGTCACCGCATGCCACCCACCGAACTTCCCAACCCTACTTTTTCCCTTCCTACTCCTACCCACTTAAACCCCTCCTTACACCCCTAATTATTCCTATACTACCCTTTTACTCTACACCCTACCCTTCCCCATTCCCATTTCCCCCTTTTTTTCCTTATTTTCAAATTTCTTCCCCCAACCCCCATTTTTAACATTTTTTATATTTTAACCAATTTCACTAAACAATCAATAACCACGGTTTGGCGTTTATCAGTATCCCGCTGCCACCATCGTGGTGGAACCTCCGACCTCCGTGTCACTCCTCCCCGATCCCTCTCTAGCCTCCACCATCCTCAAATGACCTCTCACTCTCCCAACCAATCACCTTGCTCGATCCAATCTTACGGCCCCACCTCTTGCCCAATCAATCTCACCTATGTGGCTCACCAACCAAGCTCTCTGATGTTCTCTTTTGTCCTCTTCCTCTTTTCTCTCTTCTTGTCCTTTTCTCCTTTTCACAATGCACAAATGAATTTTACAAATGCGGGTTTTTCACTTTTTATAACCTACCCGAATCAACCGACACCGTTTCACCCTTGATGATGTCGGTTTTTTGCCCTAGATAACCATCATCGGTTCCCCTACACCATCATCAGGTTCATACCGACCGATGTCGGTTACCCTATATAGTCATTTCCCTCACATTTACCTCATTTTCCTTACCTCCCCTTTCTTTTTCCTTCCCTACACCTACCTAGACCACTTTACCTTCCCCTCTAGCCCTCCACCTTCTTCAACCTTACCTCGTTAGCTGTTGAAGCCTCATTATTTTACCCCTACCTCAGCCTTACCCATGCTTGTGACATATCTCCTGGACCCAAAAATTGTTTGTGACCTTTGACCTCATGTGTTCGCTATACCTTGTGCATTGTTACCTATGTTCATTGACCCAATGACCTTAAATAGCCTATTGCCATGATGTTTATCTCGACCCTATCTTTGGTGTACCGAACATACCTAAACAGTCCCCGCACCTAAACCATGTTGTGTTTCCTAACCCTATCCTATACCTAGCTACCAATCACTTCAACCTTATTTGGATAAACCGATCTACCTTAGACGATGTAGAGTTTGCGGGCTCTTCAACCTGGTATTATGTCACGATCTATACGTGAGCATGCATTCAACTCGCCCCTACCTTTGACCTTTACCCATTTACCTATATAAATGATTTTCCCTTTACCCCATTCCTCGCTTCTAATCATTCTTCTTTGCATTTAATTTTATCAAACCACTCACCGATTCACCCCCGTCACCTCATCGCCTTTCTAGTTTGAGGGGATCACCTTCACCTTGGCATGGGGAAGCCACATCTTGTTTTTTCAACGTCCGCTTACTAGTACAAGCTACACAACAAAAGGGGCAAAATGTAGACACCAAAATCATGTCGTAATCACCTTGGTCCCGTAGCGCACCCTATAATAACTTCTTAATCGTCAACACCTTATCACCTACCTCCTGCACCCCACACATTTTAATTTAATTACTTTAATTAAATTAATTTCATTTACCTCCATACATATTAATTTAATTATTTTAATGAAGTTAATGACCTTTTACCCACACACACATTAATTTAATTATTTACATTAAATTAATTCACTACCCTCACACACCTATTTAATGTATTTGCCTTTATTAAATGCACCTCACCTAACCACCCCCATCATTTGACACATTAACCTAAACCCTAAACCAATGTCCTAAATAGAACCTAACATTTGACCCATCCCCTCACCTCACATTTAAAATCCTCCTAAGGTCATTTTTTTCTAAAGAAAAAGTGGAGACCCTTATCAAATAGTAGAGCAACTTCCTAGGCATTTTTTGAACAACCCAAGATATCTCACCTAAACCGATGCCAGTTCACCCTAAACCGACACCGGTTATACCGAAATAGACCAAATGGCCTATTTAGACCCATCTATAGCTTTGTAATATGGGTTGGAAAACTTTTGATCTCGAGTTTGATCTCTTTAGATGTGACAACAGAACGAAGATTGATTTGTGATCAACAAAGGCAACCAAATACACTGGCACAATAGTGAAAATTTCTTCCCAGCATCCTCCAACGCAACAACTTCTTCATTATTCTTTAGACCTGTACCTCACAGAAGAGTAAGTATCCTCCTTCCATCTATTTCATTTTCTTATCATCATCTATAGTATTTGTGGTAAAGGAACCTAGTCTTTTACCCTCTGTCCATTCCCTCTCTCTAGTTGTAATGCCACCTTTTGTACCTAATCATCTTAACATTTGGCCCAATTTCCTATTTGACTTCCTCAATAGTCTCGGACCTTCGCAATATATCTACACCCCCTCTGTGATCAATCCCCGTCTTCTATCCACTCCAATTTTGCCCCAAAACTCTAAAAACCCGGACTGTGTGATTCCACCAGCCCCGACTTAACCGTCATCGGTTCTCTCTAATCATTACTTACGTAAAAAACCATCATTGGTTTTATAAAACCGCGTAGGTCGATCTTTATGTTTCTCGATCACTACCGAGAATAATAATGTGTTTGTGACCCACATCTAACTTAACCTCATTTTTTCTGACACATACCTACTTGAACACCTATTTGACCTTTAGATTTGTATCTAACCTAGCCTGTTAGCTCAGATTCACCTATAACCAACCTACTTGACCTTTGGATCTCCTTCTAGCCTAGCCTGTTAGATTAGATCTAGCCTATTGTGTTTTGTATGAGATGCCTAAATCGTATTAAACTACAGTAGGACAATATTTACTTTATTTCAGCATTGAATTATTTTAAACAGTGGATTGATAGCCATCTAGGAAGTATCACACTTCTAGGATCTAGCATATGCTAGGTAGTCCACTGCATATATTGTTTAACTCTCTTTGGTGGTCTTGTTTTGGTTCTTATACAGGTAGTTCCTCCTAGCCAAAAGGAAGGTCTCACAATCAATTTGATTCAGAATTTAGATACGCGCACATATAACCTTCAACCATCTCAAAACAGGTATTCCTCTTACCACCTTTACCTTATCTCTGCTTTCGTCAAGTAATTCTCGTAAAACTAAGAAATCAGTGAAACAGATTCAACAAGCTCTATACTTCATTCCAAGATTCAGCAATCTCATTTGAGGTTACAAGGAGATATGAAGGAAGAGATATGGTTTTCTTTTATTTGCATTATTTCTTTTTGTAGTATTTCTCTTGTATACATTTATGGCATGATTCAGGACCAACCCACATATTTTTTTATTTTTTCATCATTTTATATGGAATTAACCATGTTTTTGTGTTCTTCTTATTTTTAGGGGTCACACCAATTTTTAGGGTTTTTCATGGAGTAAATTGCAAGCAACTTCAAAAAATAGTTAAAGTGGTCATGTTTTAATTTTTTTTACAAATACAGGTGAAATACAAAATCTATGTTCCCGTTGTGCACTAGAGTTGCATGTAAAGTGTGTCTTCGTTCATATACATGCATCATCCGGAAAATATGTGTTTTTGTTATCATTTATGTGTTATCGTTTCTCATTTAGTTTTTCTTTGTTTTATAGATTTGCACTTTGCCATAATGATATTTGTGATATCGTTGCATTGGTTGTACTACCGTGCTATTACACACATTTTTGTGACCTTCATATGCATTCATCTTCATACACTAGCATTTCCTTAGTTACACTACCATGTTATTACACACATTTTTGTTACATGTTCTTGTGTTCATCTTTATGTGATATTATTTCTTTGGTTGTGTTAGCGTTAAACAAGGTGCACTAGCATTATGTTTCCATTTTCTATTTAATTATCAAATTTCTAGAATTTTCATTCACAATCCTTTTTTTTTTTTTTTTGTATTTTTAATCCAATCTACAATTTAAAATAGTGTTAACTTGTTAAGTTTTTGTTCATATCCTTTCATTTTTGTTTGGATCAAACACTGAATATGCTCTTCTCTCATGCTATCAAGCAATCATGAGAATCAAAAATGGCCACGCTCATTTTTCATTATTTTCTTCTAACATTATATTTGCAGGATAAATACTAATCTTTCTTATACATTACCACTTTATGTAAAAGGGTCTTTATCTTCCCAAAATTAATAAAAAACTACTAACACCTTGCATGCAAGTTTCCTTGTCAAAGACAAATCAAAATTTTCTAAATAAAATAAACAAAAATGTCATTTCTGGTTTGGATAAGGGTAAATACTCATCTACATAATTATGGGAAGTACTTGGGCATAATCCCTAAAACTTATTATGACGAGTACCACATGAACCCCAAATTAGTTGACACATTGAAGACCATCTAACGGAAAGGGTAGCACCCCATCCTAATTGAGTAGTTTTACCCATGAGGAAAAGCAAATGTTGTCTATGGTAATGGCCCCATTTTGATTTGTTAAGGGGTAAATTTTGTAACAAGAATTCTTCTAGTTTGTTTACTTGTTCAAAAAAGCATTGGTGAGTGAATATCCCAAATCCTAGGAATCCTAACAAATGAGGGCCAACAAATCCCTTGTTCAAGTTGCTAGATTAAAATAGTTTGTGTTCCATATCTTATATCAATAAAATCCAATCCAATCCAAAAAAAAATCAAAGATATAATCATACCCATTAGATACGCATCATCCTCTAAATCTAAATCAAAATTTGTTCAAATCCAATCAAAGATTGATCAATCAACATCATCCTATCAAAATCAACAAACCCATCAAAGTTTGTTCAATCAAAATTATTCAATTCAAATATCATCATATCCAATCTCAATCCAAGTCTTATATTTTGGATACCCACATCCAAATATAATAAAATACAATCTCAATCAAAGTCTTATATTTTAGATCCATACATCCAAATTTAAGAAAATCAATCAAATATGAATTCATATCAAAGAAATATTTCCAATATTCATCAATATCACATATCACCTCTTACTTTAGGTTTTTACCCTTTTTAGTACAAAATGGTGGAAAATTGAACCAAAAGATATAACATATTTGGAAATCTAGAAAAAACTTCTTTTGACAAAGATATTTTTGACGAAGAGGAAGAAGTTAGACAACCTTTGAGATTTTAGAAGAAGAAAAAGAGCAAATAGATGAAATTTTAAGATAAAATAAACATCAATTTCTTCTTCATCTCCTAGAAATGGGAGCTAAAATACCTTCATATTTTGGTGATGAGAACTTGAAACATCTCATAGATAAACCCAAATCTAGCAAAAAAAAAAAATCTAGTGCTTCAACAAATACATCAAATGAATCCTTACTAGCCAAAATTCAAGAGATGACAAAGGAACTTTCTAATATGGATTCTAAAGTTGTAAAAATTAATAAATAAAAGTCCCAACCTAATCATGAAACAAAAGAAACAATAGTGGACATTCCTCTCATAAACTCTCCATTCGCTCAAGAATGGAAAAACATGAAAGAAATGATAATGGGAATACAAAAGCAAACGAAACAATTCAATTTTGAAGAACTTTTCCCTATCCATTTGATAAAGAAATGTTGCATATACCATTTCCTCAATCCTTCAAAACCCCAAATTTGACAAGTATAAAGGAAAACATGACCCAAGAGAACATATTAAATAATTATTCATGGCATGCCAAGAAGTAGCCTATAACAACATCTATCTCTTGCATCTTTTCCCAAAATGTTTAGAAGGAAAATCCTTAGATTGGTTTTTACACCTCCCAAAAGGATCAATCACAACTTTCACTGACTTATTAGAGAAATTTGTTAAACACTTCTCCTTTAACCTAGATTCAAAAGTCACTATGATGGACCTTTGTAACACCAAGAAAAGGAATAACGAAACATTCACATCATTTCTTCAACAATGGAGAGGAATCGCAAGACGATTTCCTTGTTCCATACTCAAAAAAATTGGTGAGAATTTTCAATCTAGATCTTAATTAGGAATTATCATTCTAAATGCAAATGCATTTCCTTAAAAAAATTGATAAATTCATTGAAAAATTAGCACAAATTGAAAGGGATCTCATTTCTAAGGGCCTAATCAAAACTCCTTCAAAATATCAATACAATAAATACAATCACCAAAATCATGATAAATAAAAAAATTAATTAAAATTGAAATGTTGTGAATGATGTGGTTTTTTATACTCACCATGTTCAAAATGTGCAAAATCAACCATCAAAAACAAAAAAATCAAACAATCAACCAATCATAATCTCTAGAAAAGAAACTACTCCCGTGAATTTAAACAAACACAATTCATTTTGTAAAGAAACTACTCCCGTGAATTTAAACAAACACAATTCATGGCAAAATGAACAAGGTCATCTTGATCTTTCCATGTACATAGAAAATCTCTATCGCCATGGCCTACGTTTTAAAATCTTTGAAACAATGCCTATAATATTTGATGTATCAACTAGTGGTGAGGATAATGACTCGGACATTGAGATAGGTTCCACACATAGCCTCTTTGATGACTTAGCTAACACTATTTTATTTGAAGACCTTTCCATCCATATTGTTGACTTCGACCTAGTACATCCTCGTCTCATAAGTCAAAATCAACATGAAAATTCCTATTTTGGTATTAACTTGAGTACCCTAGTCCACAAAAATAATAAAAGTATAAAAAAATGAAAAAAATATATCTCTCATAGTGAAAACCTCATTGAGGCACTATCTGAGAAACAAAAATGAAAAAGAGAAAAACTATAAAAAGAAAAAGGATGTATCTCCTAGTGAAAACCTTTTTGAGGTGCTAATAAGAGGTGAATCTCCTTCCTATCAAACAAAGGATCTACATCAACCTACATCATATTTTCAAGAAAATACAAATAAAAATGCTAGTAGAGGACACCATTAGCATCAACATTGGTATAAGTGAGAATCCAAAGCTCTTATAACTAGGTTCAATATTAATAGAATCACAAATAGAGAAATTTACAAATCTCCTTCTTAGATTCCAATATGTCTTTGCATGGGCCTACAAGATATGTTAGGGTTAGATCCTTCCCTTATGGTACATCATCTTGTGGTTCGTTCGGAAGAAAAAAACTACTCAAGCAAAACTCATAAAAATACATCCAAAAGTTATGTTACTTGTCAAAGAAAAGATTCAAAACTCTTAGAAGTGGGTTTCATTAGACCAATTAACTATTCAGAGTGGATATCAAAATTGTACCACGCTCCAAGAAAACCTTGGGCATAAAAATATGTATAGACTTCCGCGGTATAAAAAAACATGTGTAAAAAGTGACTTCTCATTACTAAATATTGACATGATCATTGATTCTGTGGCGTGCTATGAAATTATCTCCTTAATGGATAATTTTTTGGGTTATAATCAAATCCCAATTATTGAAGAGGATAAACCCAAAACAACATTTACCACATCGTGGGGAAAAAAATATAAGGTCATGCCTTTTGGTCTTAAAAATTTCGATGCCACTTATCAAAGAGCCATGACAATCATCTTATATGATGTGATACATGACATTATGGAGGATTATATAGATGGCATATTGGAAAAGTCCAAAATAAGAGTTGATCATCCAAAGAGTTTTGAGGTGAATATTTGAAAGGTTACGTGAATACAAGATCAGACTCAACCCAAAGAAATGTGTCTTTGGTGTGACTTTAGGAAAACTCTTGGGGTTCATCGTTTCACGGAGAGGTATTGAGTTTTACCTCGCAAAGGTCAAAGAAATCATGGAAATTTCTCCTTTGCGAATCATAGATAATTACAAGGTCTTCAAGGAAAGTACAATCCATCAAACATTTCATATTACAACTAGCAGAAAAGTGCCATCACTTCAAATGGAATCAAGAATGTCAACATTTTTTCTCCAAGATAAAAGAGTATCTATCAAATCCTTCGATGTGCATGCCACTTTTTCTGGATAAACCAATGCTTCTCCTCATGTCTACCACATAATATGCAATAGGAGCATTGTTATCCCAACATAATGATTAAGGACAAGAAAAAGTTTTTATTATCTCACTAGGACCTTAATTGATCATGAACTCAAATATTCATAGGTTGAGAAGGTATGCTTAGTTGTGGCTTTCACATTTCACAAGTTATGTCATTATTTTCTTAATCATATAACTAAAATTATCACAAAAGTAGATCCACTCAAGTATCTACTATCCAGACATGTTCTAACCGGAAGAATGCTTAGTTGGGCTGTTCCACTCAGTGAATTTGACATAGAATTTTTCAATCAAAAATCCATCAAGGGAAAATCCGTTAAAATTCAACTTGTTGTAGCACCTCTCTGGGGTTCAAATCTCTTCCTCTTAGACACTATTTTTCAATGGATCTTGTAATATCCATGGGTCAGGAGAAGGAATTCTACTACTCACTCAAGATGTTAGTCTAAACTCTTTCCACAATGGATTTCCTTATACCAACAATGTTTTGAAATATGAATCTCTCATAGCTAGTTTGATGTTTTCCATTTCATGGAATCTCAAGTAATTAATGGTTTACAGTGATTCTCTCTTGGTCATTAATCGTAAATGGTGAATGTCAAATAAAATATGGAAAATTGATCCCTTACAAACACATGGTTGATATACTTAAAGGCTAATTTTATCTTATCACATTTGAAATACTTCCTTACATACAAAAAAAAATCGGTAGATGTCATGGAAACTATTGGATCCCTTCTTGAGTTCGGTCCAAATCAAACACACAATGAGTTTCTCGTAGAACATCTTTTGATTCTAACTTATGATTTTCCTAAGTCTACCATGATATGTAAAATAGTTTGTCCTAATAACCCTTGGTATCATGATATTTACACCTTCATCTATGATAAAACATTCCCTGACAATATGAATTACCAAAAAAATGATCGTTAGCACAACGTGCTTCACGCTACACTATCCTCACCATCACCATATATCAAAGAGGATATGATGGAACTTTCCTAAGTGTTATCAATAAATTACATCACCCTCAAATGGTCGGTGTTTGAATGGGGCATTCGGTGTAATTCGGTAATATGGAGCTATCCCTTAAGATGTGGGATTTGCGAGCTTGAAATAACTCTCCAGAGAGGGTCACCTCCTTTCCTAATCCTACCTACCATAACTACTCCTAATGCAAGAAAAAATATATCTAAACCTATCCTAACATCTAAGGAGATAGAGAAAGAGAAATCTACATGGAAAATAGCAATCCTACACTAGAAGCGGTAATACAACAAGGAAAGGAATGCTAATCACTTCTCCACCAAAAAACAATGAAAGGATGAACCTGGAGAGGGTGGTCATGCACCATAGACCAAAATACATACATTTATTATTCATGAATAAGCACAAAACATGTAAACCCTGCAATGAACAAAGAGTAAACACAAATCCTGTAAGCGCGATGATGAGAGGTAAGATGCAAACAATAAACCATGAGAGGATGGAAAGATCAACACAAACATAGTTTTATTGCTCCATAAGAATTTACACATTGCATTGTTATAGTAGAAAGAGTCATGAAGCCATTACAATTATTTGGAGGAAGGCTTGAAGCCCCAGAAGAGGGGATCATGGGGAGATAAATGACCAACAACCTTTACAATGCATCCCCTTTACAATTTATATCAATTTGGAGAGAAGAGAGAGAAAATTGAAGTTCTCGGATGCATGCCTCCATTCCCCAAAATTTGCAACAACTAACTTGAAAGCAACATGGGTCACCTAACAACCCCATCCCTCATGCATCATGCCTTGCTTAGAGAAAAAAAAGAGAGCCATACTACATCATTAATAGCGGTGGTTGATTGTAACAAAGGTCAATGAAAGTGCATAAGAAGTAATTCAATTTTTGACTACTTTCCCTTCACCAAATTTTAAATTTGAATATTTTTTCACGTAGGGGACTTTGAGACCTTTCTAAATAGGCTAATTTTGTGAGAAATGGAGATCCGAGTAGAAATTTATGGCTGTTTGAAGTTTTGTAATTTTTCCTATTCATTGCGGCAATTTGACCCCTTACTACTGCCCTTGTCATCGCTCATTTCCAACTGCTTTACTTTTTGATTTTCATGAAATAAAGTAATTTTTATTTTCCACATTACTCTACTTTTTCATTTTCCTTTCATTATGTTGATTTGAAAGTGCTTTACTACATTTTCAAATTCCTTTGTATTGCAGCAATTTCAATGTGCTTTATTGAGTAAAGTAATTTCAGTTTTCCACAATACTTTACTTCTCTTTTGTACATACTCTCCCTTTAGTCCCGTGGTGATTTCAACTTTAAAAAAATACAAATTATTTTTAATTTTCCACATTACTTTACTTCTTCATTTCCTTTGTTAAGTGGTGATTTCACTTTACTTTACTACTTTACTCAAAATAAGTAAAGCAATTTCAATTCACCACTTTGCTTTACTTTTATCCCAGACCTATGGTGATTTCACTTTACTTTACTGCTTTACTCAAAATAAGTAAAGCAGTTTTAATTCACCACTTTGCTCTAATTTTCTCCCGAGTTATGGTGATTTTACTTTACTTTACTTGTTTTACTCAAAATGAGTAAAGCGAGTTTCAATTCACCAC
Source organism: Taxus wallichiana var. yunnanensis (assembly GCA_018340775.1). Classification (NCBI taxonomy): domain Eukaryota; kingdom Viridiplantae; phylum Streptophyta; class Pinopsida; order Cupressales; family Taxaceae; genus Taxus; species Taxus wallichiana. Next base: position 67,476,760 of record CM031235.1, on the reverse strand, counting down.
TTTGCTCTACTTTTATCTCGGACACTGTGGTGATTTCACTTTACTTTACTACTTTACTCAAAATGAGTATAGCAGTTTCAATTTACCATTTTTATTTAATTTTCTCCCCAACCCTGCATTGATTTCATACTATTTTACTTAAAATAAGTAAAGCAGTTCTGATTCACCACTTACAAAGGAAAGTAGTAGTGGACCATAAATTTTGACCAGATGATTCATTTTTCAAGATCTTAGAATTTCTGGAAATTTCTTGATCTCCTCTTCACATTGGAATAATAAAAATCATATTTTGAGGGGGTTAAGTGGGAGGAAAATGGAAGAAACACTTCCAAGCATAGGGACTTAGAAAAATTGTAGTAAAGTTCCCTCAAGTCCATTTTTCTCAAGTTCATTTTTATCGGGGGGTAAACATGGATAACACTAATATGTATCAATCAAGATGAATCAAACCAAACTCTAGTCAAGTTAATTTCTGGTATATGTAGCGCACACACAAGTGATATGGTTCTTCTTAAAAATATTTTGCGCGTAGGTTATTATTGGCCCACTATGGAGTCTAATTCTTGAAAAAAATCAAAAATGTTTAACATGCCAACAACATGGAAATATAATTCATGCACCTTCACAAGCTCTTCAACCAATCACGACACATTGTATTTTCTCCCGATGGGGGCTCAACCTTGTAGGAAAAAAATTAAACCCACTTCCTCCAATGGTCATACGTTCATAATCACTGCAAATGATTATTTTACCAAATGGGTAGAGGCCATGCCTCTTACTTATGTTACCGGTACTAATATTTCAAAATTTATATTTAGCCATCTCATTTTTTTCTTTGCCTTCCCTTCCTCCATTGCTACAGATAATGATACATCCTTCAAAAAGAGAATTGTTAAATATCTATCCAAACACTTTCGCATCCATCTTAAATGGTCCACTCCATACTATCCGCAATGTAATGGCCAAGTAGAAGCATCCAATAAAACTATCAAATCCATTTTGAAAAAAAAATCGACAAACATGGTTGCAATTGGCATACACAACTCTATCCTACCCTCTAGGCCTATCATACATCTTATCATACTCCAATAGGAGCTACACCCTTTTCACTCGTATATGCACTTTGAAGTTGTGTTACCCATAGAGTTTGATCTCCCATCACTCCATATATCCCTCAAATATTTGATCAATGAAGATGAATACAGATAGGCTCATCTTGCAAAACTTCACCTCTTGGATGAGAAGAGGCTTAATGCCTTGGATCATTTGAAAGTGTATCAAAATCAACTTCATTAAAGCTACAAAAATGGATAAAACCAAGACAATTTGAAATTGGTGACCTTGTACTAAAATAAAATTAGAAGAATACAACAAAATATTGGGAAAAGTAAGGAAATTTTGAACCTCATTGGTTAGGTTATTATATTATCACTGCAAAATATGGATTTGGTGCATACAAGATATCCACTGAAGATGGCTAAGAGCTTAAAGATCCCATGAATGTGGTTCATCTGAAGAGATTTTATTCTTGAAACATCCATGAGTACCATTTGTGCTTTGGGGAATTTTTGCACAACCACCTTCCCACTCCTTCACCCTATTCCTCTTACCATTTCATCCCAAACTAGTTTTTATCACTTATTCCGTGTAGTTAGGACGTTTACCCTTTGTTTACTATGCATATTCACTCGCATCCATTTCCATTCATCTTTTGGTCTCATATAGCTCTTTCATTCTTGAGAGTGCATGGATGCATCCTAGATCACCTACAGCTTCTCAAAAATCAAAATTCAAAAACATTCAAAAAAATAAATTAAAAATCCATAAACATTTGAAAAAATCCAAAACATTCAAACAATAAAAATCCAAAAACATTCAAAAATTACAAAACAAAATCCAAAAAAACATTCAAAAATCCCAAAAATATCAAAGACAACACAACAAAATCAAAATTATATACTATTATCCTAGTGATATTCCAAACTATCCTATGATTATCGAAAGAAATCATCTTACCCCTCGCATGTATCATTTCTTGAGAGAACTTCAAATCAATCTTATCCTTTGCGTGTATCCTCACTTGGGGCAATATTGGATCTCATTTTATTCCTTGCATGCATCCTTTCTTGGAGGTAATGATCCTTTCAATATCATATTAAATATTCAATGTGGATCCAACAAGAGTGTCACTTGACCCCACTCTTTAGTCTGATCCAATCCCCTTGCATGTATCATTTCTTGAGGGCATCCAAATCTACTCACTCATCATTGTGGAACACATTAGGAGCATATTTAATTGTCTTTATTTCATGTTGTGTTGCATTGTTAATGCACTTTATCTTTGACCAATTATGAGTATTTTGTTATCATTTTGGTTTATTTATAGCCATGATGCACACTTATATTGTGTATATTGGGTTTTCTTTACTTTTGTCTTTTTTTTTCTTTGACCAATTTACTAGTATTTTTGTTAACATTTTGGTTCATTTATAGCCTTGGTTCATTTATTGCCCTGGTGTATACATATATGGTGTATATTGGGTTTGTTTTACTTTTAAAAAAATTGTGTGTGTTTTTACACACAGAATGGGTTGTTCATCATGGTTTTTCAATAATCATGGTGCTAACTCTATTGTGCAATAGCAAAATAGGTTGCTCCAAAATACAAAAATTGAATGGAATCTCATGCTACGAGAAAAATTATCATATCTTATCTACCATACCATTTTACCATAAATAATGAAAATGAAATAAAATCCATCCATGAATAAAATACAATGTGAAAAATAAACCAAATCATCATATTTGTATATATCAATAAAATTTCCATGTACAATGTCTAAAAACATGTCATATACATGCATATACATCAAGTGACACCAAGAGAACCTATACAAAAATATATATATGCCTTCAACACAAAGCATATAACAAAAATAATATACATATACATCATATATGAAATCATTCTTGACTCTCTCCTACTTGTGGACTACCCGGTCCATCTCCTCCTCACCTTGGTGGAATCATCTAGACATGTCTAGCTGATCTAGATGGCCCATGTGATCTAGTTGACCTCCTTGACTCAACATTGTCCTCTAACTATAGCCTAGAGCTCTTTGGCTCTCTAGAACAACCTCCTCATATAAAGCCCCGTAATACCCCACATCATGTGTGTATGTGACTAGCTCATGTAACAAGTGTACCATCTCGGTGACCTCGGCTACACGTCGTGTCATATCTCTATATGTTGTCACCTACTATAATTGTAATGCTAGTTGATCACTATCAATTTTCCTCTATTGTAGTTGTGCCTAAAATGTCTAAGAAATAATCAAAGAGGCATCTCTCTAACACATGCCCATATCTCTTTGTGCCCGTGTAGCATGTAACTCTGTTGTGGATGGCCCTAAAGGTTGTCAGACAACTAGAATATGAAACCACACATTAGTATCTCATCAATATTCCCATCCATCATCTTCATCTCCCCACCCATCATCTCCATCTTTGTCTCCTTCTCCTCCTAGACTCGATGGCCTCAATGGTGAGCCTTGTACACACTATGCATGTCTAAGTACTTATGCCGATGTGCTTGTATATCATGTACATCATGTCCATGTCCCGGTACATATACCCGTATGACATGTCCATGGCATTTTCGGTCTCCCCTCTCTTATCTCTCTTCTCAAGTGCACCCTCGTTGATGTTTTTATACCCGCTATTATAAATGTCTATGGGATGGTGATACTCATAGGTATAATACCTTCATACCATGCCGCATACTCCATTAACACCCCCAGGTCCATGAAGTCTACTCAAGCATCCCATACATGTGGTAATACTCATCAAAAACTGACCCTCACTATACTCGACCTGATGTGTGGCCCAAACTCTGAGTCTCTCATACTACCCATGTATACCAACGCTCTCTCTCGAATATCTTGTATGACTCTAAGTTGTAACATGACCCCGTATGGTCTATACTACTTAATGATGTATGATCGGTTGCCAATAATATAGTTCTCTATCTCCATTGTCCCCAACTCTACACCATTTTTTGCCCATATATATAGCACATATGACGTCCATGTAATCATCTACACCTACAAATTATATATAAATCGTTTATAGAATCCCAAATCTCCTCGGTCACCTCTATAACAACCATTTATTATCTCCCATCTCCAAATTGATGGCTCTTTTGGTTTTCTATCTCTCAATACCCCCATCACCGACCTACTATGATATGGTCCCATGCCCAAATCTTTAATAATTTCTTTGGTCTCAACTTTCTTTGACTCCTATGTACAAGTATATGTATGTCTCTCGTATAAATGAGCTAGTATACATGGCTCCCATGTAAACACTATCGCTAAGTCCATGTTGGGCCTTAGAATAGTGGCTAAGTATAAGAAGTCGCGTGGGTGCATGGGACCAATATGAAGAAGGGCATATGGGGTAAATATGTGTAGGATAAGGGTTTTAGAAGGGTTTAGTAGATCCCACAGTACATGCGTAAGGATAAGCAAAGGGTTTCAAGACTTAGCCATATTCAGCGTTCTAGGAAGCACACGAGAAAAGCGTGACTGAATAAGCATGCAAAGTGGATAAGGTGCCACTGGAAACTTGGTGGTCAAGAAAGGAATATTCCATGTGATGGAAGGATCCAAAAAGACATCATTGTAGAGAGTGGAGAGCCCGGATGGGAATAAGCATGCTCCATTAGAGGACCACCTTGACACTTGGCGACCAATCTATTACTTCAAAAAGGCATGGCGGTGGGAAATAAAGTTATATATAGAGATGCTTAGGTAGAAGAAGGGGACACAAGTGATTGAAGAGACGCTACCATGGAAGACAGCGTGAATAGAGAGAATGGAAGGTGAAGCTTTACGGTGTGTAATAAGAAGGTTCTAGAGAGTTGGGGTTCTCATTTAGAGGACTGTAGGAGTAATAGCTTGTCTAGAGGGATGGGTCTATGAAAATATTTTTGTACTATGGGAAGCATAGTTAGGACTTCTGATGCATGAGTCTTATCTGCATTGATACATTGGCCTATATGGCCTTGGTGAATGTAATATGGTTTCTAAACTATGATCAATATGAAATATATGGTTATGTTCTAAATATGTATTGTTCATGGGTGTAAACCCTAGTGCATTTCCTTTATGGTATGAATTAGATATGTTATTCGTTTGATGTTTCTCCTATTATCGAACTAGGTATAATGATATAATAACTCATCTTAAATCTCTCAGAATGAATGCATGGTTCTTTACCTTTTTACATCTAAGTTTCTATCATTAAGCAATGTATTCTCACAAGACTCACATAAAGGAGGGGCTCGGCACCCACGTGCATGCCTCGGGTGAGTGCCCAACACCCACTAGGTGATAGGCCAACATGCATGGGATTAGAATGTTGTTCTAAGGGTATAAAAATGACTACATCTTGGTTCCATTGTTGGGACCTCTTTTCAAAGTTGTTGTGAGAAATGGATACATCTACATCTTGGTTCCATTAATGTGTGATGACTGAGCACCTGACCTTGGAGAGTGTTGAAGCATGGTTTAGGAGCATAAAGGATGAGTTTTCTCAAATATTCAGTATTATACCTGAGTTTGATGCACATAGATGGGTAGAAGAGCACATGTACCATGAGTTGTATGAAACTTTCTTTTGTTGCTTTCCAATAGAATTCTATGAATGGATCTCATCATATGCATCCAAATCGATATGGTACTACATATCACACGTGTGGACCCAAGATGATTACCAAAGTCTACATGATGTGGATTTGACTTGGACGTGTGTGCTCAATCACTATTGGAAAGGAGTGTTGACCAGTTATACTCTAGAATATGCCTTTTCTACATATTCTTATCTAGAGGTTGTTAGGTTGTGGAGCCTGTTTTCATGTGAGAAAGTGTTGAATATTGTACACTAATAGTGATGTATACTTTCCACAGATTGTCTCGCCCTAGGGTTCTATGGCGCAGCCCCTAAAAAAAATTGGCCTTAAAATGTGCATTATATCAGAAACGTGATTTTCTCATATGGGAGGGATTTTTGACTCATATGTTTATGGGATTTGATTTGGCCCATGGTTTTAATACCCATGGTTTTGTAAAAGATGACTAGCGATTTTCTACTTATATGGTTTTATGGATATGGTAGGGATAATGTAACATTACATATGTGTTTTGAATTCGGGTGTGAATTCTATAGAGTTTTTGCATAGCTCCAAACAGATATGGGCATTGTATTGAGAGAGTGGTGGCTTGTAATAAAATCTGAGCAAGTGATTCTTGGTGGATGTAGCCCAAATTGGGTGAACCATGTTAAATACTTGTCTCGTGTGTTGTGTTATTTTATTCTACACTTTTATTTAAGATCTCGTAATATTTTCTACATATTAGTTTCTCCTATTACGATTCTCGTGAAGGATTATTCTCGCATATTTTATCCCTTATTTATGGTTTCGCAAAACCATTCCTATTCCTAATAGAGGTTGTTGAGTTCAAGTTCCTAAGGGAACCCAAAGGATCATTTTTATGTGTTATCCCTTTGGCTATGAAGATCTTGATCATTACCCTAAGTTTAGAGGCATTTCCTATGGCCATCAGCTAAGCTTCTCTAAGCACTAGGCAAGGAAGCTAGGGTGGAGGAAGATGGTGGACATTGTGGTTGAAAAGGAGAGGGAAGAGAGATGACTCAAATATAGTGAAGCTTGTGAAAGGGAGATGGCTAGACAACATGAGGTTGTAGGTGTGATGGATCTATGGAGGTAGACATTATGGGAAGGATTTGAGGTTCACGTAGAGGACGTGGAACCTGATCAGTCTGTGCTACCCCATCTTGGCAAGCGTGAGAGAGAAGCCCCTTCAACTTCTGATGAGAGTTCATCACATGGAGAAAGGAGAGTCATCAATGCACATCTAAACCCACATGGTGACCAACCCCTAGCATTTGGTTTTCCATATCAAGGGATAAGTATTGTTAATCTGGTTAGTATCGGGGAAGTAACCGATCTACGCCTAGGAGATATAATTTCTCGTTTGGGACATATATGGCTGCACAAACCATTCCCGTATTTGGAGGAATTTTTAGACAAGGTACAAATACAAAGAGTTTGGGTATCGTATTTGGGAGTGGTGTGGGACACACAACTAACAAAGATGGAAATATCAAAACCATCGCGTGTAATTCATGGGATGTTGGGAACACTAGGCGCGACCACTTTAAGCTATTTTTTCATTTCCGAAGGACCTAGTGTACCTAGCGGATCTGGAGGATCTAGTGGGTTAGGAGGGATAGGACCTATTCAAGGTCTAGTGGATCTCATGGCGGAGGAAACCAAGGTTTTGAGTCGGTGGATGAGGACCTCGTCACCCCCAAGTATTTTACTTTAAGATGTTTTTTCACCTACCACTACAAATTTATTGAGGATGTTGCGAGCATGTGCACAAGTTTGAATTGTTATGTCGAGCTTAAGGGGATCACTACCCCAAAGTGAAAGGCGAGTCATTTTGTAACAATGTTGCAAGGGGGCGCACATAAAGTACCACAAGTATGACCCCATCAGAAAATCATGGATTACACCGCATTGAAAAACACATTTCTAGAAGAGTTTCATATCCATGAGTTTGAGCAAAAGAGCATCAGTTCCCTATGAAGGAGATCCAGTAAGGAATGAAAAAGATTTTGTGGGAGTATGACGCATGGTACAAAACTCTCTTATCAAAACTATCATATGACATACACCCCTCTCAGCATGCTTAATGGTTTGTTGGGGGATTGATAACACCATTTAGAATGGGCTGTCACACAATACTTTCATAGACCCACGCGAGGCCTTGAAGCTACCCTACATGATGATGTTGTTGGGAGGGTTGATACTTAGGTGTGCAGCCCTTTCCTAGAGGCTCTAATTTCTGCAATGGCCAAGTAGTTGGAGAATTTGTCTATGAACTTGGTCCATGAGGTTTGTAGTGGTATTTTGTGCATAGATTGTGAATTGGAAGGGCATACAAAGGACAACTTCCCCTAGAAAGCGGTACGTGCCATGACAACAAACTATGAAATTTTCCATGGGGATCATGATGCAAGTAGATGTCCTCTACTACAATGTGTGATCTATAAGAATGTGTCTTGCTATTACAAGATTTGTACCTCTACGACCCATGACACCAAGGATTGTAGGTTGATTGACCAGATTCATGATGTCATTGATCTTGGTGTGTGCTAGACTAGCCTTGCAAGTAATTCCAAGGATGATGATCACCGCTATGAAGGGCGCACGAGATAGAGGAGCATGTGGAAGAGGTTTTTGTGGAGGATTTTGTGATTATGGTAACCGTAGCATAGGAAGAAGTGATTTCTCACGTTGAACCTATTATAATTGTGAATCAACAAAGCATTACAAATGTGAGTGTCATGATCCATTGAAATGCTCATGGTGTGAAAAGAAGCATAAGTATGAGGAGTGTCCTGAGTTGTTTGAGCATATGAGCCAACAACACCGAAAAGATAAAGGCGTCGGGATGGTAAGCATAAGGAAATCTAACTCTCAATGGATGGCAAGATTGGCACATGAATCGAACTAGAACCTTTCTTGGTTCTAACATGGGCAGTCTATGTGCACAAGGGAGATGCAAGATAAAACTATTTGTTATGGAAGAAGTGGAACTTGGGAAGTACTGGACCCTTCTCATCAAAAATAAGTGTATCAAAAGACTATGGATGTGATTCGGGAGTTTACAAGAGAGATCCAATGTCCAAGGATTAGTCAAGGCATATGGAGCAGAGGAAGAATGTTAAAGCTCCATGAAGGATCTAGATGAGGTCAGGGAAGTATACAAAATGTTAAGGAAGGATAATATCATTCCCTTACTAGGAGAATGGTTAGGGAGAAGGTATCATGCATTGGGAGAGAGCGCAAAGGTAGGTTTTGCATGCCAACCTTCCTCCTCATAGCCTTGACTATGATAAAGAGATCACATTGAATGCATTTGTTGATGGGTGGCTTCTGAGCAATATCCTCATTGACATAGGAGCAGAGGTCAATGTTCTCACACTAGATTCTTGGCATCAAATGGGAAGGCCCACATTATAGTCATCTTCAAATGTGTTGTATATGGAAAACAAGACAAAAGCAATGCCCATTGGTGTCTTGAAGGATGTGGTTATCACTATTCAAGGGGCCAAGTTCACTGGGGACTTTGAATTCTTGGAGCTTGTCAAGGCGGATAATTTTCCAGCATTACTTGGACGCATTTGGTGTTATAAAAAAATGTCAACCTACAGTTTAACAAGGGGTATATAAATTTTGAGAACAGAGAAGAAGGGTGATCATCCCTTTAACATATGGGAAATCAACACCCTATACTGAGCCCTTAGGAGAAGAAGTCCTTGATAGAATCTATGTGCACTCCATCAGAGACCTTGAGATAATTCATCCTATAGAAGGAGTTATCCAATTTGAAGATGCTCAATCGATGAGTGATACAACTAGCATAACATGTGACAATTGGGCACATGAGACTTATGAGTTAATTGGGTGACAATTGAGAGGATATGTAACAAGGGTGACAAAGGTGCACTCAGTCAAGCACCTAGGAAGGAAGAAGCTACCAAGTTACTTCGGAGGAGCAAGCCTAATGATTTCTTGTGAGAAATGGAGGCTTAGTGGAGAAATGAGGACAAAAGGAGGAGTATGCTTAGTTATAATCTTCTCAAAACTTTTAGCACCTGCATTGGTGGAAACACATCATGAGAATCTCATAGAATGGCATGAGGTGAGAGTCACATTCTCTATTAGGTTCTCTAGAAGCAATGCACCCATTGTCAAACAAGACTACCACGGAAAAGAACCCACCTCTTCCCATATGCAAGCATGTGAGAGGGCTTGGATGGAAGGCACATAAGCTTTATCACATTCGCTATGGGCACATAAGTTGTATTCCACTTTGCAAGGTTACACACACGTATGGTATATTCACTCAAAGACATGTCACCGTCGAGACGAGGAATTGATAGGAGTTAATGGATGATATCGTTCAAGCTTTTGAGTCTTGAAGTACCAAGCCATCTGTGGATAAGGCATTGCAAGTTGTCAAATGCCTTACAATGGGAGATAATTTTATGGCAGAAGATAGGTTACTAGAGTTTTGGGTGAACCTAGTTTGGAGATGTGTTTCAATGAAGAAGAATCAGAAGAGATATAGCTTGAGTGCACGTGCATTGAAAAGGAAAAAAGAAAGATGGTTTATGTAGTAGATGGTGAAGAAATGGAAAGTCTGGATGTTAACCATTCTAAAGGTACGCATGAAGTCATAGATAGCGTTGATGAGCGAGCGTGCGCCTACCATGAGCCCTTGAAAACAAAGAAGGTTAACATTGGGACAGAGACAAAACCTAAGGAAGCTATCATTGGGGATTATTGGTCGGAGAAATAGGTTTTAAAGATCATTGATCTATTGCGTGAATTTCAAGATTTATTCCCACGTGGGTACCATGAGCTCAAAGGCATTCACCATTCCTTGGGGGAGATGAGGATCAAGTTGAAGGAAGGTGCACACCCGATTCAAGGAGACCTTATCGATGAACCCAAACTTGCGTATGGGTCAAGGAAGAGATAGACAAGATGATTGCTTTAGGCATCATTGAAGTTGTGGAGGAATCGAGTGGATAAGCCTAATGGTCATAAGCATTAAGAAGGATAGAAGGATAAGGATTTGTGTTGACTACAGGGACTTGAACGCAGTATGTGTCATTGACCCTTTTCCAAGCCCCCTTTCATCAAGAAATTCTAGGAAGGAGTAGTCGGATGTGAGGTTTATTCCTTCATGGATGGATTCTCCAAGTATCACCAAGTCAGGATTGCAAAGGAATACCAGAGAAAGACAAATTTCTCCACTGAGTGGGGAAGTTTTTCCTACATGGTTATGCCTTTTAGATTTAAGAATGTTCTATTGTGTTTTCATGCATCGCATCGTGGTACAATCATTTCAGGACTTCATCCATAAGTTTCTTCAAGTCTACCTAGATGAATGGATAGTGTATGGGCTAGTGAAAGACCATTGTGACAATTTGAGACTGATGTTCAAGAGATGTCAACAGTTGAGGATATCCCTCAACATTAAGAAATGTGTCTTTGCTACTCCATTTGGAACCTTGTTGGGACATATTATATGTAAGGAGGGCTTGTTAGTGGATCTCACCAAAGTTGTTGTTATTGTGGGATTGGGAGAGCCTACTATTCAAAGCGTAGTGCATGGATTTCTTGGGCATACGAGGTACTACAAGAAATTCATCAAAGGATATGCCAAGATTGTCGCACCCTTAGAGGACTTGTTAAAGCACAAGAGTTCTTTTCACTAGGGAGAGGTGCAGTAGAAGGTGTTTGACACTTTGAAGGATAGGCTTGTTATTGCACCCATACTATGTTTTCCTTCTTGGGATAAGCCTTTCCATGTGCATGTTGATGCCTCAGAACAACCATAAGTACTAGCACAACTTGGTGAGGGGATTGTCAATCACCCCCTTTGTTTTGCAAGTCAGAAGATGACACCAGTAGAATAGAATTACACAACTACTAAGTGTGAGGCAATGTAAATGATCTATGTGTTGCATAATTTTAGGCGGATTTCTTGAAACACCTTTTATATTATACACAGATCACATGACACTGAAGTATTTGGTAAATAATCCCATTTTTGCGTTGGGTCCCATTGCTTCAAGAATTTGACTTTTCGAGTTTGGTAAAACTAGGAAAAAGTAATTCAGACTCGACCACTTATCAAGGATTGACTCGGGAGAGGACACGAGAGCATTGAGGATATTGTTATCCAAAATGAGCTCCCCTACTTATTTTGGCTAACTTTCCTTCATTTTGTGCCTCAGTAAAAATTTTACACATTTCAGGCACTCAAAATTTGTTGGGTATTGCTTCATCAGATAGAGAATTATTTCCACTTTCCAGAAAGGTAAATAAATCCTCCAAACTCCTTATATTTTACAAGTTATGGCTCAGCGGAGTTTGGAGGGGAAATTTACCCAAGGTGGGCCTGCGGGAAAAAATTTGGCACTTAGTCTTTTGGCTAAAAACTTCGAAATCGAAAATCTTGGCCCGAAAGCCCGTTTCCAGGGAAAAATATTGTTTGAGGCCCACGCCTTTCAGTCCTGTGCCACATGTCAGATTCGGAGTGACATGGGTCGAAGCAATTTAAATTTTTGGCTTTTGTAAAAAAAAAAGCACAAAGGAAAAAAAGGAGGCGCATCCCCACCGAGCAATGTGAAGGTGCCACGTGTCCACGTGTCAATGAAGGTCGGGGTGGCGGAAGAATTTTTGGTTTTTGCCAAAACTCTAAGGGCGCAAAGGTGAAAAGTTGAGGCACATCCCCGCAAGGAACCAGAGGGTGCCACGTGTCTCGGAGCAGAGGGGCCACGGAGGTTTTGTGGAAAATTTTCAAGTGGAAAAAGGGCGTAATGTCATTTTGAAAGCTCGTCCCATCAAAAACCAGCGATGCCATGTGTCTCGGAGTGGCGGAGGTGTGGAGATTTTTGGGAAATTTTTCCAAAAGGGAAAATTTTAAGGTTTGACCCCACCGACCCCGATTTTGACCTTGTTTTTACCAATTTTTGCCCTAAATCTTCAAAGGGCCATATCTTTCGAACTAGAGCTAGGTTTTTGCAATTTTGGTGTCATTGGAAAGATGGTGAAATTCTCTACACGTTGGACCCCTCAATTTCAAATTTTGATGGAGATTTGTAGGATAAAAATGGGAAAACTTCTGCTCGGCATGCAAAAACGTAGAAAACAACCCCAACCACCAAAATTAATGAAGTATGGGCCTCTATTTTGCTTTGCAAAGCAATGTATAATGAAGTATGATTTTTTCATGGAAACCCATCACTTTATAGGCTAATTAAATGCATTTGTCGGTGGTTGGAGTTTCAAATCAAATTTTCCCACGTTTTTACCCTTCTTTCATTCTCGAGGAAGTTGTGAGGAACAATCTCATTCGATGGTTAAAAAGCCAGATTTGGCTCATTTGTAAAGGTTGTTCATCATTCTTCTCTGCCTCTCCCTTCTTTTCTTCCCTAGGGTCGAAAATGGAGTTTGAACCTCCTCCCCTACTCTGTAATGGAATTTTTTTCTCTTACCTATGAAATGATGTTTTATGCAAACTTCTGGAGCAATAAAAATGTGTTTTGTGATGCATTTGTCCATCCTTGCTCATTTTTGGTTGTTTTCTTCTTGCCTCTCTTCATTGTAGGTATTTGTGCATGTTTGGATGTTCATTGCAGGTTTTGGAGCTGTGTTCATGGAGTTTTGGAACATTTTTTGTGAAATCCATCTTTGGTCTATGATGCACTTGTCCATCCTTCCATTGCTCACCTCTCTTTGTTTCCATGGTAGTTTTGATAGATGTTCAACACTTTCCTTCTCTAGTGTATCACCATTTTAGTGTAGGATCTATTTTTCCCTCTTTTCTCTCTCTCCTTGTCTCCTTGGAAGTTAGATTAGGATTAGATTTAGCTTGCCTGCACTAGAATAGCTTGTGGCAAGTATTTTAGGAAGAGGAACCAACCTTCTCTGGAGAGCTTTCCCCATTTGCAAAGGTCCCACACTTTGGGAAATATTAATGTTGTGCATTCATGCCAAATGACATTGCCTTAGAAAAGCAAATTCATAGGTCATTTTGGGGGTGCTGTGAATTTGCACTAACATATACCATGCCAAATGTGCAAATGTTTAGGTTATGGAGCACGCCCTCGACTTGGAGGATATTAAGTTTTCTTAAAATAGGTGTGGCATTGGACGGGATGAAGGCTTTGGAGAGAAAATAGTGAGCAATACATGTCATGCCCTACATGTTGATTAGTGGAGATCTGCAAAGCTAGGTCATGATGATTTTCTACGCCCTACGTATTATAACATGAGTGCACATTGGCTATTAAGGAGGAAGTTCATGGTGGGATTGTAGGAAGGCACTATGTAGGAAATGCAACCACACGGAAGATTCTACTCATGCAAGGCTCTAGTGGAAAGTATCTACCAGATTGTATGGAGTTTTACAAGGTCTACAACCATTGCCAACACCTTGGTAAACCCGGAAGGAGGGATGAAATGCCTTTGAGACCTATAACCAATAGCATGTAGAGCCATTTGAAAATGAAAAATGACTTTGTAGGACCAATTTCACCTGCCGCGTGAAGGATTGGTTTTTGGTATATCATTACTTGCACTTATTACTTAACAAGATGGGAAGAGGCAACACCTACAAGAGATTACACTACAGTGACAACTACTATATTTTTATGGGAAAAAATAATCAGCATGTATGGATGTCCTTTGAGCTTGACTAGTGATAGGGGTACACATTTTTTGAATGAAAGGTCAGGATTTTGTTAGCAGATTTTATGGTGGCCCATCACAAGACTAACCCCTATCATCCTCAAGTAAATGGAACTTTTGAGGCATTCAACAAGATACTAAGTCACACATTGACCAAAATTTGTGATGTTGGAAGAAAATATTGGGATGATAAGGTATCGACAATTCTATGGGCGTATAGGACAACCTACAAAAGATTAAATAAGGCCACACCATTTTAATTAGTGTTTGGCATAGAGGCTATTTTTCCAGTTGAATTCATGTTACCATCGCTATGTATAGCACACGCAGGAGGATTGGTTGATGAACAAGCGCTCGAGGAAAGGATCGATAAGTTAATACAGTTAGATGACAAAAGGTGATCACTTGCTAGATGGAGTCAAAAGACTGAAAAGGCTAGAAAAAGGCATGGCATGATCGTCATATCAAGAATAAGTAGTTTGAGGTTAGGAAGATGGTTTTGTTATATGATTCCAAGTTTCGCCATCCTAGGAAGTTGAAAGTCCATTGGTTGGGCCCTTACATCATCTCATACATCCTTGATTCAGGCACCTACCAATTACAAGCGTTGGATGGGACGAGGTTACCTGGCCATTTCAATGGGAGTAGGTTAAAGCCCTACTATAAATAAGTCTTCCTTGTATTTGTAAATAAGGCAGTATTACTAGTAGCTTAGGATTTCCCTTTATACATTTTCCTTGTGTTTCCCTTTCTTGTTGCTTGTTTGGTTATTTTTGTTCTGTTTTGCACTTGTGCGTCGATAACCACTATTACTTTCAAAAGGTTGTGTATGCACAAAGGACCACACATCCTTATTAGTGTGGGGTTGAGTAGTGTGAAGTGAAGGATCAACTGGCAGTGGAAGTTGTGTTAAATGGCCCATTTGAAGGATAAAAAACACGTAAGGAGGAGATTGTGGAGAAGGTGGACAAGAAATTTTGGTGTCAAGATAGCTTAACAAAGACCACATACAGAGAATAAAAAGTGCAGGAACAACATGAGGTAGACAAGGGCAAAAAATCAGGTCGACAGAAGAAGTGCCTTCGGCATTATGAACACGTGCATAAGACTCTTTAATCAATTAGGATATTTTTATGCCGAAGGTTGTAAAAGATTTCACACATGGTTGGGCATATGGGTAAGGACACTTAAGGTCGGATTTAGTGAAAATCTGCATTCAATGCTAAGAACTTCGGTAGGTGGTGTAGCATTTATTGTTGGAAAGAAGGAAAAAGCTATAAGTATGAAGTCAGGCATGTTATTATTTACCTTGTTATTGTGAACTTGAAGAGCTCTTGAAAACTATGGCATCCGTGAAAAAGAGTTTGTGCAAGAGAGAGAATCATAGGGATTTAAGTGTGTGACTAGGTTTGATCTACAAACTAGAGTGGAAGGAGTACACGGGCATGGGGAAGGAAGTTTCAGAGGAGCATGTTGTCTTGTGGAAGAATTATTCCAAGTTAGGGTTCTACAGCTAGGGCACGGGAGTAGAAGGATTCTTTCACGAGTTGAACCACAGGATTAAGCAGAAAGGAAGAGGAGCAAGAGGAATTTAGGTTGTAGCCCAAAAAGTAAAAATGGCACCAAAGAGGGCGACTATTTCACCAAAGAAGAAGGGCAAAGGAAAAAAAAATTTGCAAATAGTTTTAATGAGTAGTGGTATGTAGAGATGCAATACCTAGATGGAGTATTGTTGGGGAAATAATGGGTATCGCACATCAGGAATATGGTCATGAGCGACTACAACCATCGCATGAGTACCACAAAGAAGGAGATGGAATTGGAACTAGTTCGTCCAACTGATATGAGGACACTAGAAGGAATGTCAATCTACAACGATGAGGTGAAGGTGAAGTTGGGTAAGGCCGAATTGCTGCAACTATATGAGTTTCCCTATTTTGGCAAGTTTATACTAGTGGTTGATGTTGCACGTGCACAAAGACCACTTCTATTTTGTAGGCCGCAAAATGCGCATAACTCCTCAACTTATATCAAAGTTTACTAGCCTATTTGTGAAGGAGACTCCATAGATGATGACTTGGAGGATAAGGAGGCCATTAAGGTGACTATGGAGGCCTATGACTACAAGAAGGGTTTGTGCTACTTTGATATCACAGATATCCCGACCCTATAATGAGGATGGCCACGTACTTGGTTACTAAGATGAATGGTCAAGAAAGGTGGACATAAGTAAACAAGGCATGGTTGAATGTATGTTAAAATATTTTAGAAGGAACCATCTACAACTTTTCCGCCTTTATTGCAGATGAAATCATTAGCAATGCACATGGAGGGGGACAAGATAATTTTTGGAAACATTCTCCTCACCATCATTTTCTTAGAGATTAGAGTTCCCGATGGGCCAGAGAAGTTCGTATGGGAGTATCTAGAAGAAGATCCCTCACCTAAAAAGGGTTTGAGAAGTATACCTACGATACCATGACAGCCACCCACAAGGTGCGCCTAGAAAAATGGTACAAGTGAATGCACGACGCATTTGGGGTCAGAGTGGAGGATACTTGAGAAAATGCTCATGCTTGTAGGTGAAGAGGATGAGCTTTTTGTGTATCAGCATTTCTGCATTGGTAGGTTCACATTAACAGATGGGACTATGAGTCCATGGTGCAAGTTGTCATTTTCTTTCACCATGGAAATACTTCCAGGTAGGGGTCAACCACTTCAGGGAAGTGAAAAGGATAAGGTTCGACCTGAGTGAAGTGGACCAAGACCACCGCAAGCCGTGTGGTCAAAATCTTGTATATCCGAAGAAGTGCGCATATGTGGAAAATTATGTCTCCCACAAAGTACAGATGATGAAGCCTTTAACACTACCAATTCTTGAAGGACTACAACAAGAGTATACTTGCACATCAAACCAAAGTTTGAAAAGGGCACCTACTTGGAGAATGATGTCTCCATTCCTAAGGACCCCATAGGGAGGAAGAAGGTTGCGCCAAAGAAAAGGGAGAGAGAAGTGTAGGAGAAGGCACCAAGTGTGCAAACAACATAATCTATGGGCGCGTCGAAGTAAGCACTAAGCCAAGAACTTACGCGTAGGAAGAAGTCTTCAGTTAGGGAGAAGACCCTAGAGGAAGAGGCATCGAGCAAGAGGAGCCTCCCACACAAGAAGAGTTGCCAAGGAAGGAGTCACCTCTACTAGATAGAAAGAGAGGGAAGAGTATCCTATACTAGAATCACCAATTAGGAAGAAACAAAAGGTGACGAAGAGGGAAGACTCGGAGGAAACGGAGGGCTTGGAGGCCTATAGGGGCGAGAAGGATGATGATGAGGATGAAGAAGTTCATAATCATCCCGTATATGATATACACAATTCAAAGAAGAAGGAATCGAAGAGAAGAATGGCAGGAGGAAACGGGTGATCAAGGTAAAGGAGTAAGCGAATAATTGAACATGAGAGATTAGAGGACCCCATGCCTCACCAAGGAACAAATAGAAGAGGCCATGGAGAGAGAAGTGAAAGGAATTATCAATAAGTTAGTGGAACATGAGGTAGAGCGCAACGCGGATGAAGTGCTTAAGGAAATAGAAGAGAGGATTAGAAAAGAGTATGGCAGCATGGGCAGAGATCCCAGCCTAGCAATAAGCTTTCCAAAGGTTGCGTGAATAGGTGGGAAGAGTGTAGTGGTAGCACAAGGGAAAGGAATGGGTTATATCAATGATCCAAGTAAGGTGCTATGCATGCGCTTCTAGAGCACCATGTTAACATAACAACTCCTTGCCATGTCTTCATTTGATGAAGAAGGCACATACCCACGGACCAAGAAGATGTTATCTTGGGCATTCGAGTCCCACATTGATGAGCCTGAGTTTGAAGTGAGCCAAGGGGGCGTTGATGAAGGTGCTAGAGGAAAAAGGAATAAACCCCCTAGTGAATGCTCAACAATTTTCGATGAGAAAGTTTGTAATGCACTCAACAAGGTTTCAGTTGAGGTTGAGGCCAAACTTTTTGGGAGGAATGATAGGGTGAGATTCCTAGAAGGGGAATTAGAGAAGAAGGAGGAGGAGCTCCTTGAGAAGAGAAAGGACTTGAAGCAAGAAGAGCTAATCAGCGCATAGTTAAGGCATGAAATGAAAGAGGAAAAGGCAAGGGTGCATGAAGTATATAAGAAAATTGAGATGATTAGATGCTATTGTCTTAAAGCATCCCAACCTAGCACCACCTGAGAAAAATATGAATCAACCTTGCAGTGCCTAGAGGATTTGACTCACATCCTCACAATGGAGAGGCGGCCACTCACCTTAGAATCCACAGAAGAGGCACTAACATGCCAAGAAAGGGAGGAGAAGCTGAAGGTGGTAGAAATTGTTGCTCGATATACCAAACTCCTCACCGATGTAAAGGTTGTCGCATAAGTTTTTGAGGTCAGCTTATGATAATTGTCTTTGATAGGGATAGGGTAACAAGAATTTTAGTTGCTACACATGAAGCGGAGCTCAAGGAATTTCAAGAGAAGAATAAGGGTAATAGAGCATAGCAGGGATAGGATCCTGTCCAAGGTGGAGAAGAAATCAGAAGCCATCGAGACCTTACAGGGCTCGATCAAAACCCGCTGAAGTAATTATACCCCCTAGATCACCCAAAGGATAGATGTGCTTGATGATTTTGGCAAACAACTGGAAGGGATTGTTGATACGATGAGTGCCAAAGGGTATGAGATAAGTTTTGAGGAGGTAAGCGCCTAGTAGGTGACCTCTGTCAACAAGTGCAAAGCGAGGTAGATGCCTAGGAGAAGCTTAAAGTGGATATAAGGAAGGATTTCCCACTCCTCCTTCAACAATAAAAAATTCTTCTTCATTCCCCCCATTCTTTAATTCATTCATTGCTAATTCCTCATTTCTCATTCCTCATTCCTTCATTCTTTATTCCAACCTTTCAAAGTCTTGTCATTCATTATTCTTTGAAGAAGAGGTGTTCTCGAGGATGCAGAACAAGCTTAGTGTGGGGTGATGTTGGGCCTCATAATATTGGCTAAATACAAGAAGGCACGTGGGCGCACATGACCAATATGAAGAAGGGTGTGTGGGGTAAAGATGCATAGGATAAGGGTTTTATAAGGGTTTAGTAGAACCCACGGTGCACATGCAAGGTAAAGCAAAGGGTTTCAGGACATAGCCATATTCATCATTCTAGGAAGCATGCAAGAAAAGCGTGACCTAACTAAGCATGTGGAGTGGATAAGGTGCCACTGGAAACTTGGTGGTCAAGAAAGGAATATTCCATGCGATGGAAGGATCTAGAAAGACATCATTGCAGAGAGTGGAGAGATCAGATGGGAATAAGCATGCTCCATTAGAGGACCACCTTGACACTTGATGATCGATCTGCTACTTGAAAAGTATGGTGGTGGGAAATAAAGCTATGTATAGAGATGCTTAGGCAGAAGAAGGGGACACAGTGACTGAAGAGACGTTATCAAGGAAGAGAGTGTGAATAGAGAGAATGGAAGGTGAAGCTCTGCAAGAATAATAAGAAGGTTCCAGAGAGTTGGGGTTCTCATTTAGAGGACTGTAGGAGTAATAGCTTGTCTAGAGGGATGGGTCTATAAAAAAAAAATTGTACTATGGGAAGCATAGTTAGGACTTCTGATGCATAAGTCTTATCTACATTGATACATTGGCCTGGTATGGCTTTGGTGATTGTAATATGG
The DNA here is from genome assembly GCA_018340775.1 of Taxus wallichiana var. yunnanensis. Lineage (NCBI taxonomy): Eukaryota > Viridiplantae > Streptophyta > Pinopsida > Cupressales > Taxaceae > Taxus > Taxus wallichiana. Next base: position 67,456,690 of record CM031235.1, on the reverse strand, counting down.
TTGCCAAACTATGATCAATATGAAATATATAGTTTTGTTCTAAATATGTATTGATTATAAGTGTAAACCCTACTGCATTTCCTTTATGGTATGAATCAGATCAGTTATTCGTTTTATGTTTCTCCTATTATCGAACTATTATCGAACTAGGTATAATGATATGATAACTCATCTTAAAGCTCTCAGAATGAATGCATGGTTCTTTACCTTTTTGCATCTAAGTTTCTGTCATAAAACAATGTATTCTCACAAGACTCGCATAAAGGAGGGGCTCGGCACCCACGCATGTCTCGGTGAGCGACCAGCGCCAACCGGGTGATAGGCCGGCGTGCATGGGATTAGACTGTTGTTTTAAGGGTATAAAAATAACTATAGCCCATAAGCTTCATTGTCGCCAGCTAATCGGACCAAGCCGAAACCACCTCCCAACCTTATCGAAGTAAATAGTCGATGATAAGATCCATCAAATATATTAGAAGTTGCATTAATGTGTCATCCTCCATGCATTCTTCTAGGTGAACCGACATGACCTCTCTAGGAATCTCCTCTACCCCAAAAATTAGGTTTTTGTGCACCGAATATGAGCTGCACTCCTCTCCTCTCGAACTTGATGCTATCACGATTGACACCCCTTAAATGCAACATACATCCTCCAAGGTCATTGACATCTCCTCGGTAGGAAATATGAATGTATGGGACTCACTGTGTCATCGCTCTACTAACACAAGTCCAACAAGCAAAGGGTCCAGTTTAAAGTTGACATCCGTGTTGTATATGAAAATTTTGATGCCTCAAGTAATGCCCGCGGTCCTCTCAGCCTTCGACCTCATCATCCGTCTCTCAAATGATTACAATCATCCATGTCTCTCTTACGTCCAAGGCATAATCTCTCTTGCACACACCGTTAGTGTAAATTCACAACATGCCCAAATTGACCCTCGATCTCGCTATAGACAAATGGTCAATTCGGTGTGAATGCACAACATGGAGTTTTCCCTAAGTGTGGGACCTTGAAAATTGGGAAAAATCTCTAGATTGAGGTTGGTTCCTACTCCTCTATTTAGGTGTATGCGTGAAATTTGCAGAGGTTTGATTCAAAATTCCTACTCTAAAACTACCAAGGAGACAGGGTTGAGAGAAAACATGGAAATGGAAACAAAACTAAGCAAAAAAAACAAACGGTGATACACCAAAGGAGTGCTGAACTTCTTGTTTTGCAAAATAGACACAGATCATGGAGATGCAACACCAAAACATGCACAGATTACTAGAATGCAATGAAGGATCAGAAGATAATAATAAATGCATGAGAGGATTGAAAATCGATCACAAAACATACATTATCATTTCCAAGTTTGATACAATACATTGCAATAGCAAGGAGGCAAAAAACATGCTGTAGTCTTCATGGGAGGTCTGAAACTCCTTCAAATCTTCCTACTAAGGAGAAAAGAAGGGCTTGCAAGAGCAAGAACGTCCAACATTACAAAATGAGCCAAATTTGGCTTTTAATCGATGAAAAAAATAGAATGGAGGAGAGAGAAATGTGGGAAATCCATTTTTACACCCACCAACCGACAACATCCATTAAAATGGCAAGGCACCTCTACAAATCCATTTTCCAATGTATTCGACCATGCTGGAGAAAAATGGGTGCCATACTGCATTAATTTTTGGTGGTTGGATGTCTGTTATGCGTTTTTCCCATGCCCGAGACTTTTCTTCAATTTTCTCCCTCCAACTTTGCCCAAAACTCAAAATTGAAGCTTTCATGGTGTAGAGGGCATTGATAGCTTTCCAATGGTACCAAATTTGATGAATTTTGACCACTGGATCGAAAGATATGACCTTTTGAAATTCTGTGGCCAAATTAGGGCAAAAATGGTGAAAAACAGTCAAAATTGGGGTCGGCGGGGTCAAACCTTAAATTTTTCCCTTTGATTTCAAATTGGGAAAATTTCCCAAAAAAATTGCGCGCTGATGACGTGTCATAAAAATGACACGTGGTGGCCTCTGATTGGCGTGGAGGTGTGCTTCGTTTTCTTCCTTCACAGGCCCGCAGCCTCAAACTTCGCCTTTTGCCACTTTTTAAAACTTGTGAAAATTCCCAAACTACTCCACGTCCCCATGCTCCCACATGACACGTGTCGGCCTTTGATTAGAACGGATCCTTGACCATTTTCCTTTTCCGGATCCACGCACCAATTCTCGACTTTAACCCTTTCGCCCCAAAAGCTAAGTGCCAAAATTCTCTCCCTAGCCTCGCGAGTCCGCGTCCTTCCTTCATCGGGCCCGCGGGCTGATTTTTGTCTTTGTGCCTTTTAACCCCAAAAGGGCTAAGTGCCAAATTTTCTCCTTGTCTCCACCGACCCACCAATTTCCTTGGAAAATTTTCCAACTCCACTCCGCCACCCCAAAATTCCTTGGCAAATTTTCCTCCTTACCACCGCAGACCCGCCCAGGAAAAATTTTCACTGTAAATTCCACCGTGCCATAACTCAAAAAATACAAAGAGTTAGGAGGACTTCTTTACCTTTCTGGAAAGGTGAGAAAATCCTCTATCTGATGAAAACATACCCAAAAAATTTTGAGTCCCTAAAGCTTGCAAAAAATTCATTTTAAGGAAAAGGAGGAGTTAGCCAAAAATAAGCATGGGCTTATTTTGGATAACACACACATCACAATACTTTTTTTAGTCCTTTACAAATCATTTTTATTCTCATTTCATTTTCTACATCTAACTTATTTCCTATAAATCATGCTAGCGCACCTTCTCGCAACCCTAGCGCACATGTTTTAATGTTAGTGCACCCAGTTTTGATGCTAACGCATCCCTTTCACTAACACACTTTACGTTAGCATGTGTATTAGCACGCTAGCACACTCAAGACCATGTTAGCACATCTTTTATGCTAACGTGTGCAATTAAACACCGACATACATACTTTTATGCTAGTGCGTGCAAGTCTACACTAGCGCACTTCGAGGGCTATGTTAGTGCAACAACAACTTGCACTAACATTACTTTTCTACTTTCCACTAATTCTAACAACTCATGAATACACCAAAATACTTAATTTTTGGGGTACTTACCAAACCATCGTCGTCAGATCCCGCCTAAACTCTCGAATGCGATCCAAGCAATGAACATGAGGTGGATATTGTGTCATCTCTCCCATAATCCGTAGCTCAAAAATATCTCTAGGGCATAAAATAATCTCATAGAAAAAATTACTAATAATATTTTCATCCCGCCCACCCTTCTATTTAACCCCTTCTAATAAACCCTAATTTTCCCTTTAAACCTTAATTGTGGCCTTTTCTACCCCCTTTTCTTATCATTTTATCCATGACTCTCTCTCTCTCTCTCTCTCTCTCTCTCTCTCTGTCTCTCTCTCTCTCTCTCCCTCCTATCAAGAAGTCCACCACCGCTATCCTGTGTCATCCATCCGCTTGAGGGGCACCGCCCTAGTACCATCCATAACTCGTTGGGGCATCCAAATACTTTGCCAATGCAAATTAGGAATTCCACCACACTTCATTATCATATGTTCACCAATCTACATGTGTTTGCTATATCTTTAAAGTGATATTACTTCATAACAACACTTTAAAGATGGGAAAATGTAGACACCCTAAAATATTGTATTACGCATTCTAAACCTCTGAAATCATCTCGTAATTACTTCACAATACATTATGACCACTTTTGACCACTTTTGATATATTCCACTATTTTATGACCTTGTCCCGAACTCCCCTAATCATTCTTATCACTCACACATGGTCTCGAATTATTAAATATTCATACTATGAACCCTATTACACTTATATCTCATTCCTATGATTAATTAATTAATCATATCACTCTTATTATTCATCCCCTATCCCATTAGCTAATTTTATTAGCTAATTTAATATTAAAATAATTAAATAAATCCTACATATATCCATTTCCACCTCACCTCTTATTCACTTTCACTTCACTAATTAACATCTCAAGTTAACTAGAGCAAAACAAATCAATTAAAGATTAAATCATTAAATATATGCAAGAGGACAAATTTAGATTAAATCAAATCATGCATTTGAGTTAACTAAACATATCCCATAAAGCATGACATTTCAAAATTAAAGCAAATATTTATAAGCTAAAAGTCATGCCACTTTGTTAGGTGAATAAAATGAAAGACATGGAATTAATATTTAATTTTAAAATTTAAATATTCAAAAGCATGTGCAACCTTTGCCAAGTTAATGAAAACTCATTCATACAAGCCCAAAACAAAAAGTTCAACTCCTCAATCAAATTGGAAACTCAACTAAATAATCACACAAATCAAGGATTTGGGATTCTCTTCCCCTCATCTATAAATAATCACTCATTCCCGGGTCAAAGCATATAACTCGTGTCCCACTTTTTTGTAGTTTTTGTACTTTCAAAAACTATGTCTGATAACCAAAACATGACCAAACACATATAAAATGACCAAACATGCATTTTTAAGAGGCTATAAATACCAAGGTACAGGGCATCCGAATTTACCCGATTTTTAAATTTTTATAGTATTTTTAATTATTTATTTACTAGTCGATTTTAAAATATTTATGGCCACAAAGTGCGACACACTTGTATGCTTTGACCCTCCTCTCCATTTATCATCTTTAGAAGCTTTGAAATTTGCATTGTTATTGTGTTGGATTATTATTCAATCTCACACATTGTTACGTTGTCCAATTGATCATGAATCAACAATCAAATCATTCATTTAATCATGTTACTCATATCTTGAACCCCGATTCCATTCGAAACACCTTTGGAGCATCCACAAACAATTTGATCAAGAGATTCAACAAGCTTGGTACTTCATTCCAAGCTTCAGCAATCTCATCCGAGGTTGCAAGGAGATATGAAGGAAGAGATCTTGTTTGCTTTTATTTGCATTGTTTCTTTCATTTTGTAGTATTTCTCTTGTATACAATGTGTATCGAGGCATAGGAATATTTAGGGAGCCTTGAGTAACTTTTGTATGTATTACAATGAGAGTGCCAGTTATTTTTCTATATGCTTATGAGGTGAGTAAATGAGATGATGTTAACTTGCTTATATAGAGTTTTGAAGGTAAATTATTATGATAAGGCTAGCCTAGGAAGATGAAAAGGCCCAACAAATGTTTTTGCATCGAAACTAGAGTTGGAAGATGTGTCACCAAGACTATACAAGTCATCCAGATCTGGACAACACATCCTAACCTTGTATGTTTTTGGACATGGGAAAGGTGGATAAAATGTAGAAGATTCACCATGATGGTTAGAGGTCAAGAATTGATTTTATAGATTTATATTTAGAATTTGACGACAAATCAGTGTGGAGGAATAAGCAAGTTGGGAGAGAAATAATAATATGTACTAAGTGGGGATATGATGTAGGTGTTTGTCTTAGATAAGAACAACAATCATAACCAATAGAGTTAGAAATGATAAATTGTCAAATTTGAGTGTTTACAATAATATGCAATTATTAATGTGCTTAGTAAAATGCAAGATTTGGAATTCTTCTTTGGAGTAGTTCATACCATCATTGAAACTATATTAGAGGAATACGAACTTGTCCTCTAGAGTTTTGTATTTGTTCACTCCTTTTGTGTAGGTTTTCTTATTCCTCTAACTCTATGTTTCAGGTCTTGGATCTTTTGACGACTATAATTGAATTAAATATTGCCGAATTTTAGCTCAAAAACCTAGCTATTGTACCTTGACCTAAAAAATGGGTTAACAGCTTTGAGTATACTAACTCCAACCACCCTAATGGTTGAGTGTTTCATACATATCGCTACACCAAAAAGGCCTCAAAATAATGTAGTTCTCCCAAGCCTATGATGAAACACAAGCAATAGAATATGCAATAGAGAATGAGCCCTATCAAATGAAAAATCACTCTTTGGACCTTGCACTTAAAATTTTGCCTCATTATGTGTTGATCTAAATTGTGCTTCATGTCTTTGGATGTGTAGATGATGTGTTCCAAGGAATGTAAGGTGCTCTCAAATAATTCCTAGAAGCCCCTCATAGGTTAGGGCGTGTTTGTATTTATAGATGACCTTTGTTAGTTTTTTTCTCAATCCTACTCAACCAACCTTAAAATCTTGTGTAGGCCGAGTTATGCCAATTTATCCTTTTAAATTTGTGACCATTAAAAAAATAAGCATGCGGATTTGTAGCAGAATCGACAATACTCGTAACAATACTTACAAGACCCATGAGCCTATCGGGGTGACATAAATTAGGTCTCGAGACATGGAGGAGTCTAACCATATATTTAATGGCACATCAAGTGATTTCTAATGTATTAAATTGGGAAAGGGTTGTCGCCTAATGGTTTAGAGGGTGTGTAAAGATAGATTAAATTGGTCAAGTATGCATTAACGGTATATATATTTACGTCAAGGCATGTTTACAGCTTAGATTATATGAACCGCACCCACCCTACTTTGACATCCTTGAATCAACGACATTATTGTTTTAATTTCAATGTCTTCTCCTTCATGAGGAGTACTACCATTACAACACCTCAAGTAGACAGACAACCTTCTCGAATCTTCTAACTATTTATAACTATTAACCAGATATGTCTGACATATAATTACTCGAAGTACGTACTCAGCTTGGTTATAAATTATAATCGAGGAAATGAGGGGCAAAATATGGACTGTGGTTATAATGGGTGTCCTGGAATGGATCCTAGGATGGCTGTGCTACATGCCTACGTGACAGCCGTAGGAGTGTTTTTCTGCGAAAAAATGATTGTCGAGCTGCTGCAAATTCCAAGAGTAAATCGAATATCACGTTTCTCATGGGAACATTATCGTAGTCCAAATTTAACGCATGATCTTATGCCTATACAATCCTATGCCTGTGGGCCTTAGAACCATTTCACACATGCCTATAATTTTAAATTATCAATGCATATCATATCAAAATTTGTTGAGGGCTTCGCCCTTTCAAGGGGTTGTAAATTCCAATATTTTCCCTGCATATTTTTATGAGTACTTTTTTACATATTTCAATAGCTTGTTTTCATAAATACAACTAAGTTTGTTTTAATATATATTTTTAATTTATTTGTTAAGCACTATATAAAAATTACACTATTTTTTAAATTTTAAATTTATCATTACCTTAAATAATTGTAGTTAAAACGCATAAATTTATTATATTATAATTAGAGTTGATTGTTAATTTTAGCTAAATAAAATGATCTATTACAATATCTATGTACTTTTTCACTTTAAATATTTACGCCGAATGCGTGTTTACAAAGTTATATGAACCGCATCTACCCCGCTCGACATCCATGTGTCAATGATATATTATTATTTTAATGTCATGTTTGTTTCATATGTGCTAGTGATAATTGAACAAACCACCGTAATGACTAAGTCCATGTTTTGCAAAGATCCATTTTCGCATGATTGTGGCGAGTCCTCCACTACGACAACTCAACCACATGCCAGTGGGTCATTACCAACTTAACCAGATAAATATCATCGTGATTTCTCCATGGAATGCGCCCATAATCGACAAACATGTTATAGGCGCTAACTACCTCAAAGCGACCCTCTCAAAAAGTTGATTCACAATATTTTTTTATTACGTAGATACCTACATGTTACTCAATATTTATTTGATCACATTCGCCCCCCCCCAAGACTCTTTCCTTGTTTTTTCCTCCATATGGAAAATATTTTAAGAAGACCTAAATATCTTCCCAAATCATGACATCTCAAAAATAAAATAAAATAAATTACTCGGGTTTAAATTGGGGCACTAAATTAACAATGATTGTTCCTATATCATGTTTCCCCATAATTAATTGAGCTTAAAATTAAAAATGGGAACTATAAAATGCTACAAGAAACAAACATTGCAGTTGGTTTTGAACTTGAAACTTATTAGATTTCTAGATTTTTTTATTTTACTATATTTAAGTACAAATTGCACTCATGTGAATGCAAACAAGATGAAGATGATACAATGGACAATAGATAGTAGATGTTATTTAGGTTGGAACAATATGAGCTGTGGAATAGGTGTGGGACATGCAAGGTTTTAAATCTCAACTTTTTATTTCCAACTTTCTATTCATGTCTCTTGCCTTATCTAACAAATTAAACATCGTCCAATCAAAAACCTTGATGTCGTAAAAATGAAATAAAAAATAACAAAGCTCAATTGGCTCGATAAAATCTTCTTGTCACTCATATGTCCATCTTTTGGAGGGGCACAATTACCAATGATTGTTCTTGCATTGCATGCTTTCCTATAATTACTCGAGCTTAAAATTGAAAAACAGGCCTACAATGTGCCACAAGAAGCAAGGAGTGTGGTTCGATTTGAACTTGGAACCTTTTGAATTTTTATAATTGTTCATTTCCAAGTTTCCATTCATGTCTTTGTCTTATCTAACAAACTAAATGTTGCTCAAAAGAAATCCTTGACATTGTACAAGAATAAAAACATAAAAATAGATAGTGATTGACAAAAATGGCGAGTGGTTGTAGGAAACACATGTTTTACATAGATTCCTTGCAACATTTTCCCCGCCCTTCAACTACTCTTCCTTCAAACCGCTTCTTCATCGCCCATCTTCATTTTCTATTTGTTTACACCCCTCCAGTCTCACTTCTTTGATTCATCCCTAAGGGGACAACATAAATTAGGTTAGAGACATGGAGGAGTCTAACCATTATTATATTTAATGGCACATCAAGTGATTTCTAAGGCATTAAATTGGGAAAGGGTCATGTGCGTCTAATGTTAACATTAGAGGGTGTGGAAAGAAAGCTCAAATTGGTCAAGTATGTATTAATGGTATATATTAAGTACAATAAGTGGCATTAGTGAGTGCACTAGCCAACCATACCTTAATGTAATTAGGTTTTAGCTCAAAAATATTAATTTAGATGTAATTACATAAGATAAAGTAGCGAGTGTAAAAATAGGAAATAATACCAAATGCTTAGAAATACTATAAAATATTAAAGACTAATTAAATTATGTGAATTTGGATGCGACATTAATGGTAGTTTGTAGAAAATAAGGCAAGAAGATGAGACAAACACCACCTAGAGAAATATGAAAAAAACTTGTGCTCACAAGTTTCATGTAGATCTAACTAGAATCATGTAGATCCAAACCCTAAGAAAGTGTCATGAGTTTTAGGAAAAAATGGTTTTTTCAATGCATGGCATGTGCAAGGGTGAATTTGATGACCTCAGTGAATCCATTCTTCATGCACTAATATGCAAAACAAATCACAAATTGTTTGGTTCTATCATGAATCACCGAAAACCCAATCTCCTTTACCGAAACCCCGCCCCATGCTCAACTCTTTGCAAAACCCTCCCCCAAAAATATGTTGACAGGGACGATGTTGTCTCTCCCTTATTATCAAGCCCCGATAATTTGAAAAATTATAAGCAACACTCAATGTGAGTCATATGTCAATCATATATATGCACGTGTCCAAACTCACATGTATTTATAGACTTCTTTAATTCAAATTAGAACCTTATTGGGTGCAAACAAGTACACAACATGTGAGAAAGATGGAAAAAGGCCAAAAAAAAAAATAGAGTGAAAATAGGGGATAACGGGGCTCGTTGAGCAATGCCTGACACATAAAGGTTGGGCAAAAGCATAAGTATGTTTCTAGCACCAATCCTATCAAATTGGTCATAACCCCTAACTAGGACAAAAATGAGGAGAGAGGCAGCCTAGGGAAGGGCAATAGGTGCACCATTTTGATCTAGAAAACAATATCTTCAAGGACAAACAAGGTTGATAGTGAGAAAAGGTATGTTTTTGGTCTAATATCTACATTTCTGGTCAAATCCCCAAATGAAGCCAACAATCAAGAGAGACATAGCTAAAAGGAAGAAAGAAAACATAGTCATTAGATATAGAAAACAACTTTGTAGACAATCATGATCCATTGGAGAAATAAAACGATTTGGTGTCCCCAGATTTCACCCTGAAATTTGAGACTACCCCATATTGAAAAATTTCATTCTTTTAAAATAACGGGTCATTTTGTGTTTTTATTGCCAGAAGATGCTTGTATTGCGTCAAGATATTCCCAGTGAATCATAGGAGCCAATTTCGACAAATACCCAGATGTCGAAAATCGTTTTATCCCTTCGTCAAGTTTTGTCTCAAGGAAAAATTTTATTTAATTATTTGAAGCCCCGTTTGGAGTAAATTGTGCTCTAATTTAGCCCTGTTGAAGTTTTGCATGTCAATATTCACATATACCAGTAGGGTTTTCACCAGAATGGATCTTGGGCTTTGTCTGTGACTTCTGACAATGTTTTTCATTTTTATTATTTTTTGCGTGTTTTTCTCTGTGAAATTCCCCTAGGTCAATTCCTTCGCCAGTACAATCTGTTTTCTTTCCTGAAGTATTTGGAGATCATCTACGACCACCATGTCAAAAGGAATCAGCTTCAGGAAGTCAGCTTCTCTTTAAAAAAACGAAGTCGTGCACAAAAATCCTCTCCTAGGCAAGTCACATTTTTTTGGAATAAATGGATTTTATGAAAATAAGAAAAATATTTCCATCAATGCGTAGAGCTCGAGAAGATATGCACTTTTAGAGAAAACGACACCTAAAACGGAGCTACGGAATGAAAGTTACGGCACATGCAAGTTTTCGTTGCTACATCTTCCTAAACCCTTTCTAAAAATGGCAAATTTTATTCATTGTGTTTTCTTCACCAAAAATCCAAAAAAATAAAGAAATGTTGTTTTTATGTCAGTTGCAATTTTCAAGGCTGTCTTCCGCATCCAATTTCCATGCTACCCTAAGTGACAAATTCTCTTGCAATTTTAAAAGCAAAAGTCACAAAGCAAGTCACACTTTTGCAAAAGAGCTATCTTTCATGCAAGTCGCACTTTTTTGAAGAAAGACTTTAAGTCATCAAGGGAAATTATCGCAGTGATAGGGAGGCGGGAATTTCTTATCTGCCTTACAGGTACTTTTTTCCCATGAAGGCAAAGTCACTTAAGTCGTGAAGGGAAAATTAGAGGCAATAGGGAGGCGGGAATTTTTTCCGCCTTGCAGGGTAAAAATTCTCGTTATAAAAGAAAAATCACTTAAAGCACCGCATAAATTCTTACCTACCTGCAGCGAGGTAAAAATTTTCATTATGAAAGTTAAATCACTTAAGTGGAGGAAGGGATTTTTAGAGCTGCAGTGCAGGGTGAAAATTCCCATCAAAAGTTGACTTCTTATTTTTAGAATTCACCTTTGCCAAAAAGTGCGACCCACCTTGGGTGAATAACAATGCATTTAATAATATTTATTAATGTTTATTCATCGAATTTGGCGCCATAAATAGAAGGAAAGTCAATGCATGAAGACAAGCCAAAGAGAACTGAAGGTAGCATGCTAAAAATAAATTAAATTTATTTATTTAATGGCAGCCATGAGCATGCAAATTTGGGCGCCCAAGTTGGAGGAATAAACATGTTTGTTTATTAATTAATTGCCAGGAATAGGAGAGACAATTATTAATTATAGAATGTTAAAAGTTATATAAGCATGGGTTGCCATAAGTGAAGGTGTAATTAATTTTTTTGCAAATGATTGCAACTCCGGTAGTTTGGCGCCCGAGGAAGGAGGATTTTTGCATTGAAGTTTATTTTCCATCACTGGGAAGCTTTAAAGTTTGGCACCTAGTGTTGCAGGAGCTTGATTTAAGCCTTGTTAATTATCTACATATTGGTATGAGTGCCTAGGGGAAGTTACAAATATTTATGCTTGCTTTGCATGCAAGCAAAGCCTCAAATTTTAAGGATGTTGGCTTTATATGCAGATTTTAATGATAAAAATTAAGTGTTCATGCTTTGGATTTTAATTAATTGCGGTATTCATTACAGGTGCTTATATAAGAGAAAGGGAACTTAAATCAATGTCTAATACATTGAATATATCTTCCGAATCTGAAGAAATTCTTAAATCTTCACCAATTATAAGAATTTCTTACGAATAAAAAGAAAAAAGTTGTTCAGAAAAGATTACTCGCCATGGCGAAGCATGATGAAAAAAATGATCAACAAAATCATGCATATCTTCCAGATCCATAATTGCAGCAAAGGATTCATCCTCTTGTTTCTAATGCATCTCATGTAAAAGTCCGTGCATAATTTTTTTCCAAGATCTTGTGTATGTGCTTCCAATTTTTAGTTGAAGCCTTCATTGAATTTGCATTCATTTCGAGAATTTTAATTGTTCATATGCAATTAAAATAAAAATGATGAGTTATTTACTGCAAAACATTGCACCGATGCATGTACTAGAGAATAACTACAAAAGCTTCAAGGATAAGAAGAAAGACATGTCAAATGAAATACCCGCAAGCAAATCACAAGCACTTGCTTTCGTGATCCAAACACTTCCGAGCCACCGCTTCCAGATCCAACTTGGTGAGAATCAAAGACAAAATAATCAATTGCATGCGTAATATATGACTGCAGCTTTCTTCTTTCTTCTTCTTTCTCTTATTTCCTCCAACAAAATAATTGAGCGATCAATTAAATTATAAAACTTAAGTGATCGCTTAAAAGTCATTACTTGAAAAAATCAACTACTTGAAAATAAGTGGCAGACATGCAAAATAAAAGGCTCTATCTTCAGTTACAAATCATGCATGTCATGCAAAGAGGAATTTGAGGAAGGAGATTGTCAATTGTTTCCTTTCCAACTTCCACATGTGTCAGTTCACTAAAGGCTTCTTATTTGTAATTTCCCCTCTACATGCTATAAGTAGAGAAAGAACCTACGGGTTAAAAGATCAGAATTTGTAAGTTACATTCGTGTGTTCCAGACTTTACGTTGAAACACCTGATAGCTATTTGAAGCAAATGAATATAAATGAATGCATTTCGAGAGAACTTTGTGTCGACGGTACATCTTGTTTTTAACTTTTTGTCTTATAAATCTATTTATAAATTTTGTGTTATTCTAGATCTAGATCTGAAAGTTGTTTTTGCTTATAATTCGTGTGTTAATATCTATTGATTCTATCTATGTGCATGCAATCAACTCTGTAATCTATTGATTGGGTTGCACATCTTCCCTATGTCTTTCATGTTTTTATTATTTTATTTTTCATCGATATTTCATTTCTTTAACAACCACTTACTTGCTGCCAAACTATACAATTATGGTTCATGCGCTGCATGGTTAAAATAATACCCCAACTAGATACTAACATATTTAATTGACAAATTTTACACGGGAGCCTCATCGATAAATGAAAGAGATTTATCTCATGACTTACTCCAATCGCTTTTATCGTATTAAATAAAAAAACCATAGATTGACAGGGAAAATAACTGAACTCGCTGCTTTGCGGGTGACAAGTGTTGCAATTACAGCCCTCACAAAAACTGAAAATTAATATCATATATTGTAGAGTTGAGAGAAAGGCGGGTTTGCTTCCTAGAAAGTTATCATGCTGATTGAAAGCCATGGTTGAAAGCAGCTTCCAGAATCATTCGTTTCAGTGCCTCACTCTCCATTGTCCCATCACATTTTTTCATCTGCACAATCAATCTCAGCTTCAAGAAATGCGAATTGAAAACAAGGATGAAATCCAGATGCAGGCTTTGGATTATTGTGTGTACCTTAATAGTGGCCGTTTTGATTATGTGGCCATCAAAGGATGTAAGATTTGTATTGTGGAAATCCAGGGGCAGAGATTCGAATACCCTCGTCAGTTTAATCATCACACCTGCCACTTTCTTGCAGTAAATACGTATATGAAATGTCCTCTCCTCCACTTTGGAAACATCCAGCTGCCATTTATTAGTAACACCGAGCCCACAATATATTCAGTTTCAATACCCCGTTTGCCCCATGATCGCCGAGTTTGGTTAAGGAAGATTTTCAGTGTAAATGAAATGCAAATATTCAATCGAAACAAACAAAAATGGACAAATTTTTCTGTTACAATTTTTAACCCCAAACAAAAAATAGAAGAGGCATACTTCGAGGATTATTTTCCGGCATGGTTTGTTTACTTCGTTGCCGTGTGAAATGCTATTATCGACGTCTGTGACAACTGAGTCCCCGTCCAGAGGCGCAGAATCCATTGCTTCAAGCTGCGCGATTTCGGCTTTAATATCCTTCACCTGCTTCTGCAAGTCCTGTACATAGGTGATCGCGTCCCCAACAATCGATGCCTTGTCCATCTATAACAGGGAAAAAAACACACGAAACCCTAATTCAGAATAAATTACTGAAAACTGAGCCAATAAAAAAAATCCCTAATTTGGAATACCTTGCTAATTTTAGGAACAAGCGAGCGCAAAGCATAAAGCCTCTCGTTCAGTCGGCCGCGCCGTCTTCTTTCTGAGATCAAAGTCTTCCTGTCTGAGGACCGACCAGATTTCACCGACCCGTCATCCTCGTCGTTCAGATTCTCTATTTCTTCCGATGAATGTTCATACTTTTCCTTGGAGAGGAGTCGAACCAGAGACGCAATTATTCTCAAAGATCTTATCCGCCCCTTCGATTTTAGAAGGCGAAAAGAGCAGGTGAGATTGAGTGATGTCGGAGAGGCTGTGGTTTGTAGCGGCGAAGGCCTCGAGAGTTGTTGGCATCCACGGTTGAAAATTGTGGGGTTTTGAGGGCAAATCGGCGGAGGTCCACAAATTATCAGTGAGGAAGCAGTTCCATCCTTGCTCAGACCCTGCCATGGCCGCAGCAGCAGGTCCTTCGAGATGTGTTAACAACAAGCCATGATCCTCCATGGATTCCACCAGGGAATTATGGGCTTCCTGAGCTGAAAGTAACCCGTTGAAATGCGCCATGGAGTTAAAGTCGTTGCCTGCTCCTCCGAAACTGTTGCGGTCCATGGTATGACTAACAGCAAAAACAAATGGTGGTAATTTGAGGCAGGTCTGCGATACTCTTCATGCTTTTTATTTCCAAGCTCTAAACAATTAAGCAGTGTAAACAAACCGCCGTTCATGGCGTTCTGTATACAACATTTCAGGTATTGTTTATGTGTTTGATGTGACCTGCCACTTTTCTAAATATGCAATAATGCAAGTTGACGAAAACTTCACATTTAATATTCGGGCACGATAAAGGTTGGATTACCTAGTGATGGAATGTACACCTGTCGGTCGTCACCACTAATCATACTCGGCTAATATATCTTAATAAATACGGAAGGGTCACCAAAGTCTTCCCATAATAAATGGGAAGATATACCTCGTGAACCATGCACCACTCCACCAAAATTAATGTGGAAAAAATAATGAAAGCAGAACTCATCGATATTAAGTTGTGTAGAGACATCGAGAGAAGCATGATCTCTCTTAGGGTTTTGTATGTATGGGTCTAGTTTTTCGCCTAGTACTTTTTTAATCTATCGAACCACTTTTAAGGAATATTGTGCCTATGTTTGTAATGTTGCACGTAATATATAGATGCATCCAAGTGTCTATAATAGATTTGTTGGCCGACTAAGATGTGCACACATAAATCACCAATTGAGAGCTTAGTGTCTCAACAACAACAATGGGAATGCCTCCAAGGTGCGGAAAATCGGCTCCTTCAGAAAACCTCCAAAGAAAGTTGGTTCTTATCATAACTAGTCTATGTTATCACTACTATATTCTAATCTACTAGTTATAATAGAAAATGGATGAGAAACCGTGAAAAATAAACATGGTGATGCACCAAGAAGTAAGGGGATCACCCTCCCTATATGAGTTAGCAAAGAGGACAAAACAAAGGTCCAAAATGGCAAATATAAGTGACAATAAACCTATATTTTAATCTAACTCCCACTCTCTCTTAGCATGTATAAGTCACAAGAATAAAAACCTTGCAAATGCTACACACAATAAACCATAAAGATAATAGAGAGATAAAGGACAATTAACATAAAAATCAAAGGGTAGATACAAGCCACAATCATATATGTATTAAGAGATGAAGTATTCACAGCCTACTACCAACATAATTCAAGGCATTTATGCATTACGTAGAGTAAAAAGCCGTAGGTTAGAGGCACTCATAAACTCAACACTCAAAGGCGAGTAATTGTTATCCATTTTTTGCACCCCTGCAAAATGGACAACTTAACAGATCCGAACATTAGCGAATTGATGGGTACAAGACTTTGAAATTTAACAAGGTAGCTCACGAGTTGGTCACTCACCACCACGACGAAGGTCCGAGCCGATTAGAAGGAAAAACAACGGTAAAACATTGTCGGAGCATTTTATATGCTACCGCTACTGAAGATAGTGATGCACAATCTTTGCGGCACCAGAGCATTTTTATGCTATCGGCCAAAGAACAGGGTTAGCAGGCCATAGAGGGAAAATGACGCAGAGGCGTCAAGAATATCTTTAAATGCTACCACGGTCAAGAGCGAATAGTGACGGTTCCCGTATGGTTTTAAATGCTAATGCGGTCGATAGCATTTTTGGTGCTACCGGTTGGTTGCACAAAGTCAACAAAGGAGCTGTCGGTCGACGGGAATTTTGTGCTACCTGCCGTGCAGTAGAAAAATGAAGTGTTCGTTAGCAGGGAAAACATGTTACCGGCTAGTTACATTAAATGCAACTAGCCAACACCCGTAAAGATTATGCAACTGGCCACGAAGGAGGAAAATGCTACCGTCCGGGAGTGAAATGTCATGTAACCGGCCAAGTGTGTGGACAAACTAGGCATTAATGGAAGTGGTACAAAGTTGTTTAACTACCAGTTTAATGAGGTATGGCACAACTACCAGTTTAATGAGGTATGGCACCCATGACTACCTATACAAGCAAAGTACCAATTTGTATGGCCTCCCATACCTCTTTAATGAAATATGTTGGTTGGTGAGGAAATTTTGAGGATCTTCTTCTATATATTGTAAAATTTACCTCATTTTGAGGAGAGACATTCTAGAATGTAAAGGAACTCTATCAAAATTGTTCCAACACTTTTGTGAGTTGTAGGCCTCGAATTTATGCATTTTGTAAAGGATTCTTGCCTTGTGCCTATATTGTAATGGATTGTGCATCATTTTAAGCAATAAAATTAGTGTTTTGTGGCTTTTCTTGCCCTAGCTCGAGTTGTATTGCCTTCTTTGCCTGTTCATTACATTTGCAGGTATATTGTGCATATTGTGTTCTTTTGCAAGATTCAAATTTGTTATGCTCCACGAAATCGAGGTTTGAATGCGTTCTTTGAACTATGGCACTTATGTTTTCCCTCTTCTACCTCATTTTCTTCCATTTTCACTCACTTGGAATATCTCCACCCCCTTGTTCTTGGTGTTATCGTCTTCCTTAGTTTAGGACTTTCATTTTATGCATTTGTCTCTTCCCTGGTCCCTTCAAATCATAGGTTAGCATTAGAATAGTTACATTTCCCTTTCTAGTAGTTTTAGCATTAGAATAGGTAGAGGAACCAGCCTTCTCTGAGGTTTGTCTCAATTGCAGGGTCCCACACCTTGAGACAATCCCATGTTAGCAAATTGCACTGATTTCCCAGACAACTCACTTACAAGCATTCAAAGGGTGCTATAATTTTGCACTAACAGCTTTTGGCACGCCGGTGGGAGCGAAGTCAATACTTCCATGTTTATCAAGATTAGGTATGTGTATTGGTGAATTTCCATCTTTTGGAGGATCTGTAGCAACACACTTGGTGACTCCAATCAAAAAATCAATTGGTTTCAACAATGCTGGTGGCTCAAGTTCATGAGAAGAATTCAGAAAAGGTCAAGAACAACAAAGGAGGGAGCTTTTGAGTACTTGCAGTTATCACCTGGAAGGGGAAGAAGAGGAAGATCAATTCAAAGGTCACCTTTACCACCGACAAAACTCTTTTTACTCCACCTCCCGATAAGCCTTTCTTGCAGTTCACTAGAGTTCTCAAACCTATTACAATGGCAGCGTAAGAAAAGAATTTGGGATTCGTTAATTTTACTAGCAACAACCCTCTTGCTCTTAATGCCAATAATCCCATTCCAAAGATCTTCTCTCAAGAGCATCCCTTTCTTCACTGGGAGAATTAGACTACTCCAACTGACCACATTCAGGATATTGCCAATGTTTGCGCTATCCATCAGATCATTGAACAAGATGTGGTTATTAGGTTGTTAGCTTCTTCATTCAAAGGAAGAGCTTTGTAATGGTTTAGGAGTCGGCGGCGACAGGTCAATTGCTAAGCTGGAATGCACTATGCACAACCCTCTGCAGTCAATTTGGAGAGAAGGCAGATAATATCTCTTTTCTAGAACAACTAACAACTATAAAGAGGGCACCAAATGAGCAGATGGTTGACTTCAATTTCAGATTTCAAAGGATGTGGGACATGATTCCCATTATTGTGCGACTTAATGCTTTGAAGATGCATTTATCTATTTCCTTAAAGATTTAAATTTTGATATATTTGTTATGATATAATCTATGGGAGGGATAACCTTACTAGGGGCTTATGTCATAGCTATTAGAGCTGAGAATTGCCTAATTCAAGTCGGTAAACTTGCACCTATGCCTAATTATCTAGAAGTGGGGAATCCTAGTTCTAGAAAGACACCTGAGTTAGCCCATATTCCTACTCTTAGAAATCAGAGTTCTAATGAGGCTTTTACCTCTTCTTCTAATACCTCAACTAAACTCCAAGAAGTTATGAAGCAATTGCAAAACCTAGGGAATGAGTTGGTGACCCTCAAGAGGTAAAAACCTAGAATTTTAGACCTTATCAGCCTCAATCCCAACCAAATATGCCTCCATATCAGTCTAATAGACCTCCTATTTAAGGTGCAAACAAAAACCAAGGACAACCCCAAGCTACTAAACCATTTCAACCATACAATCCTAATACACCTTCAACATCCCAAGCCTTAGTTCCAATCCAGAATAACATTACACGGGAATATGAATGGTTCTTTCCTTGTGGTCAACCCCATAATCAAGAAACATGTTTCAATGGTATGCTAAACCAATCCTTGATGGTACAATTAGGTTAGAACCAATTACAAACTTTCACATTGAGCCTCATGTGCCAAGTCTGATCAATGCAAATTGCTCAACTTTTAATTAGGAAGATTGTTCAAACGTTCCAAAAATGGGTACCAAAGTTAAGGGCATTCTGGACTTAACACTTGATGAATGGGAAAACAATAGACATGGATTTTATCCGTTAAAGAAATGGAAGAAGCTGAGTTAGGAATTAATTTCTTGCACGAAGAAAAGCCACCTCTCCCCAAGCATCAACAAACCACAAAATAGAGACTACACCGAAGTATATTAGCTATTCTTTGATGGCTCAAGGAGTAGACAAGGTCTTTAGAGGAGGAGCAATGCTTGTGTCACCTCAAGGTATAAAGTATTATTCAACTTTCTACTTTCAATTCAGTTGTTCAAATAACACATCTGAGTACGAAGCATTAATCCATGGATTGCATTGGGTAAGAAAAAGAGGTATCAAGAACTTGCAAGTTTTTGGAGATAGTGAGTTGGTTATAAACCAAGTTAGAGGGCTCAACACTACTAAAAATGATCTTCTCAAGAGCTACAAGAATTGGGTATGGGATCTTATTTAAGATTTCGAGGCATTTAACATAAGTTCCATTCCAAGAAAGAAGAATGAGGTCACGGATAGACTTGTAGCAATTGGGGTAGTGTTTGATGTTGTGGAAAGTATCAAGAAAGACCAAACTCAGCCCCATATCAAAGTGGTGGTAAGACCAGTTGTCCCTAACAACAAAACCAGGTGGAAGGTCTTTGAAAATGATCAAAAATCATAAGTTTCCTCTTTGGAGGAAGCTGAGTTTTCCACCAAGAACCAAGACAAATTGGAGCAGAAATATGGGGACCAAATGGTCCAATTAAGAACGAATAAGCTACCAAAAGTTCTAGTGATTCTTGAATCAATATTCAATCCAAATGACCAGATTTTAAAGAGAAAGCAAACATTCAAGTCAAAGGGGAAGATTCATAACCCATTTCGGTTGGAGAGGGTAAAGTACTCCAAATTGGCAAGGTGAGTACTAATCAAGAAAAATTTGATTTCATACAACTTTGCCAAGAATTCTCAGATGTCTTTGCTTGGAGCTACAAGGAATTAAGGGTTTTTAATCCAAAGTTGGCACAACATACTATTGAATTGGATCCGGAAGCTAAGCCTATTAAGAAGAAATAAAGACAAGTCAACCCTCATATCGAGCCTCTCATGGAAAGGGATTGAACAAGCTCATAGAGGCAAGCATCATCTTTCTCGATCAAACACTCTTCATGGGTTGCTAATCTAGTACCGATTAGGAAAAGAAATGGGGAAATCATATTATGTGTGGACTTTCGAGACCTGAACAAGGCTTCTCTCAAAGACCGCTATCCACTTCCTTCATGGAGCAAATCTTGTAGGTAGTAGTTGGTTTGGAAATATTCTCACTCCTAGATGGCTACTCAGGTTATAACCAGATTATGGTGAAAGAGGAAGACCAATTCAAAATAGCCTTCACCACAAAATGGGGCACTTACACTTATAGGAAAATGCCATTCAGGTTATCAAACATCGGAGCTACATTTCAAAGGGCTATGGACATGAAATTCAAGGGGCTTATAAACAAGATAGTGTTTATTTACCTTGATGATATCACCGAGTTTTCCAAGAATGCAACAAGTCACATTTACCATCTCAAGTAAGTGTTCCAAATATGTAGGAGATTCAAAGTGTCTTTGAATCCAAAAAGTGCATTTTCCTAGCTCATGAAGGCAAGCTCTTAGGCCACATTGTGTCTAAAGAGGGGTTGGAAATTGATCCAAAGAGGGTAGAATCTATTAGAGCATTATCATCACCAAGTCACAAGAAATCTCTCTAAAGCTTCTTGGGGAAAATTAATTTTGTTAGGAGGTGTTTTCCTAACTTTTCTAAGGTGGTCAAGCCAATAACATTGATGTTGAAGAAGAGCATGGCTATCAAATGGACTATCGAAGGAAGGAAAGTTTTGAATCTATAAAGCATGCCATTTCACGAGACTCCAACCATCATAAATCTATATTTTTCAAAGGACTTTATTCTATATGTTTTTGGTGGCACAGATGTAATATCTACAATACTAGTACAACTAAACCAAGAAGGATTGGAGCATCCTATTGCATTTTTAGCTAAGGCCTTAAGGATTATGAGTTAAGATATTCAATCATTGATAAACATGTCCTTGTTGTGATTAGAAGTTTAAAGAAATTCAAGCATCTAGTGTCAAATAACAGAATTCATCTATTAGTTTCACATGTGGGTGTGAAATATTTTCTTTTAAACAAGGACCTTAATGAGAAAAGGGTTGGTTGGATAACCAAGGTAATGGAATATGACATTGATATGAGGGTAACTAAGTTGGTTAGGGGCAAAGGGTTGTGTGAAAAATTTGTTTCAATTCAACATGCATATGAAGATGTCACCGTTGTGGTCCAAGGTGATCAAGAGCAATCAGCCAATGCCTCACCCAATCCTTGTTGGACTCAGGATATATTCCACTTCCTCTAAACAGTCAATGTACTCAAGAATTGAATAAGGCCAGGAGAGGGTATTTCGGTTTTCATTGTATTCATTTACATTGGTTAATGGTTTTTTGTTCAAAAGGTATGTGAATGGTATCCTCCTAAGATGCATTAAAACATATCAGATAGAGAAGGTATTACATGAGTTTCATGATGGAGAAACATGTGGCCATTTTTCCCCAAGGGTGACAACTCTTAGAATTATGAAGGCAGGGTACTATTGGCCTAATCTCTTTAATGATTGTTATGCATGGATCAAGAAATGTAAAAATGTGCCTTCTTTACAGGTAAATAGAAACTAACATCCCTCCCGTTACACCCCATCTCTGTAAATGAACCATTCATGCAATGGGGTTTGGAATTTATTGGGGTGATCAAACCAAATTATAGCCTAGGTCACAAATGGATCTTGACAACTACGGACTACTTCACTAAGTGGACAAAGGCAATTGCACTCAAAGAAGCAAATGAAACCAACATCCTGGATTTTTATGAGGGTATAGTGGCAAGATTTGGTGTTCCTTCCACTATAATATCAGATAATGCCTTGAATTTTCTTGGAACAAAAATATCTAAATGGGTAGTGAAAAATGGCATCTATTTGAGAACTTCCTCAAATTATTACCCTCAAGGTAATGGGCAGGTTGATTCCACCAACAAAAATCTTTTGAAAATCATAAGGAGGACTCTAGATGAGAACTAGAGAACATGGCACACCAAGTTGAAATCAGCCTTGTGGGCTGATAGGATTACTCCCAAGAGGTCAATAGGAAACTCCCCTTACATGTTGGTCTATGGCAGGGAAGCAAGGCTACCAATATCCCTAGAGCTACCAACTTTGGAGCTTATCAAGCAACTGGAGTTGTTTGAGTTTGATGTCATGGAAGTCAGGTATGTAGAGCTCATGGAGCTAGAGGAGTTGAGAAGTCAGGCCATGGAAGCAATAGATAAATACCATGCTCAAATAAAGAGGAGTTTTGACAAGAAGGAAAAGGCTAGAAATTTCTAAGAAGGAGACTTAGTCCTGAAATGGGATGCAAATAGAGCCAAACCAGAAGACACTCCAAGTTTGATGCAATATGGAGTGGCCCTTACATGATCTCAAGATGCAAAGAAAACAATTCTTTCTAATTATCTAAGTTGGACGAAGGAGAATTACATATTCCAGTCAATGGAATCTACCTCAAGCATTGTTACTAAAGTGAAGTATCTTTCTTGTACATATTAATTTAGAACTTATATTCCTCCAAGTGCTTGTAGCACATTTCTTTGTTGTAGTTTAGGGTTTCTTTGTAATAAGTTCTTGTGCACTCTCTACAGGTTCCTTTTGGGATGTGTATGATCTTTGTTATTTGTATATAGTCGTTCCTTTTTTTGTTGCACTTTCTAGTTTTAGGTAGGCTCGGTGACATAACAATGCCCCAACAATGTGTTCCACAGATTAAGTGACGAGTTCTCAAGTTTCAAGCTAGTTTCAACAATCAGAGTGACTCTATGCCCAATGAATCTTCCAAGGTCACTAGTCTTATAGATCTAATGGGTAGATCACCCCGTAAGTTGCCAATTGTTATCCATTTTTTGCACCCCTACAAAATGGACAACGTAACAAGTCTGAACGTTGGTAGTTGATGAGTGCAACACTTTTAAATTTAACAGGTAGCTCGTGAGTTGGTCAACTTTCCATGGTGAAGGTCCAAGCCAATTAGAAGGAAAATAGTGGTAAAATACTATCCGTATAATTTTATATGTTACCGGTTGGTAGCAGGATCATCAGCCGCAAAGGGAAAACAATGTAGAGGCATCGGTAGAACTCAAAATGTTATGGATTGGTAACATGTACGAACGTTGTTCGGCTAGTAGCGAGATAGTGATGGTTGTGACAACGGTTTAAAATGCTACCAGCCAGGTAGAAAATTGGTCCTACCGCCGCCCAAAAAGGTGAGAAAGGAGTCTGCAGTCGAAAGATTATTTTTGCACTACCAACCGGTAGTAAAAATGAAGTGTTCCCAACATGATGAACAAGATGTTGATAATAGGAAAAACATGTTACTTGACCGGTTACATTTATACAACCGGCCGACACTAGTAAAGATTATGCAACTGACCACAAAGGAGGAAAATTCTACCATTCGGGAGTGAAATTTCATGCAACCGACCGAGTGCGTGGACAAACCAAGCATTAATAGAAGTGGTACAAAGTTGTTCAATTACCAATTTAATGAGGTATGATGCCCATGACTACCTGTACAAGTAAAGTACCAATTTATATGGCCTCCCATACCTCTTTAATGAAATATGTCGGTTGGTGAGGCAATTTTGAGGTTCTTCTTCTATATATTGTAAAATTTTCCTCATTTTGAGGAGAGACATTCTAGAATGTAAAGGAACTTTGTCAAAATTGTTCTAGCACTTTTATGAGTTACGGCCTCAAATTTAGGAATTTTGTAAATGATTTTTGCCTTGTGCCTATATTGTAATGGATTGTGCATCATTTTAAGCAATAAAATTGGTGTTTTGTGGCTTTTCTTTCCCTAGCTCGAGTTATATTGCCTTCTTTTCCTTTCATTATGTTTGCAAGTATATTATGCATATTGTGTTCTTTTTACCTGGATTCAAATTTGTTCTACTCCACAAAATTGGAGGTTTGAGTGTGTTCTTTGAACCGCAGGCACTTTTGTCTGCCCTCTTCTACCTCATTTTCTTCCATTTTCACTCACTTGGAATACCTCCACCCCTATTTTTCTAGGTGATATCGGCTTCCTTAGTTTATTACTTTCATTTTATGCATCTCTCTCTTCCCTGGTCACTTGGAATCCTAGGTTAGCATTAGAATAGTTGCATTTCCCTTTCAAGTAGTAGTTTTAGCATTAGAATAAGTAGAGGAACCAACCTTCTTTGGAGTTTTGTCTCAATTGTAGGGTCCCACACCTTGAGACAATTCCATGTTAGAAAATTGCATTGATTTCCCATACAACACACTTGCAAGCATTCAGAGGGTGTTGTAATTTTGCACTAACAATAACCTTACATTCAAGGAAGGTGAATCATTTTTACTAGATTGTTTGGACCCATATATAGAAGAGAGAAAGGGAGAAGAGGATCAAAAATATGCTAGAGAATATCTATTTTCTCATCATTATCCTTTCCGACGGATCATAGGGTTAAGATAAGATGGATAATTGAAAAGATCTATTCAAAACTACCTTTGGCATATTTTAGGATCTCTACTCGGCATAATGATTATCAATAACCATTGAATCATAGATAGAAATGGATTGAAAAACTTATCTACATGGTTGAATTAAAGGTTTTGAGCACCTTAGGCGATTTTGGAGCATACACACCCCCTCACTCACTCAATTTTTAGAAAATGGTGTAATTTTAACAACAGATACAATTAAAGTTAGAAGGATTATTTCTTTCCTTTTCCATAGTAAAATTGTAGATCTTTTGGATTTAATTGAGCTCAATCAATTTCATCTATATTGATATTGTCACTACAAATGGAAACCAATTTTAAGAAATAAATGCAATTTCTACAACACTTGTTAGCATACTTTCAAAATCCTCAAGCAATAGAGGTTTAAAATTCTTACAAAATAAAAAACAAATAATGGCATCAAAAGGTTGGTAATTCTAAAATTTGTTGATGTGGTAAGTAAATAAACAACCATTTCCTCTCTCGAATAGGTATTCTATATTGACACTCCTCCACTAGGCTCTATAAATTTTTCATTCTAAACTTCAAAACTTTTTTCCCCTTGGAACACACAAATTCCAAATCCAAGTCAAACATAAATTAGATTTACAATTTTTATCTAATTGTTTTTATGAATAAGATCTTATATTATACTAACAAGTATAATGATACAAGATAATTCAATAAAAGTGGGAAGTATGGAAGTGCGCCCGAAGCCACACGATGAAACTAGGCATAGCCTAGGAAAGTAAACTATAACAACATAGAAAAAAACTCGTGAGGCAATGAGATTAATCCACCACCGCAAAAGTTGACCAACAAGGGGCAAATCATGATCATTAAGCCACCTAATCCAGAAGGTCCTTTTCATTATTTGACACTTCCCAACCAGATCCGTGTTGGTTTTCTTCTTCATTATCTTCAACAACACCTCGAGTGGGTGAGATGGAAAGAAACATTTTGGGGAATTTATCTAATGGTGGTAGGAGGCTCCAACCATTTTGGGTGCGTGGCTTGGGGAAGATGGTGAGCCCTAACTGAGTTGGTGGGGTGGTGAAGGGGAGCCCCAACCCTGGTGGCGAGATGGAGGTGAAAGAGATAAGGTCCTCCATCACAGATGACTACACAGGGACTGACGTGCACGGTTGAATGAGTGACGTTGTGAGCGGCTCCAAAGACCACCTCGTGGACAAATGCCATGGGGTGGAGAGTGCCAAGAGGGGGATGGAGGCTCATGAAGGATGTTACAAGGGACATTTCCCTAGTTTCAAAGGAGGGTTTAGAGGTGCTCCACCTCAAGGGCCACCTTTTTACTTGCATCTCGAATCTGCAGAATACATTAGAGATAACCACCGACTTAATATATACGTAAAAACCGATCGAAACAATAGTACAAAATATACAAGAATTTCATTCTTTCCAAAGCTAAAAGAGAATTTCCCCTCTAAAAGCATGCCAAATTTGGGAGAACATATGAGGCATTCTAGGATTATCTCCTAAAAGAATATGCTGCCAAGTAAAACATTCTGTCCGAAAGGGAGAAAGAATGAATGAATCCAATTCCAAGCCTTTTGGGCTTTACTACAATACTAGAATAAGTGGGATAAGGTTTCCAAGTGTCCACAAAATGGAAATTTGGGGGCCAAGACACCAAGTTGAACTAGATGGGCACCAATCAGAGGCCTTGGTGAAGAACACACCACAAAAAATGAGCAATTTTGGGTTCCACACATGTGGACCAAACAATATTGAATATCCTTCTCCAATTGGATGGAGAAGAATGCAACCCCCACCGAGTGTTGAGTTTTCCAACCATGGGAAGATGGGGTGATAGCCAAGCATAACCTTTACTAGAAAAGTAATTCTAGAAGGGGGTATCCACAAACCACTTCCCGCTTATCCACGAAGGACGGGATATAGCGTAAATATTTTGTGGCTTATATGATCGGAACAAAAGAGACGATATCATTGATATTTACACGATCATATGAGGATAAATTGAATTACACTTTGAGTTCATTACAAGGACACAAATCTTGGATAAATTTGTAAAATATGTCTTGAATGGTGCAAATTTTGTGCTTGAAAAGCCTAAGCGAAAGAATCCCAGAACCTCTATAAGGAATTGATCCTGGAATTGAATGACTGGAGACCACCATAGAGAGTGGTGGTTAACTGAGAGGCCATTGTGGAAGAAATTTCCATTCCATTGAAGCCATGGCTTTATTTTTTCCCAAGATTTCCAGATACTTTTGAGCATAAAGATGTCGACCACTTTGATTGGGACAGAGCAATGAGAAGATTGGAAAATCCTAATCCCTTCCAAGTCAAAAGCCATAGGGGGAACCCTCCACAATGCCATGGTGTAGAAGCACTTTACAAGCTTCATGTCCTTCTCGTGTTATAAATTATCCATTTGGCATAGAGTGCTTATCCTTGACGTAAAATTTTAATAAGTTTTAATCCTTCGATTCTCTAGGGAGACAAAAGGTCTCCCATGTAGCTCTCATGGAAAACCTTTTCTATAGGATGTATTAGAGTAGAGAAAATATTTGATATTTTTTTCATGATTCTGCACAAATTTATTAGATGGTACCCAACACGAATAATAAACTTGCATGGCTTCAAGAACTTTAGATAAAATCTAGAAATTACTTGCTAAGGAAAATGGTTTGGTTATCCAGTATTCAAAATTTTTAGCCACCCATTGTACAACATACTACCAAATATATACAAGTGATTCTTGAAATATAA
Source organism: Taxus wallichiana var. yunnanensis (assembly GCA_018340775.1). Taxonomy (NCBI): domain Eukaryota; kingdom Viridiplantae; phylum Streptophyta; class Pinopsida; order Cupressales; family Taxaceae; genus Taxus; species Taxus wallichiana. The sequence continues at coordinate 67,429,155 of CM031235.1, read as the reverse complement.
AGGCAATGCCTAAAAATTTCAACTTCTCACCATAGTTGATCATCTTCTAGTCATACAAAGCCATTCAAGTGCAGGAGAAATGATTGCTTGTAACATTACATTTTTTTCCATTGTATGGAAGAAACAGATTGCTAGGTAGAAAGTTTCCAAGAATCGCATGAAATTTCTAATGTTGTTTTCATCCTCAATTATCATAAGAAAAAATTCGTCCATGTTAAAGTGACCATCGGGCAATTGGGAATTATCGAGAGGATGGTACCGACAAGCCCTTGATATTTCACTTTGGCTAGAAAATAGCCAAACCCTTTAGCCACAAGGACATAAAGAGCAAGTGCCAAAGGGAAACCTTTCCATATGGATATGAAAAGACCAAAAGGAGCCAAACTGTGCCCATTAATGGAAATTTGGGCAGAGGCATTCACAAAGAGCATCTTGACAGATTGAATGAAGATTGGGCCAACACCCAAAGTTTGAAGTATAACAAGAATGAAAGGCAACTCTATCATGTCATAGGATTTCTCAAAGTCGATTTTAATGAAAAGGGTTGGCTGGTTGGATTTATGAGCCCATTCCATGCCTTCCCATATGGCTATGATATTATCCAAGATGTAATGCCCCTGAATGAAGCCAGTTTGTTCTAGTTGGATAATGGCAGGAAGAATGTGAAGCAAATGAATAACAATATCTTTAGCAATAACCTTGTATAATGCATTGAGCAAGGTAATAGGCCTCCAATTACTAATTAGCTCGGGGTCTCTAGGCTTAGGGATGAACTTAATATTCCCTTTGTTAATATGAGCACCAAGTGTTTTCTTCTAGAATCTTTCCGGTAGACTCGATAGAGGTTCGGACCAATAATATCCCAAAGTGATTTATAAAATTTAGGGGGAAAACCATCACAACTAGGAGCCTTTTCATTATCCATTTTTATGAGCACCTCTTGAAGGTCATCAAGGTAGAGCATGCGATCACAAGTGATTTTCTATGTCTAAGAGATTTTACATGGCACCGTGACCAAACATTGATCTAACATAGCTTGATGCTCGTCGAGGGTGCTTGATATTGGAAAAATAGCTTGTAATGATTGAAAAAGGCTTATAGCATGAGCTACGGATCTATGAGATGAGTACCGCGATATTATCCGGGATGTAACGCCCGAATGAAGTCGCTTTGTTCTAGTTGGATAATGGCAGGAAGAATGTGAAGCAGCTGAATGCCAAGAGATTTAGCAATAACCTTGTATAATACATTGAGCAAGGTAATAGGCCTCCAATTGCTAATCAGCTCAGGATCTCTAGGCTTAGGGATGCACTTAATATTCCCTTTATTAATATGAGTGCCAAGTGTTTTCTTCTCGGAATCTTTCTAGGTAGACTTGATAGAGGATCGGACCAATAATATCCCAAAGTGATTTATAAAATTTAGGGGGAAAACCATCACATCTAGGATCCTTTTCATTAGCCATTTTTATGAGCACCTCCTGAAGGTCATCAAGGGAGAGCATGTGATCGTAAGTGATTTTCTATGTCTGAGAGATTTTGCATGGCACCGTGGCCAAACATTGATCTAATATAGCTTGATGCTCGTCTGAGGGTGCTTGATATTGGAAAAAAAGCTTGTAATGATTGAAAAAGGATTTTAGCATGAGCTAGGGATCTATGAGATGAGTACCACCATCACATATAGCATGAATTTTCTACAAGGAATGTTTGGACTTGAGGGAAAGAAAGAATTCCTTTAAAACATGATCTCCAAATTTGAGCTAGTAAAGGTGGAGATTGATTTTTATGTACACACACCCACATAATGTAAACACACATGCCTCAATCCATTTATGACATCCACAATAAATTAAAAATCACAATTCAATTTGTTAAATCACCCAAGAACAATAAATTCTTACTTTTCTCTAGTAGGAAAAATTTCTCAAACCTTGTGTATTTGAAAAAAATAATCTAAAATGGATCCACCTTCACCATACTCTTTATTATCATCCTCTAACCCATTCTAATAAACTATTTACAAGAACCCCAAATGGAAGAATTTATCAACTTACCCCAATCTCACCAAATGGTCAATTTCTTGCTTTCTAGTTACTTGCTTAAGAGCTCAACCTTGTCATTTTTTCCTTAAAATATCTTCTTAAAGTAATCCCTTATTTCATACACTTATGTAAAGATTGAATTAATCATATAAATAGTTCAATACGGTCCATGCACTGATAATCTCTCTTTTACCAAATCTGCCCTTCTAGCTTCAAGACAATGTGTGTTGATCCTACTATGCTTGAAATAAATTAAAAGTACCCACAATTAACTTTTAGCAGTTTTATTTTCTCTTCTCAATGCCCAATATGTACCCAAAGTCTCAAACCCTACTCTTTGTCTTCTTCTCACTACCCTTCTCTTTACATTTTTAATCAAAACCCTTATTAGGTCCTCTCAAAGATTCTATCATGCATAATTTCCCTTATATGATATTTCAAGGCCAAAAATCATGGTTTCTAGAAACCTTTTATTACATTTATCCTCCCTCTAAAATTTCAATCCCTAACTCATAATAAAAATATGACTTCCTTTGTTAATAGACTAAAAATGAGGTCTTGACTAGGTTTACACTTTCAGTCTAAGACTGGTAAGAATTTATTTATTATCTCCTAGTAGACACTCCAATTTATTTCAAAATATTATAATATACCCTATCAAAATCTATTCTTGCAATCTTTAGGACAAAATTTGATGATTTAGGGCTTCAAACAATGAACCCTAACTTAGGGGTGGTTAGCCCAACGAAGTGCATTTCCTTCATAAAATGGATTGTCCTAGTTTTTATGATCTCAAATCTTTACTGTAGATTTATGATGACCTCTTAAAAATTTCCAATCTCACACTAGGCATAAAGGATAACTAGCACAATATATCTAGTCACATTCATATACCTACTTTATTAACACACTAAGATGTTTTACACAGTTAAGGTTAGGATTTCACTAACAAATCTCCTTTACCAATCTCTAAATATTCCTTCATGCACCACATCCTTCTAAAAAAGTATCTTCCTTCCTTGGATAAATTTTATATGCATCTATTCTATCACAACCACATTAACAAATTGCTTAGTTCAGAAACTACACCATCACAGCTTCTTAGAATTGTCTCTAAAATTACATGGAGTATAAAATTTTTAGGGGATTTAATATTTAGAATAACATATAGATGACCTTGCACTCAAAGTATTTATAAGAATAATATACTTTTAAGTTTTCATAGTCCCTTCATTCACATAACCTACACATAATCACAATTCTATGCATTAAAGCAACTCTTAGTAAGCAAATCATCCAATATGATTCACATTCCTTCCCTTCACAAAGTGATCAAGAAACTCTCTTTCATACAATTCTATAAATGTAATATCACATTACCAAGGATTATTCTCCCCAAAGTAAGGTCAAACCCTTACACTACTAACATATTCATAATCCCTAAATGAACTTGCATTTTAAAAACAGAGTGCTCCCTCTCAACCTTCATGAAAGGATTATGAAAACCAAACAACTATATAAACCCATCAATTCATAATTTCCACACACTTTCACCTATACTATCTCACCTATTCCTCACAAAATTTTGCACATGCATTGAGTTGTCTTGATAAAGTTTTAGGTCTACAAGTTCTCTCCTTCCTCTTTAAACCCTACACAAACCATTTCTCCTACAAAAATAATTTCATGTTTGAATATACAAGTAAGAACCATCTTCATTTCTCGTACACAATCATACTTCATATAAGAAACTTTATAAACATGTTTTACACAATATGAGGCAATTTTTATTGATAAAAATACTAAGATACACACTCCATAATCCTTCATGGCTCGAACAAAGATCACCCTCTCCTTCTTTTTCTCCTTCCAACTCCTATCCTTCGAATACATCATTTTCTTACTTATCAAAAGAAGAGGACTAACTAACTTTCATCCATAACTCCAGATTACAACCAACCAATTCATGGTTTATCTTGACTAGAGGTGGTATATCAATGGAATTACTATATTGAGGTACTCTTAGACCTCTTATAACCTTACATGTCCTTTTATTTTCCTCACTATGTCTTTCAACCTATCTTTACATTTCAAATATTTAAATTTTACTTTTGGAGGGAAATCTCACAATTTGAATTTACATTGGAAAATAAATACCGAAGGGCACCAAACACTCAAATACACTTAAATGACTCCCTAACATCTATATCAACCCAGAAATCTTATTTTATTCCTTTTTGCATTGATTCTCATGCATCATATTTGAGCACATAGAGCATTGTAGTTATCCATAATTTGAATTTTCTCGATGAAGCTCTGCCACTTGGAGTTGTAGAGTTTCGAGAAAGGATTCCCTTTGAGTGCCACCACTACCCAACTAAGGGTAGAGGAGGTAGCGGAGTATGATCTACACCAAATGTTGGCCAATTGTTGACCGTAGATTCTAAGAAATCTAGTTGTCCTAGTCATGGTATCCTCCCGCCATTGAGTCTAGCTGGATTGAAGAGGTGGATGGTAATTTTTTAGATGATGTGGCCAGTGGTGTTAAATTCCACACTCATTTGATGTGATTAAGAGTAGGTTTATGCTCCATCAAGTTTGTAGTGAGATAAAACCAACCTTTATGACAAAAGGCCTCCTATCTTGCCAAGTGATACTAAATTGAATGGGGAAGTGCTCAGAAAGGATGAAATATGACATGAATTCAATTGAAAAATAATAAGTGTTGTCAAACTCAAAAAAAAAATTAGTAGACAACTTGGCCTTATCGATTCGTTTAAGAACTAGATGTGATCCACCTCATTCCTTAGAGATTGGAATAGGTGAATCAAGTTATAGAGGTGGGTTTGTGAGAAGCGTTGGGGTCATTAAACCCAAATTTATTACACATATAGAACCATGCCTCCATTTCACCAAATTGTCAATCGCATAGGTAGGTTCATGTACTTATGTGAGGGCAACTCAACCATATTAAAGTCACTGCGTATAAACTAATAAGCATCAAGAATTTCATTGGCTATCCACCACCAAATATTAGTGCTTTTAGCTGCATAATTAGAGGCATAAATGTTGATGAAACCAAAAGGGAAGCTTTTAATATTAAATAAGGCCCAGATGGCACAATTGGTGGGGTCGACTCTGTGGTCCATAAATAAGAGCTTCTATTTGGGAACAAAAGGAGATCAATCCCCCATGCCCTCCATCATGATTATTGGTAAAAGTGAGGCTATCTCGACAAATGGATTTACAAATCATCGACAACTAAAAACCTACGATTTTTACTTCTGAAAAAAAAATCTAAATTGGAATTTTTTTGACAAGCATCATGAATGACATACTTGTGATTACAAAGTGTGTGAGACCCCACACATTCCATGACATGTAATTCATGAGAAATTATGGTCAAGGTCCATACTATCTCGCATCTAAGCCATCATTATTATGCTTTAAAAAATCTTGTAACTCGACATCTACCTTGGAACATCCAAATATGAACATTTGATATTTAGCACGCTATGTATATATATAGCCCCACTTCTTTTAGGTCACCGACACAATGCCAATTTTTTAGTTAATTGATAGCATTAAAATATTTATTCCATATGTAAAAGTAATGTATAAGAAAATTGTTTTTGTTAGTGCAAAGTGTAATTTTCCATTTATAATATTTTCCTATATTATTAATCCATAAACAACTTGAGACATTTCTTGTTCAAAAAATTCTGAAAAATGCGACATGTAGATTGATAAATAGGAAATGAAATAACTCTCACAAAAAGAGAAAACAATTCTAAATTTATTACTGAATCTTTATAATATATATCTCCAGACGTGGTAAAAAAATATCTAAAAAATTTGTAGCTATGCTTGAGATATAGCGAAAAAACCATTCATTTCCAAAATCAATGCTTTGATTAGATGTAATGGAATTACTTGAATATAAATGTAAATAAGAAAAATGTATAATATATTATCAAGCCACTTTGAGGGGGAAACCTCCTAAGTCTTACAATAAGACAACGACTCATACTCCTCACCCTTATGGGGAGGAATTACTCACCCGTGTGTGTGTGTGTGTGTGTGTGTGTGTGTGTGTGTGTGTGTGTGTGTGTGTGTGTGTGTGTGTGTGTGTGTGTGTGTGTGTGTGTGGGGGCACGTGCGCGCGCATGCGTGTGTGTGCGTGTGTGCGTGTGTGTGTGTGCGCGTGCGTGCATGTGTGTGTGTGTGTGTGTGTGTGTGTGTGTGTGTGTGTGTGTGTGTGTGTGTGTGTGTGTGTGTGTGTGTGTGTGTGTGTTTGTGTGTGTCTCTGTGTGTATGATTGTGAAAGGTGATACACCTTCATTATTATTAGTTTATACCTAATGACTAACTCGAGTAATAAATATAAGTATAAATGTTATATAAATCACATGTTAGCCAACACTTAGACATATAAATGGTATATTTTAGGGGCATAACAAAAAATGCCAACAATGTTGCAATATGTTCTAGCATATTAAGTTTGATTATTGGGTTTTGTCGATTAACCGATGAAAATAATTCCCTTGAATTTATACATGGCAAGGCCCATTTATAATCAATACATAAATCATGCTAAATTCCATCACCAATAAATCAATAGTTTAGAATTTTTACACTAGAAATATGTTACATAATTTTATTAATATTAAGTCAAACTAAGATTGACAAATTTGAGTTGAATCAGGAGAATGTGACTAAAATAAACTGAATCTATATAAATGTGGCTAACTTGAATCTAATATAGGTGAAATTTTTCATAAAATCCATTAACAAGGTCATGTATCAATGGTAAGTTTTGAAGAATTTCTAACCACCCACTAGGATTTTATTCCAACTACAATTGGTCCCACTCAAATGACATTAATACAATGGATTATACCAAGTGCAAATTCCATACGAGTTTGGCAAAATCAATACCCCTCGGACATGGCATGTAAATTGAAGCATATTTTTGTAGTTTTTTTATTTTTAGATGTGAAAACATGGTTGAAATTCACAGCCAGATACATAAATAAGTTGACTACAATTTAGTCATTAAGAATGATTTCTTGGAGGGAATTTCGCTTAAGATCGATGTTCGATGGGGATGCATTTGTACCCCGATCTCAATCCCCTAATTCTCTTCCTACTACTATTTTCCTATTCAAATAACATTCCTAGGAATTTTAGGGTACTCTAGGTGTTTCCCAATTTCCCCATTCCTCCAAAAGGGGACTTGATGAAACATAAGGACTCGAGACTCTGTTGGGAAATTTTGTCATATTTCAATTCCAATCGTAGTAAATATTTTCTTGTTTATCTTGTGTTTTTGTATATTTCCTACTCTTGTTTGTTTCAAAATTTTATGTTTTGTGTTTATTTCCATATCTAAGATAAGCATAGCCATAGGATTTTTGTTTTCAATTGATGATGCAACCTAGAATTCATCAATACAAGCCCAGTGCACTGGCACATCACTCAGCCTAGACTGAGCACTCACCCAAAGCACACAAAGGTACCAGGCCCCTCTTTAGGGTTGTTGTTGCAGGATGTTAGCATGATGAAGACTTAAAGCATTCATATTTATGACTAATATATCATTCTATAGTGCATGTTTAGATCTAGATCTAGAGAATAACTGAATTAAAAGATAACCATGATGAAATCAAGCATGCAATACTGAACTATAACCATGATAAAAAATTAATTCAGTCCATAATCTCCATTATATTAAATACAATAATACACATAAGCTTCCTTATAATAACAGTAGTATACGCTCATGCGCATAACATATTTATCAACGCATAATCTCAATATACCCTATTTCTCACACGTCTGTCGTATGCTACACAATTCACTACATAATTATAGGGGTGGGGACTTTCTCTTCACCGCTTATCAAATCCCAAAATAGGCTGCATGCTATTATTAGCCACATGCCTTTACAAAAATAGCCACACATGTAAGTGCACTAATAATAGAATGCTTTTGGTTAACTAACAATAGAAAATATATTCTCAGCATGTATCCATGCAAAACACTTCGTAGCTGATCCTCCAAAAATAGACAATGCGTGTCGCACAAGTCTTTGACTAGTTTGTGTGCTCTGCATGCTATCTCCAAAAATAGATCCTCACCGTAAAAATGGCTAAGTCCTAAACCTATTTCTATTCTTCGCGCGTGATCCTTTCTGATACTTCTACCCCTTTGCATACACTCTACTTTCCCACATGAACCTTTTGTATTTTCTTCACTAAGTGCCAGAGTTTGACTAATCAACATTACCCCACACTAGTTGCATTTCCGCCTCGAAATGGTTGTCTCCAAAATGATTCAAAGAATATGAAGCAGAAAAAAATAGAAATAATTCTGATGAATAAAAGAATTTCTTTATCGTGTAGTATCTTTTGCTTCAACCTGAATAATTAATTCGGGATATTCTTCTTTTATCTATGCCTCTAAGGTATGCTAATCATTATTTGTGACCTCTCGCTTCTCTCGGAATATCTGTTGTAATTTAGGCTAACTAATCCCTTGCAATCTCTCCCTTCTCATTCTCGTAAGACCAATACAATGTTAGACATGGCAGTCATTCTCCCTTCTAACAAGTCCATATTTTTTTCAAGGTGATTTTTCCAAGCTCATCCAACCTTTCCTTGTGTGGTTCTTGAGCTACCGTAAGGGCCTTATGCTTCGATTAACAAATTCTAATAATTATGCAAGGCCCAACGTCTCATCTTTCATGGCCTTTAGGACCTCATTGTCTTCTAAAATGGTCCTAGTCCTTATAATGATTCTGCACAAAGACAAACATTCAACACTTGATATGTCTTCTTTAGTTCCTCCTGCAAGCTATGAAGCAACCCCTCATATGATGATATCTTCCGCATCACCAAGCCTTTTCCCCTTTGATTCTGTGGCCTGGGTCCTTTGGTTCCGGGGATTCCCAAAGGTTCATTTTCAAGCACTAAGTCCACCAATGTACTTATATAATGTATTGTTGAAGGAAATTTTTAGGTACCTTAGGCTCTAAGTGTGGCCTTGCCTTCATGACATTGTCTCCAATCTCCTCTGCCATGTTGATAAAAAAATGTTCTTCTTCTGTACCAAGTCCTTTTCCTATTTTAGACACACTATTTCCTCATGCTTAGTCTTGATCTCCTCCCTTAGTGCCCTAACTGTTGCATCTTTATCCATATTCTGTTGTGCCATTTCTGTCGAGACTTTCACCAAAGCATTGCTTACTTTCTCATCTGACATAACTACAGGCTTTATTGTTATGTGTCTAGCCTGAGGTGTATTTTTCAACCTCTTTGATACACATGAATCTTCACACACATCAAAGTCTAGTTCATCCATGTGCGTGTGCATTGACCATGACAATTGCTTCCTTGTGCACACGATTGTCATATCTTCATCCATCAACTCCCAGCCATACAACTCTTTTTGTGTCATTCTTCTCTGGAAATAGGGGAATTTTTTTTTTTCTATGTCCTTGGCATAGCCCATGATTGGTGGAATATATTCCCCACTTGTTCTTCTTGATCTAGGTTGCTTAGGAACTTGGGCTTCAAGATTTGGATCTTGTGTTGCTGTGTCTTGAGTAGTCTCAGTTTCTGTCCCATCTACCCCTTTTTCTCCCTCTTCTCCATCATTCCTTCATCTTTTTATCCTTCCACATTCTTTGGAGGTGTAGGGGAATTGGGTGTGATTTCCTCAAACTCATCTGCTTCCTCATTCAACTTCAATTTCCTCTTCTTTTCTCAGTTATCTCTTTCTATGGAGAGAGTCAAGGTGATCTACACACTGATTACGGAGTGGTACCTAGGTCCTTGTTCTCTTGAATACTCTTTTAAAATGGTGCTCTCTTTGCACTAAATATAATTCCTCATCATCTCCTTCTTGTGATGAGGTGGTGTAGTGGCATGCTCAAATTCTTCCTTATTTGGAGGCAGTCTTCCCGCCTCTGTGTTCCAAACTACCACTATCCTCATGCTCTTCTTCTTCATCATCTACCAAAATTATTTCGTGGGCTTGGGCACTGGAACATTCTCCATTGTATGCTTACCTTTTGGTGGCCCTGGAGTGTGAACTCATTCTCCACATACTTAGTGTTCTCTAGCTTGGGTTTGAGTTGCAGGTACATAAACTGCTCTAGTGTCCCTAACTACCAATCTTATAGGATTCATGCTTATAATATTTGAAATAAGCCTTTCAATGTAGGCATTCTGCCTAGGATATACATATTTCTTTCTTAGAGTGTGGTAGTCGCAATCTACCTTGTCTGCATTGAAGGTTAGACAGCACACATCTGAAAACCAATGAACTGATGCCTGGAAATATCTTGTTGTGAAGGCATATGGAAGTTTGCACCATGGGATCCAAGCCCCATCCTTCATCGCAAATCACACGATGTAAAAATGTTGGTAGACCACAAATTGAATTGCCTTTCCCACCACCGAAGGAAAATCCTTGGGTATGTGCCATTCTTCTTTGAATGTCATGCGGAGTCTATCATACCAAATCTCTACCCTCTGCTTGAATGGTTTGCTCATTGATCCGTACATAAACACTTGCCAAATCTTTCCGCAGTGACTTGTGTTCCATGGGGTACTCCCAAATATTTTCCTTTGGTCCATCAGGAACCCCTATCTCCATAAATAATAAATATAATAGTACAACACAAAACTTATTTTGTCACCTGTGCACACTTCTTCAATGATTGTCTTTGCTATGTGATCTATAATATTGTAGACCACTCCTTGAGACATCTTCTTTATGATGTGTAGCCACATTGTGTTTACTTGTGACCATATTCCTTGGTCATTCAACTTTGTTACAAGATGTGCAACCGCTGCACTCACTCTTGGGTACTTCTTTAATTTTCCAATGTCCATGCTTTGCATGGACCTTGGTATACCCTAGCTCCTTTTTTATCTCCAAGATTGTGGCCTTATCAGTTAAGTCACTATCCAAATCCACTCCTAAGGCCCTTAGTCCTATCACAGTTGAAATCAAAGAAGATGTGATTCTAACCCTCCGTCCTACAAAGTAGAAGAAGTCCTCATGGACTCTTCTCATTAACCATCGATACAATGATTCATGCTTCCCAAAGTATGGCAGTTCATATAACTGGTAGACTCCATTTTTCTTCAATAAATTCTCACCGCATCATCATATACTAGAATATCTTACATTGCGTGCTTATTCATTTTTTTCTCAAAGAATGCATCGAGATCCTTCTTATTATCTGATGTTCGATGGTTATAATCATTGATTTTACATTGGTGGATATGGGAATCCCATTCTTGTCCCACAATCATGCCCTCTAGATACTGCATTTCTGAGAAATTACTCTCGGGAGTAATTTATTCTTCCACTTTAACCTTCTTCTTCCCTTTATCTCCTCGCTACGGGTGCTTTCTTTGGTGCCATTTGAAAAATTCTCTTTTCTTCCTTTTGTAATCAAGAAAGTCAAAACCCTAGTTTAAATCTTCATGCCCTAGTGGAAATCACATGCCTTAGCTCATTTGTAATGTGTCCGCTGCTTTGCTCAAAACCTTCACCTATGGGAACACAAGCTTCTCATGTGCACAACCCTTCTCTCCACGTCTAGTTTCAAACTCTTCGCATCTCTACATGATTGCTCGACTTGTTCGCACTTAACCCTTTTCTAATTCTCTCAATTGCAATGGTAAAAATTAACTCGCATCCCGTCCTTATGTAGAATTTCAAAATTTAGTTCATTTATTAATCCTCCACCTACCAACAATCCTCTCATTAATCGACCATTTCCGTTCTTTCCGTGTGGTACATCTTCGAGCCCAAGATATAACCTTATATCACTTCCTTCTACCTTTTGGCTGTAGAATTCTCCTTAGTGCACTTCCATGTGCCTCGAGTACCTCATCACTACACCTTCCACTAGTAGTCTCCCGACCTCTGCCTACCTCATGTTATACTTATTTTTTCATTCCTCTTTATCTATGGTCCTTATGTCCGAAGCAATCTCCCTTGTTTTTCGATTCTCCAACCTTGAATAACACACATAGATAGTTCCTTTCATGTGTACTTATTTGCATTAGTCATGTACTTGGATATCAACAACCTACCCCACACTAAGGGTATGTGCAAATCCTCTCTCAGCATAAAAATTCTTCAAATAGTAATTAGTTTCTGGCGTGAAAACATGTTTATTACAAAAACACACCAACTAAATTGACAAATCATAGTGACAAAGAAAGAAACACATTAAGGAAATGTAAAATTGAAAACCTAATCTAAATGGCAACACTGCCTTATTATAAACACCAAGAAGACTTATTTATAGTAGGGCTTTAGCCTACTCCCGTTGAAGTAACCGAGTAACCGTATTCCATCAAGTGCCTCTAATTGACAAGTTCCTGATTCAAGTATGTGAGTGATAACATACGGCCCCAACCAATCTACTTTGAGTTTTCTTGGGTGGTGTAAAAATTTTGAATCATAAAGGAGCACCACCGTCCTATCTCAATATTTTTATCCCTTATGTGCCTATCATGCCATGCTTTCTACCTAGTCTTCTCTTGTTTTTGACTCCAACGTGATATGGCTCATCATTCATCCAGCTTAATTAACTTTTCAATTCGTTATTCTAATGATTTCTCATCAGCAAGATCTCCAACACACGCAATACAAAGAAGGTAACATAAATTCCATAGGAAGAACTACTTCGCAAAAAAATAACCGAAATGGTGTGGATTTTTTCAACCTTTTATATGTTGTTCGATATGCCCAAACTACTACGATACTTTATCATCCCAATCCTTCCTTCCAACATCACATATTTTTATCAATTTTTGGCTCATAATTTTGTTGAAAGCCTCAATAGTTCCATTTTCCTGAGGATGATAGGGTGTAGTCTTATGGTGTGTAATCATGAATTCATCCAATAATATTTTGATTATCTCATTAAGAAAATGTGTGCCCCTATCACTGGTCAAACTTAAAAGACATCCATACCTTGTAATAATATTTTCCCAAAGAAACCTAGCTGCTGTAGTTTCTATACAATCCTTTATAGGTGCTGATTCTACCCACCTTGTCAGATAGTTTGTGCAAGTTATGATGAAGCACGATCTAAATCTGCACGCACTGGTGAAATATGACCCAAAAATCTATAGCCCATTTCTCAAATGGCTCGCACTAGTAATAGGTCTCAGAGGAATTTCATCTCATTGACCTAGTTTCCCAAGACGTTGACAATGATCACAAGCCTTACAAAATTCCTTACAATATTTATACATGGTCTCCCACCATAATCCACCGAGTAGAATCTTGTGCAGCGCAATGGTATCACCTACATAGTGGCCACCGTAATACAACGATGGGATTCTTCCATAATATATGTGTGCTCATGTTCCAAGACACAACGATGCAATACCTCATCCCAACCTAACTTGTAAGGGTCATCATCACCGATCAACATGTAGGGGCTGCACGTATAGCAAGTTATTTTTCTCCAATTTTTTCATTCCTTCGGTGCCATACATGTTCATAGAAAGACAACAATTTCCTCTAGTTCGATGGCGCTCATTGTAACCTGTATAAATGTGCATCTGGAATGGTATCTTCAATTACCTATGCTTCTTCTCCTAACTGTATTCTAGATAAATGATCTAGTCTAGAATTACTTTTCCCTGGTTTTACCATAACTGTGAAATCAAATTCTTGAAATAAAAGAACCCATCTACATATCCGCCCTTATAAGATGGGCTTGTTTACTAAATAATTCAATTCCATGTGATCTCGTATAAAAGGTGAATGATGTAGCTAACAAGTACTATCAAAATTTATGTAGCGCATAGATCATTGATAAATCTTCGTGCTCTGTAGTTGTGTAATTCTATTCTGCAGAGAGGTATCTTTTTACTAGCAAAATAGATAAGATGATCTATAATACCTTCTCTGGTTGAGCCAACACCGCGCCAATGGCTATTTCGTAGAGTGTCAACATGTACATGAAATGGTTGGTCCCACAAAAGAAAATGTAGAATAGCCGTGGTAGTAAGTTTATCCTTCAATGTCTTGAATGTGTGCTATTGCGGCTCTCCCAAAGAGAACGTACCCTTCCCTTTTAGTAACTCCTCTAACGGTGCGTAAACTTTAGCATATCCTTTGATAAAATTTCTGTAATATCCTGTATGACCCAAAAATCCATGCACCTCACTCTAAATAGTAGGCTCTCTTAGGCCTATAATGACTACAACTTTGGTGGATCAACCAACAAACCTTCCTTGCAGATTATGTGTCCTAATAGTATTCCAAATGGCGTAGAAAATATGCACTTCTTGATGTTCAAAGAGATACTCAACTATCTACATATTTCAAACATTAATCATAGATTGTCACAATGATCCTTAACTAATCCATACAATGTCCAATCATCCAAATAAACTTGTAAAAATTGTGAATATATTATTTGAATGCTTGAACAACTATGCGCAAAAATACAAGAGTAGGCACATTTGATAGACTAAAAGGCATTACGTTATAGGCAAAGATACCCCATTCAAAAGTCAATGTAGTCTTTTCTTGATCCTCCTGGGTAATCCAAACTTGATGATACCCAGATAACCCATCTATAAATGAATATATTTCACACCTTACAACACCTTCTAGTATTTCCTCAATGAATGGTATAGGAAAGGGATCAATCACACATGCAACATTTAGCTCCCTGTAGTCCACATAGATCCTAATCCATCCATCCTTCTTGATATTGATCACCATTAGAGTAATCCATTCTGACTCATCAAGGGGCTTGATAATTCCATACTTCAACATTTAATGAATCTCTTCTTTGAAATTTTCATGCAAGTTGGGGTTCATCCTGTAGGGTCTCTTTCTAACTGGGTGCACAACCTATTTAAGCTTTATCTTCATCTCCCCTAATGATTCATGCATGCCTTTAAGTTCATGGTACCCCCTCGAGAATAAGTCCTGATAATCCCTTAGTAACTCTATGATTTTTGCCACTTCAGAGTCTGACCAATAGTCTCCAATTATGGCTTCTTTAGGCTTATCATTTGATCCAATATTCACCTTCTTTGTCTTCATAGGTTCATGATAGGTGCACATGGTCTTATCTGCACTGTCCAACACCTCACACCTACCTATTGAATGGTTTACATCCAAATTTTCTACTTCTTCATCATCCACTAAGTAGACCATTTTTCCTTTTTCTTTCTCAATGCAAGCGCATTGAAGTAGTGTGGCATCGACTTCTTTCTCTTCACCAAGACGTGCTCCTGAGTTTCCTTCATGTAATAACTCCTGAAGGAGTTCTTTTGCCATGGCACTATCTCCCATAGTTATGCGCTTTATGAATTTTACTATTTATTTCACTTTGGAGGTTTAGTAGATAAGAATTCAAACACTGTTCCATTCCCGTAATTATATCTTGCCAATTTCAGTCTCTCTATGGAGTTCTCGCATATATATACTGTGGCATGCGCACACCCTTGTAAAGTGGAATAAAAATTGTGCACCCATAACAAAGGTGGTAAAGCTTCCTGTCCCTCTATCTAGAGTCTCTCACACTTCTGAACATGGTGCTGGACAAGTTGATTACCATGATAAGTGCAGATTTGAATAGGTACATTGCTCTTGAAGAACCTAGTAGCAAGAGCAATCCTAATTTCATTCCATCAGACAAGATTATCCTTGTGGGCCACCTACCAACGTATTGTTGTCCCACATAGTGTTTATGCTTGCATTATCCACTGTTCCTCCATGGAGCATAGGAATACCATAGGATCTCCTTCTCTAGTTTAACAAGGTACCAAGTTGTTACCTATCCTCCTAACATAACGTGGTTTTCTTCCCTTAGGAAATATGCTCTTGACTTCATGCCCTACCAACTCATAAGTGCTATGATCCCAATTATCACAAGCAACACTTGTAGTATTGCTAATAGACTATGCATCCTCCCACTAAATTATTCCTTATTTATTTGGCTCAATCATCTCTCGGATCTTGGATGGCACGTACATAAATCCTATTAAGATCTTCTTCACTTCAGGGATAAACATAGGGCACATATTTTCCATCTGTTAAAGGGATAATAACTCTCTCCTCCTTATTTTACAAACTGATATAACCCTTGTTAAACCGAAGATCAAAATTATTTTCATAGCACCAAGGATGCCTCAATAGTGATGGGAAGCTATCCGACTTTGCCAACACTAAAACCTCAAAATCTCCAGTGAACTTGGCTCCTTGTATGATAATGGATGCATCTTTCAAAGCTTCGATGGGAGTGTCCTTAGTCTGATTAGCGATGAAAAATACGATACAATTAGGGTCTTCCCATTTGTACCCATGCATCCAAAGTAAGAACATTGACTTCCATGCCCGTATCAATCAATTTATTACTCAATAACCACCCAATTCACAATAGCATTTAGAGTGATTTCCTTGTCATATTCTAGGCTATGGAGGGGGAATATTTACATGCAGGATCTACCATTCAGTCTCAACACTTGCGCGTGGAGTGTTTCCTTTTAACCATTTCCCTAACAAAGGAATGATATCCTCCCCGACACAACAATTTGTACACTTCTTTGAAGTCATCTACATTAGTTTGGACCGTCTCAGTAATGATTTATTTTTCTCCATCTTCTATGATTTCTCCTTCAAATATTGTATCTCACCATGAAGATTCTTGAGTACCTCCATGGTTTCTTAATAAAAATCCTTCGATGGGAAAGATCTGGGTATTGTGCATGTAGAAACTCCTCCTTGGTGATGGTAGGCTTCTGCCGCAATGCTTCTCTAGTGCGTTCCACATCAGCGTGGGTCGTGATCATTACATGCAATGCCTCAAACTATGCTTCCAACTTAGGCATCTATTGATTTTCCATAGCGCGTTGTATCCTAACCATCCTTGCGCCTTTGTTTTATTGTTTATGCTGCTTTCTAAGATGCTCATATAAGTCTGGGCACTCCTCATAGCTATGACTCTTTCCATAGAAAGAACATATAATATTCTAGGGGACATTCACACCTGTAGTGGTTAGGAGATCTGCAAGTATAACACGTTCCACAAGGGAACTCACTTCTTCCACCACCATGGCCTCATCCTTTGAATACACCACAATATCCTCAACCTTTGCCATAATCACCTTCAAAATTCCCTTCATTCCAATCATAGCGCCCTTGATTGTGATCCTAGTCATGATGCTCATTATTTCCTTTATACTTATTTGAGACTCTTATATGTCCTACACCAATATCTATAGCATCATGGATCTGACCAATCAACCAAAAGTCTTCTCGTGTCATGAGTCATGGACATATAGATTTTAGAGTATCTTGAAATGTTATTCCTTATCATGCGTTATAATAAGGGGAAGAGGCTAGCATCATGGTTAAAATGGAATATCTCATAATCTACTAGAAATGAGCACACCGATCTACAAGGAAAAATATCCTTTGTGTGACCTTCTACTTCACAATCTGTGCACCAAATCCCTATGTGCATCTCATGTGCCAAATTTTCCAATAGTTTCTCCAACTAGTTTGCCATAGCTATGATCTGTGCTTCTAAAAATGGGCTCAACCCAATGTTTATGCTTCCAACTTTGCCGCAACGTGTAAGGATGCTTCAAGTGATTCGTGTAAATTAGTATATGTATTATATGATAATGCCCTCCTAAAAGGGGTAATCAGTGCCCCAACGAACCATTGTGCATGTTGGCTTGTATGTATGTCATACAAAATCTTAGATAACAATGTTTTAAAAATGCATCATACTCTCTAACACTTTCAAAAGAGTTAGCTCCTTGCTTAATATCCTTGAGTGCACTTATACTCTTTTGCTCAAACTTAGGGATGTGAAACTCTTTAAGGAATGCCTCCTTTAAAGTCAGTATAGTCTACACAAGTCTAATAAGGGTCAAAATTTATTACCACATTTGTGTGTGTTCCCTTATAACATAGTAGAAAATTGGCTTGCCCTACGCTTAAAAGCCGTGATTCCTTTTACATGCCACAATATTTCACACATATGCACATGTTCAACAACATATTCTATGCCCCTATACTCTAGAAGATGAAGAGACATCTCTATGTAAATATTCTCAGGGGTTAGTGCGACCTTCCCACCCGATCTAAAACCTCCTTTGTTTCCTCCGCCTCTAGAACCACCGGATACGCCAAAACTAGAGCTAATTATGCTTCCCGATCCCAAGCCTATTGTTGGGGTCAGACCTGAAAGATGTACTTCCCTATGTCCCAACAAGAGAACCCGAATTATACCTTGACAGTCTACGAAGCATTACCACTCCTAGAAGTTAGTCCAAAATCGGTGCGCTTGTATTCTACACCGATGATTCACCCGAAAAGGTACTCCTATATAATAACGAAGTTGTTTGTGCTACCATCACTATGCCTTTCATAAGACTCGCTCCTACTCTCCCACTACTTGAATTAGCTTGCTGACTATGTGTTGTACTAGATGTTGGAAAACCAAGGGCAAGGGAAAGGTTGTCAAGTGGATTCGAGATGCGCACTTGTGGCCCAGTCGTCTTTCCGGTGCGCTTCTATGTGAGGCCGAGGATGGATCCTTGTCATGTTTTCCCAGATGCGCTTCATGATGATTTGGTTCCACGTCCCCTACATGAGCTCCAGATCCTTCATGAGCCATCTCTCTCCTCAACTCCATCCACTCTGCAATGTCATGGTGCTTCTCTACCTCCATATCATGCACCTCATTATAATTAAGCCGCCTTTCCTCTATCTTCTTTTCTTCCGCTAGGTCTACCATCTTTGACCAACCCCGATCCTACCCCGTGCGTGGTGGGGTTCGGTTGGCCATTGGTTTAATATGTAAATTCAAAGTTACCATCAAGATCTTGATTGCCGAGTAGAATGCCATCTAAGTAAGTTCCCCTTGTATATCATAAAAGCTGGAATTTAGCTACCTCTGGGAACAAATAAGTGGAAATTGAGTACTCTAAGATATAACTATTCAACACACCATGGAACCACGTATCCACAACATGAGTCCAAATCAGATCATCATCATAAAGGGCTTGAAATTCTTCCTACGTCTAGACAAGTTCCCGATACCTCTAATTTTGCTTAGATGCATAAGCAATTAGCCAATCGTACAATTCTACTATAAAGATAACAAAAAGATCTCATATAGAGATCATCATACAAATTCTGTTCTACCCATATGTGTGTGTTAAAATCAGATCCTGTGCTAAACCACCGTGCATATTCTTCTTCCGATCATGTATCCACTCCTCAATACTTTCTAAAGTAACCAATATGTCTTCATCGTGAACCATCCTAAAAACATCATCGAAAAGAGGTCCCGACAATAGAACTAATGATGCAGCCTAGAATTCATCAATACAAGCCTGTGTACACTCGACACATCACTCACCTAGACTTTGTGCTCACCCAAAGCATGCAAAGGTACTAGGCCCCTCTTTAGGAGTTGCTTTGTTGTAGGATGTTAGCATGATGAATAATTAAAGCATTCATATCTATGACTAATATATCATTCTACAAAGTGTATGTTTAGATCTAAATCTAAAGAATAACTAACTTAAAAGATAACCATGATGAAATCAAACATGCAAAGACTAAACTATAACCATGATAATACCTTAATACAGTCCATAATGTCCATTATATTAAATGCAAGAATAATACGTGAAGCTTCCTTACAATAATAGTAGTATGTGATCATGCGCATAACAGATTTTTCAGCATAATCTCAATATACCCTAGTTCTCACACGTCCATCGTATGCTACACGCTTCACTACATATTTATAGGGGCGGGAATTTCTCTTCACCACTTATCTAATCCCAAAATAGGTTGCATGCTACTATTAGCCACCCACCTTTACAAAATAGCCACACATGTAAGTGTGCTCACAATAGACTGCTTTTGGTTAATCGACAAAGAACATATCTATTCTCATCCTTTATCCATGTAAAATTCTTAATAGTTGATCCTCCAAAATAGCTGATGTGTGTCACGCAAGTATTTGACCGATTTGTGTGCTCCGCAAGCTATCTCCAAAAATAGATTCTCACCGTAAAAATGGCTAAGTACCGAACCTGTTTCTATTCTTCACACGCGATCCTTTTCGATACTTCCATGCCTTTGCATGTGCTCTGCTTTCAGCGCGAACCTTTTTGTATTTTCTTTGCTAATTTTTAGAGTCTGATTGATCAACAATTAACCCTAAAATAAATGAAAACAAAATATCAACGATAACATCAAACATGCTAATAAGAAAAAAACTACCCATAATTTGTTGATATGGATGTTGTGGTGGTATGTTGCATCTATGTCATTTACATCTATGAAAGATCCAACAAGATACTTTTATTACAAACCTCCAACAATATCTTAGTTAATATTGTATACTTACTACTCAGTTGTATCCAAGAGAGAGAGAGAGAGAGAGAGAGAGAGAGAGAGAGAGAGAGAGAGAGAGAGAGAGAGAGAGAGAGAGAGAGAGAGAGAGAGAGAGAGAGAGAGAGAGAGAGAGAGAGAGAGAGAGAGAGAGAGAGAGAGAGAGAGAGAGAGAGAGAGAGAGAGAGAGAGAGAGAGAGAGAGAGAGAGAGAGAGAGAGAGAGAGAGAGAGAGAGAGAGAGAGAGAGAGAGAGAGAGAGAGAGAGAGAGAGAGAGAGAGAGAGAGAGAGAGAGAGAGAGAGAGAGAGAGAGAGAGAGAGAGAGAGAGAGAGAGAGAGAGAGAGAGAGAGAGAGAGAGAGAGAGAGAGAGAGAGAGAGAGAGAGAGAGAGAGAGAGAGAGAGAGAGAGAGAGAGAGAGAGAGAGAGAGAGAGAGAGAGAGAGAGAGAGAGAGAGAGAGAGAGAGAGAGAGAGAGAGAGAGAGAGAGAGAGAGAGAGAGAGAGAGAGAGAGAGAGAGAGAGAGAGAGAGAGAGAGAGAGAGAGAGAGAGAGAGAGAGAGAGAGAGAGAGAGAGAGAGAGAGAGAGAGAGAGAGAGAGAGAGAGAGAGAGAGAGAGAGAGAGAGAGAGAGAGAGAGAGAGAGAGAGAGAGAGAGAGAGAGAGAGAGAGAGAGAGAGAGAGAGAGAGAGAGAGAGAGAGAGAGAGATACACACTTAATGCTCCTCGCTAACCTGATAGAGCTCTTTCTTTACACCCCCTACCCATCATGCGCCCTAGGAAATTTCCTAGGTTGCATAAGACATGAAATTCCATTTCTTATCTACAAAACCATGACGAGTTTGCCGAGAAAATATTATTATTTTTTGATTTGATGCCCTCATTTGCAAGAACGAGGAATTTTTCAAATTGATTTATTAGAAAGAATCAATCCATGCCCGTGAGATCATGAGGATGAGTGAAGAGGAAGCTTCCCTTTATTTAAGGATCACGATTTCAACTTTGGGACCACTATGAAAGCTAATCCTTTTGATCCATAGATCATTTAACTTCTATATTTACGTTTTAGTGGGGCCACAAGGAGAATATTATCTTAAAAACATCTTCACAAGAGATAAGAACAACTTAGAAGCCTTTATGAGTGTTTTTAGAGAACCATCGATTTGATTATGTGATAAAAAAATTACTAAAGACTCTATTATTCTTCTCTCAAAATCCCTCAACCATTATTTTAAAAACTAGGACCAATGCAAATCTCTCATGAATTACCTCTCTAATGGTACTAGTTGTTTACCATTTGGAGCTCTTATTCAAAATATATTAGTAAAAACTAGAACCTTGTCTAGTTATTTGTCTCATCTATAATGTACATGTGATTTGTTTTCCACTAACTTAAACCATCGAATTTAACATGATGAATAAACACTATAACATATTTAAGACTTCATTGATCCATGCCACATGTTTTTTATGCCACTTGTCAACAATCAATGTTTCGACATTCGACATGGGGAGGAAGTGCAGGAATAAACCTTAACACAATATAGAGCACCAACCTTTTCCATGTGTTACATATGCCACTTATCAACAATCAACATCTTGCGACATTTGAAGGTGATATACTAAGGCTTCAGATAATGTAATGCATCGATGAATTCCACATGTCCATCCATGCTAATTTTTTCATCGGTTTCTTATAGAGTTTGGAGGAAGGGATAAAAGGTTTGAAACAGTCTTATATGTTGATTTCCTCCACATGTCAAAGATGCTACTTATCAACCATCAATATTTCAAGGTTTAAAAATTTGAGGAAACTAAGGACACTAAAGTATGTGGTAAGACCGTTTAGCACCAAGTGTCCTCCATTGACACACTAAAGAAAATCAAGGTTAATACTTTAAATTTTCAAGTGTGCAAAAAGTGATTAAACTAAAATGGAAAATGGGGGCCTAATTTAGTTTAATATAAATGCTATGTAAAGTAGTAAATAACAACTAAATAAATAAAGTAAATGACCCAAGAAACTAAGTAAATGAAATATGAAACCCTAATGTGCAAAGAAGGGTTAAAAAGAGCTTAGCTAATTCACCGAATTTTGAGACTCATGTCACGAATAAACCAAAATGTAGAAATGACCATGCAAGAGCTCTAGAAAATATAAATCCAAGCTATCTCTGGATGGACTGGGGTTCTTAGAGAGGGATTAGGGTGCCCAGGCACCTAGTTTGAGATATGGGTTCCTTAGTCTATGAAGGAGGTCCAAAAATTAGGTTTGCATGGTCACTAAGTGATGGGAAGCTTTCGCTATCTCTGTCACGTGTATTTCACTTAACTACATCATATGTTGCTGATAATCAGTGATAAATAAGAGACTGTAAAACCCAAATCTAAGCATCAAAACCATAAAAAGGAAAGATGCATATGAAGGGGTTGGGTTGTCATTAGTTTCACAATGGTGGACTTCTTGACCGAGCATTGCACTACATCTCAAACCTAATGTAGTTCTAGGTGTGTGTGTAAATTTTTCCCTAGGTGCTCTTGTGCCAATCGCACTTTGTGAAGTAGTGAGAAATAACTAGATGTAGAAATGTAAATAAATGGTGGATGGAATAAAATAAACTTCCCTCCTATGCAATGTGATGCATATGAACCAACCTTGTCCCTTGTGATAGAGCTAGATGGATGCAAATGGAGCCTTTGATGGATCAACCTCAGTGGTGATAGTAGTTCCTAGTGCTTGGTCCCTCCTTATGGTATCATAAATTTATATTTATATGGTTCTCTTGATCTGATTTCATAATTAACCTTGAAAAGACGACCACTAAAAATATAAAAAGCTCAAACAACTAGAAAGTGCCCAAAATATGTGTGTAAAGTGGAGAAAGGATCAAGGCACCACTGAATGAGACCAGGGCACCAAGGGTGCCCCAGCTTAGGGGTAGAATGATGTGGAATGACAAAAAAACTAGGCAAGTATGTGCTAAAGGTTGGAAGTGATGAATGAAAGCAAAGTAAAAAGGCTAAAGGACATGGGTTAATTAGTAATTTCTTCACTCAAAAACCATATGAATAGTAGTATGAGACCGGGACTAAATAATACCCAAAGTGGTGTGATTTTGTGTCTACATTTTCCCCCACTTTATGTTGGTGAGCGGAACACTCGGTAACATAAAGTAGATAGATATGCATACCTGATGTCTATGTAGAGTGATGTAGAAAGCATACCAATGGACTAGAAAAAGCGTGGAGTGAAAAAATGATGGAGCGTGGAGACTAAAGATGAAAAAGAGAAAAACGTGATGAGAGTGAACCTAGGGCGTAGGTGCATGTGTAGGTACTGATGTGTGTGATGTACCTGTATGTTAGTATGAGGTGTGTGCTGCTACATAATGTTATTATTGTTGATGCCATTGTTAATCGCTTTTCTCATACAAACATATTTGCAAAGGAGAAGATGATCAAGTAGTCAAATACGCATGTATATGTGTAAAACCACATATACATAGTAAGAATACTATGTAACTATGAGTTTTTGGGTGATCTCATGCCACCATGGCCAAAGAAGTGTAGGGAGAAAGTTGCATTATTCTCCAACCTGTAACTGCTTCCCTGAGAATGTATGAAGAGATCTATGTAATGCCTAGTTTTTGGGTGATTTGATGCCGCTGGCAAGTAGTGTAGGGAGGAAATCTGCTATATCCTCAAACCTATAACTTCTCCCCGTAAAGCTAAGGATAACCCGTCTTGTAAAAGACACTATGTATGGGGTTCGTAGACTAGTTTGAACCCAATCATTATATAACCCACAATGTCAAGGACATAAAACTAACTAAAATTTACCAAGAGAGAGCGTTGTGTAGTGTATAAAACCCCAAATGATGACCCCCTCTTTGGGGGTGCATGTGATGTCACAGATAGGAGGATGTGTCCCTAAAAGAGGACCAACCACATAAAATGTTCGCTATAGGGGAAGGAAATACACTTGGTATAAAATAAGGCACACACAAAAAGGTGGCTAGCGAAACAAGTGTTAATACAAACAAGCATGCATGTAGAAGATAAGTGTAATCTACCAAACAATGTAAAAGCTAGAAAGCAAGTAAACATGCAAGAAGCTAATCAT